>CM053582.1:168815407-168838865 GCA_028627135.1 Pseudochirops cupreus | reverse complement strand
AGATCCTATACATGATTGCACGCCACCATGGGGGGGGAGGGGGAAGGGAGGGGAGAAAATCTGAAACTCAAGTGATTGTAGAACTGAATCTTGTAAATTAAAAGTAAATGAGTAAATAAAAAAAATTTAAAAAATAAAATTAAATTAAATTAAATTAAATTTAAAAAAAGAAACTCAAAATTTGAAAAAAAGTATTAAAATTGTTTTTACATATAATTGGGAAAAAATAAAATATCAAATAAAAAAGCTCACAAGCGTTGTCAGAGACAATGCCAAATAAAAGCCCCAATGAAAAGCAGGGTTTGGCCAAAGGTATGTGAGAATCTTGCCCTTTCCATTCATTTTTCAGGCTTTACTTTCACTCTAGGTCCTGGTGGCATGTGTGTGTGTGTGCGTGTGTGTGTATGTGTGTGTACATATACATACACACACGCATACATACATACACACACACACACACAACAAAGCTGGAAGAGACATTAGAGATCATCTGGTTCAACACTCTCATTTTACAGATAAGGAAAATGAGACTCAAAGAAATTAGTTAATGACAGACCCAGTTGTCCAGACTCCCAGGCCAGCAGGACTTTTTTCTACTACATGGGACTCTCTATATATATGTGCTATTTCCATAAACATGTCTTGGGATGGATCTCAGTCTACTCCAGAGGTGAATTCTGTTCTAGTATCTGGGACACAGAAAGGTCTTTGTTGCTCTAATCAATCTACTATTGAAGCAGATTAAGCACCTACTTTTTGCCTAAGACTGTGCTAGGTACCATATTGTTTCCCTTTTGGAATTACTTTGTTCAACTTTATATACAAATTGTACTTTCTTATCTGTATACATGTTTTATTCCCCAGGGAAATATAAACTTCTTGAGAACAGGGACTTTTTTTTGGTTTTGGTTTCATTTTTTGGTTTTGTATGGCAAGGGCTTAATAAATGTTTATGAATTGAATTCTTGTACAAAAGAGAGATGGCAAACTGTTCCTTCCCCAAAGAGTTTATAATCTAATTGGTAAAACAAAACAAATACAGATATATGACTGTCAGTGAAGAAAGCTGTATATAATGAAGCATTGGACTATGTTTTATAGGTAAATAGTGTGTGATACATAAAGAGTTATTTGTTCAGTGACAAAAATAAGTTTAAAATTAGTTGGAAAGAGGAGGTTAGCATTTTCTGTCTTCTATAGCAATGTGGTCTATAGTATAAAGCTATCCTCAAACAGTTCAGAAGACCCACAGGTTCCCTCATTTGATACCAGAGTCCTTGGAGACAAAGAAACAGGCAAGCTGTTCAGTCCACAGGTGGACCTCATGAGCCATATGCGATTTTTCTTCAATACTGATAGACCGCCATGTGCTCATAACTGTCAAGACTAGGATATCCATTTAAAATAGTTTAAAATCCTAAAGGTCAGCAGAAGAGCAAATGACAGACATTCTGATATGTCTTTAGGTTCACATATGTCAAAGACTCTGGGTTACACCATTATTGGTTTTGGAGTAAAATTCCAGCTTATACCAGTAAACAACTAGAAGTATATTAAAACACCAATGCTATCAATCTACAGATGCTACAGGTGTGAACCATATAAACTAAACATTCAGATAAGTTTGAACCTGAGGCCATTCTAAATGGTCTGTTCTTTTATTTGGGCATATTCCTTCCTTCATTCATTCAACAATAATTTTTTAAATATCTGCTGTTTACAGAACACTATGCTAGAAACTGGGAGAGGCACAAAGTTTAGACAACTGCCCTCATGGAACTTATAGTCAAGTAGAAATATATGACTCAAAGACAGCCAGCATGAATATTACATGATAAATATATTAAGAAGTTACAGGTCAAAATATTTAAGGGACATCAAAATTTACAATGGAAATCCTGAAAGTTGTGTGGGAAAAGGTAGCATTTAGGTTGGGCTTTAAAAACTGGGTAGGAATCCAATAAATGAAAAGGGAGAGAGAAGACTTTAGAAGCATAGGGACCAACATGGCCAAAAAAATGAAAACATGAAAGGGGAGGATAGGTTTAGGAGGCATAGAGGTGGTGCAGTGGATAGAGCATTGAGCTTGGAATCAGGAAGATTGATTTTCAAGAATTCAAATCCATACTGAGATATTTACTAGCTGTGTGACCTTGGGCAAATCACCTAACCCTGTTTACCTCAGTTTCCTCATCTGCAAAATGAGTTGAAGAACAAAATGACAACCCACTCCAGAATCTTGGCCAAGAAAATCTTAAATGGGATCAGACAAAATTAAAACAATGGAATAAAACTAATAAAGATTATTCTAGTAATAATTCAAATGCTTGAATGGATTTGTTAACTCTGGTTTGGAAGTTCCTGCCAATGAGGTTAACCATAACCTATGTGTGCTTATACATTCTATGTAATTCCTGTGCAGGTCCTCTCCAAATTTGCCATTATGTATCCACCTAATGGGCTAAATGACTTCCTCACTATCTTCTGAGATTCTGAGTCTAAACAAGACACTGAAGCAATCTACCTGCTATCCCTCACCTTTGCCATACAATTGGTTGAAAGTTCCTTCCCTAATTATATGTCATTATCTGCTCATACCTACCAAGCTCCTTTCTGTCATCCTTTGTACAACTCATTTTCAATTCTTCAGAACTGCTTTTGTAGAATTCCTAAGAGTATCTCCACATTTTCTGTCACCACCTCACACCCACCCATCCCTACCTCTTCTTCTGGTAAGGAATCCCAGGAAGGGACTATAGAGGAAGGTCAGTGAGGTGGGAAGCTTAGAGTTAGTCCAAATCCTTTGAGCCTTGCAACTGAAAACCAGGTTGGAGCCATGCCACCAAAAGAAATAAAGCATAGGCTCTGCCTAGGACAAAAAGGAAGATTGGAGTTGGTCTAATAAAGAGTAATTTCTCATAGAGGATTGACATTCTCTCCAATACCCAAGAAAACTAGAGAAAGTCAGAAACCAAATGGGTAAGATCCTGGCTTGGGCCCCATACCAAGGATTCTTAGCAGATTCTACCATCAGTGAGCAGCTTCAAAGCTTCAGGCAATGCCCCTTCTACAGGTGTCAGTGAGTCATGTATACATTGGGGTCCATCATGGCTTCCTGCCTGGACAAATATATTCCCCCAACCTCCTGGGGCAGCCAGCTCAACAGAGACTCCTCTAGGCAATATTCACACTAGCCTATTGTTCCCCTTCTTCCTTGCTGAGGTTCTGGCTCCATTTCCTTGAACTCAGTCAGTCTAGGGTTGGACAGATTCTCTTATGGCTTTGCAAACAGCACTAAGTTATCTAGACTTAAGGTCAGAGGTCCACTGATAATGCCTGCTCTGCTATCTAGAGCCTGGCATTGACTCATCCTTTTGCTGGATTACTGACAGTCCCTATAGATGAGGCTAGTGACAGTAGCAGATGCCAGCAGGGAAGCATGAGCTGTTCAAGAGGCATCTTTCCATAGATTTAATTTCCAAAACCAGTGAAAGGTGAGTGATACTGTAAACCAGGAAAGGGCACATTTTCAGAGCTATAATGCTACATTCTCTATAAGTTTACCCAAAGGAGATGTTTATTGAGGCTTCTTTTTTGGTTTTTGTTTGTTTTATCTCCACTTGCCTTTGTGTTAAAGATTGAGAATGGGTAGGCTATAGAGCAGTGGTTCTCAACCTTCCTAATGCCACAACTCTTTAATACAGTTCTGTTATGAATCTATCTGATATGCAGGATGTATTTTCATTGTTACAAATTGAAGATAACCCACAGGTTGAGAACCACTGCTATAGAGGGCCATTTGCTCCAGATCCAGCTTCTCTCTAGGGCTAGGCCCCCAGTGAGAGAAGGCCAGAGGGAGGTCCAAGGCTCTTTTCTAAAGGTAGCAGCACCTTTTGGTGACTGAGTTCCTCAAAATCACCAACTCTTCAATTTTTTTTTCCAGGCCAAAACAATAGTTTATTATTTCACTATTCAGCAACATCTCAGCCATCAAAAATAAAACTCTAACATTGAAGGATGGAAGGAAGACATCTCTACAACATGATTAGGTAGGCTGCATCTGGAATCCCGAGGGTGCCACAGGCAGGAAGGATGGTGATTATTCATTCATCCAATAAATTAGGAAGTGCAGAATTCAGGGGGCCAACTGCTCATTTCTGGGCTGGCCCTGCTCCAAATGCTTCTTCATCTCAGTGAGCAACTTTACACCATCCACCACCACCTGCGCCAGCTCCATCTCCAAGAAGCCCAATTAGCATTAGAGATGTCAAAGACACCACCCACAGTTGCTGTGTCCACACCCTCTGTCCCCTTCTTCTGCAACCTCAGTTTCTTCAGCACCTCACCAAATTTCCCATGCTTGCCCAGACGGGGAAGCTTGATGTGGACACCTGCACGGAGGCCTGTGCCCAGGTTGGAGGGGCATGTCAGAATGTAGCCCAGGTGAGGATTCCACATGAACTCATAGTTCTTGGTCTCAACAAGGGTTTCAATTTGGGTGAGCCCCATGCAGAAACTTATGAACACCTCCTTCATGTTACCTCCCTTCTGCATGGAGATGACCCTCAGGTGATCTTCCTCATTGATCCACACCAGAAAGGTCTTGTTATCATTGTGCCAAATGCCCCTGCCATTGGGCCAGTCTCAGGCCATGCAAGATACCAAGAAGAGTGGGGAGACAAGCTTGTCAAAGAGGAAGTGGTTATCGATCAGCTGATAATATTCCTGCTCAGTTACATTCTTCAAAGCATAGTACTTCCCATTCAGGTCACCTTCCAGGCTGGCCAGAGCTTCCACAGGCAGCTTCTTTATGGCCCGGGGCTCTCCTCAGCTACAATGTGGGGGCAGGCAGAATGCTCCAGATGCTCCAACCAGTTCAAACACAAGAACTCAGAACATAAATTAGGATCCAAGTCATCACCACCCTGCAGATTGTCAGGGTTAAGGTCAGTCTTATGTTCACCTGCAGGCTTGTAGCCTCCATGTTGGTCCACAATGATAGGATCAGATAATTCCTTGATTGTGTCATATCTCTCTTCATCTCCAGCCACACGGCCCACAGTCATGATGAATGCGTGCTCTGGGTTGCCCACACCAGTCTGGATAACCTCATCCAAGGTGAAGACACTTAGTGTAGCCTTAGTGCAGAGTTTTTCATTGAGCTCAGGCGTCAGCACTTTAGCCATGTGGCTGTTGTGCAAGGAGAGATCAGGATATTCCTCCTTGGTGGGGAAACAGGACTTCAGCATGTTGTGGTTATTGGAGAATGGCATGATGGCAGGAGGTGAGGGTGCTCCAGGGATTGCAGAAGGCTAGAAGGTTGGGAGGATGCTGCTGCTACTGCCACTGCTGTGCTAAGATCCCAGGCCACCTTAACCTGAGTTCAGTCACCAAGTCCCTCTTCAATTTTTTTGCCTGCTCTAATTCAGAGTGATGGCAAGCTATCATTGGTTGATCACTAGTACCAGAGATTCCAACCCTCCCCAACAAAGCCAATAGGAACTTGAGAAGAGGACAGACACTGGGAAAACCCTTTAAGAGTTGGAGTTTCTGAAGTTGGAGGTTCAAAATAGTCTCCTTCAGAAATTATACCTTTCTCCATTTCTTGCAGAAGTGGGGAACTATAGGAGTGGAACGCTGCATACACTCAGACTCATTTAATGTGTTGTTTTTTCTGAACTTACCTATGTGTTGTTTTTTTTTTTTCTTTTGTAAGTCATGGTTTACTAGGTAGGGGTGTAAGAGGAATGTATTTGGAAATAAAGGTGATTTAAAAAAACAAAAGAAATCAAAATGTAAAACAAAAGACTTTCTTCCCCTACTTAGATGGACTAATTATTTCACCTATGTGGTTATTTCTCTCATGTATACATACAATGATCCCTCCATGCTTTCCCATCCTGTGCAATTCTTGTTAATGTCCTTCTATTTTCCAGCATAGAAGAACTGTCCAACACATTAAATCCTTCCTACGATTTTTGTCATCTCTTGGAACTGTTGATGCAGTTGTAGGGCTGTCCATCTGTCATTTTATTAAATGACTGTACCACCTCCTTTTCCAGTCATACTCATCCTTAAGATCTTCTGCACCATAATACCATGACATCCTAAGCATCTGTAAAGTCCTGTTCCAACATTTCATTAGGATGCAGTGATGGCCCTGGATTTTGCAAGTTAATGTCAGCAGTGAACATGTGCTACTAAATCCTACCAAGCTAGAATGTCTCTGGCTTTGAACTCTGTTAACAGACTGTGTCTGTGTGGTCCAAGGGCCAGTCTTGTTAGTGTACAGGGGCTTATCACCATACAGTGGGCCACCAGGAAACATTTTTTGGCCAAGGCTACTTTCCCATGATCTCTAATTTAAAATTCGTCTTGCTACTTCCCTGTGGTCTAGAATATCTCTGTTCCTAGGGGAAAATATCTAAATTGAGAGGGTATGTACAGCCCTCTAGTACCAGGACCTCTTTCTCATCCCTTTTCCATGGTTTTGCTCTCCCTCTCTTTCTACTTCCTCCTACCTCCTCTCCAGAAAGATCTAGCTCTCTCTTTTCCCTCTGGCTCATTCCCCTCACAGATATGACAGATAATTAAGCAATGATTAAAATGGGAAACTGCTCTTTTGTTCTCAAACTCAACTTCCTTATCCCACTGCCAAAAATGAATGAGTTTTTCTGTTATTTGTGAAGCAAATGCTACTGACTTTTCTTGAAAATCAAAGCAAAGTCAACAATTATGAGATCCATATGCAATCACCTTTGTCCTTCATATATGCCAGGTCTAGGTCATCATTCCCCCTGCTCTAATCTAAGCCTGCCTTCAAACCCCACCTAATGTCCCATTTCTTCCAGGAAGCCTTCTAAATTCTCTGGATCAAGGAGATATCTCCCACATCTTCACTCCAACAATACCTAGGATCTGTCCTGTTCATTTTTGTACTTAATCATATGCTGCCCTGAATTCTCATGTTTCTATACATCATGTCCCCGAACAAACCATAAACTCCTTGAGAACAGAGAACTGGCCTTATTCTTCTTTGTATTCCTCATGCTGAGGAGCAAAGAATGATTCATAAATAGTAGGAACTCAATAAATATTTGCTGAAAACTGGGTGAATCATTCATTCTCACTAATAATGTTAAGCACTGAGTTCATCTCATATATATACTTTATGATATCTGCAAATTGATTCCATCAATACTTTTATTCAAATAAATGATAAAAATGTTAACCTGTTTAAGTCTAACTCCAGATCTTTAGGCTATTATACTGGGGACCTCTTAGCAAGTTGTTTGTTGAACCATAGATGATTACTCTGAGTCTAGCTCTTCAAACAGCTTCAAATCCATTTAATTGTATTGTCATCTAATCCACATCTTAGAATAGTATGAAATAGTGTATCAGATGCTCACTTAAAATCTAAATAAATTATCTCTGCACCATGCTCCTGATCTGCCAGCTCACTAACCTGATCCTGAAAAGAAATGAGGGTAATCTAATGCGACCTGTTCTTGATGAAGCCACACTGGTTCTTTATTATCACAGCCTCTTTTTCCAAATGTCCATCAACAATCTTTTTGATGATTTAATCTAGAATTTCTCCAGGAACCAAAGTCAAGCTTATTGGCTTGTAGTTTGCAAGCTCTACTTTCTTCCCTTTAGGACAATATTTGACTTCCACCACTCTGGTGGCTCTTCTCTTGGTCTTTCAATTATCTTAGTGACTCAGGCAGTCTCATTTGCCAGGTCTTTCAGTGCCCTGCGGTGTAATTCATCTAGGCCTCTGTGATTCATTTGGATCCTTTGGAAAATGGGCTAGATTTTAATACACAAATCTGCACATATCATAAATCATGAAATAATAGTATACTAGATGTCAGAGTCAGATGCCAAATAGATTTCTATAGACTAGAGGACTGGGCTGAATCAAATAAGATGAAATTCAATAGGGATGAAAGTCAAGTCTTATACTTGGATTTTAAAAAATCAGCTTCATAAATAAAAGATTGGGGAGGCATATTTTGACAGCAGTTTGCACAAAATAGATATTGGGGTTTTAGGGGATAGAAAGCTCAATGTGAGTTAACCATGTGATATGGTAACAAAACAAAATATACAAAAAATCCCCACCAATGAAAATTTGGCCTCCATTAAGAGAAATATAGGAGGGAAACAAGTGGTTCAGTGGATAGAGTCAAGGGCCTAGAGTCAAGTCAAATCTGGCCTCAGACTCTTACTATCTAGGTGACCATGGGCAAGTTATTAAACCTCTGTTTTGTCTTAATCCACTGGAGAAGGAAATGGCAAATCACTCCAGTGTCTTTGCCAAGTTCACAGGGTCACAAAGAGTCAGACACAACCGAATAACTGAACAAGAAAAATATGTCTTCCAGAAATAAGCAAGTAATAGTTCTGCTCTTCTGTGATCAGACCACATTTACAATACTATGTTCAGTTCTTGACACTGCATTTCAGAGAGGATATTAATAAGCTGAAGAGTGTCCAGAGAAGGGTGACCAAGACGGTGAAAGATTGTGAGCCCATGCCATAAGAGAATCAGTGAAAGAAATGGAAGTTATTTAGCCTGGGGCAGAGAAGACTCAGGGGAAGACATGATCATTTTTTAGGTCTTTGAAAGTCTATAATATGGAAGGGGAATCATGTTCACTCTCTTTGGTCCCAAAAGGCAGAACTAGAAGATGTAACTGATGAAAATTGCAAAGAAGCAAATTTAATCTTCTCAACAATGAGAGCTTTCCAAAAACAGAATGGGCTATGCATGGTGCCTAGCACATAGTAAGCTCTTAATAAATGCTCATTGCTTGTTCTCTTGCTTGCTTGGATACTTTAGTGGATAATGGATTTCCTTTTCTTGGAGGTTGGGAAGCAGAGGTTGGATAACCACTTGGCTAGTATTATGGTACTATTCCTTGTGGTGTGAACTGAATGACCCAGCCATTGAAGTCTCTCCAACTTTAGAATTTTGTAATTCTTTGTTTATATCACTAAAATCTTAACTGAAGCTTCATATAGGCATAGAAGTAGCTCCAAATTCTCAAAATCTGTGCAAGAGGAACACAAGTTAGGGACAAGCCAAGTAGTGTCTAAGAACCAGTCTGTCTGAATTAGGGGTTCATCACCAATTTAGTTAGGGGATGAAATTTTTGGCTACAGTAACCCTGGTAGATCATTTATTAAGTAATAGAGGAGCTGAAAGCTATTTAAATGGTGGGGGTACCTATACCCACAAAAGTATAGCTCTATAAAGTATAAAAACATATCATCTTGGTGTGTATATTGTTCTATTTCTAATTTTTCATTTGATATAATTCTTTTTGTATCCTTTATGTAGTATCTCAAACAACATGCAGGTCCCTAGGCGCCATTCGAGTCCCTCATTTATCCAATGCCACTGCTTAAAAGTCCCTATTTACCAATGAATCTTTTCAGTCTAGCCGGAACATCAGATATTATAGTGAATGAATGTATGGATGACTAAAGCATTTATTAAGTGCCTACTATGGGCAAAGCACTATGCTAAGCCTCACAGATACAATTAGAAAAGTAAAACAGAAACCTATGCTACATGAGCTCACCAATATGGGAGACAACACATAAGGAAGATTCGGCTTCAAGTCAGATAGAAAAATCCCAAGGTAACAGCAGCAAAGAAGATGTTAACACCCTTACCTAATGTCATTTCCACTGATAAAATCCTGTCAATTTCTAATGCTGAACCATTTGACAATGCTAAGAACTTTGGTGGAAAGAGCTTTCTCTTTTGATTCTTCAATATCTGCAGTTGTAGCACCTAGGGGAGCAGCTGTCAGGCTGTTTCTAATAGAGTTGCTTTCCAAGCCAATAGTTGCTGACACTGGGCTGGCAGCATCTCCATTCCCAAGCCTCTTGGATTAAGGTCCTGGGTTGTCTCCATTAGGATCTAGAGGGAGATGGTGGTCAACATGGTGGCAGTGGCTTGACCTGCCAATTGCATGATGTCTCCTGCTCTCTCCTAAAGCATCTTTCTGCTTCTGATAGGCTGGTTTATCTGCCCCATGAGTGGCAGCTGGTGGAGATGACTGATCCCTTCTCTATGGGGGTTGCCTCCCTGGATGATTTTCTATGAAGGTTAGGCTGGAAGCAGGACTAATATCCTGGTGGGGCTGCCACTTCCAGGGCTCTGATGCCAGTTGGTCACAGTTTGTTGCTGGTAATGACGAGGAAGGTGAGCCCCTTCTCCAAAATAATTTTAGCTATTCAAGTGTCTTTGAACCTCACCTTTGATTGTATCAAGAGTCTTTGCTGGAAACTGTATACATTGTGTTGCCTTTAATAGACCTAAGGAAATTTGAAGACCTTCCCTACCCTTAATAAGCCTAACATAATCACATGGAGCCCATGGTGGGAGAAGCTTGCCAAAAGAATGGAACAGAAGGGTGGAACAGGAAGGAACAGAGCAGAGAAAAACTGGAGCAGAGCTGGGAGAAAGCAGAACTGAGAGAGAGAGAATGTTTGTGATGTTGGCACACTGTCTATTGGTCTATGTTACTTTCTCAGACAGAAGTCCTATCTGTTGTTCTGTGTTGATGTTACTTTGTCAGATAGAAGCATTCTGTCTGTTGATTTGTGTTGATTTCTCAGGCAAAAAGTTAATTGAGATGATAATGCTGGTAAAGTGTATAAATACTGTTGTAGCTCTGTTAAGCTTAATGTGTGTAAATATTGTTGTAGCTCTGTTAAGCTTTGTCTTCCTAGAAATAGAAACTGCAAAGGGCTTGGAGTGGAGCAGTTCCCATGAGCTGAGATATGGAACAGGAGTGGAGAGCTCCCAGGCAAGAGTTGGGAGCATGTGAATCCAGGCAAGAGTCAGTCAGCCTGTGGAAGAGGAACCCATGGGGTTTGGAAGTCAGTCTGAAGTTAAGATGAAAAAGGACTTTACTTGGATATGCTGTGCTGACTGAGGAGATTGTGATCTATTGTGACTTAGGGGTAGATGGTGTTGACATTTTCTGCTACCCCTTAAAGATGGCTATAAGATAGACTGAATGATATGTTTTGTTTAAGACTATGTGGTCACCTTAGTAATAAGTTATGTCATGCTGTTGTGAATGTTAAGCTTTAGTTTATTGCTGAATAAATAGAGAGTTCACTATACTATGCAATCAGATCTTTAAAGTTACTCACAGTAGCAGTCCTCAGGAGAGCTGCTCATGATTGGCTTTACAAGGACTTTATGACAACAGAATGCAAGGTCATTAACAAGGAATACAGAAAATATCAGACACTCTCAACACTGATTTCTCCAAAATTACCTCTTCTTGCTCTCCAGTCCTAGAAAGGTACTAATCTATCTGTTCCAGCTCTTTATGTTTCCTTGTCAGCATAGGTCTACAAATTATGGAATAGATGAGGTAGAAGGTATAAGGACTCACCCTTCAGATGAATGCTAGAATTTCAATGCCTGGAAGGCATCGTATCTTGGCACAGAATCTCTGTCACATTTTAGAGAGCCTTGTTGCTTCCTCTTCAGACCTAACAAGGGAACATCTCCTACCACTGCTTGCTTCTGCTGCCAAGAGTGTTGGCATCCTATGAGTTGTATGCTACTGAGGAGAAATGCCTAGTTCTATAATGAACCAGGTTCACCAGCCCCTGATGTTCTTCTCTCTCTCTCTCTCTCTCTCTCTCTCTCTCTCTCTCTCTCTGTCTCTGTCTTTTCTCTCTCTCTAGCATTTTTCCATCTCAAGTCCATTTCTCATTCATAATCTCATAGATTTAGAATTGTAATGGACCTCACCAATCATCTCATTCAACCCCCAACCCTTTACAAATGAGGAAACTGAGGTCAGAAAAGTTAAGGTAAGTTACATTGAACTTCCAATGCTATTAGTCTGTAATTCATCATCCAGTGGAACAATTTATGTCAGCAATTCACAGATAAGCTTGAATTTGAGGACCTTATATGGGTAATGAATAGCATCACTAAGATTTGAGCCAAAATCCTCTGGTGCCATATCCATATCTAACTTTTCCTCTGTGCCACACTGCTTTTTTTTTTCTTACAAAAGATCATCTCCAGTCCATCTAAACTTCCTGTGCTAAGAGTACTCATCATCTGGCATCTGATGCCATCACACTCTGCTGAGCCCAGCACATGAACACTTCCCTATTTGTACTCCTATTTGAAATTTTTATGGTGAAATAATATTCCATTATGTTGGTATTTTGTTATACACAACCTGAAAATATTTGTCTTTGTTCCTAGAACTGTAGTGATGTTAATTTCTGAATTAAAGGACTACTTCATGGTAGAGGTTTTTTAACTTTAATCTAATGAGATTTAAAATAAACAATGCAATTATTCTTTTCACTCTGCTCCTGTCACTTTCATAGTACTGTGAGGGATATTTTATAGTGAAGTTTCCCCATTCTGAAAAATCAAATCTAGAATGGCTTCAGTATTCACTAGGCCTAAGGTCAGGTCACCTGACCTTCAAGCAATCTGGGGCTTAGAGCAATGGAGACCCTCCCCCAGAGCCAACTCAGCAGAAGATATGCCAAATAAGGTCAAGACTGCTTTCATTGGATACCCACATGTTTCTGGGTCCTTTGGATCAAAGAGATTCCCGCGCTTAGGGGGAATTAGCCCCTCTACCAGTAAGAGTGAAGCCCAGTTGGGGGGTTGGGTTTCTGCATTGGAAGATTATATAACCATGGACTGGGTAATACCTGTTGCTCTCTCCCAGCAGATGCCATGTTGGGCAACAGGGAGTAGAGTCCTTTCTCATGAGAAAGAATAAAGAGGTTTTCTGACCTTAGATTCAGACTCTGAACTCTTTCATCTCACACAGTACCCTGTCCTTACAATTCTCTGACATAGCAAACACACAGCACATGTACAATCCAAGAGTAACAGAATTAGGTGAAGCAAAAACCATAATGAGCAATTACTCATCTTTGCTAAACCCCCAAACCAAATATAATTTTTTATTGAACCACAAACTGTAGGTTTTAGAGGATAAGCAATTTTTAAAAATCTTCAAATGACCAAATGATCCTGTATGAATTATAACCAGATCTGTACGTTTTCTAAAACTACTGACCTTAAACCAAACTGTGAAGTATGAGGATTTTATACTCCCTAAATATCTGGAATCCTAGAATCTCAAAGCTGGAAAGGACCTTGAAAATGTTATCTGACCCACTTTCAGATGCATGAATCTGCTCTATAGCATTCCCCAAAAGTGGCCATCCAACCACTTTAAGCACTTCAACTAACAGGGGAACTCATCTTCCTCAAATAAATCCAATATGTTTTTGGAAAGCTCTCATTATCACTCTTATTATTTTGAACTAAAAACCAGTTTCCCCATAACTTCTCTATACCAGTTCTGGTTCTTCCCTGCGAATAGAGAGAGTCTTATAATTGGGAAGACCTATGTTCAAGTTCTTCTGACTCATAGAAATTGTAACTAGAGACAATGAATTTAACTACTTAGTGATCCCCGGTAACAATTTACGACTAGGAGCTGCTTATCTACATTAGTAGATGGATTTTCTATATTAGGAATACAGAATACTTAAAACATTAAACCACTACTGAACAGGACAGATCAGGGTAAATTATATATAGGTTGCTTTTGAGAATAATGTGTACTTAATAAGGCATTTGCCTGAGGCCATAAGCCTTTCATTATCACTAGGCCGAAATCTCTGTTACTCTTAACCTAGCCTAGCCCTTCATTGTCTATCATTTTCAGGTAGCCTTCAGCTATTTCCCACCCTTAATCCCATTCCTGGAGTCTGACCTCAGTTCCTCAAGATCCTCCTTAGACTCCTCCTCAAGACCCCCTCCCCAAACCCCTCATCTAGACCATCTCTAGATGCCTCCCACAATCTTTCTGTATATAAGATCCATCTTGCCTCCGTGAAGGTGCTAAGATTCAATGTAGCACAGACTCAGTCTGTCTCAGATTGTTCTGACCCACTTGTCCAACACAAATACTTAGGCTCCTTAAGAGTCTACCCATTACAGCAAATCTTTAATAAACTTTGTTTTACTTTGAGAGAAGACTTGAGTCAAATTCATTTGGCAGGACCCAGCATGTCAGTATTTTGGGGTCTCAAGCACCCCCAAGCCCCAAACCTCAACATAACCAGGTGGAACTCATGGAAATCAATTATGGATATTTATTCTATGACCTTTAGGATTTCTCTGTAAGAGAACTTTCTTGATTCTCCTAGTAATAAAACAGAAAGAACAGAAGGTTTGAACTCAAAAGATTTGGGTTCAGATACTGGCTTTGCTCATTACCATGGTCAAATCACTTCCCTTCTCTTTTTCTCCAGTTTTCTCATCTATAAAATGCTGGATGTGATGTGGATGAGCAAAACTGGATGATGTCTCAAAGCCCTTCCAGTTCACTGAGACCATCTATAAGAAAACTTTCCTGATCCTGTCAGCTGCTCCTTCCCAAAGCTGTTCATTTTGTCTATGCCCTATTTATTGACAGATATCATTGAGAAGGGATGAGTTGAGTGGCCCAAGTACATAAACCTTATTCTGTCTGCCTTCCTGGACAGGAATAGAGGAGAATTCTCTCAGGCCTCACTTATCTTTGGATGGGGGGCAGGAAGGAGTGGTTAGAGTATGATTTTTCATTCATGGCCCCTTCTCTCCATCCTTCTCCTCTGACTTAATCATCTATACCCTGTTATGACAATTAGCTACCCTTTTAGCCTGAGAATGATACAAGGTTTCTCAAGTCCATTTGGTCCCTTTCTCTCCTAATTTAAGGAGTTTATATCAGATGAAAATTTATGGACACAATTGTAATAGCTCATAGCCTCCAGTTAGGAAAACTCCTAGCATTTAAATAAAGATTTGTTTCTCTGCTCTATGTTAAATTTTCTGCATTTCTACATTTCCCACTCCCTTTTTCTCAGCATGAACTAAGTATACAATACCAGCCTTCATAAATGACCCTGTGTCTTTATATATGAAGTAAAATCAGGGTACAGAAAATACTTAAATAAAAGAAGAAAGCATAAATAACATTGCCTTGTACTGAAGAGGCAAAGGGAGGGGAAGTTGGTGAAAAACTAGACCTTTTAGAATTCCTATAAGTCATTAAAGAGGTTATTAAACTGGAAGGTTCAGTCCAAATTTTATTCCAAGGACACAATAGGCCACATTAATTTCTCCTTCTTTTCCTAGGGCTCAGTTCTCCTTTATTTCTCTTTATTTCATTGTCCCTGTGCCACAGGTTTTCTTCTTAAGTCCCAGGAGAGCTTAAATCACACCCCCAACCCCAATTGCTGCTACTGCCCAGCTGATGTAGTCCCTGCTTCTTCTTCTTAATGTTTTCTCAAAGATTATATGAGTTTCTTTCCAAAACTCTTGGGCAAGATTCATTTATATCTTCTGGCTCAAAGAGCATGATAGTCTAGATGTCTTTTAGGGGTGAGATAAAATGTTAGTCCTTCTGAAATATGTCTCAGTCAGTTCTCACACATCCATTAAGTACAGCTTCTGTGTGTGCTTCTGTGTGTGCATTTGCGTCTTCTGTTAGAAGTAAGTCTTTGAGGGCAATGACTGTCTCATTTTTGTCTTTGGCTCCCCAATGCTTGTTTAATATAGCACAAGGGAGGCTTTTAATCAATGTTTGTTGATTGATCAGTTGTTTATCCAAGTACAGAAGAAGAAGACAGGAAGGCAACAACAGTTTGAAACTCTCTGATCACTAGTTTTCAGATAATGATGTCTGTTAAGATAGTAAAGATATTCAAATCAACAGTCCTGTGCAAAGATATAACTTTAAATTCAAGGCCCCCAAGCAAAAATTTCAGAAAGAACCTCTTTTCTCTTTGTTGATTACCAAATAAACAGCCTTCCATCTGAGTGAGGAGGGGCTTGTCCTGGGCCTCTCCCTACCCCCCCCTGCCCTCCCATTGGACTTGCTTGGATAGCATTTATAACTATGCTCTTATGAGTTGCTAACTAGCATGAGACTCTGGACAGAGCATGGACAATTTCTATACTTGAGAATACCCCAGGCTACAGAGATGAAACACAATTATGTACATACAAGTCTGGCTTGGAAGCCAAAGATAATTAAGTTTTGTGCTTTTTAATGCTACAATATTTCAACCTCAAACATTTCTGCTGTTCTCCTTCAGGCACTCCTACAATTCAGTAACTAGGGGAGAATTTTACTAAAATATCTTCTCTCTTACATCAATAAATCTTTATTGCAAAGACTTAAGCCAACATGAAAGTGACTCTCAAAAGCCATGACAATTAAGCACCAAGTACTTTGTACTTGAGGACTAGAACTATATTTCATTTTGTCTATATATCTCCAGAGCCCAAAATAAAACCTTACATGTAGTATGTACTTAATAAACAATTATCATATATTTAGATCTGGAAAAGGAGCAATCTGGTCCAAATCCTTCATGATGAGGAAACTAAAGCATAGAGAGATTAAATGAGCCCAAGCTCATTTACAGGCAGGAAATGATGGAGGCAAGATTAGATGTCTTCTGACTCCAATCCAGGGCTCTTTCCACTGCACCACCCTACATTTTTTTTTCCATAAGATTGGATGAGATTGAGTTGAATTGGAATAGAATGCCTGATGATGTAAAGATTTTGTCATTATCAGAAAGAAACGGAGCAGCAATGACATTTGAAGGCTCCATTTGAAGGGTCATCAGAAGAAATTGAAAGGTGGGGCCAGGTACAAAGAAATGGCAAAAACCACAGAGATCAAGTACATAAGGAAAGCAGAGATCATTCTTTTTCTACTTCAATAGCCTCTTAACTTATTCAATAACAAATTCATTCTGCCTGACCCCTTAACTACGGAAAACTAATTGGCCACCTTTTGACTTTGTTGTTGCTTAGTTCTAACTCTTCTGCAGCTTCAAATACTACCCCCATCCCTCCTCCCTTTTCCACCCTCATCACTTCCCATGACTCATCTACCTGTTTCTTGATCTTAGTTTATTTGCACCAAAATTGACTCCTATCTAAACAGGAACTTCTCAACTACACCTCTTTTCTGCATATCCCCAAAGTGGGGGAGATTCGGGCAGCACCATAACCTCTACCAAGTAATATCCCTTGACAGCCCCAGCACCAGTGCTTCCCAGAGGAACAGTATAGCCTGGTTCTACCAACATGTTGAGTGTACATGTCCAACAACAAACTAAATATACACAGTGGTTGTAACCAGGGGAAATCTCTCTCCATGCCTTCTCATCATTGCTTCTGTTAGAGCACACCAGATGAAGCTTATCTAGAGCTAGACCATTTCCAGTGTTACATGATCAACAATGACCTGACCCAGGGCCTGAAATGTCATACACTGGTCAGTCCTTTAGCTTAAGCTCCAAGAGTCTTCCATTGAAATGCAAATAAATTAACTAGATGAGGTTAAACATTTTCTACTCACTTCAATTAATGCTGTGGTATTTATCATTTGTATCAAACTTGTTAACCAGTCACCTAGCAAGGTCCTAAGATGGATAGGACATAGGAATAATCTGTTTTGGTGTGGAGGTAGGGAAGAAAGGGAGAACAAGTCTAGGTAGGCTGTTGTAAGGGACCAAGGCAACTAAAGAAGAACCTGAGGGCATTGGCACCTGGAGAGGAGGGACACACACAAGGGCATTGAGGGTAGCCAAGAAAATGCTTCATCTATTTACTTATTTTTGCCCAGGGCAAATCTTGCCCTTCATTGTTCCTGTTATTACTCATGAGAAAACAGAACCACAAACTGGCTCATCGCTAATCACAGGTCCCCCTCTTCTCTCTCAAAGGAATTACTAGAAAAGGGCAAAGAGACACCATAGTGTACAGATGATGAGATTCAGGGAAGATGCAATGAAATGAAGTCTGCCCTTCGTGGGGCAAGAGTGTTGCCAAGAGACAAGCAGAGCCCCAGAGCAGGAAAGTAGAAGGTCAGATTGACCAGTGGGTCACAAGACAGCCAGTGGAGCAGTAGTAAGAGCTCTGGCTCTGGAGTCAGGAAGATCTGTTTTCAGATTTAACCTGCATACTGACTAGCTGTGTGACCTCAACTAAGTTCAGATAATAATAATACCTACCACCCAAGGTTCCTGGGAGGATCAAACGAGATAATAATTCTAACATGCTAAGAATAATTAGTTAGTTTCATTCACAAATGACTTTGTATAGATCTTGTCTTTTCAAATAAACTAAAAATTGTTTTGGTCTAGTAGAGATAATATTCTATACTTCTTATTTTATACCTGGTAATGCCTAGCCCTATGCAAGCCATGCAAGAAAAATGTGTGATTTGTCTAGTTGATTGGTGACCTAGACCCAGAATATTTTTCCCCTAATCTGGCATCACAGAAATGAGAAGCATGACTCAGTCACCTGTGTAACTTGAAACCAGTCATGTGCTTCTCTGAACATTAATATACTCATCTATAAAATGAGATATTTGGACTAGAGGATCCCAAAGTTCATGCCTGTGATTTTGTCATTCAACAGGAAAAGGTGGCCAGAGAATTGCCTCTCTCAGAAAGCGCTGGGTCGATGTTTTCAATGAGTCTCTTCCAACACCAAAACAGACTGGTTACATGGTGGAGCCTAAGCAATATGGTAGAAAGAGCACTTGGTCTGGAGTTAGAAGACCTTTAATTCTGAAGACCTTCAATCTCTGTCTAGCAAGATACTTCTCTGTCAATAATCTCATCTCTAAAATGAGAGTTGTATTCAATAATCTTCAAGTTCCCTTTTGCCTCTAAATTCTGTTTCTACTTCCCTATATCAGAGTTCTCAGTGAGATAACTTTTGCTCAAAGAGAATTACCCACTATGTTCTGTGCCCACAGGTAATTCTGCAGAGAAAGGCAACATAGCTTTTCAGTTCTCTCCCCAGGAAAATGCAAAAGTATTCAAAAACTCAAATGGACCTGTGTTTAAATCTCAATGTCATTTATTATCATTACCTCCAGGACCTAGGAACCTCCAGTTTCCTGGAGCAAAAAGTTATACTTTGGGGCTGTTCTAATGCTGAGGAAGCATTTCCTTATGTAATAGCTAGCATTAATAAAACACAAAAACGTTCAGTTGTGTCTGACTCTTGGTGCCCACATTTGGGGTTTCCTTGGCAAAGATACTGGAGTGGTTTGCCATTTCCTCCTCCAGCTCATTTTATAGATGAAGAACTGAGGCAAACAGCAGTGTTAAGTGATTTGCCCAGAGTTACACAGCTAATAAGTGTCTGAGGCCAGATTTGAACTCATGAAGATGAGTCTTCCTGATTTCAAATCCAGTACTCCATTCACTGAGCCCATCTAGTTGCCTACAAAATACACAAATAAGCGTTTCTTAAGGTTTACAAAACTCTTTACATATTTATCTCATTTTATCCTTACAACAACTCTGTGTGGTAGGTGACTATTATTATCCTCATTTTACAGATGAGAAAACTGAGGTGAACAGAAGTTAAGTGACTTATCCAAGGTCACATAGCTAGTATGAGTCTGAGGCAGGACTTGAATTCAGGTTTTCCTGATTCCAGGTCCAGTACTCTATCCACTGAACCAAATAGCTGACTTTCATCAAACATGAATACTCTTTCTACAAATTCCACTCACTTATGGTGATGGTGGTTAGGTAAAATGAAGACAGTAGGATTAATTGGAATAACCCCTGGAAAGAATCCTCTGTCGCTACCTCTGGACCGAGTCCCAGCTTCAAAGGGCACATCAACATCTGTCTTCTTCCAATTAACACTATGATTTATGCCTTAAAGTCTTAAGCCTAACACTTTCCCTTTGAGATCCATTTTCTGTCACGGGAGGACAGTGTAGAATAGTAATTAGGGTACTAAATTTGAACTTAGCAGGGTTCAAATCCTGACTCGGACATTTATTAGCATGTGACCTTGAACAAGTGCCTTGGTAGGCTTATGATGAGAGGGTGGGAGTTGATTGCTTCTAAGGTCCCTTCCCGTTCTAAATCCATAACTCTATGAGTTCCTGTTGACTCCCAAGAAGCCTGAGACAGTGTAGAGTCAACCAAAAATAAGGAGCCTGGGACTTGAAAGCTTAGTCTCCTCCTCTGATTTTAAGGAAGTTAGATAAGGTTGGAAAATCTCACTGAGTCCAAGGCCCTTTCTCACATGGTATTTGAGTTTCCCAAAGCAAAAGGCATCTCATTCTGTAGTTATCCACATGCTTACTTAAAACTAGCCTAATCGGTATGAATTCAGAGGTCCTTTTCCCACAATATCTCCAATATTGTCTTATTTCAGGGTCTGAAATCTCTTCCCTTCATTAAAATCATTCTTTAGAATTGTCATTTGTCTCCAAAAGGCCCAGCAAAAATTACCTAGGGGAAGTAACACACTAACTTATTACAGTCTACTTTATTAGTTCCCTAGGATAGAATAAAATCCTGAGGAAATAGAATCTATAACAGATAACTTTTAATTGGTGTCAGAAGAGCAGGAAAGTTCTAGAATATGGGATCCTACCTAAAAAAGAAGTAAGGACTTAGGGACTTAGCCTCCCCTTCTCATAGGCTGGGTCCTCCAACATCTCCATTTTAAGAGGAGACCCAGATTAAAGAGGTCTTTATTCCTCTCCAGGCTGTGCTGCTGACTCCTATTTACACTACTGCGCCATGTTCTCTTCAGTGGATATATTCCCTCTTCTCCTCTTCACCCTCCTATTAATTCCCTTTTATGTGTGGTCTTCCTTCATTAAAATAACAGAGACTATCTTTCTTTCTGCCTATACTTGTATTTCTTAGCACAGAACCTGATATATAACAAATGTTTGTTGACTGACAGGAAGGGATCTGCAGCGTCATAAGGGAAATGGAAGGAGTGGGTACCAAAAGAGCAAGGGAAGATATACAGAGATAAGTAGGAGCTACGCGATCATGTTTCTACTCTGTCCTACAGTGACTTAGAACATACAAAACTAGATATAGCCTTTAGGATCTCAACAGCCCCATGTTCTCCTCCCGCACTATGTGAGAGAGAATGTAGATGGCACTACCAGTTCACTTAAAGCCCCTCAAAAGGAGTTAGGATCAAAACTCAAAGCGTGAATAGTTACCTTCACCCTCCCTGGGTCTCAGTTTCCTCATATGTAATACGAAAGCATTAGCCCATTTCAACTCCAAATGCTAAAGTATCTTATAGAGCTGTTGGTGTGGCGGTTATTGTTGTTGATCCTTCATTCCTGAAGTGGACAATGACATCATGAGCATGATGCCTTGACTTGAGTGTGTATTAAATTAACCACTCTAGTATCTTTTATCAAGAAAACCCCAAAGAAGTTCATGAAGGGTCAGACGTGACTGAAATAACTAATTAGATCTTATGGGATAGGATAAGACAGGATACCACTCCAGCTTTTCAAAGAAAAGCATGAAACAAATTGTTCATTTGGGAAGCATTTATTAAGTACATCCTACTACCAGGACTTGTTGCTAGGCATTAGGAAAACCTCTGATAAGCCTTTCATGTCTGCTGTGATGCCAATCATCACTTCCTCAACTCCCTATGTGACTCACTAAGTCTAAGGAAGCTGTTTCTTTACCAGGACAGGGCAATCTGCAGCTGCACCAGGCAGTGAAAACAACTGGGATTCCCAGCCAAAGACCAGAAGAAGAGTAAAATTATTGCTGAAAGGACCAGGAGGCCTACAACAGAACAGTAAAAATTTTACTCACAGGATTTAAAATTCAAAAGGATCTTAGAGATTATCTGATCCAGCAGTTCTCAAACTTTTTGGTCTCCAGATCCCTTTACACACTTAAAAATTATTGAAGACCCCCAAAGAGTTTTGGTTTACGTGAGTTTTATCTAATGATATTTACCATGTTGGAAGTTAAAATGTCTTAGGATTATTATGAAAATAGTTTTGTTCTTGCAGAGCGCCCCTAGAAAAAGTTTTGGGGACCTTCAGGCTTCCCTAGATCATACTTTAAGAAATGCTGATCTAGTCCAACACCTTCACTTGACAGATGAGACAACTGAGGCTCAGGAAAGCAAATCCTATGGAATTCCTGAGGGACTTGTTCAAGATCTTCCAGGTAGTAAGAAGCAGAACTGAGACATAAACCTCATTATCCTGACTTCAGCTCCTGTGTTCTTTCCGTTATACCACACAGCCTACCTCTCTATCTAATTAACATCTCCACCATGAACACCTAAACGTCTTTTTATTGAGCACCTGTTTGCACGCTAAGTTTGACAGAAAGAACAAACAGAACTGCATCAATAGAGGCATGGCTTCTAGGAATAAGGATGTAGTGATGTGTTCAGTTCCAGGCACCCTATTTTAGGAAGTACATTGACAAATTTAGAGTATCCAGAGGCATAAAACCAGGATAGAGAAGACCTAAGAGTCCAAGAATTGAAGGAACTGGGGAAGGACCAATGATGAGTCACGGTACCCTTATCGTGACAGAGAAGTGAGAGAGTTAAGATACAAAACAAGACTTATTTTTTAACATGGTCAATGAGAAAATTTGTTTTGTTTGACTATACACACACACACACACACACACACACACACACACACACACACACACACACATTTGCTTCAAAGGTTTTAGCTTTTTTCTTTTTTTTTTCCCAAAAGGGGAGACTGGAAGGAAAAATAAACTCTTGTTAACTTTTTTTAAAAAAGAAAATATGAAGGACTTGGGGACGCCTGACTTATAAAAGAGAGTACCCAATGAGGTCATGATAGCTTGTCTTCAAGCACTTGAAAGGCAGTTATGACGGATTGGATTTATTCTGTTTGGCCCCAGATGGGAGCCACAGGTAGAAGTTGCAACAAGGGTGAATTTAGATAAGATACGAGGAGTAGGGGGAGGGGATTATTTACAGTTAGAGGCATCTGAAAGTGCAATGAGCTGTTCTAAAGAGGTATTGCATTCTCCTTCTCTTCCTAGAGGTTTTCAAGCAAAGACTGGATGACCATTTGTCAGGTATGTTGTGGAAAGAATTCTTTTCTGGGTAAGGGTAGGACTAGATGACTGCAAAGTTCCCTTCCAACTCAGAAATCATAACTACACCCTCTAACTAACATCTCTATTCTAAAAGTTTGTATCATAAGCTGTACAATATGTGTTTTTCTTCTACTTTGTTTTTGCAATGTAGATACATAGGCCAATGTAGAATATTAATAATGTATAAGTATTTATAGACCTCACTATCTCGTGGTATACTTATAAAAAGCCCTGAATTTGGAGTCAAAAGACATATGTTCAAGTCAAGTACTATCATTTACTATGCCTACAGGACCTGGAGCAGTGTTATGGGAATCTGAAGATCTTCCCTGCCCCTAGGCCCTTTGCTAAAGTGGCTACGTGACCCTGAGAACCCTTGGACATTTGAAAGTATACTCTGTTCCCTAATAGGCTGAATGTGGTCACGTGGAGCCTGTGGCGCCAG
>CM053582.1:168793946-168814907 GCA_028627135.1 Pseudochirops cupreus | reverse complement strand
TTGTTTGTAACTTGTGTTTGCATTCTCTGAAGTTCAGGGTGCCGACTTTTCCCCCTGAATTAAGTAAATGATACGTTTGATTAAAGTAAGATTGTTAACCCATTTTGAGTTGCTTTCCTTTAGAAAAGCAGATCTAAGAACCTGTGCTGGCAGCCGCCCTAGGTATGCTGGGATGCTTGCTGATACAAGCAAGTCACACAGAACCTCTTTAAGTGTGAATTTCCTCAACTATAAAATGAGGTAATTACATTTGTATTACCTACCTCACACTGTACAACCCATTTCACACCTATTATCAGGATCCGAAGAGATGAAGTAGCCAGAGTCCTTTGCAAACCCTAAAAAGAGTAATGCCCTCTGCCCAGGATATCTCCCATGACACTAGGAAACTCCATAGGTGAACACAGGTTCTCTGTTTTATGCTGGACAATTGTCTTCATCATTGCACTTATCAGCACATGATTGTAATATACTTAGACCACACCTTCAAGTCAGAAATGGCTTCATTTTTAGCTATCTGTATTTATCTGGGGTACCTGGTCCTAGCCCAATGACTTGCATATAATAAGTGCTTAATAAAAGTTTATTGCATCCTTTTGTTAAAACTAGGAGAAACTCCAAAGCTGTATTTTGTCCTACACTCAAAAAAAATTTTTAAGTTAATAAAGAATAGACACAGTAATCTTATATTCTTTACACTTCTTAGTCATTTCAGTAATCAACTGACTGTGGTCTAACATAGAAACTGGCTGGAAAGCCTCTCTGTTCCCTTCTCATATTTTCATATGAGACCTCAGATGCATATGTATTCTCATAAAAATTATATGGAAATGAGAAGAATTCATAGGTCAATACTCGCTGATGTCTTCTCAATTGCCTTTTTTTAAAGTGCTATCAATGATTTTTTTCATGCTTTTGGAATCTTCTTAGACCTAAGTAAGCTAAATGTTTAATGGAGCTATAAGCACCTAAGTTTTAGGTCAGTTACATCATAAATGTAATACAATGAACTTAATTGTGGAAAGAAGCAGATAACATCATTTTGTACACCAGATCTAGAAATCAACATGAAATAGTTAAGTTTGGTACTAATTCATGAAACTCTCCCTCTAAAGTTTCTAATGATGTTTTAGCTACCAAATCCAATGGCCTTTTCTCAATCCTCATTCTCCTTGACGTCTCCACAGCTTCTGACACTGCTGATTGCAATCTTCAACTTGAGGTCTTCTCTCTAGGTTTTCAGGACACCATTCTCTCCTGGTTCTCCCCCTACTTATCTGACTGCTCCCTCTCTGTCTTCTTTACTGGATCCCTCTCCCAACCATACCTTCTAACTATATGTGTCCTTCAGGATGACACTAAGATTATAAACCCAGGAGACTGGGGAAGTGGTGGTACCTTCAATAGAAATAGAGAGGTTTGGAAGAAAGATGGTTGCAGGGAGGGAGAGGAGGATAAAAATGACTAGTAATAACTTGTATTTACATAGCACTTCAAAGTTCACTAAGTGCTATAAATATTATCTCTTTTTACTCTCTTAATCAACTCTGTGTGGTGGATACCATCATTTTCCCCATTTTACAAAGGAGGAAATTGAGATGGACAGAGGCTAAGTCCAGGGTCACACAGCTTGTATGGATCTGAGGTAGGATTTTAATTCAGATCTTTCTGACTCTAGTACTAGCATTCTGTCCACTATAAGACCTAGTTGCCTTTTAATTTAATAATAAGATAATGACTTCAGTTTTAGATATGTTGAATTTGAAATGTCTCCTAGACATACAGGTTGAAATCCAAAAGGCAATTGTTGATGTTGGATTAAAGCCCAGGAGATACATTGAACCGAAATATTCAGATTTTGGAGAAATCAGTATAGAGATTATAATTAAACCCATGAGAACGAATGAAGTCACTGAGAGATGGTATATAGAGAGAAGAGTAGAAGACAGAAATTTGGGGAACACTCATACTAGGGCGTATGATCTTGATAATGAACAAATGAACAATTAGGTAGCAGAAGAAGCAGGAGAAAGTACTGTCATGAAAGCTTAGAGAAGAGAGAATATCAAAGAACAGAAGGTAAACTACAGTGTTTGATGCAGTAGATACTAAAAACAATGAGTGGGGGCAGACAACAGAATCAGGTTTGGCAACTGAGAGATCATTGGTAAATGGAAAGAGAATCTTAAGTCAAGTGATAAAATTAGGGGTCAAACTTCAAAGAACTGAAGAGTAAGAGGAAAGAAAACAGAAATTGTAAATGTAGACAGTTTTTCCAAGGAATTTGGCTATGAAAAGGAAGAAAATTATAGGATAATAGCTTGAGGGCATGGTAGGATCTACAAAGTTTTGTTTCTTTGTTTTTTACTAATGAGGGAGATCTGGTTATGTTTAAATAAAGCCAATGAGTAAGGAACCAAAGGGAGAGCTTTTAAATTTAAGGGAAAGAGAGAATAATTGAAGTTGAAATTTGCTGGAGAAAAAGGAAGGGATTGAGGTCAAGTGCACATGTAGAGAGGTGAGTCTTGGCATAGAGAAGAATTGTTATATCATTGTCAGAGACAGAGAATAGAAACAGGAGTGGAGGATGATGTTAAGGGCTTTTGAGATGAAGAGAAGGGAAGAAGAAGGGGCTTGCATTGAACAGCTTCAATTTTTTCAATAAAATGAGAAGCAAGATCCTCAATTGAGGTGGACAGTGGGATGGTAGAAATGCGGGAGTTTTGAGCAGGGAAGCTTTAGAAATGCTTTTGTGGGAAGTGATATCGAGAATTATGGAAGAACAAAAGGATTGCCATCTTGCTTCATGGAGGGCCCCTGAAATTGGAAAGGTCAATTTACAATATCTAGTCATCATGGCTGTGTAATTTCCTCTAGCTCCATTCAGTAGCACAAGTAGGAGTGGAGGGGGCAAATTATGGAAGTATGGCTAAGGTTTGGCAAAGGATGAGTGGCAATAGAACAAGGAAGCAAAGGAGTATTCTAACTCTCCAGACATGACCAGTATGTTGAAGGATATGCATTAAAATAAAACGAGCAAAGATGATTAGGGGAAAAGGAAAAGAACCTATACGTTCTAAAATATTTATAGTGGCTGTCTTTGTGGTAGCAAAGAGCTGGAAATTGTGGGGATACCAGTCAGCTGGAGAATGACTGAACAAGTTGTGGTATATGATTGTGATGGAATACTGCTGTGCCATAAGAAATAATGAGCTTGATGATTATAGAAAAATATGAATAGACTTACATAAAATAAGGAAGAGTGAAATGAGAACCAAGAGAACACTATATACAGTAACAGCAATATTGTTTTAAGAACAACTTTGAGCAAATAAGTCATTTTGACTATTATAAATACCCAAATTAACTACAAAAGACGTAAGAAGGAAGATACTACATCCAGAAAAAGAACTGATAAACAGATATATGGAATGAGTGTGTGTGTGTGTGTGTGTGTGTGTGTGTGTACATGTTTGTGTCTAATGGTAGCCATCTCTAGAGTGGGGAGAGAGTGAAAAAAATTTACATAACTTTATTATATATTTAAAAGGAATAGCAAGCTGTACATAATAGTTTTGCAGTTTCATGTGCAATAATCTTTTTAAAATTAAACTGTTATGAAAATGCTTCTTTATTACATAAATTTAAAATAAATAAATCTTTAGAAAAACTAGTGGTGGAGAGGATGGCCAGGGATGCAATATCATTACAGAACAGGGAGTGGGAAGGGGGGGAAGGAGAAAACCAGATCTCAATGATGGCTACTTGTTGGAAAGACTGTGAGAGAAAGAGGTCCAGGGAAAATAATTTTGTTTGCTATGGAACTGGAATTTTGGAGAGCATAGTGGAAGGAGTGGGCAAGTTTGGAGTGGGCTGAAGATGGGAATGAGAAGAGGAGGCAAGTAGTGGGGATAATTTTTTTGTATGCGGTCAGTGATTAATAAAGGCA
Source organism: Pseudochirops cupreus (assembly GCA_028627135.1). Classification (NCBI taxonomy): domain Eukaryota; kingdom Metazoa; phylum Chordata; class Mammalia; order Diprotodontia; family Pseudocheiridae; genus Pseudochirops; species Pseudochirops cupreus. The sequence goes on along the minus strand of CM053582.1, from coordinate 168,810,958 downwards.
TGGGGAGAGAAACAGGTGGTGGGAAATTGTTAACCATAAGGGCAGCAGTGGGTGGTAGATGAAAACTTATGACTGTGAATATGACTTTAGCTAGCTGTAAATTAATCAGTGGTGAGCTCTTTGGGGCTCTTTGTTGTAATAGTGAATCATAATGAGTAAGAGATGATTTGGGAGTGGATTAAGACTGTAGAGGCAAAGGATGTATATGGTTGGTGTCTCGTGGGGAAAACTAGCCCAGGCCTTACCAAGTAATCCCAAGGTGCCTTCTGGGAGAATATAACTGAAAGTCTTGACCCAATTTGAAGAAACATAAGTTTTTGAAATCAGAAGTGAGGTAAAGAAGGGGTTACCCAGGGCAAATCTTATCTTAGGTGTGACTTTCTTTTAGTACTTGTCACATTCATTATGAGAACTACAACTTTTACCCTTTTTCTTACCTATTCCCCAACACCACTAGAGCCCCAGACCCACATGACCAATGCAGCCTTCTCTCCTCCCACTCAGTTCAATGAAGTGTTGATCTAGGAAGAAGGGGCAGAATGAAGAGTAAAAGTGTTTGCTTTTTATCTGACAATTATTCATACGCTGCCTTGTAACATCTCTTATATTTTTGTCTTATTCTGTGATTTAACTTTTTTTGTTGTTATTTAACTTTATGGAGGCACATTTTACTTCCCTAACTAGATTTTTCAATTCAATATGCAATTTACTAAATGCCTTCTGTGCAAGATACTACTGTGTTAGGATCCAGAGATACAAAGACAGAAAACAAAACAGTCTCTGACCTCAAGGAACTTATACTCTCCTGAGGAGGGGGATAGAATATCTATACATAAGGATAAATGCAAAGTAATTTCAAGAGGCAGAAAGTAATCTTTAAGAGCAGATGCCATCTATTATATTCCTTTATATTTCCCACGTGGCCTATGGCAGTGCTAGGTGTATTGTTTCTATATAATCAATCCTTGTTGAGTAACTGTCTCAATGTCATAGCTAAAGCAACCCATCCTTCCTCCCAGCAACTAGGAGTTGGGGTGACTGACTCCAGAGAATTTTAGATGCTGTCAGAATCCCATCTAAGTCGGTCCTCTGTGCTTGTATATACCATATCTTACATATGGAAATCCTAGCCTCCTCCTCCAAATGGCTCCAGTATGAATTCCCTGAATTTCTCTCACTTTGCCCCTCTTTCATCTTTGTGGGAAACTGCACCTTATTCTTGTGTGGGTATGCAGTGTGAGAATATTAGGTGGAGTACTTAGCACCCAGAGATTTGTCCTTTTTTCTGGTTCATTTGCAAATTGGCTCTATACTCGGTCTGCCCTTCCTTTCTCTGAACCCTTGAAAGTAACATAGCAACCTGTTCCAATTTCTCATGTCTCTCAAGGGAATCAAGCTCAAGATTATGGAAAGATGCATTGTGGGCTTCTCTATTTTTATTAAAAGTTTTATTAAAAACTTAATATTGAACATCAATATAACCAACTAAGATTTCTGAGCAAGTGTTTGCATTTAAATTAATTTCAGTGCATAAAGTAACATGACAGCTAAGCTTCCAATTAGTAGTCTCTGTCTTCATTCTCCTTCAACTTTTCCTCTTATGTGGTTAGAGTTAGCATGTAATTCTTTGGTTCCACTTTCTTCATTGCATTATTTCATAAACATATTTCCATATCTTTTTGTATTCCTTGTAAGATGTGTCTGTACTAGGTACTATAAAATTAAGGTAATTTATTTAGTCATTGCCCTGTTGTTGGATATTCAGACTGCTTCCAACTTTTTGCAATTACACATAATACACCTATGAAAATCTTTAAACAGACAGCATTTATGCATACATACATAAACACACACACATTGTTGTTTAGTCATTTTTCAGTTGTGGAGATATAGGTATATAACTTTTAGGATGCTTTTCCCAACAGAATTGTTCAGTGAAAGGCTATAAATGTTTTTGTAACTTTTACTGTTCCAAAAGTTTGTAATTCCACATGATGGAACATGGATTTATCCTTATCAGAAGGATGCAGCGTGTTATTAATAATGACTCTTGTGTAAGAACTAACATAAAGACTTCAAGGACGCACACAGCAGGGTGAAGTGGCAGATAGCAAGAGTGAGGGTTAACAGACAAACAGCTTGAGAACTGACCTGGTAATGGAGACTTAGTCTACAATCTGTAGGATAGATCCTCTGTAAAGCATCACCCAGCATGAGTAGGCATGGATGAGTTGTGATCGGCAGTGGTGAAGGGAATATTCATATGGATAAGATAATGGATCCATCTAAGTAACAGAGTAAAAAGACTCAACTTTTTCTGAAAGGAAGGGAGGAAGAAAGTTAAAAAAAAAAAAGGTTTCGCTAAACACCACACAAGATCAGTGCCTCTGAGCTTCCCTTTCTATTCAAAAGGCCTGCCTCCGGGCAAAACTGATTCACAAGTGTTGCCAATTTAACACCTCATACAGGAACCTTGGTAAGGATGGCAGGGGCTGGTTCCTGGCATTGGTGCAGCTTCCTAGGCCCTGGGGTACCAAGAGGGAGATACAAATCCCTAAAGACAGAGAGCCACAGAGTGTGCAATGGGTCTAGAGGTGAAATTGGATTTCAGAGAAGATTTTGTTTATTTTTAAAATCACGTGTCTTCTCCTTCCCCAAAGGGTAGCCAGGAGCACAAACTCGGCTCCCTGGCCCAAAAAACGGAATTTCAGGCCCAAGATTCCGTAAATTCTAATACCATTGAGACTGCCTAAGACTGAGATGTTGTTGCTGTGTCTAGTACCATACTGACAGCATAGCGACCCATCAATATTTGACCCTTCCTTGGTAGGCTACAATGTCCCTTTCACCTCCAACTATACATCTCACTCTAGGAAATTGGCAGCAGTGTTTGACTTGCCTATTTTATAATTATGACTTATTGAGAAAAGAAACAGTATGCCCAAAGTAAGACACAGTTCATAGGGCCTGCAGGCCCAGTAGCATGCAACTGACTTGAGAGCAGGGACTGGTTTTTGGTTTTTTCTTTGGATCCTTAGGGCCTAGCAAAATGTATTTTATGTAGTAAGGGATTAACAAGTGCTTCTTGTTTTCTTGCTGTAAACTCAGGAATAGAGAGAAAGGGAAATAGATTCTTCCTCTATAAAAGGAAAATTCCTTCTTTCACTAATCTGCTTAAATCTCCAGATGAGATTGAGGAGAGAGAATCCTAATACATTTCCTATTATAAATGGTAGTGGTATACTGTGACCATAGGGACCTAGAAATGCCATCTCCATGTAAACAGTCTCATGCCCTCCAGAGTCAGATTTTGCATTAAGGAAGGAAAGGATGGCAATGTTTAGAGCAGAGATTAGCCTGCTCACTGCTCACTCACTCTGCCTTTAATATAAGGCAGAGAATGACTTAGATGGCCCTGGTGGCCCAAAGATTCTAAAAATATAGTGAAAAAATGCACATCCAAGGCCCAATTCCACAATAGCCCTACATTGCTTTTCCTGGAGCTTCCTTCTTCAGCTACATATCAGAGAGAGGCAGATAGGAATTATGATCTGTAACACCTCCGTTTGTATTTATGACACTTTAAGGTCTTATATCCCCTCTCTTCTCTTGCTCTGAATGCTAAGTTCAAACACAGGTAAGGAGTATTCCTTTTGGGGGTAAGGTTAGTTCATAATAAAACCTCAAGATGGGTGGTCCCAGTCCCCCATCGTAAGTATTCGGTTCAAAACTGGGGTAGTTCTGAGAAATTTTTCAGTCACCCCATGACAACACAGGGGTTTGAATTTGGAACCACAGGCATATCTGGGAGATATTGCAGATTTGGTTCCAGACCACCACAGTTAAGTGAATATCTCAATAAAGGGAGTCACACAAATTTTGTTATTTCGTAGTGCATATAAAAGTTATGTTTACACTATACTGTAGTCCATTAAATGTTCAATAGTATATCTAAAAAAATGCGCATACCTTAATTTAAAAATACTTTACAGTGAAAAAAATGCTAACCATCATCTGACCCTTCAGTGAGTTATAATCTTTTTGCTTGTGGAGGATCTTGACTCAAGGCTGATGACTGTTGACTGGTCAGGATGGTGGTTGCTAAGGTTGGAGTAGCTGTGGCAATTTCTTAAAATAACACAACAATGAAGTTTGCCTCATCAATTGACTCTTCCTTTCATGCATATTTTATGCTTTTTGATAGCATTTTACCCACAGTAGAACTTCTTTCAAAATTGGAATCAATTGTCTCAAATCCTGCTGCTGCTTTATCAACTAACATTTTTCAGTACTGTTGTGAACCAGGGAATAGGGAGGCCCGAGGAGAGGGAGAGAGACATAGGAACAGTTGTCATGTAAAGCAGTCAGAACACACACAACATTTATCAGTTGAGTTCCCTGCCCTATATGGGCATGCTCAGAGTGTCCCAAAACAATTATAATAGTAACATCAAAGAATACTGACCACAGATCATCATCTCAGATATAACAATAATGAAAAGGTTTGAAATACTGTGATAATTACCAAAATGTGACACAAAGACACAATGTGAGCACATGCTCCTGAAAAAATGGCACCAAAAGATTTGTTTGACACAAGGTTACCACAAACCTCCAGTTTGTGTTTAAAAAAAAAAAAACCACAATATCTGTGAAGCAAAATAAAGCAAAGGGCAGTAAAATGAGGCATGTCTATATGCCCAAAGGAATATAAAAATTTATATACCCTTTGGCCTGGCAATACCACTAATTAGGTCTCTGTCCCAAAGAGTTCAAAGAAAAGGGAAAAGGAACTCTTTGTACAAAAATATTTGAAGCAACTCTTTTTGTGGTAGCAAAGAATCAGACATTGAGGGGATGCTCATCAATCAGGAATGACTGAACAAGTTGTAGTACAGGATTGTGATGGAATACTATTGTGCAATAAGAAATTTAAAAGAGGATGATTTCAGATAAAGCCTTAGAAGACTAATATGAACTGCTACAAAGTAAAGTGAGCAGAACCAGAAGAACATTATACGCAGTGACAGCAATATAGTAACAATGATCAACTGTGAAAGACTTAGCTACTCTGATCAAGACAATGATCCAAGACAGTTCCAAATGACCCATGATTGAAAAATGCTATCCACCTCCAGAGAGAGAACTGAGCAAACTCAGAGAACTCTGAGTGCAGATAGAAGAATACTTTTTTCACTTTATTTTTTCTTGGAAGGTGTATATGTGTGTGTGTGTGTGTGTGTGTGTGTGTGTGTGTGTGTGTGTTCTTTTGCAACATGGTTAATATGGAAATAGGTTTTGCATGATTTTTTTTAAATAGAAAGAAAGAAATATAGGTTCTAAAATCTCTGCCCTGGAAACCCCAGGACACTCCCAAAATTCCCCAAGTAGCTTCAAACATAACCCCCTACACACCACCAAATATAAGATCCAGAAATGGGTCAATTCCTTGAGTATCTTTTCCCCACCAAAATCTCCCCCCAGTCCTTCAGTGACAGGCTGAGCTTGGAGATATTTACCTTAGAGCACATTCTGAGGAAGCAGTTCTCCCAGGACTAATCTGACCTTCAGTGCCATCTCAGAATTAGGAGCCATAGGATTTTAGAGATGGAAGGGAACTTGGAGATCTAATCCAATCCCTTCATTGGATCAATAAGAGAGGCTAAGCAACTTAAGATAACACAGGAATGAGTAGCAAAGAAAGGTTGAAAAAGCCAGATTGTTTTGTTCCTAATCTAGTGTTCTCTTTCTTTTCCCCTCCCTTTCTTTTTCTTTCCCTTCTTTTTTTCCCTGAGACTGAGTGGGCCTGTCTCACCTAAACTGCAAGTGTGGAGGCTTCTCAATACTCAATCCCAGTAATGATTAGTATAGAAGCTTTAGCCTGCCTTGTTTTTCTAACATGAGCCAGTTTTCCCCCTTCTTAGGTTGTCCTTCAATGTCCTTCAAAGGTTGTCCATTGATTCGGGGGCTCACCATATTGGTAGGGCATTAAGTTTGGATACTTATTTGGCTGTAGCCTTACAGCATCTCAGAACTCCCAGTTCAAGTGATCTGCCAGCCTTAACCACTGGCAGTAACAGAGATTATAGGTTTTTAGGTGTACCCCAGCTATTTTTTTTTCCCATAGCACAATGTAATTATGTGTTGATGTACTGGTATGATTTTCATTGCTAACCAGTGCCTTCCATAAGATAAAAAGGGGACCCAGATTCCAGTACAGATTGAAGCCAGGTAGTGCAATATAAAACACACAGGTTAGCTTTCAGTGCTTTGGGAGTGAACTATGGCTCCCACCACATCCAGAGCCATCTCCAGTTGCCCTGATTTATATCTCACCACTGGACCTAGATGGCTCCAGATGTGAAAGTGAGGCTGGAGATGGACAGAGGAGCTGTGTCTTGGTTCCTAAGACCATCGGAAATATGTATTTTACGATGATCTTTGGCAACCCTGTTCGACCCCCCAAAGGGGTCACACCCCCAGGTTGAGAACCACTGATAGAGGGATTGGAGCCCTGGTTAGAAAAGATGTTCTCCAAAGCTTTCAGGAAATGGAATCCTTTGACATAGTGATTTACTTTGGCGCAAAAGCCATAGCTGAAAATTCACAAGCCGACTGCTTATATTGCTTCTTTCACAGCATTAAGACTTCAAGAGTCTGGGCAGTGAAGGCAAGTTAAAGGTTGATGATTCTGTTGGTAACTGTGTGGTCTGTGACATTCACCTTCTAGCACTGTCTGGGGGACCACCCCTTCAAGGTTTAAATGATGCCTCTGCCTTTTAAACTGTATATCAGCACCACTTCTCATTTTCAAAAGGTTTGTATGTTTGGGTTATTTTTCAAGCTGTTGTTTCAGATCAGTTTGGGTGTTCATGGAAGAGGGAAGACACTTTGATTGACATGTAACTTTTCTCTCTCTCCTGCTCTCAGTTTCTAGTCATTTACTTTGCTGCAGGATCATGCATTTTAAATGTTTTCTTTTACTTGGGCCTTGGAGCATATTTTATAAACACACAGTCAGTTTACACTGCCTGGGAACTTAGGGAGTTTTCCTTTCTATGGGAAACAGCTGTGAAGATGCTGACCAACCTTGCCTTGGTGGAGTGAAACACCTTGCCTCTGATCATCTCCACAGTGCAGGTGCATTGGCTGAGTGTACTGTTGTTATGCCTGAGGATTCTCCCAGAAATGCTAAGTAGGTAAGTTCATTACTACCTCCCTCAATACCAGCTGTTTGATTGCTGATAAGGTCTTTGCATGCCAGCAGATCTGTGTATCTGTTAATCTTTGCAACTCTGCCAGGAGTGCAGCCACAACATCTCTCCTTGCCATGTGGGCCTCTGAGGGCACAGAATTGTAGAGTTGGAAGAGACCTAAGAAAACTCATTCATTCAACTTATCTTTTTTGAATGTCTATTATATGCAAGGGCTACTATGGGGAATATGAAAATCAATGAAAACAACAGTGCCTGTCCTCAAGAAGTTTGGACTCTAGAGTCTCTTAACAAGATCTGATACCCTAAGGGACTTATTTTTGTTCCCCATGTAACTCAAACGTCCTACTATACACTGTAAAGAAAGCAGAAAAGAAATTGAAGTTGAATTTTAGGGTACAAATGAAACACTTTATTCATCACTTTGACCCTGAAAACTAAAGAGAGCTGATCTTTACCTGAAGCAGAAAAGATGGTTTGAGGGGCTTCTCTCCTAGAAGCACTGGTCTCTGGGGTAGTTGTCCAAATGTACACCTCTGTTCAATCCAGGTCTCCCCTATACACCTCCATAAACCTATATACTCTAGTCAGATGAACATAGTATGGTAGTACTGTCAGAGGCTACAATACAGAAGCCTAATCAGGGGGTCCAATGACAGTACCAGTGCTATGACTGACTCCTAGTACTGTGACTGACCCCTTCATCTAGTACTCACCACCCTGGAGTCCTTCAAGAGCTTCACTCAGTAATGTCAAGCAAATCTAACTCACTTCCCAGTAGCACTTTTCCTACCCCACCCCCACCCCTCTTTATCACATATATCCTAAACCTAGTGGCATTGGTTTCATGAGGAGGTGTTTGCCCTTGGAGAGCGAGGAGAGAATGGTAAGGAAATAAAGCCTCACTCAGAACTGGAAAGAAAATGACACTGAAAGAAGGAATTCCCAATAAGACCTACTAACTTACTTCCCAAGTTCATAAGTAGAACACAAGAAATGGATCCAAATGCCCTGGATGGATGGAGGAAAGCCAAGCAGTTAGCATGCTCTAGCAGTAGGTTGCTGATTGCCAGCCAGGTCCTTGGTGCTGCTGGGTAGGAACCACACTACTCCAGAAATAGCCAGTGGCTTCTATAGAGGTAAGAAAGGCTTGGCAGCTTGACTCTCCCTCCCCCTCACAGCCCTCACTGCTGGCCATTTAGCACCATGTAATATCTTCAGTAGAATAGGTTTTCCATCTTCCCAGAGCTGCTGCTCTTCACTGCCTGGGGTGCAAATTGGCTAAGTACCATGTTGGAAGAGAATACAGGATGTGAGATTCCAGATGAACCAATTATTGTAACTAGACTTGGCTTTGCATGGTGGCGGAAAGCCAAAGGCACCAAGGGGGATGGATGTTGCTGACTCAGCATGGGGAGCAGAAGGGAGGGCTCCCGAATAGGTGGAGGTTGAGCATGCCCTCCATTGGTAACTGGTTCAACTTACGGTACACCTAGTCTATGGCAACCAGGTTGTGGACCAGGAGCTCTTCAAGGAGGGAAGCTCCAAGTTCTTCTTTGATCCCAAGGCCAGAGCTTATGGATGAAGGTCAGAGGACCCATGATTGAGTAGAAGGACATACAGAAACTGGTCACTGACTGCCATAGGAGGTAATGGATCTTACTCCAGGACCATCCCCAGCATTCCAGACAACTGTCTCTCCCAGTGTTGTAAGGTCTTATCAGATGCTAAAGATTGAAATCTATCCCAGAATTAGCAGGAATAGGGACCCCAGGTTTATCCATTGGTAACACAATGGATAGCAACATCAATGTCCCTTTCTTGACCAAAGAACTAGGGACAGAGAGACTCAAATGTATGTGGCACACTTTGCAAACTTTATAGCACCACATAAATGTGACTCATTATCATTATTGTTATTACTATTGGATCACTGAGAATGCAAATGGTTCTTATAAAGCTCGTATCCATAATGGAATAATAATAATAACCGCTAACATTGTTATAGCACTTGCTCTGTGCCGAGCACTGTGCTAAGCACTTTATCATTATTATCTCATTTGATCTTCACAACAACCTTGAGAGGTAGGTGCTATTATTATCCCCATTTTATAAATGAGGAAACTGAGGGAAATAGAGACTAAGTGACTTGCCCAAGGTCACAAAACCAGTAAGTATCTGAGGTCAAGTTTGCACTCAGGTTTTCCTAGCTGAGGCCCAGTGATGGCCACGGTTCAACCCAGCTATTCCCATCTTTCCCCACCTCTATCCCTCTGCCCACCCCCAGGTTGAGAGAAGAGACATCATTTTGTATATATTCTGAAGATGCTTATATACACATGTTAATTCCCCTATTGAATGTAAGCTTCTTGAGCGTGGGAACAGTTTCATTTTTGCCTCTGAATCTCCAGTGCCAGGCACTAGTAGATATTTAATGCTTGTGACTGACTGATTGACAGAGAAAGCTCTGAGGTCTCCTAGCTGATGGCAGAGAGCAAGTCTCACCCGACCCTAAAATCTTTCTTTGGGGAGAGAAAAGCAGGCTGATAAATCACCTACTTCTACCAGAAATAAAAAATCAGGGAACACAAGAAAAATGCAGCATTCATTTACCTTAAAGTCACAAGATAACATTGATTAACAGATGGTGCAAGGGAATGGCTCAACAACCCAAGGGTTTCCTTTCCCTCTCCAATCCAAGTCAAGGTTTCTATTCATGGAAAAGGTGAGAACCTAGGGCTTATCCTATTTCAGAGGATATTTTCCCTCTTTGGGACATCTGAAACTTGAAATCATAGATTTAAAGAGAGAAGGGAACTTCTAGTTTTTCTAGTCCCCACTCTTTCCACTTTGCAGATGAGGAAACTGAAAATAGACAAAATGACTTTCCAAAGTCACGTAGACTTATCCAAAGTCTGTTTCATAAGCAACAGAGCTGGGATTTGAACCCAGATCCTCTGATCTCAAGTCCAGTGGTCTCTCTACTTTACCAAGAAAGTGCTAGAGTCAGGACATAAATGCAAGTCCCTTGACTAACCAGGATTCTTTCTACTGTATGACCTTTCCAGGCTGGATGGGACAAGAAGATCTTCCTCATATATCAACTAGCATAGAGAATACAAAATCTACATGGGGATAAAGTTGAAAGAGGGTGACAGGGTTAGTTTATGCAATGGAGATGATTGGAGGCTCAGACCAGAGCCCTCTCTTGCAGCAGAACCAGATCAATTTTGGATCTACCTTAAAAGAGAAAATGACTCGCACACTTTATTATCTGTGAGACCTTTTTTTTTAACTCTTTCTCTTGGAATCTGATCAGATCCAAACTCGATATTTTACTACTACAAATGTGAAGTCAAAGAAAAAGGATTCAAATTCCATGTCCACTACATACTACCTTTATCACTTTAGGCAGTAAGACAGACAGAGGGTTGGACTTGGAGTCGGAAAGACCAGAGTTTAAATCCTGCTTCACACACTTAACTTAGCTGTGTGACCCTGGGCAAGCCTCTTAACCTAACTAAGTCTTAGTCTCCTTACCTGTAAAATCAGGATAATAATAACACCTATCTCACCGAGATTTTGTAAGGATCAAATGAGGTAATGTATATAAAGTGCTTTGCAAACATTAAAGAGTTATATAAATGCTAACTATTCATATTTTTTCTGTACCTCAGTTTTCTCATCTGTAAAATAAGATGGTTAGAAAAGATGATCTCTGAAGTCCCTTCTAGCACTAAACCTATGGTCCTATGATCCCTTGTCCTGAACACCACCATCCTAGGAGGTTACCGATATAATCTTCTTCAGTACCAGATCTCAAACTAAAAGCATTTGTTCTCAAAACAATTTGGTACCAGTTAAAAAACAGGGACTGATCAGTAGAACAGATTAGGTATATAATATGCAAAAGTAAAAGTTATCACATATCCTAATATTCAATAAATACAAAGACCCCAGCTACTGGGATAAGGACTCACTATTTGAAAAAAGTCTGCTAGGACAATTGAACAGAAGTATGAAAGAAATTAAGATTTAGATGAGAGAAATTCCAAATGGATACATAACCAAGACACAAAAGGTCACAGCTTAAACAAATTAGAGAAATACGAAAAAAAAAATGCGTATTGGATCTATGGATAGAAGAAAAGTTCAAGTCCAAACCAGGGACAACTGAATAAAGATGATAAAATAGATGCAAATTTTGTCAATATAAAATTTAAAAGTTTTTGCACAAACAAATCTAATAAAGCTAAGATTAATAGAGAAACAATTGGGGAAAGAAATCTTTTCAGCAAGTTTCTCTCATAATGGATTTATTTCTTAGATATATAAGGAGCTAATTCAGATTTATAAGAATAAAACCCGTTCCCTATTTGATAAATGGTATAAAGACATGAACAAGTAGTCTTTAAGGGAAGAAACATAGGCTATCTATAGCCATATGAAAAAATAGTCCAAATCACTACCAATTAGAGAAAGGCAAATTAAAACAACTCTGAGATCCCATCTTACACCCATCAGATTGGCAAAGGTGACAAAAACAAAGAAAATGATAGTTAATGGAGGGATTTCTGAAAAACAGACACATTGGTGCACTGTTTGTGGATGGGTGAATGGGTACAACCAGTTTGGAAAGCAAATTAGAATTTATTAGGCAATTACTACAGGGACTACCCTAAATACTGGGAACACAAACACAAGAAAGATCATCCTTGCCCTCAAGGTTGCTTTGATTTGCATTTCTCTTATTATTAATGATTTACAGCATGCTTTCATATAGTTGTTAATAACTTGAAACACTTCTTTTGAGAACTGTTTGTTCATCTCCTTTGAGGTCACTATTTTCTCAGGAAAATCTCTGATCGTCAAGACCTCCCTCCACGTCTGCCTCCTGTCAGAATGAGTTCTTGTTCCCCAGCTTCCCTATCAGTGGGGTGGACTCAGGGATGTGCTAGGGTCAATTGTTAAATTTTCACTGCCAGTAAACACTTATTAAGGGCCTTCTCTGTGGCCAACATTGTGCTAAATACTAGAGTAAAAGACTGCCGCTTCTGTCAAGGAATTCTCTACTAAATGTAGGAGATAACATGCAAATAGCTATGTCCAAACAACTTATGTAATAAATTATAGATAAGAAACTGAAAGAAAACAATAGAATTAAGAAGGATTAGGAAAGGCTTCCTATAGAAGGTGGGATTTTAGCTAGGACTCAAAGGAAGCCAGGAAAGCCAAGACAAAGAGGTGAGTAGGAAGAGAATTCCAGCCATGGGGGACAATTAATGAAAATGTCCCGAGTTGGGAAACAGCAAGAATGGTGGGGGGAGAGGGGAAACTGGGAGGGAAGGAAGGTATAAGAAGTGTGAGCATTTACAAATCAGAATTTAATTTATTATTTTGTTAATTATCTAGACTTAATGTTAATAATGCAGATTAAGCTCTAAAGTGTGTCTTGGGTGCATTCTCTTCTCCCTACCCCCCACCCCCAGATAGCCAGTTAAACATTTACCAGCACACTCCTGGTACTCTACCCAATGTCCACATTCCTAGCTTAAGCCCACTGGCATTTGGCGTCCAATCTTCATTCAATTTTACTTGACCATTTACCTTTAGCACCTGCCCCCCACCAAGTCCCACATGAACTTGGGCAAAGCGGGGCACAAGTTCAAGAACACTAGTCACCCCCAAAGACCCTCAAAGTTCACAAAGTTCTAACCTACCCCCATCCCATGGAACTTCATTCAGACGGGGGTGGGGGGGCAGAGAGAAGACAGAAAAAGAGAGAGAGGGGAGGGGAGGGGGAAAGGGAGAGAAGGAGAGGGGCAGAGAGAGAGGGAGAGGGAGAGAGAGAGACAGAAACAGAGACAAAGACAGAGACAGACAGACAGACAGAGATGCTATTCATGGAGTAAAGTGGAGCACATCAAATAGGTACTCCTTTCTCTTCTCATTGTCCAGCCCATGGTATCTGGTACCACCCTTCTCCCAGTTGGAACTATGGAAACAAATCACAACTTCCCTGCTTCTAAGGACACTGGGGCAGCTTTAATCTTTGTGGCATCTGGAGTTCCCTGAATCAAGAGCTCAGACTGGCATCTTCCTTTAGAAGCAGGATTTGGTGCACTTGGGACTCGTATCTCTGCCTCACATCCCTAGTCGGCCTGGATCTGGGTACTTCTCTACCCCCTCCATCTCAAACCTACAGGGTTATATGGGAAGTGAATGGTGGTCAGGGTTTAGGGCTGCCCCTTCTTCGCCTGGATCCCTGGTATTGAGATCTTAGGGTAGAACTGCAGCAGCAGAACTCCCCCTGCTGACACTTTCCAAAACAACAGGCTCAATGAGGACCAGGCTCCTGGAGCCAGTGCCTTTTAGATGTCCCCTTCTGATAAGTCAATGTTCTGTAAAATTGGAAACAGAAAACTCTCCCCATCACCAATGGCAATTTTATCAAGTAGATCTTAGACAGAACAGAAGGCTGTGTACTGGTGCCATAGTTTCCCCCCAAACAAAGCTGAGAACGCAAACTTGAAAGGATAATAATATCCCCCACGTGAATCAGAGAAGGGCCAGACTGATAAGACATGTCCCAGATTCCCATCAAGCTGACCATCCTTTGAGTGTCTGGTGATTTCAATTAGGAATCCATCATTGACCTGAAAGTGACCTAAAGAGAGAGCTGATTTGTGTTCAGAGACTTCTGGTACAATGGAAAGGATGCTGGTTCTGGATTCAAAGGGTGTGGGTTCAAATACCTCTGTGACTTTGGGTTAGTCACTTCACCTCCCTGGGCTTCATCTATAAAATAAGGGGTTAGACTAAATGACCTCTCAAACTCCTTCTAGGTATAAATCTATGATCCTATGAAAAATTATTCCCCAATGCTATCAGGCTCAACAAGTCATTTGGAAATAACAGTAATAATAATGCCTGGCATTTTTATAATAGTAGTCTGTGCTATTCATAGTGCATCCAAACTCTTTGTTTCTTTGAACCCTAGAAAGAACCCTCGATTGTTTCAGCCGTCATTGGAGAAGACATAGTCCAACCTTGTAAAAGAGATCTTTTTATTCCCATTTGACAGACAAGAAAAGCAAGGTACATAGAGATTAAACAAGCAACTTACTCATAAACAGAGAGACAGGCCTTCTGAGCTACTATAACTAGTTTCTCTAGAGATGTGAGTCACCTTAATGCAATTTATGTCTGTAAGAACTATAAATGCTAATTTACTCAGTTGGGGGAGTTAAACAACTGCATAAATGAATGCTAATTGGATCCATAGTCATTCATCACCATTAAAACAATAAGGTAGCATGTTTATTAATAAGCCAATGCTACAGATAAGGGTAAAAGATTTACCAGACTACCACTGCCCATCAGAGGGCAAATGATGACCTATCTGGGTTTGAGGGGTGGAGTAGAAGTCATTGTTCATTGTTTCACTGTTCCCTAGACAGGAGATCACGAAGAAAGTCAAACCTAAAGTCTTGCTAATTCAATGTTCTATACAGTTAGGATAATTTTAAAGGAAAGACTGTAAAAGAAGGAATCATGTAGAGTTGAGCTGGTGCCCTTAGCAACATCTCCTCAAAGCCCAATACCTGATTTTTTTCACCCTGTGTCTTCCAAGAATTCTTTGGAAGTAGTGAATCCTCCAAAAGCTCTATCTTCTGACCCAGGAGGCTCACAGTCCCACAAATAACCAAGCAATATGTAGACTGGAAATAAGTATGGCAACCCATTAGTGACTAGAGCTGTGAATTCAGTTTTCCATCCTGACAACAATTCTTTGGGCCCTCCAGAAATTGAAATTGCTATTTCGCTTCAGTATTCCCCTCTAGCCTTTTTTTTTTGAGGGGGAAGGTCCATATTTTTTATTTTAGCAACTTCCTTGTAATTTATACTCAAAGAGATTTGCCTGGGACACTAAGAAGTGACTTGTCTATGGTCATACAGATAGTATGTGTCAGGCATGAACTGAGTTCACATCTTCTTGACCATCCCTCTGTCTATTATGCCATGTTGCTTCTCTGTCCCTCTAATTAGTGGAGGAAATATCCCTCATTTATCAAGGTTAAGGAAGTTGAAAGTGGAAATTGTGCTGATCATGGATGCCAAGTGTGTCCACTTAAAAGTCACTTCCTTGCCAGTATCTCTCAATCAACCCTGTTCCTTCCCCTGCTCTCAGATGGATCCTATACCCTGCAGGCTGGAGCGATCCCAGAAACAGACAGGCCCAGGCAGGCCCAAGAAAGCCAGTCTCACAGCTTGGGTTAGAAAGTTGGCTCCTCCTCAGGGTTTACCCAAAGTGCATGTACCCTAAGGGACCATGACCCCTAAGAAACCATAACATCTGGAAACTCACAGTGGATAATGGAAATGAATAAAGTTTGTCACTGGGGTTTGCAACTATCCTCAGAAACCTTACATTGGCAATCCTATCAGAGATACACTTCGGAGAACCATGAAGTGGATAAAGAATCTCAGCTTCTCAAAGAAGGCACTCTTTCCATCTGTGCTGAAAAGCACCTGCAGTGGAAGTGATTCTCCATAATGAACAAAGGGCAGTGAACTACTCAATCTCTTTTGTCTGTGTGAGGGGCATTGCCTGATCTCTCAAAATGCCATTACATAAAACACAACCACCCCTGAGCTAACAAGTTACCCATTATCCAACTGTCAATCCTCCACTATCCTCTAGCCCAGGACACCTGCTAAAAGGGACCATTTTACTTTAACTTTCTAGGGAAGGGTAGCAATATCCTGGACCTCTCCGTGGCTGTGAGATGAAGTGGGAAAATACCATCGGAGCCATCAGAAGAAAATCTACTAGTCTACTTGTCCAAATAATTGTCACTGTTTCAATAGCATTGATATTACAACTCTGATCACTGCTCTGAAAAGGCCACACTTATCAAACCAAAGCAATATGCACCTTACACAACATAAAACAACAGATAAAGAAAAAGGATTTTTAAAAAATAAATATTCTTTGTCAGCTAATCCATCCTTTGTAACTGTCAGGGTTCAGAAGGCTTGGCAGCCAGCCGATCAGATAACAATGCAGCTGTGACCTGAGCAACATGAGAAGGGGAGCAGATTAATAAAGATGAAAAACATGTTTGGTAACTGTGTCCGAGGGGAAGTCCAGGGTTGCCCCTGGACCGGTTCTCTGTGAGGGATGAGATCCCCAGTGCCACCAGTGATACCCAGGAATTATAGCTACTCCTCAGAGGAGAAAGTCAGATATGAAGGCCTTGACTTCTGTCAGTCCATTTCTCTGACATGAACTCCATAGGAATTCATTAAGCAAAACTTACACTTATATGGTATTTTAAGGTTTATAAAGCATCTTATATAAATGATCTTACTCAATCCTTATAAACCTGGGAGGTAGATGCAATTACAATAAGGTGCAATCTAAAAAGTGGAAACTGAGCCTCCTAAGTGATTTGTCATGGTCACACAAGTAGTGACTCTGGTAGGATGCAGGTCTTTTATACTCCAGGTCCAATACTCTTTCTACTACTCTATGATGCTTCTCCCTAGGCCTCCTCAAGCCCACCAAATAGGAAAGTAATCCAAGATAGTGTTGAGGGAGCTGAGGCAAACATAAGTCCTCTGAACAGGGCTTCTCTAGAAGTATGATTTCTTTTTTTTTTTATTAAGATTTTGAGTTACATATTTTCTCCCCATCTTTCCCCCACCCACCGCCCCAAAACAGCCATCCCAGTGTGTCCCCCCTCCCCCAGTCTATTCTCTCCTATGTCACTTTTTGGTAGGGCAGGATGGATC
>CM053582.1:168730048-168793446 GCA_028627135.1 Pseudochirops cupreus | reverse complement strand
CTGACTTTAGTGAGAAGTATCTTTGTGTGCGTTTTGGAGTTCTAGGATTGGTTTAGAGTCCTGTTTTATGGGTATTTTGGGGTGGCTATGTGAGAGCTGCGATATGTTGCTGCTGCTATGCAGCCATCTTGGCTCCACCCCCCAGAAGTATGATTTCTTGATCTGGTATCTCTGGATGCCACTGAGATACTTCCCAAGAAGCTTAATACCTTTTCCCTTCAATTCTTCAAGGGGCAATGTAGTCAAAGACTGGGGAAAAGAAATGGCCTATAGGGAAGGGGTAATGAGTCAAAAGGAAATTGTGTTCTTCCAGATAAAAAGAGAAAACAAATAAACATTAGAAGAATGTGGGCTAAAGGAAACATTTATAGTCTGATCAGAGTGCTTGAGGTGGCTAAGATTTCTTGGCCTCTAATTTTTAAATTTATAGCATCTTAGTTCATTTGGTCCTCTTCCCACCTTAAGTATGAATCCTTTTCACACCACCTCTGATAAGCTTCTGCCTGAAGATCTCCAGTGACCAGAAACTCACTGCCTCCTGAGATGGCGCATTCCATTTGTGGGTTTGTAGGAAGCTTTTCTTAACTATGGTGACTTACTCTTGCTCATTGATGAGCCTCTATCACCAATTACATATAAGGAAGCTTAAGGAAGGGGAAAGTTCAGGGATTTACCTAGTTTCTTGGAAAGGTTCCTCTAAGGATCCATAGCCAAGTCCTTAACATTTAGAAAGGGCAAGAAAAGTTCCATATTAGTCCAGATGCCCTCCTACCCATGAGGATCTGATCACCCATCTCAAGAAAAACTCTATGTAGACAGAGTTAGTTCAGAGATAGTTACCAGAATTAGCAAGGGAATAAAAGGGATTCTACACAAAGGTAGATTTTTAAAATTAGGAGGCTTCTGTTTAGAAAGATGAAGCCTGAGATGGAAAGGCAGAATGGTATAATAGATACGGAACTGAAGTTAGAATCAGGAAGGCCTGGGTTCAAATGCCATCTTAGAAATTTAACTAGTTGTGTCACTCTGAGCAAGTCACTTATCCTTTCTGTGCCCCAGTCTCCTCATCTGCAAAATGAAGGGCAGGAGTAGACTTGCTGGCATCTCAGATGCCTTCTAGCTGTCATCCTGAAGATCATGAAGGGACAACTAGAATGATCTTGGGTCTGACAGTCATTAAATATCAGAATAGTAGGATGAGAAGGCATTCTTTTATCCTTAAAAGAGATTTTAAGACAAACAGGGAATTAAGATAAATTAAAGGAATTACTAATTTTGCCATCAGGGCTGGTAAATTTCTGGACCTTGTTAACTATAGGAAGTGAAACACACCAAAACTATATTATTTCAGGAAGATTTTTAGATACATTTAGATACATCTAAATCAGGAAGATTTAGATACATTATACATGGTAAATAGATAATGGATTATTAAACAAGGAATATTGGGATGCTTGGATGGTATCTTTTAGGACAGCAGCTCTCAACCTGCGGGCCATGATCCCTTTGGGGGTCAAACAACCCTTTCACAGGGGTCACAGGGATCGCCTAAGACCATCAGAAAACACATATTTCCGATGGTCTTAGGAACCGAGACACCGCTCCTCTATCCGTCTCCAGGCCGGTCCACCCACACGCAGACACACCGACATATGAGTATTAAAGGGTTGCAGCATTAGGAAGGTTGAGAACCACTGTTTTAGGACAACCTCACAGAGGGCAGCCATTGTAATTTTGACAGAAACTAGGCTGGATCCAGTCTAGCAAGGATGTCTCTTGCATAGGAACCACCATGCTGGCAAAGCATGACCAGGGAAATGGCATCTATCTGATAAAAGCAATGTCATTATTAAACTAGACCAGGAGGAAACTGATGTGTTCATGAACACCAGTGTAAAGCTATTGGAGCTGGGCAGTCAGTCAATAAGCATTTATTAAGTACTTACTATGTTCCAGGTCAAAACAAAAACTAACAACAGTCTCTGCCCTTGGGGAGCTTACATTCTAAAGGGGGGGAGATAATACGTGAATAACTAAGTAAACACAATACCTATACAGAGTAAATGGAAGGTAAGCGGAAAGAGAAAGGTGCTAGAGGTAGCACTAAAGGCCTCTTGCAGAGGATGAACTCTGATCTGAGTCTTGAAGGAAGTCGTCAAAATTAAGAGGCAGTGATTCTGGAATCCAGCAGGCCAATTTGAAAGCAATGGGATATGCTGAAATTAAAGGTGGAGAAAGATTTCCTCTTGTAGTCAAGGATATAAGAAACTGTGAAATTTATCCTCAATCAGTCAATCAAAAAGCATCATCTAAGTGCTCGCTGTGTGCCAGACACTGTGCCCAGCACTGGCAGCACAAAGAAACAGCACGATTACATTTTAACAGGGGAAAGAAACAACAGCACATCTTGATGGATGATTTATTATGGTGTACATTTATGGAGACTTCATCATCTTATCTATGACCCTGACGCACAACAGCTTTGGTTTGGTGCAGGAGTTTGTGTGAACTCGTGTTTCTTCAGAGAATGAAATACAAGAAAGCAATAATGTTATGAAGATACTTGAGAACTTTATCTGACAATACTATGTGTGTGACCACGGGCCAGTTGCATACCCTCTCAGTACTCTGAGAGAAAGAGCACAAGAAAAGGCACTTGCCTCATCACTAGGTTTCCTCATCTGGGAGCTACCTCTGCCGGTGAAGTCATAGGAACATTCTCATTTCTTATCCCTAAGTAAGATAAATCATATAAACCAAAGTGAAAATTTCCCCTTCCTAGTCTACAAATGAGTTTTATATAGAACTGCAAGGAAAAGTAAAGGATGGTTAGAAATAGCAGGTGAGGCTTGGGTTGTCCAAAGTTGTAACTCTCAAGGTATATGATAGGACCAAGGACACCAGGCTTTGGTATCAAATGTTGAAACAATCAAAAACTCAGGCAGGTCTGACACTGGATCCAGGACTCTCATCCAGCAGTGAAACAGAGTACAACCTCTATTTTCCTAATCCTGCCTTCCCCCCAGTAATGCAAGGCTGAGGACACAATGATTAAATCACATGCTTTGGACCAAGGCACGGAAATCTTCACTGATACATTAGACAAATATGTTGATGCTACAGCTACCAATGGGTCACAAATAGCTGAAACTCCTTTTTATAATTCAATAATGATGATGGTGGTGATGGTGGTAGCTTACATTGGTTAGGGTGCTTTGTAGTTTATAAAGTACTTTCCTCATAACAATGCTATGAGGTAGGTAAAGCAAGCATTATTATCTCTATTTCACAGATGAGAAAACTGAGGCTCACAGAAATTAAATTATTTGCTCAAGGTCACATGGGTCAGTATATGTTGTAATTGGAACTTGAACCAAGACTTTCCATTATATATGTTATTGAAAAACTTCCCTCACAGAGAAACCCATCTCCTCATGTTAAGTCTTGCCTAATGAAACCAGGGAAGGTGAGTAGTCCAGAAACCAAGTAATATAAGAAATAGTTGAAGAAGCTAAGGATGTTTTTCATGGCAAAGAAAAACTTGGTGAAGGTGGTAATGTCTGAGATGTGAAATGTGATATCATGGAAAGAGAAACTACATTGTAGTTAGAGGATTTGGGTTGGAGCTTTGGCTATATGCTTACTCTGCATGACCTTGGGAAAAGTCAATTTATTTCTTTGGGCCTCAGTTTCTTCTGAAATGATGGAATTTGATCAAAATGATCTCCAAGGTCCTTTCCAACTCTAGACCCTATAATCTTATGACTATTCACATTTTTTAAGGGGACCATATGTTGGTCCTGAGGGGAGAACTAGCACCAATAGGTAGAAGTTAAAGGGAAGCAGGTCTCTTTTCAATATAAAAAAAAGAATTTTCTAATACCTAGAGTTGTGCAAAAATGGAATGGGCTGCTTGTATAAGTTATTGTATAAGACATTGTATAAGACATTGCCCTGTCACTGGGCATTTTAGAGCAGAGGTTGAACAACCACCTGTCTAGTATGACATAAAAGGGATTTTCCCTTTGGATGGATATTAGTTTGTTTCTTAGCCCCCTTCAAATTCTGAGTTTCTGTGATTCTATTACACTTCAAGCATGAATAAAAGTTGGGTTTTGACGAAGCATTAAGATCTTAATAGATGGAGAAGGGAGGAGGCATTACAGGTGAATGGAATGACTTGGGCAAAAAAACAAAGGTTGGAAAATAAGCCAAATATTCAAGGGATTCTTTCCATCATCTAGCACTAACTAAAGGATGGCCAATCTGTGACGATACCACATCTCTGGGAACTATATACAACAAAGGCTGATCTTTCTCTCATTTATTCCTTTACTGAAAACTATTCTCTCAAAGGCCAACAGTGATACATACTGCCCAAATCCAAGGTCTTTTATTTTTCAGATTTCATCCCACTTTACCTCTCTGTAACATGTGACCCTGTTAAAAATCCTCTTGGGTATACTATATGTTCCTGGCTCTTCTACTTCTTTAGTTTATCCTTCTCTATCTTCTTACCAACTCCCTTAAGCATCCTCAAGAACTCGTCCATGGCTCTGTTTTCTCTCTCTATGACCTCTCCCATGATGATATCATTTGGTTCACATGGCTTCAACTATCACCTCTATGTGAACCATTCACAAATTTGTATTTCTAAGTCTGACCTCCTTCCCTTACTCCATAATAGCATCTCCAACTATCTACTCTATACCTCTTCTGAATATACTATCAGCATCTCAAATTCAAGAAACCTAAAACTGAACTCTTATTTCTCCCAGATCCTCTTTTCTGCCTTCCTTGTCTCTGTTAATAGCACCAACAATTCAATTTCACTATTGTGGGATGGGCTATAGAAACACAGGCACACTAAAGCAATTTTATTGACTGTAAATTAGTCCAATTATCCTAGAAAGCGAATTGAACTATAAACAAAAATATTCCTAAGCACACCCTTTTGCCAAATGATGTCATTACTTAGCATATATCTGAAAGACAGAGGGAAAGGGTTCACACGTATTTTTAAAAAAGCTCTTTCTGTGATGACAAAGAATTGTGAATGAAGGGAATGGCCATTATTTGTGGGAATGGTTAAGCAAATTATTATTTTATTATTGTTTTCTGTCATTTCAGTCACATTCAACTCTTCATGACCCTATTTGGGGTTTTCTTGGCAAAGATACTGGAATACTTTGCCGTTTCCTTCTCCAATTCATATTATAGATGAGGAAACTAAGATAAACAGAGTGAAGCGACTTGCTCAGAGTCACACAGCTAATAAGTTTCTGAGGCCAGATTTGAACTTGGAAAAATGAGTCTTCCTGACTCCAGGCCTGGTACTCTATCCACTACACTGGTATGCTCTAAGAAATTATAAAAAGGACTATTTCAAAGAAACTTGTGAAGACTTTCATGAACTAATGCAGAATCAGAACAATAACAAAAATATTGTAAAAACAAAAATTTGGCTTAGAAACTTTACTCAATGTAGTGACCAACCATTTCTAAATGGTTGATGTTGAAGCATACTACCCATCTCCCGACAGAGGTAATAAACTCAAGATCCAGAATGAAGTATGATTTTTGGACAGAGACGTACATTTTCAGATCGACTGTACTTAATTATTACAAAGGAGAGTTTCTATTAGAGGATGGTAAAAGGCATGGTGGCTAGTGATATGTGAAAGAAAGAAAAAAATGTGTCAATTAAACATTTACACAGAAGAAAGAATAAGAAAGTCCAGAAAGGAATGCAGACAAAGTAGGTCAGTTTTGCTACTACTATGTTAAATTTAATACTTTTAAACAACTGTGCATAAGAGAAGTTGACTATTTTATGTACCATCATCTTCTGTTCTTTGTATTTGAAATACTTGTATTTAAGCTCATAGTAAAGAAGAAAATGTATATTTAAAAAAAAATAACAAGCATTTGCTAAGCACCTACCAAATACGAAGCTCTGTGCTAAACCCTGAGCATATCAAGACTAAATGAAAAACATTCTTTATCCTCAAGGAGCTCACATTCTACTACAACCACACAGATCATTGGATTATAGATTTAGAGCTAGAAAAAACCACAGAGGCCATTTAGTTCAACCATCTCATTTTAGAGATGAGGAAACTGAGACCTACAGAGGTTCAGTGATTTGCCAAAGGTCTGATAGCTTGTAAATAGCAGTCAGGATTCCGTTCCAGATCCCTTAAGGCCACATCTAGGTTTCTTTACAATATATTACAATGCAATAATTTTAGAAGAAAGAGAGAGCTAACTGGGGGGATCAGGAAAGTCTTTTTATAGGAAAGAGGTAGTACCTGGTATGATCCTTGATGGAAGTTCCAAGAGAAGGGAGTTTATTTCAAACCTGAAGGACAATCTTGGCAGAAGCATGGTAGTGGGAGACACGATGCCAAGTCTAGGAAATAGTAAGTAGGTAAGTTTGGCTGGAATGTAGAATCCATGAAGAAAAGCAATCTAAAATACTCCCAAACACAGATACTTATAACCTATCATCATTTGGCTCACCTTTCTTATTCATCTTTATAAGCTACCACGTCCAGTCAACTCTACCACCTACTTATCTTTCACATCCAGTCTCCCCTCACTGTACTTATAGCCAACCCAGTAGCTCAGCTTCTCATTGATTGCTACCTGAATTATCACAAAACCCTTCTCACTGCTCTCCTTGACTCTATTCCAATATAATAATAATTATTGTTATTATTATTATTTTTAATTCCTCTCCCCCATTCATATGACCAGATTACTCTTCTATGAATAGCTCTGATCACATCACTCCACTGCTCAGAAACCTCCATGACTTCCCATTGTCTAAAGAATGAAGACCAGCCTGCCCACTTTTTAGCCTTATCTCATGCTACTTCCCTTTGCCTATTGATAAGATAAGATATCCCATACCTATCCGATATAGGCCCCATCCTATACCCTAATCTCAATGTTAGTTCCCAAACCAGTCCCATGCTTTCCTCTACCTGTGCCTTTGTTCCTTCTAACTTTCTAACCCTCAAATGCCCTTCCCCCAAATTTCTGACTGTTAAAACAGCACCCATCATTCAACCTGCAGCTTAGATGTTGCCTGTTCTGTGAACCTTGCCTGAGTTCACACGCTGTTCTCCTCTTATGTATTTATAACGCTCAAATTTGTATTTTTCTACGAGAATGGCTTCTCTCCCCATACTAGACTATCAACTCCATAAGGGGAGAGACTATATCTTGCTTATCTCTGTATCTCCCCTAGTGCTTGACATATTCCACAGTACGTAGCAGGCCCTTAATAAGAGTCTGTTAAATTAGTTTAGTTAGAGCAGAGGAGTTATATAATCAAATGAGATAAAATATGTAAAGCACTTTGCAAACCTTAAAGTGCTATATAAATGTGAGCTAGTCAGGTGAGTAGCAGGAATTAAGGCTGAAAATGTAGGTAGCAGCCAACCTGTGCAGAGCTTTGAATGACAGGCTTGGCATTGACCTTAGTAAGTGCCTTAGAGGGGACTAAGGAAAATGAGCACTGAGAAAAGTCCATTGGGTTTATTAATTAGGAGCTAAGCTTTCAGAGGGATATTTCAGAGTGGCAGAAATGAAAGCAAAGTTGTAAAGAGTTAGGAGTGAAGAAATGGAGGCGGGGCAGAGGCCAAAGCTGGAAAACATTACCAGGGAAAAGGAAACAGGGAAGTAACTAGCAGAGGAAGAAGAATCAACAGAGGTTTGGGATTTGTTTTTTCTTTTTCAAAATAAAGGGAACAGGATTGTACTTGAAGGTAGAGTAGGTCTAAGTCTCAGCGCTATGTTTTATCTCCACTACAAAGTAGCCTGTGAACCCTGGAGCAGCATGCCTATCTTGTCTTGCCCCATATGTTTTGTAGATGAAGAAACTAAAAGCCAAGTTAGTTATATTACTTGCTCAGGGTCACAAAGTAAGTTAATACCTGGAGCCAGAATCAGAACTTAGGTCTCAGTTTAATATTCTTTCTACTTCTTCTAGACAGACCCAGGAGTCTCTCAAAGAAACTAGGTACATAAGAAAATCTGGACCCCTTTATCCAGCCCAAACTACTGACAAAATTTTTACAAAATTCTCTTTCTACTCCCTCATTCTCTGTGACTATTCCTACCTAGCTGCCATTCTAAAAGCACTTTCAAACTTGACTATAGGATGGGAAGACCTTACCTGGCAGGCCTGGTGGAATGAACGGCAGTCAAAGATACAGACCTCACCTGAACCTGGTCTTTCTCTCCAGGTTTGCCGACGGATGGAGCAGTCTACTTGGGAGAGGTTCCCTCCAGAGAGATATAGGCCTCCCAGATATGTCCTCTTTCTGACCAACATCAAAAGGACAGTTCCAGGAGTCTCAGAAGCTCTAGAGATATACTTGGTGACAGGTGCAAACCATGAAAAAGAGAGAGCAAAAGGTCTCCTTGTTTGGACTTTAAAAAAAGTTCTCCATCCTAAGGTATACCAGCCACTCCCGACCAAGAACTGAGGCAGGAACCTCAGAGGAAGAAAAAAGCCACCTCCTTCCCTAGCTGGGCCAAGGGAAATCAAAGCTCCTACTCTGGACCCAAAGGCTGAGGCTAGGAGAATGGAGGCCCTTGGAGAGACATTTATAGGATCTTTGATCCAAAACCCTGTTTGGGGGAGGGGGCTACAAAGAATTTTGAGGCAAGGAGTCTGGGGGAGAGGGGAGGAGAAAGCCCCTTATTACCACAGGGAGAATATACCTTAAACAGTGAAGAAAGCTGCTTCCTGGCAATGGGCTTGGGGCCAGGGGAGGATCACTTGGGTTTTTGTTTCCCATTTGTAAATGGAGAGAGGTGAGGAAAGGAATTCTTTGGCTGAGTAACACAATACCACTAGGCCCAGCCCACCAGGGTTGGCCATGGGAAGAGCAAACAAGCCTCCAGTCTCACACTAGTAAGTTCCTGGGCATTCGTTCCTAGCTGCCACTCATTAGGGTGAAGCCATCAATGTTTGAGGTGATTGAGGCATCAGAGAGAGGGAAGTAGCAAACCTTACAGGGAAAAGAAGAGAGAATAGACTCTTGGGACGTAGTCCCAAGATCAGGGAACCCAAAACAAAATGTCACTGAATATTCAAGTGAGACCTACCTGAGGCCCAGCTAGCTCTGACCAACATGCCCTCCCCAACTCCTTGCCATCTCTGTCCTAAGTTTCCTCTTTGAATCAGAGTGGAATCTACAAGTCCAGAGGTGGCTCCTTTGTTCTGTCACAGGAACAAATGAAGGAGCTTCCCAAGCGATGTCTGTACAGGCATAGGACACACCTAGGAACGCCAATGCCCAGTGCATGTAAATGTGGGAGGTGCTCCTCACTTCATAAGCTAAGAAGAATTACAGTTACGATTATCTCCTGTGCCCCCCCCACCACTAACATCACCAATGTTATTGCTGTTAATAATAAGAGGGATAGGGACTGGACCTAGGATTTCCCAGATATAAGGAACTCCTAGGTGAGGAAGCTCCTTCTGCCAAGGCAAGTCAGCACTTCCTTTGTAACTTGTAGCCTCAGAAATTGCCAGGGGCAATTAGAAGTTAAAAGACTTGTCAAGTGTGACTCAGCCAGTATGTGCTGGGAGCACGCCTTTAACCCAGGTCTCCCAGGCTCTACTATGCCACATTGCTACTGTTAATAATATTAATAATTGAGTCTTTGAACAAGTATCAGTCCAGTTTTTTTCAAACCTGAGCCCAGAATGAGAGTCTCTCACCTGGCAGGGCCAATGGGATGAGGCACAGACCTCACCTGAACCTGATAACTTCCTGATGGCCAGCCCAGGACTCTGGCAAAAGGAGTGGCTCCAGGGCCAGGTGCTCCTTTTCCCGCCCTCTGTACACACGAGGGCCTGGCTGAGCTGGGATCTCCCCAGCAGAGTGTTTGTTTTGCTGAGAGTTTTCCGTTGGCTCGCGTGTGGGTGTTTGTTGTATTTCTCCTGCAGATGGCAGACAGCATGCTTCCCCATGGGCGGTGTGTAAAGCAGACCCTGCAGGAAAGAACAAAAGCCAAGCAGGTGAACAGCCCCGTCTGGCTGCCTCTTTTATCCAGCCTAAGTTGAAGACAATATCTTTGCAAAGTTCTCTTTCAACTCCTCCATCATCTGTGGTTCTTCCTGCGTGGCTGCCGTTCTTCCATCCTAGCCTGTCTGCCTCTGCTTCTCCCTCTCCCTCCCTCCCTCTCTCTCTCTCTCTCTCTCTCCCTCTCTCTCTCTTACACACACACACACACACACACACACACACACACACACACACACTTTCCCCACATCCTATCACCTGACAATTCAACACTCCCACCTTCAAAGACAGATTCATCCCTCTGATAGTCCAAAGGGTCAGATCCCTAAAGGCTATGAAATTTCTGGCTTCTACACATCAAAGCCTATAAGGTCCACCTTCATGGAACCACCAAACAAAAAATAAAGGTAGGGAATGGAGACAGAAAATTCTTATCTGTATGTTCAGAACTCTTCCTAAAGATGGATTTCAGTGTTCTACTTCTACTGTTCCCAGGAGCCCTACTAATGTTCCCCATACTTGTGATATTCAGAAGTAACAGAGAAACCTGGAGAAGTTCAAATAGGAGAAGGAAGGTAAATAGGTTGTTTTCTTTCTTATAATTGTTTTCTGCCCTTACTTGCAATCTAATTTCTAATACAGTGTCAATGGGTACGTGATATAATTTTTTGTGAGTGTTTTTTTTTTCTTTCAGAAATAAGTTTGAAAACTCATGAGAATAAATTCAATGGACACTTTCTGAGATCAATCCAGAGAAAGCTGGTTGGGGGTTGGGGATTCCATCCACCACTTAACTCCCAACACTCTCAAGACCCAGGAGTTGGAACTGGGTAATGTTAATATCAGTCCCAATGCTAAGCAGTATAGAAATAGGTGAAGATTACTATGCCATAGCTGATGCTGGAGGAGAGTTTTAGGGCTCTCTTGTAAAGCCGTTGGTGGAGCAAGCAGGGACAGCAAAACCACAGCAAAATGAGCTCAAAAATCAGCCTCATTTTCAAGGAGCTGCAGATACTCTGGCAAAAGCCCAGAAGGGAGAGAAAGAACTGAGCCATGGAGGCAAATATCTGAGGCAATCCTTCACAATGATCTACAGCCCACCTGCAAAAGGAGGTCTCCCACTCATCCTCTGATCAACCACTTTCATCGCAAGGTCACTGACATAGCAGTTGCTGACACAGAGTAGGAACTTAGTAAATGTATATTGATTACTAACTAGGAAAGAAGAGAACAGGCAACTAGACACTGTGGCACATACCCAAAAGATCCAGAAGGAAGCAGCTACTTGGCTGTGTCGGTCCAACAATTCTAAACTGTCTCCCATATTTGGCACTTCCTAGGAAAACAAGCAATGTCAATATGGACAACTCCTGTGACTAGGACAAGTCACAAAGGAAGTATGCTACAAAATGCCAAGATCTCCACAGCACAGACTACACTGAACTGGCACACATAGGAGTCCACTACACCACTAATCGCCAGCTAATGACTTCACCAGTCATGATGTAGTGACCACATAGACATGAGATCATACCTTAGATATCATCTATATCCAACACCCTCATTTTACAAATGAAGAGCTTGAGGCCCAGAGAGAACTCAGTGACTAGTCACAGAGGCAATAAGTAAGGAAGAGCCAGGATTCAAACACAAGCCCTCTAGCTCCAAATCCCACACTCTCTCTGCTGCTCCTCTCCAATTCTAACTGTCACTGTTAGCATCCACGTCAGCTCACTGGTTGCTACAATAGGAAGTATTCTGTTGATAACACAAGCATATTTTTGAAACTTTAATGGCTAGGGCCCTTGTGCTGGTAAGGGGGCTTCCCTTCCCCAGGGGGCTGCAGCCTGGAGACAGCTACTGACTCTTTCCTCCTTACTTACTGCTTTCCCAGCCCCTAAATTGTTGAGAGGCTCAGAGACCAGGCCCCCAACTGAGGCCTCCTGTTGATTTGCATATAATCACACACAATGCCAGGCACAACAAAGCCACTGAATGCTGGGTAGCCTTCTCAGCTGAGTTTACATTTTAATCTCCTTAATACAAAAGTTTTTGCTTTGCTTTTGACAAGTCCTTGGGCTCCTGCTAACGATGCTAAACAAATAATCATCCTTTATCCCCGATCTGAAAAGCTTTGCGGGGCTCTCACATATTGTGCCCTGCACAGGCCCCTGGTTGTTGTGGTTTACTGGGCCAGGCCTGCACCTGCAGTTTGTTTGGGTGAGACCATTCCCACTCTCCAGCAGAGCGCTTTAAAGGGGGCCTGAGTTCAGTGGGAGAGTGAGCTACAGAGAAAGACCTGACCAACTGTTAGAGGTGACAAAGGAGTTGAGTACAGGAGCTCAGAAAGTCTAAAGACTGGTTCTATTCCGCTTGCACCCTATATTCTTGAATAAGACCAATCCAGGGCAAAGTCATTTTCAGACAAAGTCTGCTATCTGGCCATGTCTCCTCTATCTTGTACTTGAGGTGTTGATTTTTCTTTTTTTACATTAAAGGACCCGTGTTGGAATCTTGGCTTTGCTACTTACAACTGGGTGATCCTCCACAAGTCGTTTAGCTTCCCCATTTAGTTTCCTTGTCTGCAGAAGGAGGAGGAGGTGGACTAAAGCTTTGAGATGCCTACTTAACAGATCTGAATCTATCATCGTCTATTACATGTAGCTAATGTGGATTAAGTGCTATCCCCAAGCCCACCTAGGGTAGTGAGACTCAGAACCTGCTCCTTTGGAGCTCAAAGAGCAAATAACTGCCAGGAAACCATACCTTAGTCTGCATTCTAAGAAGGAATGGGGAGATAGAAGATACAAAACGGGTTCAGAAGGACAGACTGAATGCTAGAGCACATAAGCTGGACTGGATATACAAATACAAAAACAAAGACAGTCCCTGCCCTCAAAGAGTTTATATTCTAATGGGGAAAATCACACACAAAGAAAAGTGATGGCAGTGAGAAGCACTTCGGTCTAGAAAGTTACAGGGGTGGTAAGTGGGGCTATAGGGGAGTGGATTGACAACTGATTTCCATTCTAAAATATCCCCCTTTCTCCAGTCTCATTATGCCATATACTTTCTCTGGCATTCATCACCTCTATTCATTCAATGGAAACTGAAGCATAGTTTCTAAAGAAGGATCCTAGAATACTGGACAGAGTGCTAGACACCAAGTCCAGTAGACCTGGGTTTGAATTCCAACTCTGATACTTACTAGCTGTATGACCCTAGGCAAATCAGTACTAAGTTGTTGTAAAGGTCATATAAGATAACATCTGTAAAGTGCTTTGTTAGCTATTATTATTACCAGAGGGTGACACATTCTCTTCCCAAAGACGAGGAATGCGGAGCCAACCTGATACCGGGCCATTGAAACAGAACAAGCCCTCCAGGTATCCAGAAACTCCTTTGCCCTCACTCAATTCAGCAAACCCTCACCTTTCCAATGCTCCCTACTTCAGTCCACTTTGCTCTCCAACAAGAGCTCAAGCCCTTCCTCCCTCCTCTCTCAGCCTAACCCACTCCTTAACCTCTCAGTTCATTCCCTGATCTTTTCCCTCTCTCCACCCCCAACTAGTGCCCCTCACCATTTATGGATCTTTCTTCAGGTCAATATTTGATCATTTCTGTCACGTCTCACCTGAGTCAGCTCTTGCTCTTGGCCCCATGAAATAAGGAGATAAAGAAACCTGGGAAAGACCATCACAGAAACAAAGATGCTGCCACAGAAAGTGGGAACTTACTCCCTCCAAACAAAGACCCCAGAGCCACATTCCAATGATGAATTTGAAAGTTTACTCTTGTTCTAACTACTGAATCAAAGTGCTGGAGCTAGAAATGAGACATGTAGCCCAGAAAGAAGGAGTCTAGGGCAAAGTGTGGTACCAAACTGTCAGTTTTCTACATCTTTCCATGCAATAAGAGATATTAGATGTAATTTCAAATGCCAGGGTCCAGTGCCCCTGGAGCCAAGAGGGTGAATAGCCAAACCTTCAAACAAAACATCTCAATTACCAGCCTACACACACTAGATACCAGCCCCTTCCCCACCTCATTGCGCAGACTCCCCAGTCTGTACTGCAGAGAGGTAAGGATGACTGTGATCTGGCTCAATGCTACCTGGCCTAGTTCCTTCCTCCCTTGGCTGCTGGAATGACTTTAACTTGTCCTGGGCTTCCTGCCAGCCCTGGAGCTGTTCTTGTCAGGTTTTTGCTCACAGATGGAAGATAAGGAGACCTGGGTAGAAGCCACTGCAGATGAAGAGATGTTGCCACAAGATACAGAGTTTTAGCACCCAAAATTTAAGATCAAGAGTTAACCCTGAGCAGAATGGTTCCAGGCAACAAGTCTCTGGCAGAAAGGAGGAAGAAGGAGAAACATGTTTCCACATTTCCTTTCTCAAGCTATTTAGCACTAAAATATCAGATCACTAGGATAAGAGAGAATTGTCATCAAGAGGCAAAGAACAGAAGAATATTCCTAAAGGCTTCAAAATTTATTTTGATCCCTATGTGTCCTCATTGGGCTATTTTCGGGCTGGATTTGTAGAATATGATCTGTATGTTCAGACAGGCATGAGCAAACACATCTGCCCCAAACTAGCTGTGCTTTCCTTGGCTACAAAGGGGGACTGCTGGCTGTCCAACAAGCCACTACCATGCTTAATCTTCTGCTGTCTCAGATTAATCATACCAATCTCCAGTGGCCAAAAATATGTGCATTACCAGGGTGCTAGGGAGCCAAAATCGAAGATGAGAGGAAGGTGTTCATTCCTTCCCAACTCCAGGATAGAGAAGTCAAGACTGAGGGGAAAGGGAAAGAAAAATGGTATAGTGAGAAAAGCACTGAACGGGGAGTCAGGAGACCAGAGTTCTAGTCCTGGCTCTGCTTTTTATTGGCTGATTGTGTGACCTTGAGAAAATCACGTCCCCTTTTGTTGCCTCATCCCCCCCTCCCATAAAATGTGAAGGTCGGACTAAGTAATTGGTAAGATCCCTTCCAGACTTAACGTCCTAGGATTCTGTAATAAATCTGAAAATCAGTAGTAATTAATGATCTGCTTAGAAAATGAAAGACACAGTAAGGGCCTGGAAAGAAGATCCAACAGGGGAAAGAAATGGAACCACTGACTAGAGGATACTAGACAGCCAGAGATTTAAAGTCTAGTCCCAGGCTTACCTATGTAAGCACATGGTCTAGTAGTCCTGTGCATGTGGCCACCATAAATGTTACTAAGGAAAGGCAGGGGAAAGGGAACTTATCTCCACACCCACCCCATCAAAAAGTCAGAGGAACAGTGTCCTAGCAAAAACTGTGTCACCACAGAAAAAGACTGGAAGCTGTTTCTCCTCATTCTTTAGGGCTCTTAGAATGGTCAATTTTCCGAGATTCAATCAATAATTTTCTTTAGTACAGGCCCCTCCTCCCTACTACATCAAAGGGATCATCCAGAGGTCTTTGCCACACAAGGCCCTTTAGCAACACACCAGAACACTTGTGGCCCGTCCTGTACAGCCACAGCTCAAATGCCCAGCTCAGTGGGAAGTAACCCAAGGAAAAACATGTCTGATGAATAAAATAATAACAAAATCCACAAGCGTGGTATTAAAGAGCAGAGCATGAAAATAGAAAGATGATGAAAGTAACCAAGAACACAAAAGTCAAGAAGCATCAGAACTGAGAGGAAATCATTGGAGCTGACTAAAAGTCAATCAGTGAAAAGTTTCAATGGCGTGGTAAATCCAGAGGTCAAAGTAAGAAGTAAAGGATAAGGAAACAGAAGCAACGACTAGTAGGCTACCAATTCAGGTTAGATGTCTGGAGTTAGGTCTACACATTTAGACTGGCATAAGCAAAAGTATCTGCCTCAAACCAGTCATGCTTTCCCTGGCTACTGCTAGTTGTCCAAGAAACCGCTGCCATACTTCATCCTCTGGGTGAGAGTATAGTCTCCAGTGGCCAGAGATATGTGCATCCCCAGGTTCATGGGGAGCTAAGAGTGAGGGTGAAAGGAGAGAGTGCTGCAGCATCATTCTTGACCCTATTCCATACAATTTTTTAATCAGTAATTTATAAATGGCAGTTATCAAATTTTTGATTGAAAGTTGGGAATGACAAATAAAACATTATCATTTGATGGAATCAAGATCCTAAAAGATCTCAAAAGACTAAAACAAAGAATTAAATATAATGACATGAAATTTGATAAGGTCAAGGTGGTATAAAAGATGGGATGCTTGATTTAGAGCTAAAGACCTGAGTTCAAATCCTGTCTCTAACATTTAGTAGCCATGTGACATGGGCAAGTCACATAGTATGAGTCTCAGGCAACTCTTTGAAGGATTTATAGACTCCATCATAGGTTATAATTTATGTTAATCCTCCACCAACAAAATCATAGATTCTTGATATATTTAAGCTACTGACATTTAAAGGGGTTAAATATAAAGTACTACATGGATTCCAAATTCAACTACATGAATACAGGATAGAGGCACTATGGCTAGACCACTTCATATGGAAAGTCCTAGGGTTTGGGGCTATTTGTTTTTAGTGAACTCAATATCATGAGTGTATAAGAAGAAATGGCATCCAAAAGAGTTAATGTCATGTTGGTCTGTGTTAACAGATGTAAAGTGTGCAGAACCAGAGAGGTATAGCCCCGCAATACTTTGCCATGGTCTGGAATGTTGTAATCATTTCTTTATGCCATATTTGAGGAAGGGCACTGACAGGCTGACTCATTTTGAGAGATAAGTATCCCGGAGGGTGAAAAGATTAGAACCTCACAGGTAATGGTTGAAGAAACAGAGGGTGTTTTGCTGAGAAAAGAAGAGTAAAGTGGAACATAATTATATCTGAGTATTTTAAAAGTCACCATGTAAAGGATTAGATTTGTTCTGCTTTACCCCAAAGGGCAAGACTTGGGTAAAAGGTATAAAGAGGTATATTTAGGGTCCAGAAAAAGTTGTCCCAAAGTAAAATAGACTGCTTCAAAAGTAATGTTTCCATCACAAGAGGTCTTCTAGAGGCTAGATGATGCATTGTTTAGAGGTTGCAGAGGAGGTTTCCACTCATGGTCAGGTTGACCTAGGCAACCTCTAAGATCTCTTTCAATTCTACAATTATGCGATTTTCTGAATATATAGAAGTTTACTGAGTAAAATAAGGGTCAATCAGACTTTTCTGCACACACAGAGCATCCTCAGAGCTAAGGAGGCCATCAATGATGTCATAACAGAGGGGAATCAATAGGTATTTTACCTATTGGTCTATGGGTTAACCTATATTTTGCATTTTCTCAGATTCAGTAGAAGAAAGCAATTGCCTTGTATCTCTAGAAGTTCTGTCTAGTGACCTGACACCATGAGGATTTTCCCAACTTGCTTAATAAAGTCATCTAACCATGCCAAGAACTATGGGACATCCTAGGCTTCTAGATTTCGCTAGATTCCTTTTGCCAGCTAAACACAACCAGACTTAGTTTAAAAAAAAAACACACACACACACCAAAATGAAGGTTTCTATTGCCTATTCTGTCTGTGGAGTCTGAGCAAAAGACATTTTAAAAAAAAAGAGCTAAAGCTGGTGTTTGGGGCCAGGCACACATTGGAAAGTCACTGTCACAGGGAAGCCTCTGGAATAGGCAGGGTATAAATTCTCTTTAAAGGATGGCACTCCAGAGGAAACCAATGAACATCCCCAGCCTAAATTGAAAGGCACATCCTTATTAAGCTAAGAGTCTACTCCAGGAGTGTGATGAGTAGTTAAATAAGCTGTGTTATAGTCACAGCTCTGACACTTAGTAGTTGCCTTGGTATGTCTCGTAATCTCTCTGAGCCTCCATTTCTTTATCTGTAAAAAGGGACAGTGATGCTTGTAATTGCTCCTTCAGAAAGTTATTTTGAGTTTAGCACTTTGTGAACTGCAAATCACTATATAAATGTGAGCCACCAGAACCTGCCATGGCCTCGGCCAGGAGTAGAAAGCAAAAGAAACCAGAATTTATCAAGCATTTACTATTTGGCAGGCACTATGCTAAGCAATGTGGATACAAACAAAAAGAAAGGGCTTCAAGAAACTTACATTCCAAAGGAAAGAAGGAAGAAAGAAAGGGAAGGGAAGGAGGGAGGGAGGGAGAAACCTGTACAGTTTTGAGTCCAGGCCTGAGGACATAGTACAACAGTAAGAATAAACACCAAGCAGTTTGATTATTATGTTAATAGCCACCCCCTACAGAGCTGTCTCCCCACTCACTGAATGGAAAGCAGCAGCCAGGTTGAGTTTTAAACTATGCAGAGGAGAGATTTGGGGCCATTGGCTATGACTATAGGAATGGGAGCTCTAGAAGTCTGTGGACACTCTTTCTTAAAAGATCTAACAACAAGAAAGACACACAACTGCATGGACCAAAGGGAAATTAATCAAATGAACCCAGATCCACGCTAGGAGGAATAGTGGAGTAGGACCATTAACCACAAAATCTAATAGCAGCTTTTTTTTTCATGTATGAAAGCACATCACTCACACACACACACACACACACACACACACACACACACACACACACACACACGCACACACGCACGCGCGCGCACACACAGGAAGGACTGAAACCTCCTGCCTCACTTCTAGAAGCTCAGTTTCTTTCCTGCAAAGTTGCATCCCCAGCTCCCTTGTCTTCTTTGTGAGCCTACAGTGCCACCCAGTGGCCATACCTGTTCATCTGAAAGAACCTGAGGAAGGGAGAACACTAGGAGGCTTTCTAAAGAGTTTTCGCAGGCTGAACGCACCTCACCACACTTAGCACACACTTTTGGAAAGGGGGCGGGGCAGCAGAAGTAATTCCAGGAGATACATAAGTGCATAGGGGTAGGGACTCTCAGTGGGTAGGAGAAGGGCTCCCAGTGGAGGGATGATCAGGGACTAGTGGCCCTGGAGGAAGATGCAAACTCTGCCATACCTGTGGTTCTGTTTCCTGATATCATGATTTCATCCCCTTTCTGAACTTTTCCTCAGTGGAATTTACTTCATTTTGGTCCCAAAGGATACTAATTCCCCCGCAACCCCAAAGACAACATCAAACAATTTTCCTCAGGCATGGTTACCCATCAGAAGTTTTTTTTCCCTTCTGATTTCTCCATCTGGACAGTGTTTTGCCCCTCAAACACAATATGTTTACATGAAGTGTAGACAAGATATTGCCTTCAAGGAGCTTTCACTCTAGAAGGGATATGAAGCAAAAATCCAGAAAACCAAAATACATTATTTTTTAAAATATTTATTTTGAATTAGGAGAGAATTACTTCCACAGAATCAGAAC
This sequence comes from Pseudochirops cupreus, assembly GCA_028627135.1. Lineage (NCBI taxonomy): Eukaryota > Metazoa > Chordata > Mammalia > Diprotodontia > Pseudocheiridae > Pseudochirops > Pseudochirops cupreus. The sequence goes on along the minus strand of CM053582.1, from coordinate 168,774,084 downwards.
CAACAAAATAGGTATTGTATTGTCTTAAATGGAGTTTTGCTGCTTTAAATTCCACTTCTCTTTGAAAGGTATTTAAAATAATATACTGTATATATACATAGCTTCTAAAATGCATTAAAACATTATAAAATACAATATGGTCTAAAAAGAAAGTCAGGGAAGAATTCCTGGAGGAGATGATACTTGAATGTGGTTGGGCCTTAAAAGACAGCTAGGAATTTAACAGATGAAGAAATGAGAGGAGGATATGGTAGGCAAAGGGAGCAACCTAAGCCTAGGGAGAAAGGTCTTGAGTAAGGCTGGAGCACAGAGTTTGTGGAGAAGAGTAGCTTGAGATAAAGTCTGAAGGATGGGGCAGGGGAGGGGTGGCACTATCAGGTTGTGGAGGGACTTTGAATACCAGCAGAGTAGTGTGAATTTTGTTCAACAGAATTTTTAAGCAGAGGAGTTATAGCAACTTCATCATATGACAAATAGAGTTACACGTCTCTCTTGAATCTCCTTTTTGTCTGACTACTCCATATCATTCACCTTTGTTAGATTATCTTCTAAAACCCTTCCCCTGGCTATGAGTGAACCCCCAAGTCTCCCATCTGGGACCACTCCTCTACATATACTCTCTCTTTGTTACCTCATCAGTTCACGTAGATTTAATTATTATCTCTATGCTGACAATTCTCACATGTATATTTCCAATCCTTAAGATAAGAATTTTCCTGGCCTCCAGTCTTGTGTCACCAACTGCCTACTGGACGTTTCAAATGGATGTCCTATAGACATTTCAAACTCAACTACATCTAAAATTGAATTCCAAACCCACGCCACTTCTAAACTTCCTTATTTCTGTTGAAAACATCACCAGTCTTAAAAGTCACTCAGATATGCAAATTCAGCATCACAAATTCAGCATCATCCTCGACTCCTCACTCTTAGTCTCCTTCTCACTTCTATTCTTTTCTACAACTCTTGTATTCATCCCCTTCTCTCCCTGTACACAGCCACTACCTTAGTTAAGGCTTTCATCCCCCCTCAACTGTACTATTATAGTGTCCTCCTAATTTGTCTCCTTACTTAAATAAGGGTTATCCTTCTCTAAGCCATCCCTCACACAACTGTCAAGCAGATTTTCCTAAAGTACAAATCCTGCCACATCACTCCTCTATTCAAAACTCAAATGGCTTCCTGCTACCTCTAAGATAAAATCCAATTTCCTCTATTTGTCATTTAAAGCCCTTCACAATGTGGTGCCAACAGTCTGCCTTTCTATCTGCATTGCACATTCCTCTCTCCACAATACTGTGATTCAGCCAACCTGACCTTTTTGATGTTCTTCATACATATCTAGATATCTATCCATGTCTACCTATCTATATCTATATCTATCTGTGTGTGTATATACACGCATACATACATGCATATATCATGCCATTTTCCACCTCCATGTCTTTACACATCTGCCCCCATGACTGGAATGTACTCTCTCTCAATCTCTGTTTCTTAGAAATTGTGGTTGACTTCGAGGTTCAGCCCAAGTACTGTTTCTAAATGAGGCCTCCCGTAATCCCTTCAGCTGCTAGTATTTTCTCCTCAACTTTACTTTCTATCTGTTTCACATGTATTTGTGTATATGCCATCCCTTGGCTAAACTATAGTCTCCGTGAGGATGGAAACTGTTTTCACTTTTGTTTTCTTTTTATCCTAAATGGAAATGCCTAGCAGAATGCCAGACACTTAATGAATGTTTGTTGAGATCAATTAATTGATCAACTGATTAAGAAGATCTGGGGCTTGGACCCTGCCTTAGGCACCTGCCTGCGTGATTACAGACAAGTTACCACCTCTTGAAGCCTCAACTTCCCCATCTGCATGTTATAGGGGATGCTGTGACATATCTAACTGTATTTGATATTAAAGACCACTTTTGACATACTGTCAATCAAGCACCAATTTCCACCTATCACACAAATCACCCAACAGCAGAAGTTTCTCTGAAATAACCCCTAATCAGTGTCTGGTTCACAAGGAGTTGGTTAATCTTTCCCCTTAGTATTGATCTTTACAGGTGCTATCATGTTTCTGTCCTTTGTCTATGTTTTTAATATGGATTAGCCATCCAGATCATGGCTAGATATGCCTTCCTCCTAACCTTTCTATCTGAGACAGCTAGGTAGTACAAAGTGGATAGAATGCTGGACCTGGAGTCAGGAAAATCTAAGCACAAATTCGTCCTTAGACACTAGCTGTGTAACTCTAGGCAAGTCACTTAACCTCAGTCTTCCTCAAATTTCCTCCTCTGTGAAATGGAGCTAATAACAGCACCTGCGGGAATTGTCCTAAGTGTCAAGTGAGATAGTACCTGGGAAGTGCTTAGCATAGAGCCAGGCACATAGCACACGCTTAGTAAATGCTACAGTAAAACCTCTCCTCTTTGTCCTTATCTATGCCATTGCCTAGTTACCTGACCAGGATGAAGACAGGTCTCCAGATTATGCCATATGAGAGTACACATGTCTCCTCAATAGAGGAAAGCTACTTGAGGGCAAAGACCATTTAAATTTTGCCTTTGTATCTCCAGTACTTAGAATATAGTGAGCACTTAATAAACATTCCTCGATTGATCTATTGAACTAGGAATGTCAAGATAAAATGGGAAGATTCAATGTGGATAGGATAACTTTCTTCAAGTGGTTTCAAAGGCTATCATGTGGAAGAGAGATTAGAATTGTTCCACTTCAGCCCTGAAGGCAAAACTAGAAACAATGAAAGGAAGTTGAGGGTAAATAAATTAACTGACCCATAAGCAACAAGGATAGACAAGAGGCCTAGTGGCGAGGCTTCTCCTTCAATCATCCCCATTTCTAATCTTCACTTTTTCTTGACCCACTTGCTACCTACAAACATGTCTAGATCTGGCCACCATCCTTTTCATTACTAGATGGTAGAGTAAGGCAAGAATTCACCTGAACTCTCCCAAATTCATCTCTAAAAACTATAAAATAATGCCTCAAAATGAATTCTGGAACAGAAGAACCAATAAAAGGACAGAGTGCAACAATTCTCCAGCCTAAGACAACTGAGAACTCACAGGAAATGTCTGTCTCATTTGGGTAAAAGGGGAGCACTGTTCAGTGCAGGCAGCATCTGAGCAAGCCAGGAACAGATCAGGCTCCCACAGACCAGCAGCAAGGCCAAACAAATCCTAGCGCAGGTCCCCAGCACAGGTAAGCGGCAAAGACCTGTACCCCTGGCGCAGCAGGCTAGAGGTGAGGCCCAAGTATAGCAGGTCAGCTGCAAGATTCCATGCTTTCCTACACATCAGCAAGACCCCACTCCCCTGGCACAGTAGGCTACCTTTGAGGCCTTACACCTCTGATGCAAGAAGCTTGGAAAAGTGCCCCCTCCACCCCAAGAGCAAAGTCCAACTTTAACATAAAATCAAAAGTCATAAAATAAGCCAGAAAAAATGAACACGAAAAGAGACTGACAACAGAAAGTTTCTATGTTGACAGGGAAGAGAAAAACAAACTCAGAAGAGCTTGACAGTGTCAAAACAGCTACATGCAAAGCCTCAAAGAAAAATGCAAATTGGTCACAGACCTCAAAACATCCTGAAAAAGCTCTAAAAGGATTTTTAAAATAAGAAATGTAGAAGAAAAATTGGGGAAAGAAATGAGAGTGATACAAGAAAAATATGAAAAAAAGAGTCAACAGCTTGATAAAGGAAACACAAGAAATGAAAAAATGTACAAAAACTCACTGAAGAAAACAACTCATTTAAAAGTAGAATTGGCCAAATGGAAAAGGAGGTATAAAAGCTCATTGAAGAAAATAATTCCTTAAAAATTAGAATTAGGCAAACAAAAGCTAATGACTCCATAAGACATCAAGAACATCCTTTTTACTACTGAAGTTTTAGGAAAAGCTGTGTATATTTACTACCAACTGCCTGCTTCACATTTCTACCTGGATATCCCTTCATATTCCATTCACTTCTCAACACCTTGCAATGTGGCTATATATTGCATCCCCCAACTGATCCCCTCCAAGATTATCAATGATCTTTCACTTGCTAACCCTAATGGCTTTTGCCCAGGCTTCATCCTTCTTAGCTTTTCTGCAGCATTTACAACTGTTGCTCACCTCCTCCTGCAGGATAGTCTTGCTTATCTGGGTTTTCGTGACGCTATTCTCACTTCCTGTTGGCTCCTCCTCAGGTCACTTCCTTAGATCACCGTCCAGGCCTGGCCTGCCCCTGGGTATAGCTGAATGCTAATACTAACATCCTGACCCTCCTCTTCTCTATGATTTCTCTCGAGTTCGTTTCATCAACTCCCGTGAGTTCAGTTATCACGTCTATGCAGATGTCCCCCAAACCTACTTACTGCTAGCCTTGAGATCTCTCCTGAGATCATCAGCTGCCTATTGGGCACCTCTACTTAGATGTTCCATAGTTACCTCAAATTTAACATGTCCAAAACAGAACTTATCATCTTCCACCCAAAATTTTATTCTCCTTTAAAACTACCTGTTTCAGTCAAGAACATCATTATCCTTCCAAGAACCCAGATTCATAACCTCAGAGTCATTCTTTACTTTTTACCTTCTCGGACCCCCATATACAATAAGTTATAAATTCCTGTCAATTCTAATTCCACAATGTTTCTCACTCCCATTCCTCACTCTCTACTCACATGCCCACTACCCTAGTTCAAAACTCCCATAATTTCTCAAATGGACTATTGCAATACTTCACCAATTGGTCCCCCTGCCTTTACTCTCTCCCTTCCTCAAACCATTTTCCACACATCTTAGCAACATCCAATGCCAAACTGACATTCCTGAAGTTTAGTTCTAACTACGTCTGACCTCTAACTAGGTAATATTAGTGACTCCCTATTATTTCTACACACCATTCTGTAGGGCATAAAACCCCTTATGATCTCATTCCAATCTCTTTTTCAAGTCTAATTTCACATTATTACCACTCAAATACACTACATTTCTAGAATTCTACAAACACACTGACTTGCTGTTTGTTATACACAACACTTCATCTCCTGCCTCCATTTCATTATATAGGCTGTGCCCCATTCCTAGAATACTTTCCATATATATTTCTTCCACTCAAAATTCCTACCTCCCAGCAAGGCTCAGTTCAAGTACCATCTTCTACAGAAGTGGTATACACTCAAATTGGAACAGGGACCACTAAACCATTTATAAGGATCCTGTGGGCCACATAATGGAGCTGAAGCCTTATTACAAAGAATTAATAAGAAAATGTCGAAGATAGCTAAAACGTGAATAAAACTTAGAAGTCATTTAGTCCAACCACCTCATTTTACAGAAGAGGAAACTCAGAGTTCAGAGAAGCAAAGTAATTTGCTCAAGGACACAGGTAATAAAACCAGGTAAGGGAACCAGAATGAAAACCTTAGTTATCATGAATCTTGAATCTACAATTCTTTCCACTAAAAGTGGAGAGATTGGATATAAATAACTTTTTCAAGAAGTTGAGTAGTTTATACGTAAACAAAGAAAGAAAGGTCAATAGGGTGTGTGTGTGAGTGAAAGTGAGAGTGAGAGAGAGTGAGAGAGAGAGAGAGAGAGAGAGAGAGACTGAAAATTTTATGAGAGGGGAACAAGTTTGGAGCGAGTTTCTAAACTAGAGGAGACCAGAGGTAATGGGATCAAGGACATAGGGAGAGGATTAGGCTGAAAAAGTAGCAGGGGTATCCATTCCTCCATGACTAGGAGAAAAAAAGTAAATGGGCTAAGTTTTAAGGAATGGAATAGGAGACTTGATAATGAGTTCACATTTGGTGACTACAATCTTATCAATGAAGCAGAGGACTAAGAAAAAGTTTAGAATAGTCACTCTGGGAGAAATGAGTTCAGGAGTCAATATAGGAAAAGTAGAAAAATTATCAAGCAGCATCCAAGGCCCATAAGGCTTCCGTAAACTTGCTTATGGTCACACAGGAGTAATGGGCAGTGCAACAGGGATAGTAACCTCAAAGAAAATGTTTGCAAACCAAAAGATGACATCAGTGGTCCTGCAGGGAAGCAGGAAGCAGCACCAGGTAGGTGTCCCAGACAAGGCCTAGTCATGTAAGTTTTCCAGGATTTGAATGTTCCCTCTCCCACCTGTGGTGAGAATTTATGAATGGCATGCTCCTAAGTGTAAGGAAGAGGAAAGAGGGGGAGAAAGTAACTTCCCTTGTAAACTGTATATTACTTGCATCTTACTGTACTATTTCATTAAATAACTTTGTTTTGAGTTGATGTGTTCCTGTGCTTGAATCTGGAAGCATTGGGAGAGGGCTTGTGATCTGTAGTTTTGAATTTGACCCAAAGTATGACTTGAACCTGGGTGTAGCTTTCTGGACTCCATCTGAGGGGAGGGGGGAGGAGAGCTCCACACGATTCTATGAAACTAATTTTCAGGCTCGCCAAAGACCACATGTCCCCTTCTTTCATACTCTACTGAATGACTCCATCCAGGGCATTTCACAGAGGGTCCACAGTGCACATTGCCCAACTCATTCTGCACAAGAAGGCAGATACCTGACATGTTTCCTGGCGTGACTGAGCCCTAGCACCATCCCCGGCACAAGGCACGTACATTGTCAAGCTATACTGGCATTTTGGAGAAAGGGATATGGAGAACAGAGGAAGGACACAAAGAATGGAAGTCCCCAGGTATGCCGGAGCCAAAGTTGCACAGCTGATCTATCTCTACTTTCAATCCCATGAAATATTCAGTGAGAGCTTCCCAGAACTTCTATGTAAGCATAGCCGAGTGTATCCAGGACATCTGTCTCTGCCTGGCTGTAGATCCCCATGACAGCCTGTGTTTGTGCTTCTCCATCTCTGCCTCTCTTCCATTTAATTGCACCTCTCCATCTCTAACTCTGCTTCTCCTTCCTTATTACTCCATCTCAGTCAGTCTCTGCCTCTATGTCTTTCCCTGTCTCTGCCTCTGTCCTCAATAATCAGAGGGGGAGGATCCTCCCTCTTTCTCGCATCCTGAAGAGATGGCTCCTCTGGCTAGTCTTTGCTGCCCTTAGCACTGTCTGCCAGAGTAAGGAGCTTCAGCTGCCTCCCCAGAATCCCCAGGACTGCGGAAAGGACATACCCTGCAAAAGAGGAAAGGATCAGAGCCAGCAGAGCTGCCCAGAGGGTACAGGGTTAGGGAGGGGCTGGGACCCAGGACTTATATCTGTCCCAAGGGTGTTCAGTAGGGCTACAGAGGAGAAATATGAAGAAAGGTCTGCTGAGAAAATCCCCATCTCTCAATGAATCCAAATTGTTAAAAGCTCTTTAATGGGACCTAGACTATTATGTTTGTACTATTATTCATATGTTCACAGACCTACTTTTCAGGCCTTGGGAAGAGTCCCCAATTCCAGATGGGTCCTTTCCCAGATACAGAAATTCCCAGTTCCCGTAGGAAAATGCTTACATTTGCTTACTAGTAAGGCCTACTTATAAGCTCGGCACTTGCAGGTTTTCATTGTTCAGGTCTTCCATCTGTCCCTTGCCCCCCTGGAACCTTCCTTTCCTCTGAGGGTCTTCATAATTCTCCTATCTGCCACAAATGCCCACGGGAATTCTTCAATCGCTGGCCTGGTCAAGATGCCTGTTTCCCCTGTGGTTCTGAGGCCACACAACCTGAGGAGGGACAAGACACATGTATTTGCCAAGGGCTTGGTCGAGTGTTCCAGGTAAGGAGGAAAACAATGAATATTACTGTGTATGATAATCACCATGTGGCTTAAAGTAGAACTGTGCCTGCCTCCAGCACTCATTGAGAAGCTTCTAGTATAGATTCTAGTTCTTTCAGTAGTTTAATTCAGTTCCCACACCTTTTAGTATATATGAAGTACCTTCCCACCTCCTTCTTCCATTTTTTGGCCTCTCATTGATCCTCCACTCCCAAACCCAAAGTAACATATGAGCAGGAGGGAGACTATATTGTTCAGAGCGGGGAAAGAGGGAGTTAGCATCTATTCCTGTTCCTTTGAATTCTCACCTGAAGTCCTGTTCTATTGGAATCTGACACTGTCATGGCTCCGGTTTGTTTTGTTTCTAAGTGAAATGAGAGAAACAGAGACTTCAAGTTTGTCCCTCACATATACCCTGACCTAAGCCCTCCCAGCTCAGAGAATTTTTCTATAGACAAAAAAATAGGCTGGTGAGATTCACTGAAAACTTCCAAGTGTGCATGCCATGAAAGGAATATATGTAATTGGACTCCAATGTAATATGAGCCAACACTCTTGATCTCCTCTAACTTCTCTCCAGTCTTATAATCTCCAAATCCCAACTTGCCCTTGCCTTCTCCACTTCATCCCAACCCCACATCTGAGCTCATCTCTGAAGTCAGGGCTACAGAGCAAAAGAGAAAAGAGTTGAATGGAGAGAGAAATTGCATTCAATTCATTCATTCAGCAAATGTGTATTCAATGCTTCCTATGTGCCAGGTACCAGACCGGGCACTGTAAATATAAAAAGAAGCAGTCTTGCATGTAAGTATCTTACACTCTACTGGGGAGAAACAACATATACGCAGGTAAGTAAATATAAATACATTCCGAGTAATGCAAAGTCATTTCTTGGGAGAGGGGAAGGTATTAACACTGGGAGGATCAGGAAAGGTTTCATGTACAGTCATACACTGTTCACTTTCTAATCAGAAACATGGCCTTCTCCCACAGCCCAGTGATGGTCAATGCCCCTGCCTCCCTGGTTACCAAGATGTAGGAGAGCCTTATGGCTGTGTCAAACCGGAGTATGGAATCTGTAGGGATGGGGCTACCTGGATCCAGGAGGGACAGTGTCTGACCAAAGGAGAGTGGACCAACCACTGTGCCCAGGAGGTACAAAGCTTGTTCTATAATTTCCCCTTTTCTTCCCCATCCCCAAAGGTTATAGTGCTTTTTTACATAAGCCATTTTTTAAAGAATATGCTAGCTCATAATTTGTGGTCTACATCCATCTGTGTCAGGACGTTCTTTGGAAGAGGTTACCAAGAGAGGGAAATCTTTGTGCAGGTCTGTGCTACACCAGAGGATGTCTGTGGCTATGACTCAGTACTGGGGCTCTGTCTTTGCTGGGCAATGGACCTAAATGGAGAATGTGGGCCCCCATGCCAGGGAAGGCAACAACATATCCTGCAGCTCACCTGTCACAAGGGCATCCCACAAATCTCTGCCATTGATGGTGATGGGAGTCAGGTATTATGAACCCCACATGCCAAAACTCTATAATGCCCTGGCCCTGCCACATCTCAGTTAAAATGCACTCTCAGTACCATTGGAAATCTAACTATAATACCCAGAGCCTTAGAAATCAATGTGTAAGGGCATCGGGTTATAGGATAGTCAAGATAGCTCATCCTCTACTGCAGTGTCACTGGTAACACCTCTGATATAACTAAGGTCCCTGAAACATAATATAGCTCTTCATAACCCTTTAAATACAAAATTTATCTTAAAAACACCCTTGGTAAAAAGGAGGGATAAGATACCATTTTCCCATTGTACAAGGAAAGAAAATGAGGCAGAGAGAAGTGGTCTGAACACCTTAAACAAAGGACAGCATCAAAAGTACTGCCTTCCAGCACAAAGCTCTGTCCCTAGGATTGTGCATACCAGGCTGGCCCATTCTAGGAAGTGGGCAGCACTAGGTACTGTTTGGCTCTGCCCCTATTGCTCCTACAACAGAGGTATATTCAGGTAGTGCCCTATAGTGTTCCTTCCTTTACAATACACATGATGAATGAAATTGCCCTCAAACCTTAATTAAACGCATTATATCTTATCCCTTCATTTCTAGCTTTCTCACTTCCTGGATAAACCTCTCTCCCCTCGAGCTGTGGGGTTCCCATGTACCTCTGAACATAACCAGGAATCTTCCCCTGTGTATGTGGTCAGGACTGATGGTAAGGAGACTCAAAGCTGGGGTAAGAGAAACAACCTAAGTTCTAAAATTATGCCTAGTATCTGAACTCTATTTCTGCAGTTTTGTAGGTCAGGTCCCTGCTGTGTGCAGCCTATGTCCCTATCAAGTCAAGCAGCACAAGACATATGTCTTCCATGGGTGAACCATGTCATCACAGTAAACTATGTCCTTAACCAAATCTTGGTTGTATATGACTCCAACTGATCCAGAGCTGGATATAATCTCAGGTTCTGTCTCCTGGTTCAACATATTTATTTTGTCCCTTTGTAGCCAAAAAGGAAAGATCCAGACCATTCTGGAGAACACAGAGTGAGGTAGGCTTTTTTTCTAGGCAATGTAGGTACAGTGAACCTAGTGTCTCATTCTAGGTCGTGGTTTTCTGGGGTTGACCAGACCAGGACCTGAATTGCTCTACTCACTTCATCAGCCAGTTGGGAATCCCAGACACCCAGCCCAGGTCCCAGGTGAGGCTCCTAGCTGACTTCATCCCTAACAGCACCAGAATAATCTCTCTAGGACACCATTAGCATCCTTAAGGTCATTCAGTATCAGATCCAAATTGGTCTAGGTAATAACTAGCTCTTTCTCACTTTCATATTCTTCCTCAGAAGCATCCAGTGATGAAAATTTGAGTTCTCTCTGGGACCTGAACTTGAATTCCAAAGAGCCTGGCATCCTAAAGCCCACAGCCTGCATCCATACCCATGATACCCTTGCCTTTCTAGTGACACGTGAACACTACCCTGAATATGACCTGTAAGTACCCAAGTAGGCACTAGAAGGCTAGTGTGTAGCATTTTCCCATCATTGCCTCTTTTCCCTGAAGAGAGAATATGAAACACTGAGGAAATGGTAAAAGCATTCTTCTTTCCCTGACTTAGGGGTCATCTATAAAACACACCTGGGGAATATGACTGGGGAGATTTCCGGGCCCTAGCCGAGGACTCCTGGCTCAGGCTGCATAGCCCCTTCCTCTTCCTGCAACAGTTTCAGCAGCCTGGAGTCTTTGTTCTCCGCCTGAGCAGTAATAAGCATCGAAAGATGGTTTGTCTGCCCTCTATGCTATGCTTTTCTCTGTCTCCATGAAGGACTTTTTCATAATTATCCCACACAGAAATATATCTTTTTCAAAGTGGAAAGATGCCTTGGCCCTAGACTCTTTATGGCATTTTCAGTGTTTTCAATCCTGGGGATGACTGAGTCTCTGTTCCAAGTCCACATCACTAACAACCCAGCAAGTATATGTGTGTGTGTGTGTGTGTGTGTGTGTGTGTTAAGGAAAGCATTCCAGGAAAAGAGGAAGTATATATAGCTAAATAGGCCACAACGACCCTGCTGCCCCCAGTCAAAGTAAACTAGAAAACCCAATCCACTTACAAATGGCATTGTCTATGTGGCCCACATATTATGCCAGACATGGATACAGGTGCCACACTCACCAAAATTTGCACCTGGACCTGGATCTGTCCATTTTCATCCATTAATTAAGGAATTATGCCAACCATAGATGCAAACCCATGTAACCAGCTGCACCAAACACAGGACCTAGTTTCTTTCCAATCCAGGTATAAATCCATTTTCAAAAAAAAAGGAATTACTAGATAGAATTATAAAACTGGGGTTATTTAGCTCCTGCTAAAATACTCAGGCTGTTCATACCTTGACCACTCTAGCAGGCAGGGTAGAGCCACAGCTCTAACAGGTCTCTTCCTATCCAGTACATCCGTGCCCTCCCACCAGGAAGTCAGTGCTTTAGGGATGAGCCCTTTGTTCCCACAACACCCAGATATCTGATTCACACTGGGATCGCAAAGATTCCCACACCCCAGAAGAAACCAGACTAGCCTGTGGTTCTTGGATTAATCTTCCTTCTCCTGGGACTCTGCCTGCTTCTTTTGGTGAGTGATACAGGAGAAATAAATCACTGTCAAAACCTACTCTAGTCCTATTTTAGTCCCATTTCCTAAAGGCCATTATCTTCCTTCTGGAGTTTATTCCACTGGGGTTATGGTAACTAATCATCCTTGAAATGTCTGACCATCTTAGTCCCCAGTCCCTGCCAAGGGACTCTTCTGCTTTCAGAGTTCCTCCAGAGTTTCTGAAGGGAGAGACTGCTTTCCCTCTTGATCCTGCATCATGGAGTAATTTTTTATCTTTCCACACTCCTGCTATGTGATCCCCAGGCTCAGTGTCATGGCCTGGGCTGGGCCAGAAAGTCTACTCCCTGCTCTTCATTCCGGATGAATCAGCAAAAATACAAAATGGAAACCTACTCCTCTCCTGGAACTTTGCTGACATCAGTGAGACAGGACCAGGCTGGCCAAGACTTTCCAGTTCAGAGGATGGCTGGGCACCATGGTGGGTGTTTGGCTAAGGGCTAGAATCCATGAACCCATGTATTCATGACCCCACTACACACAAGAGCTGTCTGAACCTAACATTCACAATCACTCCCCTTGAATCACTCACTAGGCAGAGTCCATTTTGTGTTCCCTAACCTTTTGTAGGTGGGTGCTGGGAAGCTGAGGAGCAGCTTGATCTCGAGTGGTTTGATACAAATGCCTTCTTCAGGATCCTACAGAGGCAGTCTCTGTCAGTGACAGCCAAACTGAGTCAGACCAAGGAAGAGGTAACTGGCAAAATACAGGCCACTCTTCTCCTGAGAAGAGAGTGACAAGACGAGGAAGAGATGGATCAAGAGGTCACAAAACCAGGGAAATGGCGATCTGAAGAGATTAGATGGGGTGGACAAGAAGACACCAGGAGGGGCAAAGGGATTAGGAAATTTCAGTGGTTTAGCACTATTTTCACAAAACCTCAGAGGTTTAGAAGCAAACCCAAGGGAAGAAGTATAAGAGAGAGAGAAGGCATTAGGGAGGCTAGAGAGGTGGTTTCTATTGGGTGACTATTTGTCTGGGCCTCATCTATAAAAAAAGGGAGTTGAATTAGATGATCTCTGAGATCCCTTCCATCTCTAACCTAGTATCCCCAGATAGATCCTAAAAGCCCAGATTGTGTGGGCACATCAAAGCCACAGCCTCTATCCTAACTCAACCAAGCCAAGGGAATGAGAGAGTGATATTTACAAGAAACGTGAAGTGAGCAGGCCAGGGGTACCCCCAGGAGGAATGTTAAGCACCTCTCCAGCGAGACATTGCCCTTTCTTGCTTTTTCTGGAGTCTCTCCCCTCACAAGCAGCAGAGGGCACTGCAATCATAGCATCAAAAGGTGTTAGCCAGAGGCTGAAAGCTGTGATCCACCCTTTCCTTCCAGCTAAAACTTCTTTACCTAAAACTTTTGAGGGAAGTCAGTTCCCTCCGGGAGCTGTGGCACATGAAGCTCCGAATTCCTACAGCCAATGACCTATGTCTAGGAAGCATCCAGAAAGACCAACAACAGGTGGTACTTTCACCACTCCTTTCCCCAGCTCCCCTGTGACTCATTCCCTGACCACTACACACTCTTTTTCCTTCTCCTCTTTTCTGGTTACTGCCCCCTCATCCCATTCCCTATTTATTTTGCTACCTCCACAGGTTATTTAAATAATAGCAATCCTCATTCATCATCATCATCACATTTATAGAACACTAAACCACTTACAAAATATTCTCCTCCCAATAACTCTGTGAAGTAGGTGGTATCATTGTAGTAGAGCAAGTATCGTTGTCCCAATTGGAAACTGGGGAAATGAGAGAAGATAAAGAAATTGCCCAATGTTACGTGCTTGATCCAGGCCTTAAACCTCAGTCTTATGGCTCCAAATAAAAATATTCATGGCCCCTTAGTTCCTAGGACTCTCTCACCCCCTTTGCCACAATAGTGTTCCACCAGTGCAGAACTCCATGGACTTCCTAGCTGCTGGACAGCAAGGGACTCCTTACCTGTTCCAGTTGCTCTTGCCCCTGGTTACTGAAAGCCCTGGGAGTGAGCAGACCTGCTCTGATCTATGCCCAGGCAACTGTAAGGAAGGCAGAAGAGGAGGCCAGGAAAAGGCAAGGGCTGGCAGATGAATATGCTGAAAGCCTGAGAAGACAACTGAAGCTGCTACGCCAAGACTTAAGAGCCAGGGAATTGCAATGGGCAGCCTTTGGCTCAGCCCTGAGAGAGGCCCAGAGGCTACTGACAGCAAAAACAGAGCCCATATCAGAGAAGACATCTCTGTCTGCAGAGGAGCCTGATAGGTAGGTATTTAGGGTACCTCAGGGTGGGAATCTAGAATGGAAAGGATAGGAAGTTATCCAGTATCTCCAGGAAAATCAGTCCTAAAACCATGGTGGTCTTGGGTAGGGGAGATGCCTATAAACCCAGACACTATGTCCTGAAAGTGGAGCCAGGCAAGGGAGGTATTCAGCTGGAGTGAAACGTACAATGGGGCACAATGAAAAATACTTATTAAATAATATTTTTCTAGGTACACTCATTTTTAATACAAAACAATTGTTTCCCATAACACATAAATATTTCTTTTGTGATGTCAAGTAGCATGTACTCAAAGGCTCTGATGGAGAGTAAGCTATAGGAGATGCAATTTTCAAAGCTTTTTCCCAGCTCTATTTGACATTCATACCTAGGCACCCAGGAATTCTAAGAGTGTTCCTCTCCTACCCTGAATTTCAGCTCCCCCTCCAGAATGTGGAATTAATGCCTCTTGAACTGCAGAGAAATTAATTAGGAAACCTCTATACAATGCTCTGCCCTTTCAGTCACTCCTTCTAATCTCTCAGCCCAAACAAGGCACCCAAGGCCGATATCTCAAAACTAAACATATGGAGCACATTTCTCCCCATTAACCACCCCCTAAAAGAGCAAGAAATCGAACCCTGCCCCATGGTTGCAGGAAATCTCCCCAAGCGGATGCAACAATGGGCCGTCTGTCCCAGGTTCTTCTGAGTGAAGGTCAACGACTGAAGGCTTGGGGCATTCTGGGGACCGGCACTGGGGCTGAACTGCTTCAACCAGGTGAGTACTGTCAGAATCTGGGTCTGGGACTTTCAAAGTCACCAACACGCCCCCATTCTCATCCCCTCCACATACAATACTTGCCTGCCTTCCCTTTTTATTCCCCAAAGCATTAATCACCAGTAAGTCTATAAAAGTCTGGACTGAAGAGAGAATCCTAAATAACATCCTATAAGCTGAGAAGGAAATCCTTCCCAAGAAAACTATAGGTCTGTCACAATGTTACCACAAAAGAAGGAGGAAGAGGAGGAAAAAGTAAAAGTACAAGATGTTTGGAGGGTTCTGTTCCGTGCAAGGGTACTTGTCTTCAGGATTCCATATAGACAAAGATAAAGTAGGAGAAAAGTTCTGACTGAAAAGAAAGAAAAAGTAAAGATAGAAAGATGAAAGAGGGGGCAAGGAAACATATTAAATTGCAAGGATTTAAGTGAAATGAGAGAAAGTTTACTCAAAGTGAGACACTGGTAAAAATGAATAAGAAACCCCAGACTATTGCTTTCTCTGGAAATCTCTAAAGAAAGAAGACACTGTTCCTTGAGACAATCTGCCTGTTTCAGTAAGATCTTTATAGCCTGTGGGATCCGGAAGTCTCCTCCAACATTTCCAATAAGCCTCTCGTCTCTGTCAATACCAAATTTTTAACTCCCTTTGTAAAGCCCTAACCTAGACAGAGAAGAAAAAGGAAAGTCTCTTGTTCTTTGGGAGCTCCTTAATCTGTCCAGTGCTGGATCTACGGTTCTTGTTAGACCCATTTAATTGCTAACAAATAAAACCCAATTTGGTCCAATTGTCACAGTGTGCCACTGTTAAAATAAGCAACCTCTTTTCCCTGAAATATCAGGAGGTACCTCAGGGGTTCCTGATGTCACCTGCATGAAGCCCATCACTAGGCTCCTGGTACCTGGCCCCAACTGTGCGATGCTCCCAAGTAATGGATACCCTGGACCCATTCCTCCTGGTTACTTCATCCACTCAGGCACAGGAAGGTTGCTTCCAGAAGCAGGAAATCTGGGCTATGATCTGCTGAATTCCACCCTGGTTCCCACCACAGATGTAACTACAGGTAAACCAGAGGCACCAGAGATGGGTATTTTTGGATCTGGTCACATATCTGAGCTACAGTTTGCTAGTAAGTTTATGGGGCCCTTAAAGGACCTGTCTGTCATATCCCCAGACCATGGTCAGGAACTACAAAGGGACCATCCATGTATCCCCAGATATTTCTACTAAGATTAATTCTTAGAGACAATTTTATCATGTCCACAGTATTATTTTCTTGGACAGACTACTCCTTTTATAAGGATTTGGCATTAAAATGTGTTATAATGGTGATGAACCACAGAATTATACCATAGAATAAACCACAGAATAATAGAATAGAAAACCAGCCACATTCTCTTCATTCCAACAGCATCTCTATTCAATACAGAGGGAATACCCACAGATCGGAAAAACAGAGAACAATCTGGGTTGGGGAACAGAAAAGGATACCCAGAGTCTTCTCTGTCCATCTACTTTGCAGTGCATCTACTAGGAAAGCAGTCCCAGCTCTTCTCTGTCTCTTTGTCTAGGTGGTGTTCGAACATGCAAAGGCCCTATCTTCCCCTATATCTCTTATCCTAATTGTCCTGCTACCAGCACCCCCATAACCACATGTCTACCAGTCCTTCAGTCAAATAGGACATCTCAACTAGGGGAACTCATGACAGATCCTGCAACTGGGCTGGAGGTACCTGTGTTGGCTGTGACTGTTCACCCTGAGAGTGGACAATGGCTTGCTATTGGAGGAACATACTGCAACCCTCTTACAAAGACCTTGGCACCCATAGAAATTGGAGGCCCCATGGAAGATCCAATCACAGGAAGCATCTCTCCAATTCTAGGAGTTGGGTTGGATGAAAACACAGGTCACCAGCTCCTACCCCAATCCCACCACACTCTTTCCTTCCACCTTGTACCTGATGCCCCCTGACTTTCCATGTCCTGGTCCTAGTCTAATCCTAATCTCACATTCTCCCTACTGTGTTCTCTACTTACCTGCATCCCACCCCACCCCCAATACCAATTCCCCACCTCAGTACTTTTCAGGAAAAGGAAAGGGAGAATAGGAAAAGGGAGAGGGCTGAAGTGGGTTCTAGAGAAATTCTAATTCTTCATTATTATCAAGAAAGTAGACTCTCTTAGCACCCTTTCTCTTCATTTTTCTATTTCCTTTTCCAATCTCTCTTCACCACTGCTCATGCCCCATTGCTGCTGTCTTATCTTCCTCTCTTTCCATTTCTGGGCCTCATTTCTCCCCCTCCTCTCTCCCTTACTTCTTATACTTCCCTGCTCACATCTCTCCTATCTCTGCCCCTATCTCTCTTGAGTCACCTTATTGTCCCTCTCCCATCTCTACCTCTCAGTTTTTTGCTTCCAGGTGAGGTGCTTGTACTGGGAGGCCTGAGGGACAGTTCAGGAAGCCTCCTGTTGCCTGGGAACTATTTTGTGGAGCCACTGAGTGGGAAGTCAGCCTGGTTTCGAGGGGCTTGTCTACAGGAGGGCCGGATAGTTCCCCATGCAGGGGGCCCCCAGGCCTTATTAGATGCCAATGTGCTGGCTGCCCAGATGCACATGATGGAAGTATTACAGCAAATCCAGGAGAGCCCAGGCTTCCAAGGCCATGGAAAGATGGAAGCTGCAGCCAAGGACCTGAGGCAGTCACTCTCCTTAAGTCTGTATCACCTCTTGCACCAGGTTCAAAGACGGGAAAGACAGCTCAAGGCAGCATCTGACATCAAAGCCATGGGTGGCAAGATGGGTATGTAGGTAATTATAGTGTGAGGTATCATAGTTCAGAGTAACCATAGTTTCAAAATGCTACATTTTTTTCTTCAGTCCCTGAGCTTAGGGGACAAGGCTGCATCCATATTAGCCATACTCAACAGATTCAGCTGACATATGAGCAAAAAATAAATGAAATCTTTCCTAAATATTTTTTATGGAATGGAAAAAAATCTCTTCTCTCCCACCAACCCTGTCGCCTCTGTCTTTCAGAGGACCCATGTTACCTAGAGTGAAGGGAACAGAAGGATTCTGGATTCTTTGTCACTCCATCAAAACTGACATTTTATTTTTATGTAAAATAATACTCCCCGTGTCCCCTTGCCGGCTTCTCTCCCAATGGAGTTCTCCCTCGCCTATGAACATCTGGCTTCCGTCCCAGCCTGTGATGCCTCTCATCTGTCTTCATCCACTTGCTCATTCCCTTGAAAATCCTTGATGTTTGTATGGCACTTTGTGCTCTTCCAAGTACTTTTCCATACCATCTCTGGTTTGATCTTCAAGGCACCTCTGTGAGGTGGGTAAGACAGGCATTCTCATCCTTATTGTACAAGGAGAGCTGAGGCACAGAGAAACCAAGCAAGTCCCCAAGGTCCCATTGCAGAGTGAGTTAACAGCCCAGCCGGGCACAGCCAGGACTAAAACTTGGGGCTCCTGGGTCCTCTACTCCCTTCTCAATTTTTATTCCCGGCAGGCTTCTAGTTCCCATCCACTGAACTCTTGCATACATGGAGTTCAGTTCTTCTCTGAGACTGTGTGGAACAAAGATATTACCACCAGCTTCCTAAAGTAATATATTAATTTTACCCCCCTGCTTTTCATCTGGCTGCTCCAGAGAGGTTCAGAACACATGTGCAGGGAGTTAGCCTCACATGCTCTGAGGTTGGGCCTAAATAGCAGGAAATAGTCAATATTTCCTAGGCTCTCTCTCTCTGGTTAAAGAAAAGACCCTTTGGCCTAAAGGGAAAGACTCTTAGTACACGCTTTAACCTACCACTATCTTTCTGTCCTTTCCTGTGTTAGGGATGATTCAGTATCCTGGAACAGAAGTGTGGATCCCAGTTGTGTTTGGGATGTAAATCCCAGACCCTGCTGGCTCAGGGCTTTTGGTGCCCATCCTGGGCATGAAATGCAACTGGAACTCTGGTCAATTTATTCCACTGGCTGGTACCATGGAGGATGCTGATGGCAAAGGTAGTGGGGGAATCCAGTTCTTTGTGAGCATCTCTCTGGTGATTTTAAAATGATCTGTGGGGAGGGAAAGGCATTGACAAACCTGGGAGGCTACCATATGGAGTAGAGGACATGGTAGAAGAACTTTGGTTCTGATATTGCCTGCCCAAGTACAAAGGATTCCTTTTCCAATTTCATCCACCTTCAAGACTGCTGAGACATATAACAGAGATTTAAAGATTCCAAAAGCCCAGTAAGACCGATTCTCTTATCAGGTGAGGAGTGATCTTTTTTCCTGGAAAGGAACCCAGGTGGTAAAGGGCCTCAGTCTCCCCAGGGCCTGTAACTACAGGCAGTCACTTAGATCTGTTTCAGAACTCATAGCAGCAGATGGGATATTAGATGCTGGAAACAGTCTTTCTCATTTGCTTCAGATTCTTCCTCATTCCTAGTCCCTCTCCCATTTAACTGTGATCACTGAAGCCGGGGGTGGGGTCCCACAGGTCTTATTCCAATTTCTATTGGAGCCCGAACCATCAACCCCATGACTGGGGAACCTGGTCCAGTCATTGGTGCCCAGATCGACCCCTGTGTCGGAGTGGTCGTGCCTATTGTCCAAGTACTAGGAGTCCTGCCTCGAGGAGTAGAAGATTCCAACCTGGTAGGTGAGAGAGGCTGATGAAGAAGTACTGTTGAGAAGGGAAGAGAGGGTGAATAGAATCCTAAAAAAATTAAAATGCTACAGAGAGGGGCTTTCACTGTTCTCTAACCTTGGTAGCAGCTTTAGAGATAGAAGAAGACATGATATGTAACAATCCTGCTCTTCCCAAACTGTTCCTATATAACTTAGTTTCCTCTCCTGTGGCATAACATATAACTCCACACCCTGTCCTGGTGACACCAGGGTCTCTGTGAGGGAAAAGAGAATGGAGAACTCTAACATTATTTTTCTGTACCAACTGTTTTCATCAACCTGGAACAAAGATGGAGACTGATCGGTGGAGAGGGCATGGGGAAAAAGTCACCATCTCCATCTACTTTGGGGATCCTTGACCCAAATGGAGAGTTCATGCATGGCAGAGGATTTGAGAATCACCTAAGGCAAAGTAGGGCTAAGTAAGCCGTGTTTTCCAGACTGTCTTACTGGAAAAGGAACTGAATGCCCGAGAGCTGTACTGGCGTCACCAGGGGGAGGATGAAGAACAGCTTATAAAGGCTCTTAGTCAGGAGATCCTTGAGACTCGCAACTGGGATATGTTAATGGAGGTGAGATGATAGAGGCTCCTCTTTATTTTTCCTCTTCCTCTGACCTAGCTCTGTACCCCTGAAGTTGAAAGCATTACTGTAGTATTTGTTTCCAGAGCCTTTCTCGTTAAACCAACAGGAACGTGACACCAAAAACATAGAAATAGGTCCCAAGAGTTCCTAGCTCTATCACCCTTTGATTTTTCAGGATTATAGAGATTAAAGAATAAAGACTAGATGGTACAAAGCATTCCCATTGAGGTATTGCCTTCTGATCATTTGCCTCTTTACCGCTATTCATAGCCCCTGCCTCAAGACAGATTGAGGGTAGCTGAACAAACCTGCTGGAACCTGGAGTCCAGTTCAATTCAGGAAGCCCAGAGGAGAGCCAGAGTTATAATGCCTTACCCCCTGAAGATGGGGCTACTCACCCAAGGTGGGAAGAGAAAAGACCTTGGATGTCTCACTCAGATAGATGTCCCCACAAATCCCAGGATAGTTGTCAGAGGGCATACTGAAGGGTAGGGAATCTAACATCCCATAACTGTCTAGGTGGGTGCTCCATCTTGTTTGGGGGAATGCAATGTCATTCCCTTCTCCCTAAGGCTCCTCAAAAGGTCTTAGAAATCTATTCTGGGAGTGCCTTCTAGTGCTAAGAGACCATTGTCCACACCCCCAACCCTCATTCTGGACAACTGCTACTATTTTCCTCTCTTTTCTGCCCTCCCCAGCAGACAGACAAGAATGGGAACAGGAGGCAGAGGTGGCTTGAGGAGTGCGAAGAGTCCTAGAGGGCCTGGGACAGGCAGTGGAGAAACTCAGGCAGGAAGGTGATCGACTGCATGGTCAAGAGAAGGAAGCATGGAGGCAGCAGAGCAAATACCAGAGCAAACAGAGCTGGCATCGGGCTAGAAAGGCGAGGCTTTGGGATAATTGAAATGGGAGAGAGCAGTGCTCACAGAATCACATATTCTCAGTACTAGAAGGGAACTCAGAGGCCATTTAGACCAGAGGTGTCGAACTTACAGCCTGCACCAAAGTAAAAGGTAATTGGGAAACGTTTGACAAAACAAATAAAAATTCAGTGCAATGTAATGCTAATTTGTGGCTTTCTAACTCAACATTGGTGTTGGAGTTTGACACCAATTACCTCCATGATCATTAACTTCTCCAGGGCATTTTAAAAAGGATTCATGCTTCAACTAGCCATGTGATGAGGCCCTAATGCTGCCTCAGACTCAATTCCTGACTGTTATCCCACCTTCATCCTAGGCACCCTTTGAGATTCACCGTGTTGGGGTAGCACTTGACTCATACGTAAGCAGAACTGGGATGTCATATGACAGACAGGAGCAGTAGTGTTAATTGAGCCATTGCGTAAGATTTCTCTATCCTAGGTTGTTCTGCATCTCTCCGGTGAGTTCCAGGAACTAATAAGGGAAAAACAGGGAACCTTGGATGAGGCCATTAGTCAGCTGCAGTACATAAGGGATCTGAACCACCTTCAGCTCTTACAGATCCAGGCACCAATTTATTCATTTTCAGTGGGAGGGGGAGGTAGGGACAAGAAGAGAGAGGAAATCATGGGTGTCCATAACTGGAGAAGTCCAAGAGACATTCTACTCAACCTTGTATAACAGGTGGGGCTCTACACTGGTCCAATTTTCTGTGGTCTGAATACCACAGTGGGTATTTCAGATTCTCATCTCCAGGAGCCCTGTGTATTTGCAGAATTACCCAGGAGACAGATTCTATGGGGAAGATGCTGCTTCTCTCAGGGATGGGACTATTGCCTGTCCGTTGTTGGTCCCATTACTGAGGAGCTTCACACAAATGCTGAAGGGAACCCAAGGTCATTGCCCAGTCTTTGGGGATCAGGGACAAGAAACAGGTGAGGACTAATTACTGGTCAGGATTGTTCTAACTTTCTCTACCTGTTCATGGCTTTATCACACAAATTTGGCCACTATCACAATGAAAAAATATAATAAGCTCTATACCAGATCATTCTATTGAAAGCAGAATTTCCCATTAGACTCTTGAGCTACGGTACCATGGCAGAGTATGAGGCAAGAAGCTACCAATAACTTATACCACAATTCAATCCAACAAACATTTCAGTGCCAACTATGGTCAAGACACTCTCTATGCAGATCTATATACCCAAACCCAGTCTGTTCCCTACACATCAGTCTGTCATCACCAACTGCCTACTAGACAGTTCAAACTGGATATCCCAGAGAAATCTCAAATTCAACATGTCCAAAACTGAACACCCAAACCCTCCTTCTTCCAATTACCCTATTTCTGTTGAAGGCACCATCATCCTTCCTATAGCCCAGGTCACTTACCTGGGCATGATCTTCTCCCTGCCTCCTCATCTCCTTCAACCACATAGCAAATCAATTGTCAAGTCTTGCTCTTTCTACCTCTGCAAAGTCTCTTGCATCTGACCCTTTCTCTCTACTCATATAGCTACCACCTTATTTCAGGCTCTAATCACATCTTTCCCAGATTATTGCAATAGCTTCCTAATTGGTCTCCCTGCCTCAAGGCTCTCTCCATGCCTGTCCATCTTCCACACTGGTGGTAAACTGAGTTTCATTAAGCAAAGATATGACATGAACCAGTCACTCCCCTACTCAATGAACCCCAATGACTTCTCATTGCCTGTAGGATAAAATACAAATTTTTCTTTTTAGCTTTTAAAGCCCTTCACAATCTGGCCCCAACCTATGTAACCTCATGAAACCCTACCTACACTCTGTAATCCAACCAAACTGGTGTTTTCTCTGTTCCTCATACAAGACTCCCCATCTCTCACTTCCGTGCCTTTTCACTGGCTGCGCTCCTTGCCTGGAACGTACTCCCTTTTTCCACCTATATCTTATAGAATCCCTCTTTTCCTTCGAAACATAGGTTAAGAACCACCTTCTACATGAACTTTCCTAACCCCAATAACTAATGTCCTCCCTCCCTACTTCATATTTAATTACATTGTATGTATTTTCATTTATTCTCTTTAAATTTTTGTATATATTTATATATACACTTGTCTCTCCCACTAGAATGTAAACTCTGGCAGGAAGGGATTGTTTCATTCTTGGTATTTGTGTCCCCAGTGCTTAGCATGGTGCCTGGGGCATGGTAGGCACTTAAATGCTGGTTGATTGAACGATAATACAACGACAAAAACACAATAACCTCTACTGTATAGGAGCTTATATTCTATTGAGGGATTTCAAAACACGTACACAGAGAAATAAACAGGGTAATTTGATAAAAGGTCAACAACTGGAGAGATCAGGAAAGGTTTCAAAGAAGAGGTGGCACCTGACCTGAATCCTAAAGGAAGCTAAGAGCCCTGAAAGGAAGAGACAAGGGGGAACTACATTCTAGGGATGGGAAATAGCCTATGTAAATGCATGCTAAGCTCAGGGAACATCTAGTAACCCAGTTTGACTATAGCATGAAGAGTTAGAGTCCGTGTCTGTGAAGGGGAGTAAAATAAACCAAAATGGAAAGATAAAAATACCAAGTTAATGGAGTTTGTATCTTTTCCTAGAGGTAATAGGGATCTGTTGAAGTATTGGGTTTTTTGTTTTGCTTTGTTTTAAGCAAGGGAGTGACATGACCTGGCCTGTGCCTTAGGAAGGTAATTCTGACAACTACATGTAAGATGGATTAAAAAGAGGAGAGACAAGAGCAAGCAAGAAGATAAGTTAGATTATTGTAGCCTAGGTGAAAGGTGATAAGAATCTGAACAAGAATGTAAGTAAAAGTACATATGAATAAAGTAAAAGATCCAAGAAATTTAAGCAGGTAGAATTAAGACTATAAACAGAAATCCTGTGCTGTCTTCTGACTCCAGTCTGATGTCTGATGAGCTTGAATTATAATAACTTAGAAATTTTCCTCTGGACCAATGGGAAGGACTAAGGCTTAGTACTAAATACCATTGTTGTCATTGATCATTTTTAGTTGTGTCTGACTCTTTGTGACGCCATTTGGGGGTTGCATGGAAAGGATACTGGAGAGGTTTGCCATTTCTTTCTCCAGTTCATTTTATAAATGAGGAAACTGAGGCAAATGGGGTTCAATGACTTGCCCAGCGTCACAAGTATCTAAGGTCAGATTTGAATTCAATTCTTCCTGACTCCAGGCCTGGCACTCTATCCACTAACACCTACAGTGCCTTATCTCTATCCTACAACAGGCTTTCAACAAATGTTAGCTAATTCGACTAATACATAAGTGATGCTTCATGACGTTAAACCTGGGAGAGTAGTGCTCTTATTTTCTTTTTCACTTCTTTGTATGAACCAGAAGAGTCAGTGAGCAAGCACATGAGTCAGATGAAGCACATGAATCTCTTTCTCTCTGCAGACCTCAGAAGTGTTTTCCAGAGGCACCCCTCCCCTCAGGCAAGTCAGCAAAATGAGCTGGTTCCAATGCAGCCATCAGACCTTTCTGCCAGGGAGTTTGTGATTTACCAGCATGGCCTCTCAATGATACAGTTCCTCACACTTCAAATCAAAGTAAGCCTGTGTGATCTCCCAGCATCCACAGTAAACTAAGCTGTCAGAAACAAGGTGATAGAGAGTGGAAAAGAAATAGCACCATGTGAGCTTCCAAGCCCTCAGTTTCAAAGTAATATCACCAGCTCTGAGTTTAATCTTTCTAATGAGAAAATTGGCAAATTGATTGTCTCAACTTTGCAGAAGACCTTTTAAATGCTCTTAATTTTATTGGCTTTGCTTGCCCAGGAGCAATTTGAATTGATGTATCAATGCACTTAACTCAAATTAATCCAGTTGGCATTGCACAGCTGAGTTGAACAAGGAATTTTCCAGTGCAATTCAACATTCTTTTTCAGCATCTACTATGTGCTAAGCACTGGGGAGACAAAGATGGAAAATGATGTAGTAACTTCCCTCAAGGAGCTCACAGTCTAGTAAGAGAGATCAAGCATATAAACAAATAGATATTTTACAAGGTAAAATTAATATTGGCAAAGGAAAAATGCAAAATACTTTGAGAATATTTGAAGAGAAAGCTTATTTCCAAATGGCAAGGGTGGGTAGCAGACATGAGTAACACATGAGTTGGACCTTGAAAACAGAGAAGAATTTCAATGGAAGAAAATGTGGCAAGAGTACATTCAAGGCATAAGAAGTAGCTTAAATTAATGCTTGGAGGCAGAAGAGAGTAGCATGAGTTAGTAGTCCAGTTTAACTATAACATACAAGAAAGCAACAGTTAGTCTGGAAAGGAAGGTTGAGACCGGAGGAGAGTGCTTTTAAGTGCTGTGGTATTTTATCTCATAATAATAATAATAATTCAGCAGAGAGTATGACATTGTGGATAAAGTACTGGCCTTGGAGTCAGGAAGATCTGGGTTTAACTCCTGGCACTGACACATACTACCTGTGTGTCCATGAGCAAATCATTTCACCTTTCAGTACCCTCTCTAACTACAAGTCACTAATGAATGGCTTGCCTATATGGATAGAGGGGGAGTATCCATACAGAAGCTCCGAACACCAATGAAATGACAGATCTTGTTTAAAAAAGAAAGACAGAAAACAATGAAGATCACATTTCTACACTTTAAAGATCACAAAGGACATTCCTCATAACTGATGTAGGAGCACAAGTATTATTATCCCCATTTTACATATGAAGAACTGAAGCTTGGAGAAATTAGGTGACTTGCCCATGATCACACAGCCAGTAAGATATGATTCGATTCCAGATTTCTTGACTCCAAATCTAGTAGGTTTATTCCCTACACCAGGGGTGAAGAACCTGTGACCTTAAGGCTACATGTGGTCTTCTAGATCCTTAAGTGCACCTTTTGATTTCAATTCAGTCAAAAGGCTGCATTTAAGGATCTAGAAGGCCATAGCTGGCCTCAAGGCCACAGGTTCCTCACCCCTGCACTACACCATTCCATGCCCCTTCTTAATCTAAGAAATAAATAGGGAGTAACTGAAAGGTTTTGCTCAGAGGAGTGGCCAAGCCAAATCTGTGCATTAGGAAGATTATCTTGGCAACTGTGTAAATTCCTATAAGAACAGTGATTTGTTTCCCTTTCAGGCTCCAGAAATAACCCTGCACATTGCTTCCAGTCTCCCAGCTATCCATGCCCCAGGCAATGCCTTCCACAATTTTTTCTTCTATCAGGTATTCCAACTTCATTTCCAGCCAAGACTTTCAGAATTCTAGGAGCTAGTAAAGAAAGACCAAGCAAGAAATTTAAATGAATATATATGTATACATATACATATAAATGTATATATGCACACATGTATGGATACATGTGTATATTATACATGTTTGTCCATATATGTGTATATATTATATACATTTTTTAAAAAGATATTTCTTTCTTAATCCTTAATGTCTTCCATTGGAAAGAAATTCTTTAGCTAAAGGATAATAAATAAATAAGAGCTTTCCTAAGTCAGTGAGATGAATATGTCCTGGCTTGTGCCCAGAGATTCATAAATGGCAATAAACCCATCTGTCCTTTTCAAACCTAGTGACTCTAAAATGGTATTTCCTTTAAGTCATGTGATCCACCCTCAGGAAATCCTGGCCTCCAGAGTACCTCTACACAGAGAATGATTTGCAACTTCTCTTCCCCACAATTCTTAAGATATGCTTAGTGAGGGAGTGCCTGTCTGGCAGTTAAAGGCTAGCAAATGGGAAACCAGGAGAAAAAAATCGATGATTTTGACTGGATAACTTAAGGGAACACAGACTTTGGATAAATGTTAGAGGGCTAGTAAATGATTTGTATTTAATACTAAAATTTAAAGGATAAAAGGAAACAAGGAAGAATAAGACAACTGAAAATTCAGCCATAACCAGAGAATTAGGAAAAATAGGAAAATGGAAGATATCACTAAAGGAGTAGTGGCTGAATAAGATTTAATACAATGAAGGATTAATAATCTAGATACTGTACATTTTCCCATAATTACTTATAGGAAGAAAATGGAGGAAAAGTAGAAAAAAATGGGAGAGCGTAAAAAGTTTCCCCACAGAAATGAATTAGTAAGAAGTTTCCTTCAATTCAACTGAATTCAACAAATATTTTTTAAGCATTCATTAATTCAAGACATTTTGAAGAATGTGAAAACAAAACAATATAATCTCTGGCCTAAAGAAGCTTATATACTATAGGGAATATATAAGGTGCATATAAACAGGCAGAGGAAAAGGAGGGAGAAAGCATTAAGTGGAGGGAAGTTAGGAGACCATGCAAGGCTCCACAGAGGAAGCTGTACTTACATGAGCCTTGAAGTGAACAAAGCACATTCTAGGCATGAGGTAAAGCTTATATGAATATAAAGAGGTGGGAGATTACATGTCAAATTCAGACAGTAAGATGGCAAAAGTCTAAATGAGTCAGTAGTTCCTAGAATACTGAGTCTTTGCATTCTTTCGTGGGTTGAATTTTCAAGCCACTCCTCCAACTCTGGTTCCAATATTCCCATAAAAGGAATATAAACTGAATATAAACTTACAATTCTGCTGGGAGAGGGGTCAGGAGTTGGGGATACAACATTAATACAGATAAATCAATATAAAATAATCTGAGGACAGAGAGCACTAACAACTAGTGGGATCAGATAAGGGCTTCTCATTGGAGGTGGCACCTGACAGGAGCCTTGAAGGAAACTAGAGATTCATAGAGGTGAAGAAATATTGAATTACAAGCATTCAGGACAATCTATGCAAAGAGATGGAGTGGGAAATGGAAAACTAAGTTAAGGGAATAGCAAGTAGGCCAGTTTGGCTGGAATATAGAGTATACAAATGGGGGATGATGTGAAAAAATCTAGATAGATAGTTTGGAGCCAGACTTTAAATGCCAAACTGAAAAGTCTGTATTTTATCCTAGAGGGAATAGGGAGAAGATGAAGTTTCCTTAACAAGGAAGTGACATAGTTAGACCTGAACATTAAAAATATTATTTGGCAGTTGTTTGGAGGATGAATTGGTGAAGGAAGAGTTAGCATACAGGAGACCAAGTAGGAGGTTATTAAAATAAGAAAAAAAGGAGTGGTGATTAAGTTCCTGAATAAAAGTAGTGGTAGTATGTGAAGGAAAAGGGAATAGGATGAGAAAAAAATGTTAGGGTTTAATTATTCAGGAAGGTACTATATATCCCAATAATTCTGAAATTTTGTGATTACATGAGTAATTTCAGTCTTACAAAGCTAGAAAGACTATATGTGATATTCACATCTCTAATTTGGGGTAATTTCTCAATACAGAATGATCAGAATAAACTGTTCATTTTGAGAGAGTGTTTAACATCTGTGGGAAGCTTCAGTCTGCTCCTGATTCACTGTCTAGCCCACATCACTGCTGCTGACCTCTACCAGGATTCCAACCCTGTTTTTCTAAAGCTGTTTTATGAGGTAACATGGTTCTTGAAGTAGAATGTCTCTAACAATAAGGCACTTAGTTCTGTATAGGTGGTGGCCCAGTGTAATTGACTTGAGACATTAGGGTCTGAATTTTGAAGCATTTTCTTGTAGGTTAAGAATTAAATATTTAAGTGCCTAATATGCTGAAGTCACTGTGAGGTATAAAATATAAGACAGAGTCCCTTCTCTCAAAGAACTAATATCTGAGGGAAAAAGACAAACACAAATAACCAATATAAAAGAGAATGTGATAAATACAATAAAAGAACACAGTGGAAGAAAAGGGCTGAAAGATCAAATTAAGGTGGTTTTTAGATTTGGGCTTGAAAGAAGAGTGGGATTCCAACAGAGAGATGTGAAGAGAGGGTTGGGAAAACTGTGAGTGAAGACATGAATATGAAATAGTTGTTCATGGAATTTTCATGAAACAATAAAAAGTGTGATTTGCCTGAAGCATAAATTAAGTGATCCAGAAGAGTGAGATGAACCTGGATCATGAAGAACCTTAACAATCTGTTTTGAGTTTATTCATAAGGTAATGAGAAGTCACTGAAAGTTTTTTTAGCCTTCTCAATGAGGGTCATTTCTTAAGCAGACTTCCTGAGGGCCATGCTAAATATGTGATACCTTGATTACCAAGATTCTTTGAGAATGTCTACAGGAGTTATTGTCCCAAGCAAAGGGAGGTACTTCAGAATTTGTGTGTGAATATTGAAACATTTTGTGGGTATTTAAATGTTAAGCAATAAATAAGATATAATAATCATTAGCCCCCTATCCTTTGCAATCTTTCCCCACATCCACAGACTGAACAATAAAGTTTTAAATAGCACTGACATAAAAAACCTACTGTTCTGTCCCTATCACCTTATCTCCTCTCTGACTAGGGATTGAAAGCTTGTCTCAGTGATGCCTTTTCAGTCAAGCTCCAAATGTCAGCAGTTTGCCAGGATAAGAAGTCTGAACAGTGCATAGCAGCTATTCTTCTGAAGGGAGAACCCACCTTTGAAGAAAGAGATCTTCTCTCTACTCTCATTGACACAAAAGTTAAGTTCTACATGGACCCAGAGTCCCCAGAAGAGGTAACTAATAATAGTGTTCTGATGCCATGCATACAAGTACAGAAGGGTTGGTTGGTTGGTTGGTTTTTTTCAGTTGATTTCTGCACTCAATGAGTTCTCCAGACTGTGACCTACTCAGAGGATTTTAGTACAGGGATATTGGTATACTGCAATGATATTCAGACCTCTTTCATAAGCAATGTGTAAAATCTGAAAATGTCTATACCTTCTAAAGTCTAGTATGCTATTCTAAAGCAAAAATTATGGTTATCACATGACTCTTCAGGTTACTGGTGATGCCAATGTGACTCTAGACTATCTAGAGTTATATAAATATTAGTAATGCAGAACATAGCCAATACATGATCAGAGTTTCATCCATAAAACTCATTGTGACCCAGAAACCAAGTTCATATATTCAAGTGATATCATATGTTCAACTGACCTTTCTTGGTGCTGTTTTTCTAAGTGAGTCTAACACTGATTCAAAGATGATGATGATAATGATTAATATTTATGTAGTACTTTGATAATAAACCCTGGGAAATAGATGCTATTATTATCCCCATATTACAGCTGAGGAAAACTGAAGCAGACAAAGATTAAGTGACTTGCCCAGGATCATATAAGCTATTAAGTATCTGAGGTCATATTTGAACTCAGGTCTTCCTGACTTCAGGTCAATGCTCTACTCACTGTACATCCCCACCTACTTCTTGAATATTTCATTTCTTTAAAAAAATTTATGTGTAATTAAATATAATTTTGTTTACTTATATGTTAAAAAGGAGGGGGGAATGGTTTCTATGGCATCATAGAAGTAATTTGCCATTAAACACCAACCCATTTTGAGTTATTCTATGATCAAATGAGGTCATATGTACATAAAGCACTATGTAAATATTGACTATTATTATTAGCAGGGAGCTTTGTTCAAAATTTGAATGACCACAAGTATGTGTTCATTGAAACAACTATCTACTAAAAAGGTTTGATATAATACTATCAGCTCACAAAGTCAGAAAATGCAATACCACATGTCACTATGATAAAGATGTTCCAATGTATCTTAAGATCAGAACCATTTCTATCCCCTCTGGAGAAGTCTAGATACATACTTAGAAAAAAGGCAGGGTCTCTTTTAACTTTTTTTTTCTATGCAGTCTATGAAGAAGAACAAATGTCATCTACTTTTCACCAATTTTGAACATTTCCTGAAAAACAAGCTTTCTTTAGAGCAACAAATCCTAACTGAGAAGAACACCGCATTGAGGACAAATAAGAAGTGAGAAGATCTTCTAACCTAGAGTATTAAATGCTGTACTTTCCTACAGATTAGGTAAGTGCTGAAATTTATAAACTTCAAAGTGTTGACCTTTCTAAGTGTTAGTCATCTCAGATTTAAATGCTTGATTTTCAAATGTAGTATGAGTGAATTAGAACTCTCCACCAGATATAACATCCCAAAAGTATGTAAACTCCTTGAGGATAAGAGCTATATCACTTTAGGCTTTATATCCTCAAGCACCTGAGTACAATGCCTGGAACACAGTAGCCATTTAGTAAATTATTGTTGAATACAATCTAGCTCTCCACAACTACTCCAACAAAAATCTAGGAAAAGTTATCAGATCAATGATTAAGCAATTTAATTGGGGGGGGGAGGGACATAGCAATTTATTTTTCCAATTCAAAGAGTGGGCAACAGAAGCCAGCCCAGCACTTGCATTGTATTTCCAGTGTGAACAAAGGAGGTGACTTGTAGCTATATTCCAGGGCAAAGAGTAACTGCAGATCAAGCTTAAAACAGAAGTGAGTAGAAGCTATACAGCTCTGACTCTGGAGTAGGGTCATGAATTTAGCCCACATTCCTGGGCTGAGGCCTACAGCTGAGTGACCAAGGTAATGAACCAAGGTCAAAGGGAAAGCCAGAAGTTGTTGTTCTGAACCTGTACAGCCTTCCAGCTAAATGACAGGGCATGGGTCCAGCAACTATCTACTAAGACTACAACCAGGAGCAAGCTTACAGTTGTGGTGCCCAGACTCAAACTAGGGTTAGGAGTTTGCAAAGTTCAGATCAGGAGGGGTGCAGTTAAACCCTAGATAAACACTTAGGTTGGGCCAAAAGTTTTCAGGTCGCTAGCCTGAGCTGCCCCTGAGATCCCTGAAGAGTACAGCACCCAATACCCAGAGAACACAGCATCAGGACGATAGAGAATTCAAATCAAGACCAAGTAAGACTCTGACATTCCCTTCAGAGCCCAGAGCCTGGGTCCTAACACAAAGACCTAATTCTAAAAGTAAGACTAGAATAGAGTAAATGAAAAAGACTCATCCACAAAGTTATGGTGTGAAGGAGCTCAAACCCAAAAGAAGAAAAATAATTCCAATATTTACAAGCAAAGTCTCAAAATAAAACACAGCTTGGCCACAAGGCTAACTAGAATTACTGGAAGAAATGAAGCAAGAGTTTAAAGTAAAATTATAAATAAAATGGAAGTCCTAGAGGAAAGAATTATTATAAAAAATGAGAATTTTGTAGGAAAGACTTGGAAAGAAAATTAATAGTTTCGTACAAGATGCACAAAACTCAACTCAAGTAATGGACTCTTTAAAATTTAGAATAGGGAGGCAGGTAGGCGGCATAATGAATAGAGCACCCACCCTGGAGTCAGGAGGACCTGAATTCAAATCTGGTCTCAGATATTTGACATTTACTAGCTGTGTGACCCTGGGCAAGTCATTTAACCTCAAATGCCTCATCCAAAAGATAAAATTTAGAATAGCCAAAACACAAGTTATGACATTATGAGACAATAAGAAATATTCAGTTGGGGGGAGAAAGAGAGCAGAAAATCTAGCATAGCTCATATAAAAAAACAACAAACCTGGAAAACAGATCAAGGAGAGATAATTTAAGAATCATTGGACTATCTAAAAGCCATGAACAAAGAAAGAACCTGGATATCATATTTCAAGAAATCATGAAAAAAGACCGCCCAAATCTATTAGAACCAGAAGGACAAAGCAAATATAGAAAGAATCTACTGATCACCTCCTTTGAAAGAAACCCTAGAATGAAAACTCCCAGAAACATCATACCCAAATCTGTTATTCCTAGGTCAAAGTAAAAATACTGTAAGTAGCCAAAAAGAATTCAAGTAGCGAGGAACCACAGTTCCTCAGTTACCAAGATAAAGGGGCTTAGAATACAGTATTCTAAAAGATGGGGGGGGGGAGGGGAGGGAGGAAATGCTTACAAACAAGGATAATCAAGAAAAAATGAGTATAGTACTATGAGGAGGAAAACATATTTTTAATGAAATAGAGAAGTTGCAGGCATTCCTGAAGACCAGAGTATAAACTTTTAAATATAAACACAGAAGTCAAGAGAAACATAAAAAGGTGGGCAATAAGAAAGGATTATAAAAGAACCAAATGTTTTACATTCTAATGGGGGAGATAATACAAATATTCTCTTCGAACTCTAATGTGATAAGGGGTCATTGAGGAAGTTAAACAAGGTAGAGGGCCAAGGAGTGGTTTTGTTATGTTTTGATTACCTTGCAAGATAGGAAAGGGAGGAGAAAAAGGGGATATCCCAGAGATGAAAGCCAGGTGGCATAATAGACAGAGCTCTGGGACTAGATTCAAAAAAGGCTCATCTTCCTCAGTTCAAATCTGGGCTCAGACACTTGCTAGCTATGTGACTCCACAGGCAAATCATTTAATCTTGTTTGCCTCAGTTTCCTCATCCGTAAAATGAGCTGGAGAAGGAAATAGCAAATAATTCCAGTATTTTTGTCAAGAAAACTCAAAAAATGGGGTCACAAAAATTTGAACATGACTGAAGAACAACAGAGATGAAAGGGGAATAAGGGTAGGAGAACTCTCACATAATTAGGGTGTACAAAGAGATGATTATAAAAACAAGGAGGAAGTGGTTCACATTCATCTAACCCACTCAAAAGAAGGTAAAAACAAATGAACACACACACACACACACACACACACACACACACCACACTCACAATGATGATTTATAAATGCATTTGAATCAATAGGAAAACATGAAGGAGTGAAAAGAAGTAAAGTGAAGAAAAAGAGGAGGATTTAGTAATAAGCAAAATAAATGCTAAGCTCAAAAGGTAAGTCATGAAAAGGGCTGCAAAAGGAAAGAAAGGGTGAGAATCTATGATTTGGGAGAGGGGAAAACAAGATTGGCAGGAGAGCAGAAACAGATTGCATCAAGCACAGAGCACTGGTGCTAAGCATATTCCTTTTTCACCACTTTCTTCTTAGTAAAGAGGAGATAGAGCACAAAGATAGGAAAATGTATAAGAGTAAAGGATAGAGGGAAATACACAATTAATAGTCATCACTGTGAATGTGAATGGCATGAATTCCATCAGAAAATAGAAGAATTACTATTTTCTATAATATAGAATATACAGGTTGATATCCAAGTTCTTTCTTTGGTCATGGCTTTTAGGTAGTCCAGTGATTCTTAAATTATCTCTCCTTGATCTGTTTTCTAGGTTTGTTTGTTTTTTCTATATCCTAAAGTTTCTACTGTATTCTCCACCCCCCACCCCTGCCCCACCCAGTAAATATTTCTTATTGTCTCATGGAATTATAACTTATGTTTTGTGTTTTCTATAATTTCCATATTTTCTGCTAAGTAGAATCCAACAAGAAACACACTTGAAACATAAAGACTCACAAAGTCAAAATAAGAGGGTGAAGCAAAATCTATTATGCTTCAACTGACTCAAAAAAGGAAGGGTAGCAATGAGGATCTCAGACAATGAAATAGCAAAAACAGACTTGATTAGAAAATAAAGAGGGGAACTATATTAGAAAGATACCATAGACAATGAACTAATATCAATACTTAACAAATGCACTGAATGGCACAGCATCTAAATACTTATTGGAAAAGCTAGATGAGTTACCAGGGAGAAACAGGCAGCAAAACTATAGCAGTGAAGAACTGCAATATACCACTTTCTAGAACTAGACAAATATAACCAAAAAGAAAAAGGAAAAGAAAAGGATCTGAACAGAATTTTTAAAAAGCCAGATATGATAAATTTCTGGCAATTACTGAATGGGAATAGAAAGAAGTATACATATTTCTCAGGTATGTATAGCACCTTTACAAAAATTTATCATAAAAATTTCACAAACATATTCAGAAGAGTAGAAATATTAACCATATTCTTTACTGAACATAATGCAATAAATGTTATATTCAACGGGCCAATGAATAAAGAAATGAGCGAATAAGGAAGAGAAGGAAAAAAGAAAGCATCTGGTACCACCTACCTTCAGGCATGTGAGGTGTTAACTCTCCATCTTATAGATGACTTTCCCAAGGTGGGATAGATAGATGAATGAATAGATGGAGAGATAAATAGATGTGTATACATTTATATGCATATGCATACACCTATATATGAAAATACTTTGTACATAACTTTTAAGTTATGGTACAAGTGCTGGAAATCAAGTGCCCAATTTTTTGGTGTAGGGTTCATTTTATCACTAATTTATGCTATTTCATGCTGACTTATTTTAAAACATAGAGATTCAAAGAATCAACTGTCCAGTTAAACATTTGAGATTCCAAATTAAAACGTGGACACTAAGACCAATGGATTATTTTAATAAAGAGATAGTCCCTCAAACTAATTACTCTAAACTCACTTCCAAACAATGACCTAACAAATTGAAATCTGGAATTATATTGTATGCATGAATGTGCACATACATACACAATGATTGAATAATTAAGGACCCTGCCACCAGCTCAGGCAATCTGATTTATATAGCCTAATGTTACAACCAGTATGTGAAGGTATGACTTAATGCTTCTTTCTCCATATCTGTTTTGTGTTTTTCAGCTCTGAAGCTAAAAGTCTGCCTCATTTCAATCCACAGGAACAAAAGGAGTTAGATTCATTAATGCAACAGCTGACAAAATTATTGGAGAAAGAGGATGATTTTTAAAGATGAGTTAGTATATGTGCAAATGATATATGCAATGTAAAGCTTTATATATGTATATGCGTATGTAATGACTAAAGACGAAACAAAACAAATAGTTGGCATTGGAAAGTAACATAGAACCTTAAGTTCATATCTACATTTCTACTGATTTCTACTCTAAGGGATATTTATTACTTCTACTCTAAAGGATAAGATCCCAATTCTTTATTATTGTAGTCTTATTAAAATACTGACTAAGCTTTCTTCTGGAATTATAAAATTCTCAAGCATCATTTATCAGTGCAGAAGACTAGCAGAATAACAAAACTAATTCAAACAAATGATTATAGTTGACAGCTTTTTATTCTGGACAGTTCACCTGTATCAGTTGTCTGGGGCACTGAGAAGTTGAAAGATTTGCATATGGTCACAATGAGTAGTACATATGAGAGGTAGGACTTGAACCCAAGGCTTCCTAACCATGACCAAGGTCAGCTTTCTATCCATTATGTATAAATTACATATGCATATAATATACATACTGAATGTATTTTCCTTCCTAAGAAAAACACAAATTCCTTACAAACAGCCCTTTAGGACAAAAACAACAATCAAAACAACAACAACAAAGCACACACACACCTATTGGTGGTTCAGTATTATAGCATGCTAGACTTGGAGTTAGGATAACCTGAGTTCAAATCCTGCCTCTGATTCTGTCTGACTTTGGACATGTCACAATCTCTTGCAGCCTCACTTCCCTCATATGTAACAAAAGGATAACGTCTGTAGTACCTGTCTCACAGGGTTGGTATGAGGCTCAAATGAAAGTCTATTAAAAAGCACTTTGAAAACTTTAGAGTATAGTACATCTATTATTTAGGCAATACTTGATGGGGATGTTCTATGATTCAAAAGATTTTAGGAAAAACTGGTTAAGTGAAAACAAACAGCAAGAATAATGACAATTTAACTGAGGCTTTAAAAAAAGATGAATACCTAAAGGAAAACCTCAGAATCCACTCATAATTCTGAACTTTTGCGAAGTCCTCCTTATTTTTCCACCAACAATTAAGTATTTTAAGTTACTTTTCCATACTAAAGTTAAAAGTTGGTTTGTTATTTTGCCTAACTCTCCAAACAGCAGAGTTCTAAAAGTAGAATGACAAGCCAGACTCAGGAACCATAGGAGTTCCTATGAAGATTATCCTGTTAATAATGATCCATTTTAATAATCCTATGCTATCTTCGTTTCAGATTCATTAATAAATTAGTAATTGCCCTATGGACTGCTTCAGAACTCCATGAGTCAGGTTTTCTTAAACAAAGCCTCTCTTTATCTCCCTCTTTAGTAATGGTTATGCTTAATTAAAGAGGTTGTCAATGTTTGATATTCTGAAAGGGAAAGGAATCCTATTCTATTTTTATAAACATCTAATATAGATCACTATGAACTTGATCTTACAAAAAATTTTAAATATATTTACCAACACAGTAAAGACTCATTAAGTCAACCCATAAGGCTATTCAACACAGACCTGCCAAGTGCTCAAGGCCTCTGGGAGAAGAGAAAGAATAGTATAGCACAGAAATTAAAGACCTTTCTTCTCCCTCCCCAGTTTGTGTCTAAGTGAGACACCTACTAGAACCTAATCCTGTTAATTTATTGGCTGCCTGCCGAGACACTCCATTAGATTTCCATTAATACACTAACAGCTGCAGTCTCTAAGCAAGCACATTCTTCTTAATGGAAATGCCACATAGATTACAAGGCAAGGATCAAGTTCTACCTCCTGCTGAATTATGTGTATTTAAAATCAATAGCAAGCTTGTTTCAGAAATAGTGAACTTCAAGCAGTTGTTAATACACAGACATACCAATGACTAGGCCAGGATTGACCTCTCCATAGAGAGGAGTCAAAATGTTACTGTCCATAACCAAGATTCATTTTTCCCCACAAAAAAAAAAAAAAACAACCTAATTCATTCTTTGTTTACTAAGCACTTACAGTGTACAGAGAACTGAAACAAATACCTTTATTATGATAAATAAAACTATTAAATGCTCACACTATTATGTGTCTATTTTAGAAGACATAACATTATTTTAATAAAACATTAATAGTGATCACAATGGTATTTTTTCCTTTATACTTAAAGTAAACATAACTTGAAATCCTATAGTTTCAAATACAAAATTCTGAAGAACTACACATAGCCATCCCTAAACTAGACATGGTAATTTAAGCACATATTTTTAAAATTGAAATACACTTAAAATTGTAAGAGAATCAAGGTCATATACCTTAGAAAATAAATTCTATCACATAATGATGTCAGTATGTTTCAACTCCAGTGTACCATTTAAAATAATCATTGTATTATGTGACCTCATTCATTGCTTGAATCATTATCAGGATTGTTTCCCAAAAGTATTAAGTTTCAAGCAACTTTTTAAAAACATACACTTTTGATTAGATTGGGGTACCAAATTATCAAATAAATTGTTTGAATGACAAAGACATTAAACAAGTAAATGTCCATTGTGAAAGGACCAACCTTTGAACATTGAAACTCTTCACCATGTCAGCCAAGGGTGGCAAATTGATGTTTGGGGGTGGATGAAACATAACAATTCTAGAAAGATAAAACACATAAAATGATCTGAAGACCTGTGTAGCCCTTCTGCTTCTGCAGTGACAGTGGCAGAAAACAGTACTAAGGAAATTAAGAATTATAGTTTCTAAGGCCACAAACATTAGATTTAACTGCTATTATCCAGTGTAAGAATTTTCCTAGCCACCAATGAGGTAGCATACTACTAGAGGAATTAAACGACACCCATATGGACACTCTTGTGGATCTGATTTTCACCAATAGAGAAGAACAGTTTGGTGAGTGAAAATGCTGAGAATCTTGGGGGAAAGTGACCACTCCCTCTTAGAATTTGTAATAGAGAAAGATAGGGAATCTGGGCACCTCTGGTTTATGGGAAAGATCATTTCAAAAGTTACAGAGGAAAGACAGGTAGGATCCCATGGACTAAAATGCTCCAGGGGAAATCAACCCCAAAGGAGTAAAAGATGCTCAAAAATGAAACTCCAAAGACACAAAGGATAGCAATGCTAATGAAAAGGCAAACAATCCCACTGAGAAGGGGAAAATGGGATTTGTCTGATGAAACTGACGTGGATTTAGAAGATATTCACCAATCAACTTAGATTTATAAAAGAAATGTGCAGAAAATGGAAACAAGGCTAGGTAACAGAGGATGACTATAAACACGTGGCATGGCACTGTAAAAAAAGAATTTCAAGAATACTAAGATTAAGAATTGAGGTAATGCTGGTGAAGGAAGCCAAGGGGGAAAAAGGGTAAAGTTTATAGCTTTAGCTATATTGGATGAAAAAGGAAGCTCAAAGAAGGGTTAAGATCTATATTTGCATAAGTGGGATGATGTGAATGAGAGAAGAAGAAGAACAGAGAGAAGGTAGAACTGTTCAACTCTTTATTTAGTTTCTGTTTTCCCTACAAAGGAAAATTACCAAAAAATTACTAACAAGGAGTCAATACCCAAGATAAGTAAGGAGATCATAAGTCAGCTTCCAGTTGCCCTTTATGAATTCAAGTCATGTGGACCAGATGAACCTCTGGGTTCTGAAAGAATTGGCAGATGTAATGACTGAGCCACTGTCAGTGATGTGTAAAAAAGCTCAAGGAAAACAGGGTTTATCACAAGAATGAAAAATAGCAAATATTCCCCCAATTTTCAAAAGAGGAAAGAGAAGAGATTCTTTAAACTATAAGTTAATGAACTTGACTTCTATTCCTAGCGTCATTAAAGAAAAGGTTGGCAAACATTTACAAAAGAGTCTGAATAGTTTCATCTAGAACAGGTCACGATAAACTAACTTCCTTTACTTTTTTGATAGGATTATTAAACTAGCAGATGAGGAAAATGCTTTGATTACAGGTTACCTAAATTATAGTAATGCTTTTGATAAAATATCCCATGCTATTCTCATGGAAAAGATAAGAAATATGAATTAAACTAAAGTGTAATCAGGTGAATTCAGAACTTCTTTTATGCCTGGATTAAAGAATAGTTATTAATGGTTCAATGTCAACATGGCAGGAAGCTTCCAGTGGAGTACCCCAGGGATCTGTACTTAGACCTTTGTTGTTTAAAATTTTTTATCAATGATTTGGATAAAGGCATAGATGGTATGCTTATCAAATATTCAAATAACACAAAGCTGGGTGGGACAGTTAATACAGTGGATGACAGTCCAGATCCAAAAGGATCTTGACAGGCTTGAGCATCGGGTAGATTCTAATAAGATAATATTCAACGGGAATAAATTTTCAAGTCTTCGACTTGGATACATAAATCATCTTCACAAATATAATAATTGAAGAGGCACAGATTGACAAAAATTGTTCTGAAAATGATCTTAGAGTTTTAGTGGACTGCAAGCATCAATGTGATTTGTCATTTTAAAAAGCTAATATATTAAGAGATGGATAGCTTCTAGAAATGGGGAGGTGATAGTCCCACTCTACCCTGTCCTCCAACAGCATATGGACCATTCTATTCACTTCTGGGAAACTTCTACAACTTTAGCCCAGAAGAATGTTGAAATAAATGAAGAAAATTGTGATGTGTGAATCCATTGTTAAGATAAAGTAATAGAGTTCTATTGTGAAATCTTGGTATTCACAGAACACACAAGTAAGCAAACTGATGAAAACTATTCTATACTTAGTTTTGAAGGGATGGAACAACTTGCCTGTTTATATAACATTCCCAGACTCAAATTCTCAGTATCATCCTCAGCTCCCCACTTTTTATTTACCCCACATATCCAATACATTGCCACATCTTATTACTTCTCCCTTTACAACATTCCTCATATACATCCCTTACTTTCCACTCACACAGCCACTACCCTAGTTCAAGCCTTCATCACCTCTCACCTTGACTATTTCAACAGGCTTCTAACTGTTCTCTCTGCCTCAACTCTCTCCTCTCTGCAATCCATTTTCCACTCAGTTGCCAACGTGATTTTCGTAATGTATGAATCTGAGCATGTTCAGGATCAAATATAAAGTTCTTTGGCATTTAAAGTTCTTTACAATCTGGCTCCTTCCCATCTTTCCAGCCTTCTGACACTTTACTCTCCCCTTCACACACTTTAGGATTCTGCCACACTGGCCTACTTACTTGCTGTTTCTCACAGATAACACTTCATTTCCCATATCTGTGCCTTTGCACTGGCTAGCTCCCTCTAATGCAGTGTTTCTCAACCTGTGGGTCGCGACCCCTTTGGGGGTCCCATGACCCTTTCACAGGGGTCGCCTAAGATGATCAGAAAACACATATTTCTGATGGTCTTAGGAACCAAGACACTGCTTCTCTATCCATTTCCAGGCGGGTCCACCCACATGCAGATATGCCTACATACGAGTATTTAAGGGTCACGGCATTAGGAACGTTGAGAACCACTGTCCTAATGGAATGCTTTCCATCCTAATTTTTGCTTCATAATTTCCCTGGCTTCCTTCAAAATTTAGTTTAAACATTACCTTCTGCAGTATCCTTTTCCCAGATCACCCCACCCCCGCCCAAATGCTGGTGCTACACTCTCTTGAGATGACCTTCCATCTGCTACATATGTATGTATTTATATATGCATATAAGTATATATACATATGAATATATATGTTACATGTACCTGTTTTCTTATTTGCCTTCTCTATTAGAATGCAAGCTTTTCCAGGGCAAGAACTATTTTTGTGTTTCTTTGTCTTCCCAGTTTATCACAGTGACTGGCACACAGTGTTTAATAAATGCTTGTTGGTTAGTTGACTATCATCACTTCATAAGACGTAAGAGGCAAAAGCAGATAAAAAGAAAATCAACTTGAAAAGAACTTGATTTGAGATCTAGTTATACTGAATCAAATCAGCATCATTGCATCAGATTCTCCTAAGGGCATTTACAGATAAAATAGGAAGGATGATAAAAAGATGGGAAACTGGAACCCATCTTTTAGTATTTTTACAGTGATCAATTCTCACAAGCAATGATAGTGGAATTGACATGCTTAGACTCTAACATCTTTGTAATGAATATAGGAAGTAGTAAATGCACTTAAAGATCAAGTCAGGAAGAACCAAAGAAAACTAACTAAATTCACACAGAAGAAATGCATCCTAGAGATGATGACTTTGAAGACATTCAAAATCTAATTCTCAAGATTTTGAAAAAAGATTTTTTAAAATAGAAAATATCTCAGATTGTGCTTTTACTCAAAAAAGGAAGGCAAGAAGACTCTAGCAACTACAGACCCATATACTTGCTCTCATTTCCATATGATCTATAAGAATAGTCTATACATACATTTAGGATATTCTCAACAAAAACATGAGAAGAAACCAGAAAATCTTTTGCAGATAATTTAACCATATATTTCTGGTCACACAACTGAAGAGGTATAGAGAAGATTAAAAAAACATCCACAGTTTAATAAACTAGTACAGGAAATAACTTGAAGGCTCTCCTCATACAAAGTATCTCCCACAAATATGTCAAAAGCATACAATACTATGACAGATATAAACAAATAGATAACTTTTAATAAACAATCTGCTGAGTATTGAGATTTGAATCCAGGTCTTCCTGATTCCAATCCAGTTCCAGGGGACACAGCAAGGTCAGATGACCAAATGGATAGTACAGGAAGGACCTTGAGTCAGCAAGATCTTGATTTAAATAGTGCCTCAGACATTTATTAGCTCTGTGACCCAGGGGGAGGAATTATTTTTAACCTTTCTGAGGCCATTTTCTTATCTGTATATGG
This sequence comes from Pseudochirops cupreus, assembly GCA_028627135.1. Lineage (NCBI taxonomy): Eukaryota > Metazoa > Chordata > Mammalia > Diprotodontia > Pseudocheiridae > Pseudochirops > Pseudochirops cupreus. The sequence continues at coordinate 168,731,559 of CM053582.1, read as the reverse complement.
TACATGGAATATACATGGGGATGGGTCTATATATGGTCATTTCCAGTGGATCATAGGTGCTCTGACCCCTTGCCTTGGGACAATGTAGCAATTACATACTTATCATTGTGACTGTGGGATTGTGTCAAAGATGATTGGCAATGGAGCCAGGAAGAACCACCTACTCAGTAGACTATAAGAAGAACTGAGGAAAAGCAACCTCCTCTCTTCCTCTCTTTTCAGCATATTCTTTGAGACTCTGCCAGTTCTCCTTTGGCTTCCCAACAGGGAAAAGGGTTTTGGCTTGAGTGGGGCGGGGAGAGCACTTTCCTTCTCCTCCACCTTTCCAAAGCAGCTATGGAAACTATATACAAATGGGAACTAAATTATATGTTTATTTGAGACTAGTCTTCAAGTCCCTAGCTACCTCCTCTGTTGTTTCTTTTCTTTAAGTGCAGGTAAACAAACAAACAAAAACAAATAGTTGTTTCTGGCCTTAGAAAATTCCTCACAGGTTCAAAAATTCAAGAGTTCTGGAATCAGGGGCTTGCTGTTAGAGAGAAATGATTCCCACACTTGTAGCACTTTTCAGAGAAAAAAAGTACAACCACCAGGAGGAGGCTTCATCTAAATGGCTAAATAAAGCCCAAGACATGGCCTAGCTTTCCAAAAGATTCAGACTTATGAGTTGAATGGGCAGTACAGGTCAGTGGTAAAAGTGAAAATACATGCTCAGTAGTCTCACATAATGTTTCATGTTTCAAGTATTTGCTAATGTGTGCTTATGAGTCTGGTACTTTAAGAATTTATTTTGTAGTATAGGAAATAAATAGTTGTCCCATACCTGACATCTACCACCCTTTTAGTACCTTTTAAGGGAAACCCTGGAAATGAGCCATACAGGAACTTTAAAGTACTTTCCAAGAGATTCAAGTGAAGAAGTAGAATGAGATAGAGTTTTTTAAAAAGCCTCACTCCCTTTCTTTCCCATCAGACTTTCCCAGGAATGAACCAGGATCTTTTGAGCCCAGAGCTAAAGCTCCTTTGTGGAAATGAACACTTCCTCCTGGACTACAGAGGACAATTAAATAGGGACAATATTGGCACTTACTTCACAGGCTTGTGAGGATCAGATGAAATAGTATATGCAAATCACTTTGTGCACATTGAAGTATGATAAATATGACCTATTATTTACTTAAGATATGCTGCATAAAAATTCAAACAAAATATGGATTCTCTATTGATAGCAAGGTTCTCCAAATGTTTTCTCCTTTCAAATGACATCAAACTAACCACATCACACCCTAGAACACTATGTGGTCCCTCAATGAAATCCACAACAGCAGTAAAAAACAGATTGGCTTTGTAAAATGCCATGCATGAGCAGGTTCCCAAAAGAATGCTACTGTGAACAGCTTTTAAGGTTCTGATTACACAGTATAGTGAACACTCCATTTATTCCATTACAAATTAAGGCAAACATTCACAACAAATCACAATATGATATTCACAACATTACATCTTATCAC
>CM053582.1:168675964-168729548 GCA_028627135.1 Pseudochirops cupreus | reverse complement strand
ATACACACCTCAGCCAATCCCCTTCTTCCACATCAACAGGGGAGTTCATGCCTTCTCAACAGTGGGACAGGGTTTGCCCTGTCTACACTTAGCACTTAGTACTAAGTGCTAAGTATCCTGCTAAACAGATTACTATTACAGCTTGTGAGTGACTGGAGTAGATACAAAAGTCAGAAAAGTACAACAAGGAACTGTGATCTCAGAGTATTAGAATGGTATGTCAGCATAAACATTGACGTCACAGAGGATGTTGGGGTGGCAAAGAGAACTCTGAGTCAGATACTGATGTTAAAAAACATGCAAGAATTTATATATTCTATCTCCCTAACTAAATTATAAACCCCTTTGGGGCAGGGGTTGTATCTTATACCTCTTCAACCAACCATGTAGAAAGCACTCAAAAGATTTTGTTATGAAATCCATAACTAAGTTGTCTTCAACCTTAAATTCCTCAGCTTTCCTATTTGGTTAGGTTATCTTTGACTTATTCAAAAGATAAGTTCATTAAATGGTTTGGGACTGAACACAGTAGTATTGATTAACTAAAGAATGTTTTAAATAAGAGACCAGTTTAAGAATCCAGGGCACTTCAACTAATGAGAGTAAAATGAAATGGAAGCTAAAAGTATGTAGGTATAAAACTTGCTGGCACTCCATTTTAGTTACAAAGAAAATAGCTTTTCATAATTAGTCAGATTCATTGATTTTTAGTTCTTAAAAGGCACTAATGTTGACTTCAATTTGGTTGTGGCATAAGGAAATTCCCATATGCAACATCATGAATTCTAACGATCATTCATACCTAAGAATAACATGACATTTATTAGATATACGTGAGAAAGAAAATCCTGGAGATTTTAAGTTCCCTAAGAAAAATTACGTATTCCAACTTTTTCCTTAAAATCCAGCAGACCTGGGGTGGCTAGGTGGTGCAGTGAATATAGAGCACAGGCCCTGGATTCAGGAGGACCCGAGTTCAAATTCAGCCTCAGACTCTGTTTTTTGTTTGCTTTTTGGAGGGCAATTGGGGTTAAGTGACTTGCCCAAAGTCACACAGCTATAGTAAGTGTCAAGTGTCTGAGGTCAGATTCAAACTCAGGTCCCCCTGACTCCAGGGCCAATGCTCTATTCACTGTGCCACCTAGCCACCACTAGCTTTAGACTCAACACAAAAAAACTAGCCCTGTGACCCTGGGCAAGTCATTTAACCCCAATTGACCTGCCTTCCCTACTCCAAAAAGAAAAAAAAAATATCCAGCAGACCTAAAAAAAAAACCTGCACCGTCTAATAATAATTTGAAATCAGTTTGATTCTTCCCTTATGACTCCAAAGGATAAATCCAATATACCCTACAAAGCTAGCTACATAGAAGAAGAAAAACAACTTCCACTTGTTACTCCTTTTGGTTGAAGGATGACAAGAATTTTGTAAATCTATTGAGAAATCCCCATATCACCCTGGTCTCTGATTCTAGAACAGGAAAACAGGGCTAAACACAATTTATTGAAACTAAAGATAGATGTGCTTTCATATGTGTTCTTGCCCTTCCCCCACCCTCTTCTAAACTGATCCATATAGACAATCTCAACCAAAAGACTAAACAGTTTCACAGAAAAGTGCTTTTCTGGTGATGTCTAAAACAAATTGCATTATTCTGTTTGGCCATCTAAAACACTACAAGCATTCTTACTTAGATTAAATTATAGGTCTCCCTGGACTCCAGACATGCCTAGACATGAACTATAAAGGGAACAAGCCCTCAGAGTTTCTGTAGTAACTGTAGGCCAAATCAACAGTCACCCTAGAACAAGCAATAATTTTTCTGAGAGCTAGGTAACATACATTTTTGTGGTTATTTTGTCTTATGCATGCTATATAAATTATCCAGCTTTTTAATTACTTTAATATGTCTGTGCATTATGATGACTTTTAAAATTGATTCTTTTAATCATCTTTGTTTGGAAGAAACGTTTATATGCATATATACATATGCTTTATCAAGGCAGCTGCCTGAAAGAGCGTTATGGATAGTAGCTGGCAGCCATCCATTGCTGGTAAGATATCCAAGATAGATCTATTAACCTTATAATACTAATTAAGAAATGCTATCAAAAATTATAGCCAACTTTTAAAATGACTAACCATATAACTAATAGTTATATGCTAAGTGATCTAGCAGTTTCCTTGGGTAAAGGTTTTTTTGACAACTAAATGATGTATATAAAAAGGTAGAAAATAGAAAAGTTGGCTCTTCAGAGAAGTAGCTAAGGCATTTATCTGTACATTAGAAAGGTTGTAGCTAAGTGATTTTAGTATAGCATCTAGTATGTTGTTGGTATTTAACACTTGTTAAATGATTAAGTTGATTTAAACTAAGGAAGACTATTTTAGTATTTTCTATGCACTATCTTTTATTTTTCTATGTATATTTCATCTATTTCTCAGTGGATTCTATTAGACTGACTTTGATATAGATTTGTAGATGCCAAGTTTTATTGTCAAAATGAAGTCTCACTTGGGCAGAAATATGGGCTCTTCATACAAATATGATTCTACTTACCTTATTAATGACTTCTACACTTAAGACTTTGGATTTGTTTCTAGCCATAGTAATAATTAATGTTTGTTCCAAGCTACTCACGTTTTCTCATTTAGTTCCCTGAAAGTTCAGGATGCAGTCTGTAACTATAAAAGTTGTTTGGTTTTTGTTTGTTTTCTGAAGAAAGTTAATTGGCAAAATATGCCTCTATACTGGGTTTCAGAAACACGTGGCACCGAGAAAAATTAACATTACAGATGTGGTACCATCACTAGAGTTCCACTTCCACAAAGTTTAAGTCCCAAACTCCATTCCCTTTCTAGGCTCAATGATTGAAAAGGGTGATTGGCAGAGATTTTTGCTATTAACACAGAAAACTCTTCACCCCAAAACTCCATATACAACTCAATAAACATTTATTAGGCATGTACATTGTGCAAACACAGCGGCCATACACACAAATACAAGACCGAAGATTTCTAGCTGGGAAGGGATTTTAGAGGCCAATTACTCTAACTACTCTCACCTTACAGATGAGGAACTAAGACCAAAGAGGTCGAATGAGCCGTCCTTGGGCACACACTCTCTAAGTGTCCGAGAGGGAGATTTGAAACCAAGCAAAGCTCAGCACTCTCTAACTACACCCTCCCACCCACCCCCAGGATCCACAAGCAGAACTCTGGGTAGAACCAGCACAAAAGTCTCCCATGGAGCTTGTTCCTCTTCCCTACAATGCCGTCTTCTGCTAACTGCCCAAATCCTCTTCAGCCTTGCAGGCTCAGGCTCCTAGCTTTCCCGGAGAAGGCTTCCTTGTCGCGATGGGGGTGCCCACCTCTGGCCTCCCGCGGGACCTGGGGTCAGTGATGCGCAACCCGAGGGTCTCTTGACTGCCTTGGCGGGGAATCAGTGCGCTAATATTGCCCTACCCTTGTGTACCCCCTGCTGTGTTAATCCATTGTAAGTACTCATACTTATTGATTGACTAGTAACGATACAGCTGACCTTGTGTTTCCAAACCTGTGACTTTGAACTCATTAGAACCATAATAGGAGCCACGGATGAAGCTAACCACCTCAAGAACACCAGTTAGAGAGAACCCAGAGAACCCTGGGTTCAGATTCCAGTTCTGTTGCTTCGTATGTGGAAGCGGGTCACAATATCCCAGGACTATTTCCTTATCTATAAAATGAGGGGGGGTGGGTTAGACCATGAGGTAGCCTGGGGCAGGCCCTGGAAACAGAAGGCCCCGCCTCGGACCGCCCGGAGCTGCCTTTCAGCTCCGTGGTCCTCGGGGTCCTCATCTGTAAAATGAGGGGCGCCTTTAAAGCCAGGCTTCTGTCAGAACCGCTAGCTTCCTCCCTCCCAGCTTCAGATCCTGCGATCTCCGGGTCCGGCATCCCTCCTCCTCCTCCTGGCCTGGCCTCCTATTCATAACCGAAGCCAAGTCCTCCGGCCGGGAGACGGCAGGGCAAGCCTCCTGGTAAGAAAAGGCCCAGTTTGTCCCTGTCTCCGGGTCAATCACTCCCAGGCCTGTCCCCGCGGGGAAACCTGAGGAAAACTTGAGGAAACCTACGGAGATCCACCCGGTCCTGAGGTACCTGGAAAACTATCTCCCTGAGCTGGGGGCTGGAGGAGCCTCAAGGCTTCATTTCCAGGAGGGAGGGGAAACCTTGGCCTCTCGAGCTGGGTCTGGACAGTTTGGGGGAGGGGTGTGAAAGGAGATGCGTGAACAGCTGGGATTCCCCCTGACAGGTTCGGTGATTCCCCGCCCCCACGGCGCAGCTTTCCACCCGGTGGAGCGCCCTGCCCCTCCCCCACCTTCCTCATTCCTTTTAATGCCTCTAGGCGCCCCGCCCCCGCCCCGCCCCCTCCTCTGGCCTCGCCCCGCCCCCACTCCAGCGCGTGCCTGCCCCGCCCCCGTCGCGCGCCAGGTTCGAATGGCGGTTGGACTACGAAGCCGTGCCCTCGAGCAGTAGCCGGCAGCTGAGGGGAGCGGCTGGGACTGGATTGGGGGAGAAGGGTTGGAGGGGCGCTGAGGAAAGTAGGAAAAACGGACCCCCTGAGGAGAAGGAGAGATTCCCGGAGAGAGAGGAGAGAGGGGCAAGGGCAGAGCGGGATGGAAGCCCCAGGAAAGAGGCAGAGCTATGGGGGCCTGAGGAGGGAAAGAGGGGGGACAAGGGGAAACAGGGCCCGAGAGTCTGAGGGGGCAGGGGCTGGGGGAGGTCAGAGAGGGCTGCAGGCCAAGAGCCTGAAGGGAAGGGGCAGAGGCTAAAGGAGGACTGAGGGGGGGAACCCAGGGCCTGAGGAGTGCGGGGTCAAGGGGACGTTAGAGGGGAGCAGGATCCTGGGCGGGGGCGGGGAAGTGGCCCTTAGGAACCTGAGGAGGAACTAGGGGAGGGTAGAGGCGGGGAGCCTCAGAAGGAACGAGGGCCGGGCCTGAGGAGGAGCAGGGGACTGGGCAGAGGGGAGCCGGCCCCGGGAGCCTGTGGGAGGAGGGGGGAGGGGGCGCTGGCCAGGCCAACGGGCCAGCGGCCACTTGGTCGAGGTCGTCCAGGGAAACAGGCCGCAGCGGTCTTGTGGGACCGGCGGGGGGACTAGGGGGGGGGCGGGAGGCCGAGTCCTGAAACCCACGCCCTCCCCTCCTCCGACTGCGCCCGGGTGTCCATGACTACAAGGTGTATACAAAGGGCCGGCCCTGGCCGGGCCGGTGGCCAGTGTAGCCCGGGGCCCGTCTGGGGAAGGGGCCGCACCGACGAACCTGGAGCCTCGAGTCTGGCTGGGAGAGAGCGGCTCGCTCGAAGCCGAAGGGGGAGACTGACTGACCGACAGACCTCAGGTGACCTGCTTGTGGAAGGCTTGGAGGAGCCCAGCCCTCCAGGGCACCCCTCGGCAGCGGCCCCAGGCCCCCCACCCACCAGCGGCGCGTCCAGTGCTCGGTTTGTAGGCAGTGTAGTTAGCTGATTGTATTCTACTGCCTACAATCACTAACTCCACTGCCATCAAAACAAGGCACAGCATCACCGGCTGCCAAACGCCTGAGAAGAAGGAGTAAGTGGGTTCACTTGGCAGGTCACGATGGTGGAGACGGCGGCAGTGGCGATCTCTCCCGAAGGGCTAGGTTTCCAGCACCCTACTTGAATTGCTTGAGGAGAAAATTGTGCTCGGAGATGTGATTTGTTGGAATTTATCCAGCAGTATGCACGCTGAATATTGAGAGGGACAGTTTGGCAACCTGCCAAAGTAAACTGGAAATTGAGGTTAAATTTGAAAATATATGAGATGTAACTTCATGCCATTTTTTGTAAGTGTAAAAACCATAGGATCTGCCTCATTTAGCTAAAATATAAAATAGATTGGGGGGAGGGGTAATGATAAGGGTAGGAGAGAGCTCCATTACCTTTGAACTGCTTGAAGATCAATTATATTTGCAGCATGTATGGAACTGGCACATTTTCAGACTTTCTAGTAGACTCCTGGTCAACTCAGACAATAGATGACCTACAAGGACTTGAACCCAAAATTTAATCAAAAATCAAAAACTTGTCTTCATAAATTTAATATGAAGGTACCATTTTTAGAAGGTAGAATGGGGGGGGGGAATTGAGTCTAGTTACTAGGCAGTGTAGTTAGCTGATTGCTAGTAGTTGTACCAATCACTAACCACACAGCCAAGTAAACAGATTTGTAATTCATCCAATCCAGATATCTAAATGTGTTTTGGAGGTCAAAAGAAGAAACAATGTACAAAAGTAGCATCTTCCCCCCACAAAATAATATAATAGAATTGGTCAAAGAACTGTATTTTTGAGAAGATAAAGCAAATGGGTAATTTCAGTAGCTTAACCTAAAAGGTTTCATTTTGTTTTTAAATATACAAGCTTTCATGGAAGACCCATTTTAAGAAATTTAAGACAGTAATCAATTTCCTAGGCACTCCCTGATGAATAAGATGTTTAACGTTATCATGACATGATTTGTGTATATCAAATTGAACAAACTTCCTTTACAAAAATTGCATGTGAAAGCCAGCATGCCAAGAAGGTAGAATTGTTGCTATATGTGAATGTGACAATTCCTGCTACAGTAATGTTATATATAGACCTAATGTCAAAATAAACATTTCTGAATAAAGTTAATAAAGAAATGAGCTGTTCTTAATTATTTACTGAATATCAAGAAAGTTCCCCATTAAAAATTAATTTGCACACACTTGCCAAATCTTATCAATATCAGAGCTATATCCAATTTTTATTTTTAGCTATGCTCAACACTTGGTATTTTCTCTTTTAGTAATCATTCATAGCTGTTATACCCTAAATTAATAACCAAATATTAGATTCCAATCAGGCATATTGCCCAGAATTAATTTGTTCTGAAGAGTTTGTAATCATAAAGTGCTGGTAAGAGCTATATTTTTAATACCATAACTGTAAGGCTGGATCAGACCTGAAGCTACGCTAATTTCCGTTGTTATGGTGTGCTTACAGCTGGATATCCCAGCTCCACCCTCAGGAGCAGGTGTTCTGAGTCTCCAAATCCTCACACTGCTCCTGGGATCGCTTCAGTGCTGGGAGTGTAGAACCGTTACAAACTCTGCTCTGACCTCCCCCATCCTTGCAGACTTCTAGTATGCCTCCTGAGGAAGCCCTTGGGTAGGTGGATCCCAGGCTGACCCCAACTTTGCCTGTTTATAGTGGGTGGGACCAAAGTAGGGGCGGGCCCGAGGTCAAGCTGTGAGACTTATGGTCTCGCGTTTGTGTAGGAAGAAGCGTCCTGAGTTGCCATGGAGACAGGACGCTGGGGCCGAAAGACTGGCCCAGAAGAGGCCCTCGGAAGTGTATACCCTGGAACTTTGGTGTTTACCGGATCCTCAGAAGAGGACGTGGCTTTGGCCAAACAGTTCTGGCTTTCGGCAACCATGCATCCGCATTCTGAGTCTCGGTTAGTGTCAAACGGCACCGAGCAGAGATTGCCAGTAGCTCGAGCTACTGGGCCCACTGTAGCTGGTGAGTAGTAACAGAAAGTGGATGATAATTCCTGGATCTCCGAAACCTATCCAGTAATAGTCCTGTACCCCCGTATCTTTCAGGAATAACTTTGGAGCCCATTATTAAATCAGCAACTTCCTGTAGCATATTTCTTACTAGAAAATTAAAACATTTACATCTCATCTAAAAATTCGCCGCAGTTCTGAAAAGAGAAAGGGTCAGGAATGCATGCAATCGCTCCCACCCCATAGGTCTTCTGACTTAAGCTTCATTGTCTGTAGGAACTTATTAAAAAAAAAACCGCCCTTTGTTGGTCTATATAGGAAAGAGTCATCAGGTATAATGTGTGTGTGTGTGTGTGTGTGTGTGTGTGTGTGTGTATTTTTAATCACAAACGAAAGCCCTGGGGAAGTTAAGGCAAGAGGAAGGAACAAGTGATAAAGCAAGTCTATGATAGTTGGGTCTAGATCCTAGATTTTTCGTAGCTGGAGGTCACTGACAAGTCAATGACAAGTAAATGGACTCGTTATGGTTGTTAGCAGACCCTGAGATACTTAGCCCTAAAGATTCTGAGTCTCTTTCCAACTGCTTATTCCTAAAATGATTAATTTATTTCCTTTATCTTTTGCAGAAAGAAGTTTCAAAACTAAGGATTATAGTAAGTATCAACTCTCATAATCTTCAGTATTTTGAACCCCTTGGTAGGCTCCCTTATTTGAGTAGCAAACAGTGGAGAAAAGTAGGGAGATGGTTGTGAACCTTGAACGTGTCAATATTTGGTTCAGTGCCTGGCATTTCCTCTATTCAAGAGCTTGCTACCAGTTTTCTCAGTAAAACCCCAGAAACCAAAAAGTTGGAGATACTTTTTTTTTTCAGAAGAGTTTTCTAGATCTCTGGAGTCAAACCTACTTGTCTTTTGGATTCATTTGAGGTTTGTTGAATCCATGGATATTATGTTTGTCCTACAATTAAAAAATAAAATTTAAGTGTATAAAGTTCTAGAGCCCAGTGCAGTGTATCAGTAATACATCATTGTTTATCCTTCTCCTAATCCACATGCTATTTCTTTTTCATATGTAAATTATTTTTATTTTTCATGGTAATTTCAGAATATTATATTTTGAATTTGACTGTTTTGTTTAGAAACTGAACAGCTCCTCGAAAAATACAGAAAGGCTCAGGAAGCTGAGGAAAAAGAAAGGTACTTCCAAAAGGTAGGCTCACATTTCAAAAGCACATCAGATTGATGCAAAAGTTTATGTTTGAAGTTTATGTTCTTTTTCATTACTATGTATGTAGAAATATCAATTTCTCCAAAATTTTCAGCCCTAACATTTTAAAAGAACTTTCATTGCTAGTTAGTATGAAAAGAATGGATAAATGAGAAAGTGTTTTAAGCATTTAATATGTGCAAATCACTTGCATTTCTAAACTAGACCTTAACCAAGATTTGGATTCTCTTATTGATAAGATTTTGATTTTAATGTAATACTCCAATGTTACATGAACTCTTAAAGACATGAACTCTTAAGTTTTCATGCAAAATGGTTATATAATAGCAAATCAGTGTCACTGGCATTAAGTAAATGATCATTCATGTGATCAAATCTATACAAATATAGGTATCTGGATGGAATTATTTTTACCAAAAAAAAAAAAGTCAATCCATATTCTTATACAGGCATTGTGAACTAAATTACTCTGGTACTGCTATAATTTTTTCTGAGGAGCTACTACTTGCCTCCAACCAGATTTCCTTATAGTTTTCTAGGGAATATTGGATGAGATTTTGGAAGATTGGGCATACTCCAGGTGCTTCTAAGTAAACCTAGAGCCTTTAGGAACCATCCATGAGATAATCCTAACCACTGCTAGGGTCAAAGAGCCACCAACACTTCTTAGGAATGACTAGCAGACCTCTAAACAACAACTTGCCTTGAATCTTTAGGTTCTCCTTAAGGGGCCTTTGGATATTTCAAAGACTCTGCAAAAAAGTTATAAACCAAAATGATAGTATACATGGAATAAGTGGAGAAAGATGGGGTTCACATACTTTGTCAACAAGATTTAGCCCAACACATACCATTTACACACGTACAAGCAGCTGAGTAAAATAGGGTAAAAGTGGTATGATTCTATGAACTACTATCATTTTGAGCAAAAGCTGGAAAGAGTGAATTTGGCACAATTAAAGAAATCAACTGAACAAATCAATTTTTGGCAACCCCAGTGGTTTAATTTGCATTGTAGAAAAATAGCCTTTAACTCAGCAAGTAATGTAGTGATTTATAGAAACCATTTATTTGGTTAATGGACAAATTCTATTCCTGTAACTGCTCTTCTATGATAAAGCAAAGATGGAAGACCCCATTGTGGCTTACTGTCTTTAATCATAGGAGATATTGGCTAACTCTGAAAGTTTTATCGGGAATTCCACATAAATTACAGAACAATGGACTAGTTTGCTGATCATATTGGCCTCCTTTTGTGGGCTCTTGTTACTTTTTCAACTTGATTATATCACTAAAATACTATGTACTATTTTAGTAGTATAAAATTTATTTATATACTACTAAAAAATATTTAGTAGTATAAAATACTACTAAAATGACAACTGTAATTTTCTTCTATTTGGAATCTTGCATGATTGAAGGTAAATTAATTTTTTTTAAAGTGGGGAGAGTTTAAGGGGAGACTGTGGGTCAAGAGATCAGTCCTATCATTTTTGAAAAGAGCACTGGACCTAGATTTGAATCCTAGCTCTGTTACTCGCTAATTGTGCAATATTGGGCAAGACAACCGCCATCGGCCTTAATTTCCTCATTTGTAATTACAGATAATAATCTATATCCAGCCCACCCCATGCTTTTTGTTGGATCAAATAAGTAATGTATGTAAAAGTGCTTTAAAAACTCTTAAGTCTCTATTATAAATGAAGCAATGTTAGAGAAGTGAAAGACTTTAGGGATTCAAAAACATTAAGAATACTTTTATCAACTTTTGTACAATAAGAGATGGATTACAAGTAAATGTTTTGCAAACAAGGGTACCAAATTTCCCTGAGGTTTGCATATAAGCTTTCATCACAGGCAATTCATATACATGACTCATCAAAATACTTATATAAGGGGCATGAGGGACATATGTCTCTCAAAATGGATTTTCTAGCTAGAATAGGAAAGATTTTTTTTTAATATCACTATCAGTCACATGTAGCAGAGGAAGAATTAGAATTTTATTTTATTTTTTCCAATTACATGCAAAGATAGTTTTCAACATTTACTTTTATAAAGTTTTGAGTTCCAAATTCTTTTCTCCCTCTTCCCCCTCCCCCTTCACAAGATGGCATGCAATCTGATATAAGCTATATATATATGTACAGTCATAGTACACATATTTCTATATTAATCATGTTGTGAAAGAAGAATCAGAACAAAAGGGAAAAACCATGAGAAAGAAGAAAAAACAAAGAGAAAATAGTATTCAGATCCCATAGTTCTTTCTCTGAATGTGGACAGCATTTTCCATCATGAATCCCTTGAATTGTCTCTCATAGGTTTCCAAAGTGAGTGATGCCATCCCTGGGAGGCACTGGATGATCCAGGGGAGCACCAGTAGCCTCAGCTGCAGTTGGGGGATATTGAATAAAAATAAGGGGTCAGTGGAAGCATAAGGAGAGAAGAGGACAAGAAAATTCTGAAAAACCGTTTATTTGTATTTTGTCTGTTGTGTAGCAGAATTAGTCATAGTGATTACATTATTTTCCAAATAAACACACAAAATACAAATTATAATGATCAATGGTCAAGTCTACTGACAGGTTTTAACAAGCAAGTGTTGGCAGGCAAGCATGTACACGTAATAGTTTAATGATGTAATATTGTGTCATCAAAATTTCAATGCAGGAAAAAAATCCACAAATTTACAATAAATTGTTAAATTTAAGATGCTTCATTTAAAATATATTTATATATATATATATAATATATATATATAATATATATATACATACATACATACTTAACACAAAAATTAGCCCTGTGATCTTCAGCAAATCTCTTAACCCCAATTACCTTCTAAAAAGCAAAAAATTAAAAATAAAAAAATACATATATTTTTTGAAATGATGTAGATTTCAAAAAGAACACTAAAGGGTTTTAAAAAGTAAATTGGGTGGGGACCACCGAGTAATTTTTTTAAAAGAGGTTGTTAGACCAAATAAGTTTGGGGACCTCTGTCTTAGATCACTGCGTTGCTAAGAAGAACTAAGTCTGTCAAAGTGGGTCATCCCACAGCGTTGCTGTTACTGTGTACAATGAAAGAACAAGAATTTTAACTTTCTACAATATGATGATTACAAAATAATGTTTTAGGGGTTTGATTTGATGACCTCAAAGGTCCTTTTAAAGTCTCTAGAATTCTATGATAGGAATAATAGCTAGCATTTGTGTAGCACCTTAAGGTTCTCAAAGTGTTTTACCTATGTTTTTTCATTTTGTCCTCACATCAAACTTTTGAAATAAGTTTTGTGTCCATTTTACAGAAGTTAAGAAACTTGCTCAGCATCTCTTCACACAGCCAGGTACCTTCATTTCCTTCACCCACCAAAACCCCACCCAGCTTTTGAGTTCCCTTTTATGTGTTGTTTTCCTCTTGTTAGAATATAAGCTTCTTGAGGTCAGGCACTATCTTCTTGTTTGTATTTGTATTTCCAACCCTTAGCACATAATATGTGCTATTAATAAGCACTTATTAAATGCATCTTGGCTTAACTTGACTCACATATTTTATAGTACAGCCATATAGTCCTATCTGCATTTCTTTACATCTTGTTGTATCTCATACCTCCCTTGACTTTGTATAGGGTATCCCCCATGCCTCAATGTTTCCATTTTTCATTTCTGCCTCTTGGAATGCCTATCTCCATTTAAAGCCTTAGCTCTCCTGGTTTTTCTACCTTTCTGACCACTCCTCAGCTTCTCTTGCTAGATTTTCATCCAAATAATACCTGCTAACTGTGAGGGTCCCCCAAGATTCTGTCCTGGGCCCTCTTCTCTTCCCTCTCTATATACTATTTTACTTGGTGGAGCGTATGGGATGTTAAGGAGCTTGCCAAGCCCTTTTCAGGGCTGCTCATCCACCTTTGTTGTCTACCTGATTTACCCAACTCTTACTTGTGGCTCCAAGAAACTGTAGCATGCACAATGGCCCCATCCCAGGAAACCATCTTTTCAGACAGGCTAAACCAGGTTGAGGGTAATTGACAAGCCTCAAACTTGTTGGTAAGTTAGGGAGACATCTACCCTAAGCATGTGAAGACTTTCCCAGATGGGCAGATGAAAACAATTTGTTCCAACAGTCAGGAAATAGGCTGAAGCAAGGATTGTAGAATACTTAGAGCTTGGTCAGACATTGAAGATGCCAGTCCACTGCATCTCAGGCCATCACCAGTCTTTTGTCCTGCTATTAGACTTGATGACTCAGGAAGAGGGAGTGAGGTTGATAACTTTGTGCAACTTTGCCTCACTTTAATCCAGTTCACACAGGAGTCAAGACTTGACCCTTCTCCAAAAACAAAGGACAAACAACAGTTTCACTTGGTGATCTAATCAGCTCCCATGGATTCAATAATCTCTATACAGATGATTCTCAAATCCATTTATCCAGCCCTAACCTTTCTTCCAACCTCTAGTCTTCCATCTCCAGCTGCTTTTTAGATTTCTGAAACTGGCTGTTACATAGACATCTTAAACTCAACATGTCCAAAACTGACCTCATTCTTTCCCCAAAACCCTTCTCTCTTCCTGACCTCCCCTTTTACTATTAGGGGTATCACCATCTTCCCAGTAACCTAGACTCTCAACCTAAATGTCATCCTGGATTCTCCTCACTTCCATCCCTCACTTCCAATCAGTGGTCAAGTCTTTTTTCCACTTTTGTTACATCCCTTGTATATGCCCTATGCCTTCTTCTCTGACACTATCACCATTCTAGTGCAGGTTCTTATCATCTCATACCTGGACTATTGCAATAGCCTGCCAGTGGGTTTTCTTGCCTCATGTTTCTCCCTACTCTAATCCAGCCTTCACTCAGCTGTCAAACTGATCTCCCTAAAATGAAGGTCTGACTGTATCATCTTCCTCCATCATTCAATAAACCCCATCATCTTCCTACTGTCTCCATGGTCAAATATAAAATCCTGTTTGACTTTCATGGACCTAGTCCCTTCCTACCTTTCCAGTCTTCTAATACCTTACTTCCTTTCACGTACTTGTGATCCAGTGACAACTGGCCTCCTTACTGTTCTTCAAATGCAGAACTTCATCTCCTCACTGAACCTTTTCACTGGCTGTCCTTCATTCCAAAATGTGTTCCCTCACCTCTACCTCCTTGTTTCCTTCTCATCTCAGCTAAAGTCTCACTTTCTGCAAGAAACCTCTCCCAGTCTTCCTTAATTTTAATGCCTTTCTTCTGAGAATGCAATTTATCCTGTATATATCTTGTTTGTACATAGATATTTGCATGTTGTCTCCTGCGTTAGACTGTGAGCTCCTTGAGAACAAAGACTTTGGTTTTTGCCTTTCTTTGTATGTCTAGCATTTAGCACAGTTACTGGCACATAGTAGATATTTAATAAATGATAGCTGACTGATCTTTTCTCACATTCTTCCACTTGCTAAATCCTGATCCCAGTGGTTTATAGAGAGTTTATGTAAAGATTAGCCTTTGGCCCCATGTCTAGAGTCCCACTAAAAAAGGGAAGGGGGATGCAGTGTAGAAAAGTTCTCAGTGTATAATATAAATCAGATAAAGGACAGGTTTTTATTTCTTAGACAAAAAAGAAATGCAAAACACAGAGTACTCACAATTATTTATTTGACCAAGACAAACTTAACAAGAGTCTATTACTGTCTTACTCTGATAAGAGGATTATACTTAAAACCATTTAAACATGAAGTAATTTGCAGACCTTCTGATTAGACATTTTGCATTTCATCTCAACTCTGCATTCTCTCTCTCAGAGTCCGTGTTTTCTGCCAAGTCAGGGCAGAGGTTAAAGTCTTTCCCCTTTTGATGATATCCTCTCCAATATAGGAACACCCCTTTCAACCAGTCAGTTCCATCTGATAGCTTCAGGACACCTGGATCTCTCAAACTCAGAAGGTTACACCTGGACATATTTATTTAGTCACCTACTTGGGAAAGAAAACCCTGAGTGGAAATGGCAGCAAGGGTTCAAGCTCACCCAGTTGAGTTCCCCTGTACTCATCACCACATGGGAGCAGTCAATCATATGGTTAGGAATGGGGAATGGTACCAGCTCTGCCCCCAGCCCTTCAGAGGGAGACTGTAGAGAGTAGCCACTTCACAGCCTCCAGGTAGAAAAGAAAGTACAGGGGTAGAATCATCCCATTTTTAAATCCACTGAGTCATTGGCTGTTGCTGCTAAATAGTCAACAAGGAAATTGCTTTTTCGTCTAAAAGCTCAAATTGATTAGCATGTAGCTAGAAGCCAGGGACTTGCTATCATCTTAGTGCACTCAGATGCACACATGGCCAGAGTCAGCAAAAGCAATTTTCTATGCATGTACTGTGATCAAATCCCATTTACATGAAAATATTATATTGGTGCTTCTTGACATTGATAAGTGTGGAAAGAGAGAATTTTGTATGCTAGCAACATTTTCTGGGGCTAATACTACACACACACACACACACACACACACACACACATGCACACATACACATATATGTATGTATAATGCACATATGTGTGTATACATATATGTGTGTGTTTAATAGTCTAATGGATCTATAATCTCATCAATTTAGGTATTTCTTCCAGTCATATAGATTGTAACCCTGCCTGTTTATCCCATTAAACCTTCATAGATGTCTTCCCATTAATTTACCAAAGGAGACCCATCCAGTATACTGGTTGCCTTCCTCACAATCTCTTAGTGTTGCATATATGTCAATAGACATTGCAGGCTATCCATCAGTTGTTCCTTAGTTTCATTTTTTGACCAACCCAATTCCTTTTCTGGTCATACATTTTCCTGATGACATCCTGACCTCATTTCCCCCATATAATTGCTCATTTGTAACATGTTGCAACTTGTACATGTTTACTGTGCACCTCTCCATCACCCTTTGGACGAATCTCAATTTGAATTCTATAGGGACTCCGTTATTCTATAATTTTCGGCCATATAGAATTACTAGAAGAATATTGATGTAAAAATATGAGCCTTTGTTTCAAGAAGAAACAGTGTTAAAAACACTAGAAAATTTCTCAAAAGTGATCTTGTCTAGTGATGTCAAACTCAAATAGAAACAGATACTTGCTGGCACATACTGACATGAAACCATAAATAAACATTATTTATGTTATATTTTTATTTATTTTGCTAAGTATTTCTTTTTTTGTTTGTTTTTAAAACTTTAATTTCCAGATTCTTTCCCTTCTTCCCTCCTCACCCACCCCCACTAGGAAGACAAACAATCCAATATAGTTTGTACATGTGTAGTTACACAAAACATTTCAATAGTAGATATATTGTGAAGACTATATTTCCTTCCATCCTATATTTCCCTTCATCCTATCTCGCCCTCCACTTACTCTTTTTCTACTTTGACCCTGTCCCTTTTTAAAAGTGTTTGTTTCTAACTACCATCTCCCTCAATCTGCTCTCTCTTCTATCATCCCCCCTCTGACCCCCTTCCCCCCTACTTTCCTGTAGGGTAAGATACCAAGTTGAGTGTGTATGTTATTCACTCCTTAAGTCAAATTCAGTGAGAATAAGGTTGACCCATTTCCTTTCACATTCCTGCTCTTTGCCTCCATTGTAACAGTTTTCTCTTGCCTCTTTTGTATGAGATAATTTACCCTATTCTCTCACTTTCTCCTTTTCCCAATATATTCCTCTCTCACCTCTTCATGTAGTTTAATTTAATTTTTTTAGATATCACCCTTTCATATTCAACTGATTCTGTGCCTTCTGTGTATATATGTACACACATATGTATTTATACACACATACATCCTCCTATACATACATATATGTATGTATACAAATACATATGTATACATATATAGTCCCTTCAACTATCCTTATACCGAGAAAGGTCATAAGTTACAATTATCATTTTTCCATGTAGGAATATGAATAGTTCAACTTTAATAAGTTCCTTATGATTTTTTTTCCTGTTTATGTTCTCATGCTTCTCTTGCTTCTTGTATTTGAAAGTCAGATTTTCTGTTCAGCTCTGGTTTTTTCATCAAGAATGCTTGCAAGTCCTCTATTTCATTGAATAACCATATTTTCACTTGAAGCATTATACTCAGTTTTGCTGGGTAGGTGATTCTTGGTTTTAATTCTAGCTCCTTTGACCTCCAGAATATCATATTCCAAGCCCTTTGATCCCATAATGTAGAAGCTGCTAGATCTTGTGTTATCTTGATTGTGTTTCCACAATACTCAAATTATTTCTTCCTGACTGCTTGTAATTTTTTCTCCTTGACCTGGGAATTCTGGAATTTGGCTATAACATTCCTAGTTTTTTGGGGGGGGATATTTTTCAAGGGGTGATTGGTGAATTCTTTCCATTTCTATTTTGCCCTCTGGCTCTAGAATATCAGGGTAATTTTCCTTGAGAATTTCTTGAAGGATGATTTCTAGGCTCTTTTTTTGATCATGGCTTTCAGGTAGCCCAATAATTTTTAAATTATCTCACCTGGATCTATTTTCCAGGTCAGTGGTTTTTCTAATGAGCTATTTCATATTGCCTTCTATTCTTTCATTTGTTTGGATCTGTTTTATAGTATTTTGATTTCTTATGAAGTCATTAGCTTCTATTTGCTCCAATTTAATTTTGAAGGAATTATTCTCTTCAGTGAGTTTTTGAAATTCCTTTTCCATCTGCCAAATTTGGTTTTTTAAGGCATTCTTCTCCTCATTGGCTTTTTTTGGCCTCTTTTGCCATTTGAGTTAGTCTGTTTTTTAGGGTGTTATTTTCTTCAGTCAGGCTGTTGACTTGCTTTTCATAATTTTCTTGCATTGTTCTCGTTTCTCTTCCCAATTTTTCCCCCCACTTCTCTTACTTGATTTTCAAAATCCTTCTTGAGCTCCTCCATGGCCTGCAATCAATTCATATTTTTCTTGGAAGCTTTTGATGCAGGAGTTTTGACTTTGTTGTTTTCTTATGGTTCCATGTTTTGATCCTTTTTGTCTCCCCAAAAAAGATTTTATGGTCTGATTGCGCTTCTTCTGTTTGCTCATCTTGCTAGCTGATTACTTGACTTTTGAGCTCTTTGCCATGGTAGAATTCTGCTTCCAGAGTGGAGAGAGCTGTGTCCCAAATTGCTGGGGTTTCACAAATGTCTATTGTCAGTGCTACGAGGAGGGAGCTCTCTCTACAGACACCACAAGCTCTGTACACTAGCTATCCTCACCCCAGGACCACTGCCCAAGACTGTGACCCAGATCCAAGCAGGTCAAAACAAGAGCAATTACCCTCTGAATGGTCACTTGGTTCCCCTACCATCTGCAGGCCAGGAACTTGGGAGGGAGCCATACAGCAGCAGCAACAATATACCTCTCGCCCCAGGGGCAGGGACCAGGCCACCCTCTTTTCTCACCAGGAATCAACAGGGTTCCCCACTGACCTTTTACTTTTTCTTTGGCGTTTATGGGTTGAGAAGTCTGGAAACTGCCACAGCTGCTGGTGATTTACTCTTCCTGAAGTCTGCTCCAGCCAGTCTGTGCCACTGGTTGGGGCTGCCCCAGGGCCAGAACTGTGTGGCTCATGTGGGATTGCCCTTAGCTCCCAGTTCAGTGTGATAGACCCTTCCCGTTGGCCTGCCAGGCTGTCTTCAGCAGGAGATTTGTTTCTCTCTGTCACTTTGTGGGTTCTGTAGCTATAACATTTGTTTAGAATCATATTTTGCAGGTGTTGGAGGTGGTTGGAGTGGGAGCTCCAGCAAGGTCCTGCTTTTACTTCACCATCTTGGCTCTGCCTTTGCTAATTATTTCTTAATTACATTTTAATCTAGTTCTGCCAGATTGGGAGTTTTACAAACCACATACTGGTCCTTGGGCCTCAAGGTTGACACCTCTGACTAGTTTATTCTATTCAGGTTCAGTTCTTGAATCAGCTACTTATGTACAGGGAGACCACCAACTTGTTAGAGCATAAATTAAATATTAATACAAAACTAAAAGAAAAAAAATGTATCATGTAATTAAAACAACTCAAATTCTAATAAGTTAATGATACCGAAAAATGGGAAAAGGGGGAAGAAAGGATATCAACACTATAATTTTGTATAGACAGTTAACCAAAGTAATCAGTTGCCATAATGACCCAAAGAAGCTAGAAACTTACTCCTGCAGCAAATACATGATGTTCTTACCAATCAGAGTGATCTGGCAATCAAGAGTAGTACTAGTTATAATATAAACTTGTTTAAGATGCCTTTACAGAGAAAGGTAATGGAAAGCTATGAAAAGTATCTCTTCAAAACAGAAACAAATAGTAGGAAGGAAAACAAATTTAAAGAAATCTTTTCAAACTATCCGACTAAGAAAGATATTCAAAAAGCACTGAAGAGTGAAACACAGCAGCAACAAAAAAGTATAAAAAACCTGTAAAGTGGCTTATAACAAATCGTTGGTTATAAAATAAAGGATAGAAGAGCCATCACATTTCCCTTTTTAATGCCACAGTCCCGGATGCACTACTGGAGGAAGAGAAAAAGGCATTGAGGAAGATAAAGAGGAGAAAAGCAGCTGTATTAAACTAAGGACACAAAGAAGTCCATATTGGAAGTGACACATTTTGGAGGACATTGAGGGATCAGTTTTGAAGCTTTATGAAAGGGGAGGATACAAAATGAGAGGGAGAAAAATCAGACTTTATTGTATGCATAAATATATGTGGATACATATCCATATATGCACCAATACACTTTTTTTTTATGAGAGCGGTGATTTCATTAGTGTAAGAAGCTCCCAGTGAGGGATTCTTTTTATAGTCTTCAAGAGTTACATAAAGCACTAAAAGGTTAGGTGACTTAACCAGAGTCACACAGTCACTATACTTGAACTCAGATATTCCTAACACTTATACCATGGTCTCATTCACAACTAACACTCTTTCTCCCTCTCTTCCTCTCCCTCTCTCTCCCTCTAAAGTTCTACCATCTTTCCACACCCAGGTTCTCAGCCTTGGAGTCTTTCTCCACCTTTCCCTCTCCTTTATCACCCTTCACCCCCCTTGTATAATAATCAGTTGTTAGCAGTGAAATTGATATTCCTACAGCACAGCTCTGACCGTGTCATGATACATCCCCTGCTCATACAGTTTCAGGGATTCCCTGTTGCCTCAAGGAATAAAAATTGACATTTAAAGCCCCTTACAATCTGGCCTCATTTTAGCTTTCTGACTTCCTGCATATGACCTCTCCCTCTTCCTGTCATTTCCTCCCTCTTTCTTGTGATATAGCCAAAGTGACCTACTTGCTTTTCCACATTAAAGACATCCCATCTCCAGACTCAATGCCTGTAGACAAATTGTCTGTCCCCATTGTTCAGAATGTATCCTCCTCTTCACCTGTGTCCCTTAGAATTCCTAAATTCTTTTAATAATCTCAAGCCTCACCTTCTACATGAGACATACCCTGATCCTTCCAGTTGTTAGTGCCCACTCCTCTTCCTGGCCACATTGCTGTATATTTCACATTTATGTCTCTGCACACATGTTCTTTCCTCTGTCAACAGGATACAAGTTTCTTAAGAATAATGACTAATTCATCTTTTTCTTTGTATCTCCAGAAACTAATGCAATGCTGGAACAGAGCAGGTGCTTAGTAAATATTGTTAATATACACACGCATCCAGACAAGTTGCCCCAATAATATTTTAGTCCAATATTTCCTGTATTTTATGTTTCCTTTTATCTTAGGAATGTGTATAATGGGTAGAAGAGGGGCAATATAGATTAACATAATTATTAAAACAGCTTGTTTTTAGATTTCACTCCTTTTTCCCCTGTTACCATATTTTTACCATTACATGTTATCATTCTCTTAAAATTAATGGCAGAAAATTATTCCTTTTTTAAAAATTCTTTTTAAAAAAGATTGAGTTGTATCTATTAAGTAGACTGCTGTAAGTGCTTTGAACATTTAAACTGCTCAGTAAATGCTGGATATTGTTAATACTGTTTTAGAGTGGAACATTTTTCACTGATTTCCAACTCAGAAGTTTAGCCCCATAATGTCTTTTAAAGTTAACAAGTTGAAGGCTAAATATGCAATAAACCCTGTTGAAAACATCTTTTTTGGTAACTTTATCATCTTCCTAGTTGGTGTTGATTTTCAGTTGTCTGAATTTTTTTAACCATAGTGTTAACCCTCATATTTGGAGTATTTTATAAGTATATGCCATAACTTTAGGTTAATAGACAAAATGCTGTTAATCACACCTGATAGTTCTGTGATATATGTCTGTGGCAGAAAATCAAAAGAAATGATTGAAGTTGCTTTGACTGAATGGCTTTATCCATTTTTAAAGGAAACCAGATAGCACTACACAGCATAATTACTCTTCCTCTGAGAGTTCTGGAATAGCCTTGCAACAATTAAAATAAATGTATAGTCAGCTATTTCATTTGCGGTTATAAAATTAATCCACATTTAGTACTGCCACCTTTAAAAGAGCTCTTTATCTGATCATCTCTTTATGAAGAGAAACATAAATAAATAAATAGTTCAATAATTCTAGGAGAAGGAAAGAGAATTCAGACTATTCTTTCTTGGACTAAAAAGAGATGAAGCACTTAATAATTCCCATAGGAAGTCAAAATTGTATAATGAACAAATACAAACCAAGGGTTACACCACAAAGAATAAGATTGGCACAGTAACATATTAAATATGTAGTATTTAGTAGGACTTGGATTTTAATGACCAGCAACCTTAAAGAAATACCACACTCATTTCTACCAGTGCGAACCATGGTACTATCTCAGTCAACTCCTTTAGGAATGAATTCAAGTCATGAACTTCTCTGGCATCACAGCTAAAATAGCATAATATTTATCCTGGGATACATGAATAAGACATACCAAATTATTCTTTTCAGAAAGTTAGCTCAAGATTGGGAAAGCTACAAATCCACTGATATTAATTGAAATTAAAGTAGCCAACCTACTTACCTTTAGTTTTGCCAAGTTTGCTTCCTTGAATGGTTGAACAACAAAAAGGGAAATTTTTTAACTTTAGACAGTAAGAAATTTGTTTACAAATTCTAAAGTTCCCCTTTATCCTAATTGTCCTTCCTCTAAATATACCATACTGTCATTTCTACTTACTTAATCTGTTATTCAGCCATTAGTCAAGTTGACCCCTCCCATTTTCCCATTCTGTCAAACCTCTTTGGGCTCTCCTTGCCTCCCTACAAAATGGGAATGATACTTGCCTTACCCACTTCTCAAGATTTTGTAAGAAAAGTACTTGGTAAACTTCAGAGCCCTAAGTAAATGTGAATTATTATGCCTGGGTCCATAAATAATTAATAAGCTGAATTAATAACCGGATCTCTTTTAGGCAAATTATGCAAAATCAGACAGTGAAGTTAGCAGCAGTTAATTCTTCCTGCTAGGCTCCATAACAGTATATTTAATCACAGCAAAATGTAGTCCAAAATGCCCTCAGACTGAAAAGATGTAGCTATTTGCCTTTTGAATTCTGAGATTCCATAATTCCTAAGATCCTAAATTTAAAAATGACAGTGACTTTAGAGGTGTAAAGCCAAGCACGAGCAACTCTCCTGAGGACTGCTGCTGTGAATAGCTTTAGGTTCTGATCACATAGTATAGTGAGCTTTCTATTTATTCAGCCATAAACTAAAGCAAAACATTCACAGAAACCAAAGTTCAACATTCACAATGATATAACGTAACAACTTATTACTAAAGTGGCCACATATTCTTAAATAAAAGATATCATTCAGTAAGTCACAGCCTGAATCAATCAATATAAAATACCCTTCTAAAATCTTCTTTCATCTTGGTTGGAGACTGGCTTCCAATCATCCTTAAGGAGTACAAAGTACAAAGGTCTCCCACCCCTAAGTCATAGAAAATCATAATCTTGTCAGTCAGCACTAAGTACCCCAGTAAAAGTCCTTCCATTTTGACTGGAGGCTGACTTCCAAATTCCATGGTTCCTCTTCCATGCTCCCAGCTCTTGCTCAAATTCATCCAGCTGTTACCTTGATTCACTGGTAGGCAGCTCCCAGCTCCTGGTCCAGCTCCACACATCAAGGTTAGCAGAGTTACAACAATATCCACACACATTGATGGCACTATCATCATTTAACTTTCTGCCTGTGAAGTCAACACAGACCAACTGACAGGGCCTCTGTCTGAGAAATTAACACAAATTATCAGTAAAGTCCTGGGACCTCTGAAAACATCAGTAAAACCCTCCTTCAGGGCTTCTGTAAACAGACAGCAGGAAAGTCCTCTTTCAGGGCTTCTGAACTAGCAGTAAGGTCCCAGGGCTTCTGTAACAACAACAACGTCCTCTTTCAGCAGACAGGTCTGACAAAGTAACATCAACACAGACAGGACAGGCATACAGAGTGCTGGCACCACAGATATCCCTCCTCCCAGTTCTGCCTCAGTCCCAGCTGTGCTCAAGCTTTTATATCATCAACTGCTTCCTGTTCCACCCTCCTCTTATGTCCTCCTATTTTGATCTTTGGTGAGTTCCTCATACTGTGGGCTTCACAAGTTTCTCACAAAGACTTGATGTAATGACCGGTGAGGCTCAAAGGCACGTGAAGAGCTGAAACAAGGAGCTAAGTATAATTTTGCTTGCCATTACAAGAGGTCATCTAGTCTAATCCCCTTTATACACATCAGCCCATAGGTCCTCCAACTCCAAACCAGCACTCACTCTGAACACCATGCAAAGATATTGTTACAGTGTTACAGTGTTACTAGTTGGACCAAACAGCTTGGAGGCTTCATGGCAGTTCTTCTTCTGGTAGGAAAATATAAGAGTTTCCCAGACCATTTCTACCTTAGAAAAATGATGACTTGGAAAATAGTCAGTGGCACACAGATTGTGTTCTTTAGCTGCCAACATTAAAATTGGATGAGATTCAACCTGAAAGGAAAGACCCCCAAAGCTGAGAGGAAAACTATAAAATGAGACAAGATAATGTTTTGAAGGCACCAAAATAGCATCCTCAAAGCAAGATTCCCAATTGAGTATGAACTCAAAGCAGACTTGGACAGAAGCACAAAGTGATCAAAGTCTTTAGTTGGCAAGAATGCTATGTAAAAAGCACCTTGTAAAGGAGAATTACTTATGAGCAAGATATACCCTACCTCTCCCCAGACCCTGATCATCTTATTATATCTTATCTGAAGCCTTCCTAAAGTACTTTCATTTTTTTTCTGGAGAAACATGCAAAGGAACTTAGGAGTTCACCTTCTGGCCTTTGAGAGTCAAGAAATTTCCCCCACAGCATAAGAATGAGCATGATTGTTTGATCTGTTTTAATGAGTTGCATGCAGGCTTCTTATTCTTGTGAAAATCACAGAAGAATTCTTAATTTATAACTATTGGGCCTTGATTAAAGGTCAATTAAGTCAGCTGGTATTTCTTGTTTGGGGTACAATCACTCCATTAGGCCACCCTCTTGTGCTATCTTTTCCTGTTCCTTTAAGAATAATCATATACTACATGAAAGGGTCATGAGAAAAATAATAATGGTTGCCCTTGTGGTGTTTGTCATTTATTTAGGGAAACAATACAGCTACATGTAATGGCTGAAGAATCTTTAAAACAGTTAAGATGAACACATAGGCATAACTTCCTTCATGTAATAGATAGGTTTCTGAAAAATGAATAATTTTAAATGCACTGGACTCTAATGACTGGAGAAATCCACTGTTTAGGTGCATCCCATGGTGAATCCTTTTCTTTAGTAAAAACTTCCAGAACCACAGAATGTTCAAACTAGGCAGAATCTTCTTATTCAACCCCTCTACAAGTCTATAAACTAAGGCTCAGAAAGAGGAAGTGATTTATTTTCATTAGAAGTTGAGTAGAAATTGCAACATTTATTGTCTTTGTATATCCCCAACCAGAGCTACCCCCCGTACGTGTCATATAGTAGGCACCTAATAAATGCATATTGAGTCACTGCTGAAAAAAAAAAAGAATAATCATATACTGATGATATAACAGGTGATACATTAAGAGCCAAACCAAAACTCTGAGTCTATCATAAAAAAGGCTAGTTTTCAAGAGTGAATAACAGCTGCCCAACACTGGAAAAACTTATAGTGCCAATGCTAGATCCCTTGAACTTTATGAAAGAAAAGCTGTGACCTGAGTCATTTCTTCTATAAAATGGAGGGGTAAGACTAGATAATCTCTAATATCCTTTCAAACTCTAATAATCTGTTAAGTCTATGAAATAGAACTTTAAGAAAGGCTTGGTCACAATATGATTACTGAAAATTGAAGAGCCACTGGCAGAAATTCTTTAGGGAAGGTATGAGAAGGCTGTACTTTATACCTTGGGGTTGGAGGGTGTCTTAGAAACCACACTAGCACACAGGGTGGCTTTTAGCACAGGTTCTTTGATCTGCTTTTCTAAAGGAAAGATAGCTTTGAAAGGGTTAATGATCTTACTTTAATTAACAGACAGATAAGTACAGATAAGTAGAAATAAGTGAGTGTCCAAAAGAGAATCCAGTAGACAGGGCTCCAACTATCTAAGCAGAGTAGTAGAAACTTAATCACCAGACCAGGGAGCACCAACATCTGGGTTCACAAATTCATTTAGGGGCAGGGGGAGGGGGAGGCAAAGGACTGACAGACTGACTCCTTAACCATGGCTACCCACAATCTTGTCTGGCTAAATCACAAAGAAACATTCTTCCCCTGAGTGAGCACCAAAGTAGAATACTAACCTCCCATTATATATAATTTTCAACTAACAGGCTCAGAACCAGAAGGCATCACAAACCAAGTGACTGAGTGATGAATTGGCTCAGTGCTAAAAGGTATAAAAGCCTTTATGCACACAAGTCTCCATTTAAGCAAGCTTCCCCCTAAGCAAGCTTCCCCTTAGGCAAATTCCTCCCCCAAGGCAATATAAATCTCCCTGAATGATCTGATGGTCTCTTTGTGACTCAGGATGTGTCACAGCTGTGAACTAGACTGGAACACAAAGCAGCAAGACAACCATGATTGACATACCTGTGTACCTTTAGACCTGAAGACGTGGCCCATGTTCCAAGGGAAAAAGGAACACGTGGTCACATAGGCCTATTAATGGACAGGGAAGATCTTATATTCCTTTAATGCTACAGAGGGGCCTCTAGTTTGAAACACAGGCTCAAAAATAGTATGGGAAGATCCCAGTTAGCACATATTCATGCCACAAACTCACCTACATAACAAAATACTTGTGTTATTCTGTATTACCATGCACAAAATCGATGTACAAATTGTTTTAAATCACCTTTACGTAATTAGGAAAGCAAAGTGTTCCAAATTTTGAAGCTGAGCCGACTTTTTTTGTTTTAGATGGACTGAAAGCTATGCGAAGTCAGTTGCATGTGTCTCTTTCCTCACCTGTAAAATATTGTGGGTTTAATAAACTAAATAATCTGTAAGGTCCTTTTCAGCCATTCAGAGTCTATGATTTGTTTCTCTGGCCAAGTAATTCCGTTGCTCAGTGATCAGTTTAAAGACAATTGATCCTAGTTATTCAGATTCACCTAAAGTACTTTTATAAATATAAAAATATAGGTTTAAACCTTTTAATAACTCAAAAGCATAGATCTAAATTAGTCCTTTGGTGATTATATCCAAACTTAAAAGATTTCATTGCAGAGGATAAATTTTAAGAGCATTCAGTAATTGAAAGCAAGAAGAAATTATAAATTCTAGCTGTGTACATGACAGTAGTATCTAAAAGATATACACTTAATATACACTTACATATGTTCTTTGCCATTTCAAATTTATTAATTGCCACCAGTGTCTACCACTGATATTAGCACATTTCTGTCTTATATGAGTTGAGTCAAATATGACGAAGATTTGGTTGATAGTAGTTTACCTAAACAATCATATTGCATGGCAAAAATGGAAAGTCCCAGCCTCACAATTTTTGGTCATCTTAAGCTGCAACAAATTTTACCAACTGAGTCTATCAGTAGGGTCCAGTTATATCCTGTATGTAAACATGTTTCAAATATCCATACTTTTTTAAAGTAAAAACCATCGGTGGAGTTTAGGATAGTAAATTTATGTCTGTATATTTTCTTTCCCTTATCAGAACAATATTTTAAGATCTAATTTCACTCATTGTCATTTAACATGTTAAGAATTAGTTTTAAAATGCTCTTAATTCATCATAGATATGTATTTTTACATGCATTTTTATAAATATTTTGAAATGGGTTATTATGGAAATTCTTTAATGGGTAAATATTTTGTCAACAAAGGATACATATGTTTATCAAGCATCTTATTTCTCTCAAGTTATAACAAAAATGTACATGACAGCACTAAGAGCATTGTACTTTTTTCATGACATATCTAAATTTAACAGAAAGCCATATTAAAGTATTAAAATCATGCAGCAATCCTGGTTATATAATTACTATGGTTTTTTTCTCATTTTAGTAAAATGTTCCTTTTAAGATGAAAAATGTTTGTCAGGTCTGGGAACTGAGCCAAGATAAAGCAGTTTCTAGAAGGTGTAGAGAGGTGCTGAGGTATGCAAATCTTTACTGCAAGTCAGCAGTCCTCTCTCCAATTAATAAGTCAGTGTCTTCCATCCATTAACATACATTATTGCCATTAAGTCCACCTTCTAAAATCAGATTAGTGCAGGAGGAAGCCTTTTCACTGATTATTCAGCCTTTTTTTTTTAAGTGAACAGTGTATCATTTTATGGTCCTTCAGTTCTCTATATCATCATCATGAGCATGTCTGAATTCTCTCTGGCAATTATAGAATGTAGTTACAATCCAGATTGCAGTAAATATGCATAGAGAATGATAGAAAAAGTAAAAAAAAAACTAAAATTTGAGAGGAAATGTTTTCCTTTCTAAATGAAGTTGTCTGATATCCTGGTGTTATGTTTGATTTGACTAATATTCAGTTTTACTCTATGCTGGTTGTAAATCTCATAATGCTCTTTATTCCATATGGATCATGGAAGAGGAATAGGTTTCACAGAAGATTTGTAAGCGCTAACATTTCCCAGCTTCCCTAGCAAACAGGTAGCTTCCAAGCAGTGTCATACCATTAAATTCTGGACCCCAAGAAAAAACAATTTCCAGAAAGTATGCCCTTTCCCTCTGTTAAGCAGCAAAATAAACAACTTTTCCAGTGAAGGAAGAGCCCCTTTCTTGTAGATAGCATTTGAAGTATCATATGGACTACTAAACATCACAAACCTTAAATTTCAAGTTATAAAATTACAGAGCACTTTTAGCGCTTGCTTTATGTAAATTCTCTGGTGTGAATGAAATTGTCAATAAATATTTGTTGATGTGGATTTAATTGAAATTAGTTATATAGAATGGGGCTAATAAGAGGAATTCTCTGATCTGCTATAACGACTCCCAGAGTAACCAACTCCTGATCTTCTGGACTAGGAGATGGAGGAAGGATGGAAGAGAGGGAAGCAAGGATGTGGATACCCAAGGAACATGTTGAGGCATGAACCCATACCCTGGGCCGTATTACATCAGATTGGATAGTGATGATGATGATGATGATGATGATGATGATAGCTAGCATTTATATAGTTTGCAGAGCACATTACATAGACTATCTCATTTGAGCCTTAGATATTATCCCCATTTTACAGATAAGAACACTGAGGCAGACAGAGATCAAGCTTTAAGATCACACAATTAGTAAGTATCTGAGGCAGGGTTTGAACTCATATCTTTTTTACTCTAGGTTCAACTACTTTATCCTCCTAGATAAATAGATGGTGCTCCTCTAATTACTCCCATTACACACACACACACACACACACACACACACACATATACACATATATTTTTATGTGTGTGTATGTATACATGTATATGTGTGTATGTATATATGTATGTGTGTATAAGCTTTATATCAGCTAAAAGTTTCGATACAGGTAAATTGAATTTTATAGCATAATTAACTATGATTATTGTTGCTGAGTCATTTTTCAGTCATGTCTAACTCTTAATGGCCTCATTTGGGGTTTTCTTAGCAGAGATGTTGAAATCATTTGCTATTTCCTTCTCCAGCTCATTTTGCAGTTGAGAAAACTGAGGCAAACAGGGTTAAGTGACTTGACCAGAGTCACACAGCTAGTAAGTGTCTGGATTTGAACTCAGGCCTTCCTGACTCTAGTTCTAGTGTTCTATCCACTGTTCCACCTAGCTGCCCCAGATGACTGTTGTTACATGACACCAAATATTCAGATGAAATACCAACAGTACTAGAGTACTGTTGAAAAAAGAGACAAATTTGGTATGCTTACTATACACTCCACTGTTCAGTCAAAGTAAATAAGGTGTCCAGTTTTCACTGGAAAATTCCAGGTTTCAAGTAACAGCGGTCATCCAATATTGTGCTATAATTCATCAAACTTATACTGAACTTAACTGATATAAAACTAATATAGTCACCCATGCCAATAATCACAACTTCAGTCAACAAGGATTTCTTGAGCACCTTCCAAGTGACAGGCACTAAGCTAAGTGTGGAGATAGGAGGAAAGGCAAAACCCCAGACCTTGCCTTCAAAGAGCTCACAATCCACTGGAAGAGACATCATGCAAACAAATATGTGCATGCAAGATATATACAGAATATGTTGGAATTAGTCACAGAAGAAAGGCACTAGCATTGAGATGGATAGGAAGAGACCTTTTACAGAAGGTAGGATTTAAGCTGAAATATGAAGGATGCCAGGAAGTCAGAAGATAGAAATGAGGAGAGAGCATCAGTGAAAATGCATGGAGTTAGGGAGATGTTGGGAGATGGAGTAACTTGTGTAAGGAATAGCAAGACAGCAAAGAGGCCAATAGCGACGAATTAGAAAATTCATAGAAGGGAGTTGAGTTTAAGATGTGGAGAGGCAGAAAGGGGCAAGGTTGTGAAGGGCTTTAAAAGCTAAGCAGGATTTTATTTTTGATCCTGGAGAAATAATTCCAAGCTGCTGGAATTTATTGAGCAGTGGGGTGAAATGGGAGACCTGAATTTTAGGAATAACTCTTTGATAGCTAGGTGGAGGGTGGAATGCAGCAGATAGAGATGAGGCAGGGAAGACCTGCAATAGTCCAGGCATGAGGTGATGACTGGCACCAGAGTGATGGTTATGTCAGAGAAGAGAAGGGGTGACAGGACTTGGCAACTGATCCTGTATATGGGCTGGGTCAAAGTGAAGCGTAGAGGATGCACTTTCCTGGTGCAAACCAGGAAGGATGGTGGTGTCCTCAACAGTAATAGGGACATTTGGAAGAATTTATTAAATTATATGTAATAATAGAATGCATGTCACCCCAAGTTCTTGAAGACAGTGCTAGGGCATATACTTTTGCAGATTTCACCAAGATGGAAAGGCTTCAGAGTGGTAATATTTTAGTCCACAAAAGCCCATGACACAGATAGGTTTTGATCTTCATCAGTGGAGGGCATATCTTGTGTGAGGAATAGCAAGACAGCAAAGAGGCCAGTAGCAATGGATTAGAAAACTTGTAGAAGGGAGTAAAATGTAAGATTTGGAGTGGTATATACAGGGGGAATGTCCATGTCCATGAAATTTCAGATCCATTAGTAAAAATTTTTATATTGTGACTCTAGTCCAGCCAAATTGATGCAAAGTAAAAAGGTTAATCAACTTTTCAACTTTTTATTTTTTCTCCATGCCACTAAATATTTAGATTTTTTGAAACATTTGCATCTTTTTTTCCTCAATATATTTTTGTACATAGATTCTTAATCTACAATTTTAATGAATTGCCTTTCATTTAATTGTATTTCAAATTTCTTTCTATTGGGTATTATGATATTATGTTCTAATAATCCAAAACAGGTACACAGTCAAAAAGCCATTATGGTCTTGGAAATAGCCTATGATTTTGGAAAATTTATCTCTGCTCTTATGCATGGTAGCTTAGGTGAACAGAATGTTGAAGTGAAACAGAATTAGACTTATGAAAGGACTTTAATTTTTTATAGTAAAAAATACTTAAGAGCTATAATTCTAGAACAAACACAAGCCCGTTCTGGACTCTTACAGTGGCACCAAGAGATATAAAATAGAAACTCATATTGTATTTCTTATCTACCTGTTTTCTTATCTTCTGTGATCCTTTCCAGTCCTTCTTTGGTCATGAACTCTTTGGATTGAATCTTAAATATGGATTTCTTCAGATTCATATATCCAGAAGACATTTTCTTCCTTGCTCCTTTCAAGTCTTTTCCTCAGTCATTTATACATATCTTGGTATGTGGAATGAGGTCTACAGTCTACACCTAGTTTCTTCCAGACTGCTGTCTAGTTTTCCTAGTAGTGTTTGTTGAATAGCGAGTTCTTACACCAGCAGCTCAGGTCTTTGGGTTTATCAAACATTGGCTACTTGTTTCATTTACTTCTGAATGTTGGGCAAATCAACTGTTCCATTTATTGACCTAAGAAGACATGTACTTATTACAGGTGCATGGAATATATGCTCTGACTTCATAGGTTTGCTCCTTTTAACATACTTTTTTCTATTATTCTAGAGGATAAAACTGCTATGGTAGAAATTACAGGGAGGTAGGCCCCTTCTAGTCCTATGATTATGTGATATGCTTATGGTTACTCAGTTTCTAAAAAGTAGTTTTGTAGTAATGTTAATTTTTTCTCCCAAAAATCTCTCATATTCTTCTATTCCTCTCCATTCTTTCTATCACAGCTCCTATTACTTTAATCCAGGCCCTCAGCATCTTATGTCTGAATTTCTACAAGGAAAAAATTAGGTTAGCATCAGTGGAAGATGGATAAAAATGGGAAGGGTCTCTTGCTGGTTTATATGACTTTAGGTCCTCTCCCTTCTAATCCACCCTGCGCTGATGCTGGACTAATTTTCCTTAAGCTTTGCTTTCATTCTACCTGTCCTGTGACCAAAACCTACCTTTTTAGGTTCCCTGATTCATACCATAGCATACACAAACTCTGCTTCCTGACTTTCAAGGCCTTTCATAATTTTCCCTCATCCTTTCTATTCAAATATACTTCCCACTATTCTCCAACATTCATCCCATACACTAAAAAAAAGATCACTTTGCTCACTCTTCTGTGAACATTATTATTATTATTGTTACTGTTATTATTATTCATTCCTGAATCCCTGCTTTCCTTTTCATGTTATGAACTTTTCTTCTAATTTATGTTGACTATCAAAATTCTACCCATCATTCAACAGCTCAAGTTTTAACTTGTCCATGGTAATTTTAGTTTCATGATGAATAAAGGAATCTCTCCTTATACAACATTCAGAACAAGTTGCCATCACTGAACAAGTTGTCACTTAGCATCAATCTGAAAAGTCAATGAGGAAATAACCCTCTACCTCCTGAAGCAGTCAGTAAGAAAACAATACCTGCCTTCAAGGAGCTTAAATTTGAAATGGGGAAGACGATGAGTATACAAATAATCATACACAGAATGTATATGAAATACATACAAAGTAATTTTGAAAGGTGAGGCACTAGGAGTTAAAACACAAAATATGATAAGTTTGCAGAATAAAATTTTCTAATCCTTGTTCAAGTCTAACCATAGATTATTAAGGCTCATATTAAATGCCTCACAAATGCTTTTTCATTCATTCATAGGACCTGGGAGATCATGAAAAAAGCTTCATGTAGAAAGAAGCAGGCACTTGAAGTGAGATTTAAAGTAAACATGGGATTCTAAGAGACAGATGTTAGGAAGAAGTACGTTCTAGATATGGGACCAGCCAGAGCAAAAGCACAGAGATGGGAAAATGAAGTATGGTGTTTGAGGAACAACAAGGAGGCCAGGTTGACTGGGCATTAGAGCATAGAAAGGGGAGTAATATACAAAAAGGCTGGAAGTATAGGTTGGGGTCAGGTTATGAAGTGCTTTAAGTGACAAACAGAAGAGTATATTTTTCGTCCTACTTATATTAGGAAGTATTTAGAGTTTATTGAGTAATTCTACATTCTGGGAGCATCACTATGGCAGTTGTATGCTTTTAGATAATTTTCTCAAAATATTAATGATTCGTGGCAACTAGGTGGCACAGTGGATAGAGAGTCAGGAGGACCTGAGTTCAAATCCAGCCTCAGACACTTAATAGCCATGTGACCCTGGGTAAGTCACTTAACCCTCAGCTTCATCTGTAAATGATCTGTAGAAGGAAATGGCAAACCACTTCAGTATCTTTGCCAAGAAAACCCCAAATGGGGTCATAAAGAGTCAGACACAACTGAAAAGTCATGATTCTTGGTTATGAGATTTCTGTGTAGTCTGCAAGCCTTTAGCCTTTCTCCTGGATTGTATTTTTTAAAGAAATCTTTTTCTATCTTCTACTCTGCCCACCTTGGCATTGAAGTTACCCGGCTCAAAGTGTGCATTGATTTAATTTGGAAACTCTTATCAAGTTCTTCATAGAATTTTTCTACCTCCTCAACCTGTTCGACAGATATTGATACATACATTGCAATTATTTTTCCTGCCAGTCTTTTTAAAAAAATACTTATTGAATATTCAATACAAGATAACTACATCTTCCATGAAATTATGTTCCTTGTTACCTTTCGACAAATGATAAAACCAATTCCACAACTTCTTTATTTGCCTTTCCAAGGAAAACCTGTGAAGCGTCTGTTTATATGGTTTGCAACTTCCTTTAAACCTGTGAAGCATCCATTTATGTGGTTTGCAACTTCCTTCTGTCTGCTGGTTTCAGTTTTAGTAAGACTATCAAGATTGATATTGTTCAGTTTTTCCAGCATTATTATGTCCATTCTTTACAGGAGGTCTCACAATTAGCAGACCAACAACTAAGGTAATAGTTATAGATGATCTAAAAACATGGGATCCCTAGCCCACTTAGCTTTTGTTTCCTGTCTGTCATTATCACTGCAGAAGCTGAAGTGGCCTACATAGAACTAAGGACTTCTTTGTAATCTTCTTTGACTCGACAAAGCATTTGTCACAACTGGTCAACCTAGTGACCATGTGTCTCCCAGCACTCTCCACTAGGCCAGTCCCCAGAAGGCAGACATAGAGTGTTGCTGCTATTGTGCTCAAAGCCTTCCTAACATGTTAGAATCTGTTAGAGCTTACACCA
Source organism: Pseudochirops cupreus (assembly GCA_028627135.1). NCBI lineage: Eukaryota > Metazoa > Chordata > Mammalia > Diprotodontia > Pseudocheiridae > Pseudochirops > Pseudochirops cupreus. The sequence continues at coordinate 168,695,612 of CM053582.1, read as the reverse complement.
TGTTAGCATAGCCCACCTAAACCCAAGATTATCTAGCTACTACAATGATCATATCAAAGTTAGATTTTGTGGAAGTTCTTTAATATAGCCACCACCTAACCCGCCAAAAAAAAAAGATTTTTGTTGTCATTACCCTTAACTTTCTGCACTGGCCTCAACTCCTTCTGCATTTTAGTTTTCCTGACTCTTTTATAGGATCATTCTATCCTTTGGTATCCACCCTCTATATTTTCCCTCATAGTTCAGCTAAGACTAGAATTTTTTTCAAAGTAACTTTTACTCGGAAACTAAGGGGAAGAACAAATACAAAGTATATAGACAAGTTTAGGAAGTACAGTTTTCTGATCCTTGCTTAAGTCTAACCACAGATTAAATTGGTTGCCATAATTTAAAAAGCATACCAGTTCCTGAGTCCTTTCCCTTGCTTCTACTCTGTCACTCTCCCCTCTCTCTCAGTCAGTTTACCTGGAAGCATATTCAGAAGCTACTTAAGACTAGTGTTCTTCTTTTCAGCAAAGGACAGCTTCTTCATCTTTTGTTCTAACCTGACATTTTCCTAGTGTCATTATTTTAGAACTGAAAGAGACCTCAGACTTCATCTAATCCAAACCCTTTCATTTACAGTTGAGGAAACTGATGCTCAGAGAGCTTAATTGACTTGCCTAAAATCACACAGGCAGTAAGTAGCAGAATTGGGACTAGAATAACGTTCCCTTGACTCAAAACTCAAAACTCTTTATGACTGTACCATGCTGTCTCCAAGCTACAACTAGATTTAAATATTTGTAGTGGTCATGCAACCACCACAGTAGACCTGCCTGAGTACTATACAGTACGCTCTACTTTCCTGGGTGTGCTCCATGCCATGTATCATTTTTGCCTTTTGGTTACTTCAAAGTGGCTATCTTGAACTCGTTATGTCCAAGATAGCATTACCTTTTCTGCAAAACTCACTTCTCAACTCTTTTCTTTCACCAAAATTTGCAACATTAGCATTATTATCCTCAACTCTCACATTGTTCCCCTTCCTACCTTATATGATTCCGCCACAGTGGCCATCTTGATGTTCCCCACTCACAAGACTCCATTTCCTTTCTCTCTGCCTTTGCACTGGATGGTCCTGTGTCAGGAATACACTCTGTCCTTCCCTCTAACTCTTAGAATCCCGTGCCTACTTAAAAATATAAGCTCAGGGACCGTTTTCTTTCTACATTAAGCTTTTCTTGATTCCCATCCCCTCATTTGCTATTGTCCTCCCCATTCAAAATACCTTATATTTATTTTATATGTGTGAATGAGTGTCTGTGTATGTATATAGGGTGACAGTTACGTCAGAGGAGAGAAAGAGATTTCTACAAGAGATACTACAAAGATAAAAATGATGGGACTTGACAAAGTCCTTCATATATATATATATATGAAGAGAATCAGAGCAAGGAATTGAGAATAACATGTAGTCTCCCTGATTCAGTTATAAATTCCTTGAAAGTGAAGACTGTTTTATTTTTGTCCTTTTATCTCTAGTACCTAGCACAGTGCCTGGCACATAGTAGGTATTTGATAAATGATTGTTTATTAATTTCTGTTTCAAAATCTTCACCTTCTTTTGGGCTACCCTCTAAGGCAGATGTGTCAAACACGCTGCCCCCCTGAGGCACCAGAATCAAATTAAAATGTAATGTTAGTATGTGATTTTCTAAGTCAGTATTTTCTTTTTTTTTTTGTCTTTTTTTTTCAGACACTTTTTTTTAATTAAATTTTTTTTGAGTTACATATTTTCTCCCCGTCTTTCCCCCGCCCACCACCCCAAAACAGCCATCCCAGTGTTTCCCCCCTCCCCCAGTCTGTTCTCTCCTATGTCACTTTTTGGTAGGGCAGGATGGATCTCCCAACTGCAGTGCCTGTGTATCTCAAGTTCCAGTTGGATGTAGTCAATAATATATATATATATATATATATAAAGATAGATAGATAGATACACATTCATAACATTTGATTATGGAACTCCAGATTCCAGATTCTTTCTCCTCCTCCCTCACCACCCATCCCCACTGGAAGGACAAGCAATCAAATACAGGCTGAACATGTGAAATTACGCAGAACCTCTCCATAGTGAGCACACTAAGTCAGTATTTTCTAAGTCAGTGACTAAACCAGCAGGTTTAGTCACTCTCCTCTTCTATCTGAGTTAGATGCCACTGCTCTAAGGTCTTGTCTTGGGAATATATCCAACTCTTACCTCTAAGGTCTCATCTTAGGAATATTCCCAGCTTTCATCTCCTATGCAGAGCCCAGTTGATGGATATTATCCTTATAATAGTGAATGATCAAACCTGCTTCTCCTTGATTTACCAGGTATGCCCATATCCCTGGGTTCTTGTTGATGACTTGGGAGACTCATGGGGAGTGGTCCTTCAAAATCATATCATTGTAGTTCTATAATGCTAAAATACCTTTAAACATAAATTCAGAATAACACATGTAAATACCATCAAGGGAATAGAGACTTTTCTATTCTGCTCCTAAATACTTTTTCGTTTTTTAGTTAATGCCCATTGAATTGTTAGTACTTATTAATTAAGGTTGCTTGGTAAAAACTGATACAGAAAATTCATTCAATCCAGCTGCTACCTACTTGTCATACCTTGTCCCATGTTTGGTGAATGACCCCTGAATTCTCTATCTACCTTTCTCCCTTCAATTTATCCTTTTTTTAAAAAAAATCTCTTGATGATTCTTGGAACCTCTTATAGGGACCCCTGAAATTCTTTACAGTGTTCATTAGAAATCTCATCTCCTTTTTCCACCACACATATTTGACCGTATTTATAGATGCCCCTATATTTGGCTCCATTTCACGTCTTGATATTGAGGGATTTTCCTATGTTCAATGAATTCTCATTCTTTTAGGAAGGCAGGCAGCTTCTCCAGAGCTAGCTCAATATACTCTTGTGACTGGGCCCTTCAATTCCCAGGTTGCTATAGCAACAACTTCAGTCAGAAGAAAAGCTATAGGGAGATAACCCAAGGGATGGAGACACTACCTCACTCTATTTTTAGAGAGTATTTCTGTCAGCATTATAATTGTATCATAAACCAAAGGAAGAAAGGTGTGGCCCTTTTTATGAGAATTAGAGTGGAAGCAACAAGCAGGGCTGTGTGTTTGAAGTTCAAGTCAGCTGTTTCATAGTTGGTTTTTACAAGTAACAATCTGGATGAAGATAATTTTTATAATATTCTGGAAAATTTGTCATCAGAGGACTTTTCACCAACTTATTTCTTTGATCTGTTTGAATATTTGGTAGCAAACACTTCCAGAATCTCGGTTTCTGAGTGTGGAACCTATTGTCATTGTTTCTCTGATTCTTAGGTCAAAGGTTAGACCCCTCCAAGCCAGAGAAGGAAATTTTTTTATAGGTTTTTGAAGGGCCTAAAAACTTAACTTCTCTACCCCCACTGTGTTATCAAATCATTAAAAAAGGAGTTTTCTCTTTTTCCAGCTTATCTGCCTTGAAGAACAGAAAAGAGGAATTGAGTTATCCCCAATTTGCCACCAGACATCTTTGCCTCCCTCATTAAACTTTCCTAAAATATTCAACTTAAATTTCACCGTTTTCCAGTTGCCCCCCTGCTTTTTGCTACATTTCCCCAGGTTGTTATTTTAAAATATATTAGCTTAGTTCTTGGCATCCCTGAAAGTGCAAAAATGCAACTTTGTTTACAGGACTGTCGTGAGAGCTAATAAATTAAATAATGCTAAGTGACCATGTAAATAATCAATATCATACCTGGATATGCTTAATTGATAGTATCAGGGCTGCAAAATGGCAATTCATTGGTTTGTATAAAATTGAAATACTTTTTGTTCTGCTATAAGGCAAGTTGTGGACCTTTTCTCAGAATAAAGGCTCAAGTGTATCTGCAATTAATTGCAGAGATTTCTCAGAACAGTCTAACAGTCTGGAACATTTTTTTTTTCCAGACGACACCATTGTTGACCATGATTTTAAAACCTGTTACTCATTTTCAGGAAGCATATCCAGGAAGAAGTCAAATAGCATTTGACTTCAGTATTTCTAGAGAATTTTATTACATTATTGAATTGGCTAGCTTCTTGAAGTAACTATGATGGTAAAAGGATCTGAAGTTGGAAAAAAAAATGTATGGATATTTGGCACCATGTAGCTACAGCCATCAAGAAAGAAAAATTAAGAGAGCTGTAAGAAGGGACAAGCTGCAATTGTGGGCTACGTCAGTCTGTGTAAACTAACTCAGTTATTTGACACACACTAAATAGAGATTATAGCAAAACTATTGGGCCATCAGCTCTCAGTTCTTAGTTCAATTAGAAAAAAAATCATTGACTTTGATTCATGGAAACCAGCTTAAATAGAGGGTAAAATTAAATGTTGTAATAGATTAGTTATTAAAATGCCCCAAATGAAAACTATCAGAATATGTTATTTCCTCCTTGAGGTCATAATCAAAAAAGTTTTGGCTTTTTTCCTATAATATATCTAAAAAATAAAAACATGCAGACATTTAAATGGCAGATTCTTAAGTTGAAATAAAGGAAAAATGGATTGTATATATGTACATATTGTATGCACAACATATACATTTTCTAATTTTTAATGGTTGTTATTATATACAATCTTTGTTTTATATATGTATATATACCCATATATATGTATATACATACAATACATAAATTTATATATGTATACATATATGTATATATATACATAATACATGCATTTTCCAATTTTTAATGGTTATTTTTTGTTATATACAATCCTCCATTACATGATAGTATACTGTAATATCTTAGGTTCTCAGAAGACGAAATGAGAGTGAAAAGCAAGTTTGGGTACGTCCAGATGTCAAGTACAGCCCAGAAATGGACTATAGGTCTTTTTTTATTTCTGAAGAGATGCCTAACTCAGTTCAGAGAGATCCATCACCAGAATCAAAATGGTGGTTTTATCTGTTTGTTTTACTTTAAGCTACCATTGAACCAACGAAGACCTAGAGAGTTTATGACATCTATGTCAATAGAGGAAATACCCACATAGATGAAATCACAAGTCTCTGAAGTCATCTACACTCAACCACTACCCCTTCTAACCTACCCCTACACATCCAATTCCTTTGTATTCCATCTCTACAATACTTCTCATCTGATCCTTCTTTCCTTATTCCATTATTTACTACCCTAATACAAGTCCTCATTTCCTCTGGTCTGAAATATTTGCAGTGTGTTCCTAACCAGCTTTCCTGCTTCGAGTTTCTCCCCTCTCCATTTGCCCTGCCAAGACTTGCAAGATTTATTTCTCTAGTGCAGATCATAAAGCTGGCCTAACTTCAGGAGCTACCTAAACTGCCCTGAAGTATGGACCCAGGAGTCCCAGAGAGATTTGCTGTAACCAAACATCAAGGCTTTGGAGCAGCTTCTATTATACCATCATGAACTCCCTCCTCAACTGCCACAATCTGAAGATTATCATACCCAAGTTTCCCTGAAAACATCCCTATTTCTCTCCCTTCCACACCCTTCTCTACCTTGTTTTATAGTCAGTCTCTGCCCCAGTGAGTGGGTGAGAGGAGGTCAGTGGGCTGCCCTACTACCCTTCCCCTTATGGCTTAGGCCAGGTAATTTTTCCCTTGAAGGTACCAAATAGAAAGGACCTATTGCTTCCAGAACTGACCACCTCCTCTGATCCTTCTGTTAAGCCCCATTAGTTCCAGCAATAAGCCCCAACAATTGGGTAATTGTGTACCGGGGGAATTGTGTTTTCATGGAGGAGTTGGACAGTATGGGCTTCTCCTTACCTCCCTTTCCTTTCTCTTCCTTCTCCCTGTCTCTTCCAGCTCCCTCCATATAGGATTTTGTATGTTTTATTTGTACTTTTCCAAGTCCATTTTATGTGTTAGGACAGGACCTGTCTTTGTATTCCCAGGACCTAGCTAGTATCTACTATATATTCAAATGGATCTCTAATCTTATCAGTTTGGCTGCTCCCTCTAAAGATGCTGATCATAGCCTAGACTTGCCTGCCCATCCTGTGAAATCTTTTTTTTTTAATTTTTTTTTTTGCTTTTTGGAGGGGGGGAAGGCAAGGCAATTAGGGTTAAGTAACTTGCCCAAGGTCACACGGCTAGTAAGTGTTGTGTCTGAAGCCAGATTTGAACTCAGGTCCTCCTGACTCCAGGGCCAGTGCTCTATTCACTGTGCCACTTAGCCATCCCGATCCTATGCAGTCTTGTCCATTTCCTTATAAATTTATCACAGGGGATTCACTGCACGTGCTATTGAAGGCCTTCTTCAATTTCTTCTGAATTAACAAAGATAGCATTGGAGCACTCAAGCTGTCTTATCATTTATCCCTTGCCCTCACCACATGGCTAGCCCATCTTCTTTTCCTATCATGTATTTCCCTGATTTTATCTTTTACTTCTACTCTTCTTCAGAGTTTTTCACTGATTATATGATGTAGCCTGCTCACACCCACCTCTCTATTTCCTTCTGTGTGTCACATATTTCCAATTCTTCATAGACTGTTGAAACCATTCCTTCAAGACATATAATGACACTAGTAGAATATTCATATTCAGACAATGGGTCTTTGTTTCTGGGAAAAGTTTGGAGTTATTAGAGTAGTTTTGCAAAAAACAAAGGACAGAGCCTAGATGGAGGGGAAAAGGCAGGCACTCCCCTGAGCTCTACCTAAAACCCTTCCAAACAACTTTAAATAATGTTTCAAAATAAATTCTGGGACAAAACGACAGGGTGAAACAATTTTCTAACCTCAAACAACTTAGAAGGTTAGTGGGAAATGTCTGTTGCACCTAGGTGAGAGTAGAGCCAGCAAACAAGGAGTAGGCCTTTGGGACAACTGAATTAGTGACAGCAGTGGTGGTTTTCAGACCTCTCAACCTACAGACTGTAAGGGGGTCAGACAGTTGGTCAGAAGATTAAAGGGATCTCTTTGCTGGCAAGATTCTTTTGCATTGCCCATACTTGGATGTGGATCACAGTCCCATTTCTCACTCCTAGGGCAAGGAGAAGCACTAATCTGCTAGAGCTTGTGGCTGCAGGGGAGCTAGGACCCTGCTCACAGTTCCAGGGTGGAAAAGAGTGCTTGTGGTCACTCGCAGAGCAGAGCACAGGCCAAGAGAGGAGTAAATACATCTCTTCCTTCAGGGGTAGGGAGCCTGCAACCCCAAGACCGCAGGTTCCTCATATCTGCCCTAGATCATACCACCTTAGAAGAACCAAAAACTTACAGGTGCCCAAAATTATCTCTGAGAACAGCTGCACAAAAAAACCTGAAGCTTGGGACAGTGTGCCCTGTACCCTGGAAGCAGAGTCCCACATTACCATAGAGTTAAAAGTCAAGAAATAGACTGGAAAAAATGAGCAAACAGCAGCAAAAAAAATATCCTGACCCTAGAAAGTTACTGTGGTGACAAAGAAAATCAAAACACAAACTCAGAAGACAACAAAGTCAAAACTACTACGTCCAAAGCCTCAAAAGAAGATATAATTGGTATCAGTCCATAAGAGAACTCAAAAAAGATTTTTTTAATCAAGTAAGAGGAAAAAATGGGAAGAGAAATGAGAGTGATACAAGAGAATCATGAAAAAAGAGTTAACAGCTTAGTAAAGGAGGCATGAAAAATACTGAAAAAAATAACACCTTAAAAAATAGGCTAACTGCTAAAAGAGGAACAAAAAATCCAGTGAAGAGAAGAATGCCTTAAAAAGCGTAATTAGTCAAATGAAAAAAAGACATACAAAAATTCACTGAAGAGAAGAACTTTTTTTAAAAATTTATTTATTTTTCATTTTCAACATTACTTCCATAAGATTTTGAGTTCTAAATTTTCTCCCCCCTCTATTTCCTACTCCCTCCCCAAGACAGCATGCAATCTGATACAGGCTCTATATATACATTCATATCAAACATTTTCACATTAGTCATGTTGTAAAGAAGGACTATAACCAATAGGAGGAACCACAAGAAAGGAGAGAGAGAGAGAGAGAGAGAAAGAGAGAGAGAGAAAGAGCCCAAAGAGCAAATAGCATGCTTTGGCCTACATTCAGACTCCATAGTTCTTTTTCTGAATGTGGATAGCATTTTCCATCATGAGTCTTTTGGAGTTGTCTTAGATTGCTGAGAAGAGCTAAGTTTATCAAAGTTAGTTATTGCACAGTGTGGCTGTTACTGTGTACCATATTCTCTTGATTCTGCCCACTTCACTCAGCGTCAGCTCATGTAAGTCTTTCCAGGTTTTTCTGACATCCACCTGCTCATCATTTCTTATGGAACAATAGTAGTCCATTATATTCATATACCACAGCTTGTTCAGCCATTCTCTAGTTCGTGAGCACCACCTCATTTTCCAGTTCTTGGCCACATGTGGGTCCTTTTCCTATTTTTATGATCTCTTTGGGATACAAACCTAGAAGTGGTATTGCTGGGTCAAAGGGTATGCACAGTTTTATAGCCCTTTGGGCATAGTTCCAAATTGCTCTCCAGAATGGTTGGATTAGTTCCCAACTCCACCAACAATGCATTAGTGTTCCAATTTTCCCACATCTTCTCCAATATTTATAACTTTCGTGTTTTGTCATGTTAGCCAATATGATAGGTGTGATGTGGTTCCTGAGAGTTGTTTTGATTTGCATTTCTCTAATCAGTAGTGATTTAGGACATTGAAGAACTTCTTTAAAAACAGAATTAGTCAAATGGGAAAAGAGATACAAAAATTCACTGAAGAAAAGAACTCCTTAAAAAATAGAACTGGCCAAATGGAAAAGGAAATACAAAAACTCACTGAAGAAAATAATTCCTTAAAAACTAAAATTAGGCAAGTGGAAGCTAATGACTTTATGAGACATCAAGAAACAATAAAAATAAAATCAAAAAAATGAAAAAATTTAAGAAAATATGAGATGTCTAATTGAAAAAACAACTGACAACTGACCTGGAAAATAGATCTAAGAGAAATAATTTAAGAATTATTGGACTGCTTGAAAGTCATGATCAAAAAAAGAGTCTAGATATCATATCTTTTAAGAATTTATCAAGGAAAAGTGCCCTGATATTCTAGAACCAGAATCCACTGATCACTTCCTGAAAGATGTCTCAAAATGACAACTCCCAGGAATATTATAGCCAAATTCCAAAGCTTTTCAGGTCAAGGAGAAAGTATTGCAAACAGCCAAAGAGAAACAATTCAAATAATGTGGAGCCACAGTCTGAATAACACAAGGTTTAGCAATTTCTACATTAAATACTCAGAGATCTTGCAATTTTAACATTCTGGAGGGCAAAAGAGCTAGGATTTCAACCAAAAATTACCTACCCAGGGGAGAAATGGATATTCAGTGAAATACATGACTTTCAAGCATTCCTGATGAAAAGACCAGAGCCAAATAAAAAAAAAAATTTACTTTCAAATACAAGACTCAAGAGAAGCATAAAAAGGTAAAGAGAAAAGAGAAATCTTAAGGTATTAAATAAGATTAAACTGTTTACATTCCTACATGATAAAATGATACTTGTGAACTTCTAAAAGCTTTTTCACTCTCTGGGCAGTTTGGAAGGAATATAACATAGAGGGCATGGGTGTGAGTTGAATATGATGGTATAATTATCTTTAAAAAAACTAAAATTATGAGGTGAGGAGAAATGCACTGGGAGAAGGGGAAAAGGAGAGGTAGAATGAGTTAAATTATCTGACATAAAAGAGACATGAAAGAGCTTTTATAGTGAAGGGGAAGATGGGAGAGTTGGGGGGAGCACATAATCCTTACTCTCATTGGAATTGGTTCAAAGAAGGAATAACACATACTCTCAGTTGGGTATAGAAATGTATCTTACCACACAGGAAAGTAGGAGGGAAAAGGGGAGAAGAGAAGGGGCTGGGGCTGATAGAAGGAAAGGCAGATTAGGAGAGGTAAAAGTCAAAAGCAAAACACTTTTGAGAATGGACAGGGTGAAAGGAGAGAGACAAAGAAACTAAGATAAACATGGGAAATACATATCATTAACTGTGAAAAACATTTACATCAATTTTCTCTGATAAAAAAAACCTCATTCCTGAAATATAGAGAGAATAGAGTCAAATGTATAGAAATAAGAGCCATTCCTCAATTTATAAATGGTCAAAGGATATGAACAGGTAGTTTTCAAGCAAAGTAATCAAAGCCTTCTATCGATAGTCATATGAGAAAATGCTCTTAATCACAATTGATTAGAGAAATGCAAATTAAAACAGCTCTGAGCTATCACCCCACACCTTTCATATTGGCTAATAAGACAGGAAAGGAAAATAACAAATATTGGAGGGAATGTGGGAAAAATTGAAACACTAATAGACTGTTGGTTAAATGGTATATTGACTCAACCATTCTGTAGAGCAATTTGGAACTATGGTCAAAGGACTATAAAAGCATGTGTACCCTTTGACAAGCTATATCACTACTAGGTCTCTATCTCAAAGAGATAAAAAACAAAAAGGAAAAGGACATATGTGTACAAAGATATTTATAGTAGCTCTTTTAATGGTGGCAAAGAAATGGAACTTAAGGGGATGTCTGTCAATTCAGGAATGCTGAATAAATTGTGGTATATGATTGTGATGGAATACTGTTGTACTATAAGAAATGATGAACAGGATGCTCTTAGAAAAACCTGGAAAGACTTACATGAAGCAATGCAAAATGAAATGAGCAAAACCAGGAGAATATTGTATATAATAACAGCAATAATTGTGATGATCAACTCTGAATGACTTAACTGTTCTCAGCAATACAATGGTCCAAAACAATTTTGAAGGACTTATGATGAAAAATACTGTCCATCTTGAAAGAAGAAATAGGTAGAGTCTGAATGCAGATCAAAGCATACTTTTTCTTTATTTTTCTTGGTTTTTTGGTCTGTGTTTTCTTTCACAACATGACTAACATGGAACTATGTTTTGCATGGTTGCACATGTATAATCTATATCAAATTGTTTGCCTTCTCAATGGGGGGAGGAAGGGAAAAGAGGGCAAGAGGGAGAGAATTTGGAACTCAAAATTTTTTTTAAATGAATGTTTAAAATTGTTTTTACATGTAATTGGCCAAGAACTGGACATTGAGAGGAAGCTCTTCCATTGGGGAATGGCTGGATAAGTTGTGGTATGTGGATGTAATGGAATACTGTTGTTCCATAAGAAACGATGAGCAGGCAGATTTCAGAAAAACCTGGAAAGACTTGCATGAACTGATGCTGAGTGAAGTGAACAGAACCAAGAGAACATTGTACACAGTAACAGCCACATTGTGCAATGACTAACCTTGATAGACTTAGCTCTTCTCAGCAATGCAAGGATCTAAGACAATTCCAAAAGACTCAATATGGAAAATGCTATCCAAGAAAAAACTGTGGGGTCTGAATGCAGACCAAAACATGCTATTTTTTTTTCTTTTTTGTGGTTTTTCTCTTTTCCTCTGATTCTTTTTTCACAACATGACTAATGTGGAAATATGTTTAATATGATTATACATGTATGGTCTATATCACATTGCATGCTGTCTCAGGGAGGGGTGAAAATTTAGAACTCAGAATTTTATAAAAATGAATGTTAAAAAATAAAAATAAATATTTTTTTTAAATCTCTCATTTGATTTGACCATCTTTACTAGCTTTCCTCCTATAGCTCTCATCTTCTTTACAACTAAACTCTTTGAGAAAGCCATACATACTTGCTGCCTCCATTTTCTTTTCTTTGGCTTCTAAACCCTCAGAAATCTGAGTTCTGTTCATATCATTTCACTGAAACCAGTCTCTCCAAATTTATTAATCTTTTAATTGCCAAATCCAAAAGCCTTTTCTCAGTTCTCATCCTTCTTCATTTCCCTGTAACTTTGACACTGTTGATCACCCTGTTTTCCTAGAGCTGGGGTGGGGAACCTTTTCATATTAGAAGCCTGCATTAATATTTAGCTGTAATTGAATAAAGTCACATTCAAGAAACTTCAATTAGATATACTTTAAAATGTACATTGTTTTATAAAAATCCAACTGCTATGTACTTAATAATTTCAGAAAACGAAAACTATTTCTTCATTTTAAAGTTAGCTTTTTAATGATTTAGTTGTGTCTGCTTTTTGTTGGAAAGCATTAGAATATTTTGTTGCAGCCTGGAGTTCTCAGTTTCAGTTGATTGTCTAGATGGGTATCACTCATTTGTGACCTTAAAAGCATCTTGATTTGAGTTAGATTGGAGAATGTAGATTCACAACATGTAGAATGTGGAGAGAATGTAGAATCACAATAAGTGATTGAAAAGCAGGAAAGCATTTTTCAGGCATGGTGCCAAAGGCATTGGTGTTCTTCTGCATTTTTCCTAATTTCAACTAGATCATCAAACAATGACTTTAAAATGTTACCTGCTGAGAGCTCAATTAACTCCATCTGTAGTTCTTTAGGTGCCTTAGGTGAGGCTGAAATGCTAATTTGAGTGTGAAATCATGATTCTCCAAGTCACTGAACCTGTATTCTCCAATTAATAGGTCTATAACAGCTGCATATTCTTCAAATTATTCAAATATATCATCCTGCTCCTCAATGACCTTTGCTAACCGGGTAAAATGTTCATCTAAAATTTCCTTTTGAAGAAGTGTTTTGAAAAAGTGATAGCTTTTTTCAAAATCCTTGGATTTCTTTTGCCACACTTCGTAAGTAGACTTAATTTTACCTCTCAAAGAAATACTCAAGTCATTTTAATTTGACGTGATATCACATGGAAATGCAGCATTCCTATAGAAGTCTGCTTTCAATAGTTCACATTGCTGATACTGTTCTTCATAAAATTTAACTATCTGTTCTTGCAGAGATAAAAAATTGGCTAACACCTGTCACTGGAATAGCCAAGACACTTTAGAATGACACTTCAAATCCACACTGAATATCTCATCATTCAGCTTTAGCATGTCACAAAGCTGACAATGCTGTGTTACATTTGCACAAATATAGTTAACAATACTTATAACTTGTTGCAGAGTGTCACTTAAAATGGTAGCTTTAGCCCAGAGATTTTGCTGATATAAGATACAATGAAAAGAAATGAGTGAGTGCATCTGGATCTGTTAATCCTTTTTTTAATCTGTGCAATAAACTTTTCATGTTTTCCTGTCATGAAAGATATACCATCTGTACATACACTCACTAAATTTACCAAATTCAGTCCAACTTCATAACATTTATCTTGAAAGTTGTTAAAGATATCTGTTCCCTGTGTTCTGTTCATAAAACTGCCCAAAGCGTGTAACTCTTCATAGCAAAGAAAATCTTCTCTTATGGTCCAAATGAAGTATAAAACTTGTAATGTGTCAGTAGTATCAGTTGATTCATCCGAAGTAATTAATGTATATTTATTTTTTCCTTTTAAAGTATTGCAGGAAGTTTTTCTGTTAAGTTGAATGCTAATAATTCATGCTGCCAGTCAATTATGGTTCTCCTTGAAAGAGGCAGTTGTTTGTACTTTGAAATGTTATTAGGGTCTAAGCATCCTATAACTTTGACAATGCAAACTTTCCCAGTTTCTACATCACTGAATGGCTTCTCTTTTTTCCCTGAGTCTATAGGCTACTTTATAAGTTGCTTCAATGGCATTATTTCCAGGTCTTATTACTGCTTGAAAGAATTGTCTTTGCTTTTGCTTTTCATCTTTTCATTTCTTTAATACAACTTTTCATGCCTCTTCCTCTAATTTAAAATATCTGTGGTCTTTATGAGTGTTATAATGCTGATGAGTATTGAATTTCTTTAATGTTGATATTGCAGTATCACAAAGCAAGCAAATCATCTTATCTTTAGCAGAAACAAGATAATATTGTAATTCCCAATTCTCATTTTAAAAAAATCTGTTTTCTTCCTTCAGTGTTCTCTTGGTCTTCTTTGACATGATGGGCTGTTAAGCTGACAGAATTTAAAAATACTGTTGAACTGTACCACTATTCACAAATTCCACTTCAAACAGAAATACAGTGCACCATTGTCAAAAGCTGGTAACAAACTGGCATATTTGACCCCTGTTAACTCTTGTCAACCAGCCTTGTGCAGTAGAGGCACCAGTCAAGCAGGAGAATTTAGAACTAAATAATGAGTATAGCAGCTGTCAATTTAGGTCTTATGGCTTACTGATGTTCTAGTTGTGCCAGTCAGTCTGGGAGGATTATTTAGTTGAAACTTTGTTCTGTTTCTTTGTTCTTTGTTCTCCCCTCCATACGCTCTATGCTCCAGCTATATTAGTCTACTTGCTCCTCTTTACATATAATACTCCATCCCCCAAAATTCTTTGGTATTTTAAATATGTTCATTTTAAAAATTAAATAAAACCATAAAAAAGAACAAGAATATATTAATAAAAATAAAAGGATTTGTTCTGTAAAGTTTGGATTCAGTCAAAAAGCCTAACTTAAAGACCTAGAAGGCCACATGTGGCCTTAAGGTGCAGCAGGTTCCCCACCCCTGTCCTAGACTTTCTCTCTTCTCTCCTAGTTCTTCTCTGCTCTTTCTTACTGCTTCTTCTCAGTCTCCTTTCTTGTAGCTTCATTTAGGTCATGCCTACTGTAGGTGTCCCCCAAAAGTATGTCCTGTTCCCTCTTCTCTTTTCCCTCTTTAGTGATCTTATCAGATACCATGCATTCAATTATTTCTATCAGAAGATTCCCAAATCTCTTATATATCCAGCCCTAATCTGTGAGTGCTAGTCTTACATCACCACCTGTCTTTTACATATGTCAAACTAGATGTGCTATAGACATCTCACATTCAAGATGAATAAAATAGGACTCATTAACTCTTCCCCAAAACCCTCCTTGCTTCCTACCTGTCTTATTACTGTCAAAGGCACCACCATCTTCCCAATCACCCAGGCTTCCAACTTTGATGTCATCCTTAACTCCTCTCTCATTCCATACATCTAAATCTATAGTCAAGTCTTGTTGTTTCTACCTTCACAACATCTCCCATGTATATCCCTTTCTTTCCACATACACAAATATCACCCTGTTGCAAGCCCTCATCATCCTTCATTCTTGAACTATTGTAAATAACCTTCTAATTGATCATCCTGCCTCAATTCTCTGCTCCTTCCAGCCATCTTCCATTCAGCTGTCAGAGTGATTGCCCTAAACTAAAAAGTCTGACCATGTTACCCTTCCCTTCTTGATGATTTCCAGTGGCTCCCTATTACCTTCAGAATAAACTATAAAATCCTGTTTGACATATAAAGCTCTTCACAACCTGACTCCTTCCCACCTAGTTGTCTTATATTTTACTCCCCTCCACACACTCTGTGCTTCAGCTATAACTAGTCTACTGCTGTTCTTTACACGAAATACTCCATCCCCTAATTCCATGCCTTTCCACTGGCTATCTCCCATGCTTGAAATGCTCTGCCTCCTCATGTCTGACACTTGGCTTCCTTGACTTCCTTAAAAACTTGACCCAAATCACCTTCCATTCACACTGTAAATACCTTGTATGTACCATTTTTTTCCATGTTTTTCTCCCACTACCACCACAATTGTAATGTGAGCTCCTTGAGGATAAAGGCCATATTTTTATCTTTTTAATCTCTAGCCTTTAGAACAGTATCTGGCACAGTACACGCTTAATAAATACTTATTAATGATTTTTCATAATTAATACAAACAATAAACACAGTGAGATTATGTATTCCCTATAAATTTAAGTCAACTGAAGGATGGTAATGATGTGATCTATTATAGAAACACTTTTTACAATTGTGCCACCTCCAGCACAGATCTTTTCTATCTATATTTGATCTGGTACAATGCTTTCCCTATCTCTGTTCTCTTTAATTCCATTTCTTCTCTTCTATGAATGTCTCTGTAACTATGATGTTAGAGTCAAGTGTGGTGGCTTTACTGTCCTTGATGGTGAAAAGTATACTCTAAATTTTTTTGCATATTGTTAAATGTACTTTGGCTAACAAGTGTGAATCATCATGAAAAAGAATAAATTACAAATAAATTTCTACCACACAATATGAGAAGGTGATAAGAGAGATTCTTCAATCTTCTAGGTTAAAGGAAACCAATATTCTTCAGAAAATAGTGGAAAATCAGGTAGAAATAGTTTAATAGTATAGTACCCCATTATAGTTTCTAGACATCAGCTTCACTATCTATTCAGTTACTGCTCCTGAGCTCCCATTTTCTCCACTGACCCTTCCCCTAGGGCCTAGGCCATCTAGAATTGGATTGTCATGTGATAACAGAACAATGCAGTTACCTAAACTAGAACATCAAATATAGAACCAGATAAGAATGAAGGAAATGTTCTTACTACACATTCCCAAATTTACAGCCTCCCCAGATTCCAGAGAATGTAGTTTGTGAGTCCTCTCAGTTCTCCTTCCATGCCATTTTATCAGCTCAACATCACTAGCTGGTAGAATAGGAAATTAGATTTGTGAGTCCATTTTCTTACTATTCCTTATGCTACTATATCATGATGCCATAGAAAGATAGAGGACAGTAAGGAGTCATTAGCAATTTTCCCAGCAACAAACCAGTAACCTTGAGGTCTGAAAGGCATTTTATCTCAGTACTAGATCTGTAATATATTGACAGTTTGCAACAGCAACTTCTCACATAGTGAATTGTAAATGGGAAGATATCTGCATCTATGGTTTCTCAGAATATAAGAGGGAATATGCTACCTGTTTGAAGTAGCAGAATTCAAATGTAACTGCACCAGAATTTTCTGATTCCATATCCATTTTCCTTACTTTTCATTTGTGTATCTTGCTTTTATTTTCCTGCATCTCATTAATTTCATGGGGTTGTGCAATCAGCCTGCACAATGCAAACATTCCCCTCCACCCAAATTGTATGCCAGAGTAATATTGTCACCTGCTGAACTACAGCTTGTGGAAGACAAAGTCCCTCAACCTGCTGTTAGTTCTGTAGGGGGAACATGTTCTCTCCTTGGAAACCAGATCTCCTAGAAACCTGGGTAAAGCACTGCAAGTGAAAATGCTACCCAGCATGGACACTGGTGGGAGAGAATGGACCTACAAACCTGCCTTTTTTTCTAACATTCCCAGTAGGAGACTGCTAAGTCAGTGTTGTGAAAGCAGAGCTAAGAAGATAAAAACCTGTCTTCTCTAGAAATCTGAGAGGTTGTAGTTTGGGAAATAGGCAGTAAGAATGATTAGTAATTGATTCTTATCATTTGTTAATACCTCTTACATCCTGTTTTAAGTAAATGTGCTCTTGTATTGCTGTGATATCATAGCATTAATTATGGCTAATTGGGAAGAGTCAGGGGGAAAAAACAGAGCCTTTGGTGAATCCAAACTGCTTCCAGGAACCTTAATTAGGCAGTGGGGTGACATATTCATAAGTCAAAAGAATGACTTGTAAATACATTCATTGTTTTGTTTTATTTTTTCTTAAAACAGGCCAAGAAAAGAGAAGAGATTCTTGATCTGTTAAGAAAACAAAGAGAAGAGAGAATAGAGGTGAGATTGATACCAAGAAATGTACATGAACTTGCCTGGAGAAAGAGTATAGTAAATGTTTTGTAATAATGTAGATACTATGATTATTCGGTCCACATTTTTTTTAAATAGGCAAAATTCAGTCAGTATATCAGGAGCAATAGCTAGAAGAAAAAGTTACTTCATTTATGTCTTAAGTCAGATCTTTTTTTTTTTTAGAAAGAATTGGTTTCTCTTCTTCATAAGCCAAAGGTCAAGGTACCCCAAACAAAGTAAGTTTAAACCTTTCAGAATAATATCTCCTGTTTCTAGTTTCCTAGTTTAAAGATGTATTTTACTATAGAGGAGTGCAAAGAGAACGTTTGACTTTAAATTGGGAGACCAATATTCAAGCATCAACTCTGGCACTTATTATTTGTATGCCTTGAAATATTTGATCCATCTAACCCAAGTTTCAGTTTCCTCATCTGTGGAATGGGAATAATATTTGCACTGCCTGCCTTTGAGAGTTATAGGGAATGTGCTTTAAATAAAGTACTTAAAGTACTATGTAAATGTGCATTACTACTAGTAATTGCATAGTCAAAAGGGTTTTTTTTTGTATTTTGTCCTATTGGGACTCCATTGCTGAGGCTTAAAAGGAAGGTTTTACAGAAGCTTAGTCAATGGTCAGTTGAAACAATAGGATAAGGATAGGGAATGGACCTGTAATTTCATTGGTAAAGGGAACTCCCATATGAAGAAACTTTGACACTTTCTCTGCAGCCAGTGGTCTTAAAGAGTTGCCTAGAACAATGATATCAAACTCAGATAGAAACAGGGCCATGAAACTGTTTATCAGAATTCCTGCTGGCTGTATATTGACTTAGAAAACCACGTATTATTGACATTATCCATGTTCCATTTTTTATTTTGTTAAATTATTTCCCAATTACATTTTAATCTGGTTCTGACCTCAGAGGTTCCATGTTTGACACCTTCAGCCCAGAGCACTAAGGAGTTAAACAACTCAACCTTCCTGGCTTCAAGGGTGATTATAGAATAGAGACTCTTTAATTTGGTGCATTAAAGAGATCACTTAGCTTAATTAGACATATCCAACAGAGCATCAAAGGGGAGGCAGGGGCAAAGAAAGAACATTAGAGCAATATCTACTGCTAAAACTAGGGCAACAATTGACACACATACCCCCAGATTAAGGCTGAAACTAGCAGCAGGTAATACCTCTGAAATGTGGCTGAGAAGTGCAGTGGAAAGAGATCTCTTGTAGTTGAAGGATCTGGGTCCAAATCCTACTTCAGACACTTTCTACCTATGTGATCCTGGGGCAAGTCACTTAACCTCCCTAGACCTCAATTTTCTTATCTATAATAGGGTTAGACTAAATGATCTCTGAGGTCCCTTCTAGTTCTTGATCTTTAATACCTTCTAAAACAAGTATCTTATTTACTTCATATTCAATAAGCATCAATATACTGATCACTGAAATCAGTTTAAGAAAGAGACTAAACAAATGTGAGTAATTTGAAGAAAATCTATCATTGCTTCATTCTCCTGAAGACTGTTTTTGTGTCGTGAGCCTAGTTCCTCTGACAAAAATGCAAGACCTGTGGAATTGAAAAAGAGACTCTTAAAATCCAGCTCCAGCCCTGCTTTCCATTCTCCATACAAGGCACAAATAACCTTTCTATATTGTGAATCAGACAAGTTTCTGGTATTCTCCAGGATACACTGAAGCATCATTCACAGACTTAATTTTACTCTGTATAAAGTTATCAAACCAGACATATCCTGTGTTCTTATACCTTCAAGAATTGTGCAGAATGCATTCCTATCTCTTATTTATTTAGGAAAATAATGCTTTAAGGGCTAAAATACTCTGAAGTTGCTCAAAGCCCTCAATTTGCCCCTAAAGTAATGTTCTGCATTGGTGGTAAATTTAAATAAACTATATTGGAATTTCTTTTTTTTTTAAGTTTCTTTTTTTTTCTTTTTTTTTTATTAAATTCTTTATTAAATTTTTTTGAGTTACATCTTTTCACCCCGTCTTTCCCCCGCCCACCACCCCAAAACAGCCATCCCAGTATTTCCCCCCTCCCCCAGTCTATTCTCTCC
>CM053582.1:168606848-168675464 GCA_028627135.1 Pseudochirops cupreus | reverse complement strand
ATACAGTTCCTCGTAGCCGAGCTGACTTTAGTGGGAAGTATCTTTGTGTGCGTTTTGGAGTTCCAGGATTGGTTTAGAGTCCTATTTTATGGGTATTTTGGGGTGGCTCTGTGAGAGCTGCGATGTGTTGCTGCTTCTATGGTGCCATCTTGGCTCCGCCCACCAACTATATTGGAATTTCATAGGAAATTATTAAGCATAAATTCAAGTCAGAATTTGCTTTTTAAGCATTTGGAAAGAAGGTAGAGATAATAATGACTAATGTTTATATAGTGTTTTAAGATTTGTAAAATCTTTTACAAAATACACTATCTCATTTGATCCTCACAACAAATCTGTGAGATAAGTGCTACAGACATTTATTATCCCCATTTTACAGATGAGAAAACTGAGGCTGGGAGTTTAAATGCCTTGCCTAGGGTCACAAAGCTAGTAAATAGTAAGAAGGATTTTAATCCAAGTCTTACCAGACTCTAGGTCTAGCCAGACTCCAGGTCTAGTACTCTACCAACTACTAACAAACTAATTGGTAAGCCAGCTGAAGGTAATTTCCTAGAGTGTCATAGAAGCTCTAACAACAACTCTGATTTATTTGGCACTAGTTTTTTAAAGCATTTTCCTTATAAGGACCCTTGAGGTAGGTGAGTATTATTATCCTCATTTACAAATGGATTACAAATGGTTTATGGAACCCTATGGCAAATAGTTTTACCAGGGAAAAGAAGAAATGGAAACAAGAAATGTCATTACTTGGGCTCTAAGGAGATTTCATGAAACAATTTCCTTAATCCAAAGAAGGTGACTTCATAATTGATGTAAGTGCTTTTTTCCATTATGAGGAAATATTTGTTAAAAATAAAATAAAATAAACAGGAATCCTGCAAACATCCCAGAGAGTGGGGAGGAAGGATAGTTTGATTTACAGTGTTAATAGAAACTCTGTCCTTTCATTGATTAGAAAATCTGAGCATTTGTAAACTTTGAAAAAACAAGGATTAAGGTCATATATTGGTTTACAGAGAATAGATCTAGAACTAACATCAATCACTGATCCCCGTTCATAACACATATCCTACAAAAGAGTCTATCTAATTAATCACTCAGCTTTTGTTCCCATCAGGGAACTGGAAGCACAAACATTTGGGGGTTTTTTTGTTTGTATGATTATGATTGTCCTGTCAATGTGTCTTTTAACTTGCACCCTACTGAGCCTGAGCCCTCAAAGACAGACAGTCTTACCTATAGTTTTTATTACAATAAAATTCATCAATACTGAGTTTACAGTGGTTTCTCATAGCCTGAGTCTTTGGCTGGTCTTACCCAAGGTGTAGTCCTCACCTGTTTGACATCCTTTGAGGATTTTCCCTAACCAAAAACAAACAATAAAATCATATTCAAGCATCTGTAGTTAATGATGCCATCACTTGAGTTAAGCATGATGCCTTCTGGCCGCCAGGAGCACTCTAATGGGATTGATAGGGATAGAGATACCAAAAGAAGCCCAGAGATGATCCAGAAAGAGTGAAGGGGAAAGGAAAAGGGAAGTAAGGGGGAAGGTAAATCCAGCCTTGTGTATCACAGAAAGAAAATTATTCTAAACCTTCCCAAGCTTTCTGCATACATGCTCTGATACCTACAACTCCTTTAAAAGTATAGAGTCCTTCATTCCACAATTAGAGATAAAGCTTAAAATATACATCCCCTTGGGGCTAGCATGGTTCTTCAGGTAATATTCATCACTTAAATTCACACTTGCAATTCACATCAAATCTTTTCCTGGAAGCAGGTTTTTATAATGTTTTAGAAAGTACAAAGGCCCTAGAAGCCTAAAAAGGGGGAGGGGGAGAGGTAGAGAAGGGAGAAGAAATGGAATTGGAAAAGAAGACTTCAAGGACAAAGAAAGGGACATAGGCATGGGAATGCTTTACATTTCTTATAACATCTTCTCATTTACACTGCCTCCTTACTGCAGTCCTCAGACACAGGTAGACTCCATGTTACAGGTAGATTAAGGCTCATGCAGGTGTGTCCATAGAGTCAACAAGATGTATTAGAGCTAGGATTGAGCCTCAGGTCTTCTATTTCTTTGTCTAGCACTGCAGCTGGGTGGCAGAGTTAATAAAGTACTGAGCCTGGAGTCAGGAAAATGAGTTCCAATCCAGCCTCAGACATGTTGGCTGTGTGACTCTGGCCGAGTCACTTATCCTCATCTTATGTTTGCTTCAGTTTCCTCATCTGTATAATGGAGATCTACCTATCAAGGCTGTTGTGAGGATCAAATAATTGTAAAGTGCTTAGAATAGTGAGTGCTAAATAAATGTTAGCTATTATTATTATCTGGCATTCTTTCTATTATACCTGCAGAGACAGGAGACCTGCGATCTTGAGTAAGCTAATTACTTCATCTCACTTGGCCTTCACCTCCTCATCTGTCAAGTGAGGGGGTTGGACTAAGTCTCTAAGCTTTCTTTGGAGTCCTGTTATTTTAAAGCTCTGTGCTATATTTTTCTCTAGGGCTGGTCCTTACTGTTGTCTACGAATAATCATGGAGAAGATTTTTTTTTTTTACATTTGTCATAATGTCACATCTCTAGCCTTGGCAGAAGAATGAACAAGATAAGGATGATTGTGACCTTAGGCAAGTGGCCTCAGTTTCTACATTTGTAAAATGAAGGACTTGGTCTCTAAAATCTCTTCTAATTCTAAAATTCTGTGATTCTATGCACTATATTCCTGTGGCTAAAACTAGCCCAGCTAAAAGATTCTTTGGGTCTGATGCATGATAACTGCTCCTGGAATAGCAGCAACTGGGTTCCTTAAAAACCATGCAGGGCTAAATCAGATCTTTCCTTTGGACCAGTTGTGTTGCTATAAGTATGGTCACCTAAAAATAAACCCCATTCTTTCCTAGCTTGGACATTTTCTTAGCCATTTGAATCCTTAAATTGAATATGGACATATATTCTTTCCCTCCTGTTGAGCAAAGCCACTGAGTGATCTCTCCTTTCTCTGTATTCCTAAAGTTCTTCTTGTCTAGAGCATTCATTTGGCAATCAATTCTAGAATTCTGGAATGATAAAAACTGGAAGGAATGTCACTTTGTAAACTCTCTAGGCTTAATCTCCCACTTTATGGATAAGAAAAAATAGGTCCCAAGATAAGGGATTTGTCAAAGGTCCCACAGCTAGATGACAGAGTGCTGAACCTAGAGTTAGGAAAACCTGAGTTCAAATCCAGCATAGGACATTTCCTAGCCATGTGATCCCGGTCAAATCACTTTACCTCTGTCTCAGTTTCCTCAACTGTAAAACAGATATCATAATAGCACCTATCTTATAGTGTCATTATAAAGATAGGATGTTATAATATTTGAAAAGTTCTTAGCACAATGCCTGGCACACAGTAGGCACTTAATAAATGCTTATTCCCCCAATCTTAGACTCAAAGCGTTTTGATCTTGGTAAGACCTGCCAGAGGCTGTACCCTGTTAGCATGGCCTCCCTAACATGAGACCTCAAAATGAGAATGGAATGAAAAATAAAAGAAACATATAATTGAAAAAAATGATTGTTCTAGTAATTGAGGTTGTTTTATCAGTAAATTAGATCCAGTACAGGCTAGATAGAGAAACCAGCATCAAGATAGTCCTAAACATGAAAGTTTGTCCTTCAATTCTCCATTTTGGGGGACAAGTATAGATATTGCCTCCAAAAGGCAAAGAAGTATTAGTTTTCTTCATTTATATATGACTGATTTGTTAGTGTACACTAACTTAGGTGTACTTTTTAATTATATATGAAAATATTATCTACCATGCCCACAAATAAATAAATGCTTCTGATATTTCCCTGTGCAGTGTTTTTTCCACTCTATCACTAAATATCAGTTGTGATCTTATGACATTTTTTATATTGTTGTCTTAAACTATCATTTATCTCTTGGATTGTTATTTAGCTTTTCACGTGTTTATATTTGTCTCTGCCAACAGGATCACAAACTCCGCGGGGGCAGTACCATGTCCAGTACTTCTTTCTGTTCCTCACAGTGCCTAGAATAGATGTTGTTGTTGTTGTTCAGTCATTCAGTTGTGTCCTTCTCTTCCTGACCCCATGGGCCATGACACACCAGACCTTTCTATCCTCCAGTCTCCTGAAGTCTGTCCAAGCTCATGTTTGTCAACTTCCATGACACTAGCTATCCATCTCATCCTCCTCCTTTTCCTTTTTCCTTCAATCTTTCCCACCATCAGGGTCTTTTCCAATGAGTCTTGTCTTCTTATTATGTGGCCAGAGTATTTAAGTTTCAGCTTCAGTGTTTAACCTTCCAATGAATAGTCTGAATTAATTTCTTTAAGTACTGACTGATTTGATCTCCTTGCTGTCCAACATACCTTTAAAAGTCTTCTCCAGTACCACTATTAGAAAGTGCTGATTCTGTGGCACTCGGCTTTCCTTACAATCCAACTCTCACAGCCATAAATTGCTAATAGAAAAACCATAGCTTTGAGTATACAGACCTTTGTTGACAAGGTGATATCTCTGCTTTTTAGTATGCTGTCCAGATTTGCCATAGCTTTAGGAGTAAGAATCTTTTAATTTCATAACTTCAGTCACCATCTGCAGTGATCTTTGAGTCCACAATATAAAATCAAACATTGCTTCCATTTCTTCTCCCTCTCTTTGCCAGAAGTGATGGGACCAATGCCAACTAGATCTTAGTTTTTTTGATGTTAAACCTCAAGTCAGCTTTTACACTCTCCTCTTTCACCCTCATCAAGAGACTTCTTAATTCCTCTTTACTTTCTGCCATCAGAGTGATATCATCTACATATCTGAGATTATTGATATTTCTCCTAGCAAGCCTAATTCTGGCTTTTGATTCATCCAGCCTGGCATTTCCCATGATATACTCAACATATAAATAAGTCAGTACTCCTTTTCTAATCTTAAACTAACCAGTTTCATGTTTGGTTCTAACTGTTGCTGCTTGGCCAGCACACAAGTCTCCTCAGGAGACAAGTAACATGATCTGGCCCTCCCATCTCTTTGAGGACTTACCATATTTTGTTATGATCCACACAATCAATGGATTTAGTGTAGTCAATGAAGCAAAAGTAGATATTTGGTTTGGAGTTAGGTTTTTTTTCTGGAATTCCCTTGCTTTCTCCATAATCCAATGAATGTTGGCAATTTGGTCTCTACTCCCTCTGCCTTTTGGAAATCAGCTTGCTCTTCTGACAATTCTCAGTTCACAAATTATTGAAGCCTAGCTTGCAGAATCCTAAACATAAACTTGTTGGCATGTGAAATGAACGCAGTTGTTCAGTAATTTGTAAATTCTTTGGCATATGTAACATATGTACATATGTAATGATCACCTGAATTAAATTCACTCATTCCCATCTATTTAAGTTCATTGACACCAGAGATGTTGATGTTCAATCTTTCTACCTCCTGTTTGATCAAGTCCAGCTTACCTTGGTTCATAGATCTTTCATGGAAGGCTCCTATGCAACATCAGACTTTCCTTTTGTCACCAGAACATTCCTGTGGCTGAGCTTTCTTTCAGCTCTGGCCCAGCTTCTTCCTTTTTTGGAGATACTTGTAGTTTTCCTTCACTCTTCCCCATTAGTATTTTGGACACCTTCCAACCTAAGGGGTTCATCTTCTAATATCACATCTTTTATCATTTTAATACTGTTCATGGGGTTTTCTTGGCACAGACACTGGAGTGGTTTGCCATTTCCTTCTCCAATGGATCACCTTTTGTCAGAACTCTCCCCTATGACCTGTCCATCTTGGGTAACCCAGCTCAGCATAGCTAGGCAAGCCCCTCTGCCATGACAAAGCAGTGATCCAGGAGGAGAGAATGGATGTATTTAGTTGGAATTTAATACATCATTGTTGCTTAACTAGTTGTTGTTCAGCCATTTTTCAGTCATATACAAATCTTTGTGACCCCATTGGGAGTTTTCCTGGCAAATATACTAGGTTTGCCATTTCCTTTTCCATTTCATTTTATAGACGAGGAACTGAGGCCAGCAGGGTTAACTGAATTGCCTGGGGTTGCACAGCTAGGAAAAGTCTGAAGCTGGTTTTTGATTCATGAAGATGAGTCTTCCTGATTCCAAGCCCAGTGCTCTATCCACTGTGCCACCTCGCTTGCTGCCCCTAGTAATTTTAACTGATTGTGGCAGAAATCGGACCAGAGAACACCCTGTACAGCTCGCGTATATTTGTTATAGTTTTAAAAGGATCTCCATAAAAGTATAAGGGCTAGATATGAATAGAATCCAAGATCATGCCTTCACTATTTAAGAAATTATTTTTTCTCAAATTTTATTAGTTTCCAATAATAATAACAGCATTTACCTAGTACTTATTATGTGCCAGGCACTGTACTAAGTTCTTACAGATATTATCTCATTTGATCCTCACAATAACCCCATGAAATAGATACAGTTATTATCCTTCTTTTACAGTAAAGGGAACTGAGACAGAGGTGAAGTGACTTGCCCAATGTCATACCTGGAAGTGTCTGAGCAGGAATTTGAACTCGGTTCTTCTTGACTCCAGGCCCAGCATTTTACCCACTGTACTACCTAACCAACAAATAAAAGATAATTATAGTTAAGTGAGTCTGCCCTCACTCTCTAGAGGTCTTTAAGAAAAGGGTACATGAACGCTTGTTAGGTATGTAGTACAAGGAATTCTTGATCAGACAAGCGTTGTTTCTGGGGTTCCTTCCAACTCTGACCTTCATTTTATAAAACTATCTTTTAGCAGGATCAGCCCTGTGAATAATTGTGACTTAGTCAACTGCCTCCTTCTGTGTCTTTGCCTGGTTCTGGCCCTTCATTCTAGGGAAAGAGACCTGGAAAACTCTCCCCCATCAAGGTTTTTAGCAACTTAACATTTAATTCTTCCTGCGAAAGTTTGCCTTTTAAAAGTATAGAGGAGTTTGCTTATTATAAAAGAATTAATGGTGGAATTTCAGACCCTGTGACACTTGGGTGGGGAAGTTATTTTGGGCATAGGGGAGTCGTCCCATGTTCCTCAGATACTACAATATAGGCTTACTCCATATGTGCATAAAGCTACCCTTTGTTGTTGTAAGACTTAATATGCAGAACCCCAAAGTCTATACTTGTTTCCCAGGGAGATTTCCAAAAGATCATTTCATGATGTAGAGTGTGTGTTCCAAACTACAGCTTTGTTTACTGGAATTGACTTATTGCCTCCAACAGGAAAGTACTCACAAAATCAGAAATCGAGGACCGAGAAGAAGTGAAGGCCTTGAGTCAGCTTAATTGATGGTGAAGGGAAGTAATTTTGCTTCTGAAATAGCCCCCTGCCACACCATAGCACCTCTTTATCAGGTTCTTTTTTGTTGTTCTAGGTTAAAAGATCAATGAAATAAATTTACAGACAAATAAACTTTGAAGAGAGCTTGATGAGTTGTGTGTACCTATTGTATCTCCTGTGCTGTTTGGTCACTGCTACACAATAATATCTGTTCCAGTTCTCTCACTTCACACTTCCTTAACCTCCTCTTGTTTACCTTTTTGTGTTTCTTTTTGAAGTTCATTATCAGAATTGCAGGATTTGACCACTTTAGGTGTGTCAAAGGCACCGGAAACAGGTGCTGTGAGTAGCCATCTTGGGAGCCATCAGGAAAAACAGACAAGAAGGAAATGGGGGCAGGGGGGTGCTGGTATCTCCAAAATGCCGCCTCAGCATTAAAGGTTTGAAGCCAGAGTTTCACTCTTTATTTCGCATTACCTTTCCCCAAGATTGGCCTGTCTGATTTTCTTGAAGAAAATCTGGAGTCTCTTTCAGAAAGAAGACCACTGCCAGATCTTTGAATACCCACATCACCATGCCAGTAGCTTGAAATTCATACACATAAACCCCAAACGTGCTAAATAATATTTCTGAAAATTTCCCATTAAAGCAACTTTACAAAAAATAGTTGCTTTGGTTTTGTTTTGTTTTGTTTTTTAGTTTACCATTAGAATTAATGTTTTTTAAGTTCAGGTTAAACCACAGGTCTGGTTTTCCAGATTAAAGGGCTGAGCTTTCACCACAAACCCACCCCCACTTTTCCCCACCCACCCAAGCTTTGCATCAACTGTTAAGGTCACAGGTATTACAGGTGGAACTCAGGAAAATATAATCAGTTAGGCAACAGGTCCAGTTAACAGATGCTATGGTATCAGAAATGTCTCCAAAATTCTTTAATAACTAAGCTCACCGGGAATTTCTAGAAACTAATGGAGAGAATTTTAATAAAGATGTAACAGAGAGTTTAAGTCGCCTTGACATATTGGTCATTCTTGCCCAGCTGTCATCCCTGTTCCCAGCAACAGCCAACAGCCAGCAAAATATTCTGTAGCTTACTGCTTAACAAAAGGTTTCCTCTGTTCCTTGAAGGCTGGAGCAGATCACGGGTTGGTAACATCACTCACTTTTTCTCACATGATTCTTTGAACAGGAACTAAACTTATCTCTACTCAACAGCAGTCATTTCATAGAAAAAAGAGCAGATTTAGTGAAGGCTCAGCTGCCATATGTCCAATATAGGTGAATCTGAGTTCTAGGGAAGAAATATTTATTTCTGGAGGTGGCAGCTAGGTGGCTCAGTGGATAGAGGTCTGGGCCTGGAATCAGGAACACACATTCAAATCCAACCTCAGACACTTACTAGCCATGTGGCCCTGAGCAAGTCACTTAACCCTGTTTGTAAAATGAGTTAGAGAAGGAAATGGCAAATCACTCCAGTATCTTTGCCAAGAAGACTTCAAATGGGGTCATGAAGAGTTGGACACTACTGAACAACAATATGTTTATTTCTAAATGTCCTATAAATATATTATAAATACAATACGTATACTGTAGCTCTGAAATACCCCTATAACCCACGTGAGCCTCTCAGAAAAACTACCCCAGATTCAAAGTATTGTATGGTCTATAATTCACAGGCCCCCATCAATATGTTAAATTTTATTAATTAAAGGATAAAGTTAGTTCAAAGTACAGACATTTAATGAAATAATATAAGAAAAGTAGCAACACTCCCAAAATCTAGGGTGTCTTCTTCCATAGCTCTTTCCACAAAAGTGGGAAGTCCTAGACCCAAGCTTTTAGAACATGTCCTGAGGGAGCGTTCCCACATAGACCCTCCCTTCAGGTGAGGCCATAAGGTTTGAAGATGGATAATGGCAATGGGAATTAAAAGAGATAGATGTTTTACCAAAGCTTTGTAAAGGACTTTTGTTACTTTCCTATGACAGAAAAGGAGACAGGACATAATCCACTGGTAGTCTTAATGAGTGGCTAGGAGTGCCCTGCCAGCTGAGTTGTCTGCTGTATTAGCTAGAAGCTAATGGAAGTAGGAGAAGAGAGGGAAAGAACCTGGCTAAGGTCTATCACTGATACCTGTAACGCCCTACTATTAGATTCCCCCCCCCACAAAAGATTGCTCTTGGGATTTGTGGCCTTTCCCCTGTCACTTTAAATAAAGTATTTCTAAGCCAAGTGCTCAGGAATAGTTGTTGTTCTTGAAAAGGACCAAAATGACATCACCATGCTAAAGTCAAGTTTCAATATATCTGACTGTGACTATCAGACCAATAGAGCTCAGAGTGATCTACCACAGGACGGGCACAAATAGTCCATGTGAACATTTGGGATGGAATCTCCAAATTTGCACATCATGCGTTCCCTTTGAGGGAATGCTTACATTCTGCTTTGCTCATAGAGCACAGCACCTTCTCTGATGTGGGCACACCATGCTTAGTGGTCCCAGTTTCCTCTTCTGCAATGAGAGATTAATCTGTCAATAGATATGCCAGTGTCTCCCATGTCACACAATCAATTCCAAAGTACTTGAGAGAGACCTTGAGAGTGTTCTGGTATTGCTTCTTCTGACCACCATGTGAATGCTTGCCCTGTGTGAGTTCTCCATAAAACAGTCTTTTTGGCAAGCCTAAGTTTTGCATTTGAACAACATGGCCAGCCCATCAGAGTTGCCCTCTCTGAAGCAGATTTGGAATGCTTGGCAGTTTAGTTCAAATAAGGACCTCACTGTCTGGTACCTTATCCTGCCAGGTGATCTTCAGAATCTTCCCAAGACAATTCAAATGAAAGCAATTAAGTTTCCCGGCATGGCGCTGGTAGACTGTCCAGGTTTCACAGGCATACAATAATGAGTTCAGCACCACAGCTCTGTAGACCTTCAGTTTGGTAGTCAGTCTAGTACCTCTTCCCTCCCACACTTTCCTTCAGACCTCCCAAACACCGAACTAGCTCTGGCAATGTATGAGTCAACCTCATCATCAATGTGTATACACATCCCTGGAAAGTACACTACCAAAGTAAGTGAACTTATCCACAGCATTCAAAACTTCTCCATTTGCTGTAATTGACAAATGGTGTGGTGGTGGTTGATGGAGCACCTTGTGGTTTGTTTTTTTTTTTTGGTGTTGTTAGGTCAAAATTAGCACAAGCAGCAGAGAACCGATCCATACTTTGTTGCATCTCAGCTTCAGAGACTGATATTTTCCATATGGCAAGAGGAGGTTATCCCCCAGGAGTTCAAGGATGCCTCCACTGTCCATCTTTATAAAGGTAAGGGAAATAGCTTATCTGTTTGGGGAGGTCTCT
The DNA here is from genome assembly GCA_028627135.1 of Pseudochirops cupreus. Taxonomy (NCBI): domain Eukaryota; kingdom Metazoa; phylum Chordata; class Mammalia; order Diprotodontia; family Pseudocheiridae; genus Pseudochirops; species Pseudochirops cupreus. The sequence continues at coordinate 168,664,800 of CM053582.1, read as the reverse complement.
CTCTTAGTTATTGCTGGCAAGATTCTTGCCAAAGTCCTCCTTAATAGGCTGACCCTTCTTCACCTGGAAGATGGTCATCTACCTTAGAGCCAGGGTGGCTTCACAAAGGGCCAAGGAACAGTCAATATGGTATTTGCTGCCTGAAAACTCCAAGAGAAATGCCAGGAGCAGAACAGAGGTCTGTACACAACATTTGTAGAACTGACCAAGGCCTTTGATATTGTTAGTCATGAGGGCTTATGGAAAGTTATGTCAAAATTTGGTTGCCCAGAGAAGTTCGTCAGCATTGTACGTCAATTTCACAACAGCATCTTTGCCTGGTTCTAGATAATGATGCTCTCATGACTCCCCAGTCACCAATGGAATGAAACAAAGCTGTGTGCTTGCTCCCATACTTTTTAGTATGATGTTTTCAGCCATGTTGTCAAATGCTTTCAATGAGGATGAGCCTGGCATCAAGGTCAGCTACAGCACTGATGGTAAATTCTTCAATGTGAAAAGGCTACAAGTCAAGACTAAAGTGGAGGGAGTGTTGGGACATGATTTTCTGTTTGCAGATGATTGTGTACTTGATGCTCAGGAATATAAATAAGTAAAGATTTAATTCCTGCCCTCAAAGAGCATATAATGTAGTCTGAAAAGGAAGACTAAATAGAATTCTGATTAATTGGATTTAGGGGTGGGAGAAAAGGGAAAGAAAAGAAAGATGATTCTGAGATTTGGAGCCTGAATGATTAGAGAGAGTAATGATATCTATCTTAGGCAAGTCATTTTTATCTAAGTGAGCCTTTTTCCTCTTCTGCAATGAGAGATTAGTCTGTCAATAAACATTTATTATGTGCCAAGAGGAGGCAGCTAGGTGGTTGAGTGGATAAACGCCTGGGCCTGCAGTCAAGAAGACCTGGATTCAAATTCCGTCTCAGATACTTACTAGCTATGTGATCTGATCCTAGGCAAAGTCACTTAACTTCTGAAGAAGGAAATGACAAACCACTCCAATATCTTTACCAAGAAAACCCCATGGACAGTATTGGAGTACTACGGTCCACAGGGTCACAAAGAGCCAGACATGACTGAACAACAACCATAACATGTGCCAAAAACTTTAATAAGCACTGAGGAATACATATACAAAAATAGAGTTCCTGCCCTCAAAGAGCTTACAATCTAATGGAGAGGGTGAAATCCAAAGGAATGCAGCCACATGGTAAATGATCTCTGAGAATCCACGCTCTACCTATGATTACTAGTGGCAGAAATAAGAGAATATGAAAAATGAACCAGCTTGGGTGGGGAGATGAGTGGATAAGAGCTGCATAACTGAGGAGGGAATATAGGTATGCCGCTGTTGTTATAGCCTTGGGCATATAAATATGCCCGCCTGACTAAAGTTGATCTGGTAGTTCAGGTTCAAGATTATGACAAAATGAGATACTCAATAGACCATCTAGACAAGGGTGGGGAGAGAGCCTGTGGCCTCAAGGCCACATGTGGCCTTCTAGGTTCTTGGTTGTAGCCTTTTGACTTCTGTTTTACCGAACAAATCCTTTCATTAAGGGAATTTATTCTGTGAAGTTTGGATTCAGTTCTAAGGGCCAAACTTGAGGACCTAGAGGGTCACATGTGGCCTCAAAGTAGCAGGTTCCCCACTCCTGGATAACAAAAGGTTAACTTAACCACAGTGCCTTAATCGAAACCTAATGTTTATTGATTGATTGAAAAGGATATCAGCAAAGATACAGCATTGGTCCAGGGAAACACTTCTTTACCCTCTACCCAAAGCCCTCAACTTTATACAGAGAAGAGTTAGGGCTGGGAGGGTGGTCAATGGGATATGGCAACTCATGGGCTGTGAGACATCTGCCAAGTAGTAATTGCTGATGCTTGGTCTAACCTTTGTTCTGCCCTTGGGTGGCTGGGAAGCTGCATCAGCGGTTTAGTCCCTACCTACCTAGACAAATCAAATCTTGAGGATAGCTTACTTACCTTTTAGGGAAAAAAGCTATTTTGGCCTATAATCTGACAACTTGTTCCTACCACAGGATAACTTGTTGCTGTGACAAAAGCTTTCAAAAGTTTAGTTGCTTCTCTCTCTAATCCCAGATCTTGTTCATTGATGGACATTCCCTGCCCACATACTTCCTCACCCCCAACTTGGGGTTTGTACTTTTTGTACTCAGACTTGGTCTATAACTTTTTTTCTTGCTTTTTTTTTGGGGGGGGGGGAGGCAAGGCAATTAGGGTTAAGTGACTTGTCCAAGGTCACAGGCTAGTAAGTTTATAACTTTTTTAAAAATTTCTTATTGATTATCTACTTGATGACCATGAACAAGAACAAACATTTCAACAAAAAGGATTGTGAAATTATGAATTTATTACAAATTGCTTTTAAACATATATTAAATTTAACAAGTAACAAAACGGTCTTCTTTGTGTTCCCCTCTGAACTGCTTTATTTCTTCTACAAATTTAAAAAATATTTTATTAATGCTTTTTTTAATTTCTAGAAATATCCATTAATACATCTCCTACCTACCACACAAGTCATCTCTTATAACCAAGAAGCATAGCTAAGCAAAACACAGCAACACATTGTGTCTGAAAATATGCTGCATTCTGCACAGTTGTCCGTCATCTTTCTGCCAAGAGGTGGAAAGCAAATTAGATCATCAGTTTTCTGAAGTCATAATTGGCCAATGTGTTGATCCAAATTCTTTAGTCTTTCGAAGTTGTTTTCCTTTTCATTATTTCAGTTATGATGTGAATCATTATCTTTTCACTGCATCCGTTCATACAAGCCCCTTAAGATTCTCTGAATCTTTTGTATTCATAATTTCTTCCATCACAAATTGTTCAGCCATTTTCCAGTTGACAGGAATATGCTTTTTTTCCAGTTCTTTGCTTCAATAAAAAGTATTACTATAAATATTTTATACATATGAATCTTCTCTTTCTTTTTGTCTTTGACCTGTTGGAGGTATATACCTAATAGTGTTATCAATGGTTCAAAAGATATGAATAATTTAGTGACTTTGGGGGTGTAGTTCTAAATTGCTTTCCAGTACATCACTGTGCCCGTTTGCCCATTGTATCCCTGTCCTCCAACAAATTGTTGCCAATCTGATGGGTGTGAAATGGAACATCAGAGTTTTAGTTTTCATTCCTCTCCCTCTGGAGATAGTCAAAGGATATTAACAGGTCATTTTTCACAAGAAGAAATGAAAAGTATGAACAACCATATGAAAAAAGTGCTCCAAATCACTATAAGGGAATTACCGATTAAAATAGCTCTGAAGCCCATATCCACCAGATTGACAAAGATGGGGGGGGGGGGGAAGGAAATGGCTAAAAATCCAAGAAAGAGCTAGCATTAGCTACGTTCAACAAAGAGCCTTCCTCTAATGAAAGAAATCAGAAGCCACTTCTCCTCACCCCTTAGAGTTCTTGGTTCAGTCACCAGTCTCTTTAATAAACCTCCCTCCCCCTACAACCTTTCAGCATCTCTCTCCACAGGACCCAAAGGACCAAATAGCATATGCCCTTTAGTAAAGAGCCTCTGTGTGTATGTGCATAAATATGTGCATAAAATATTATATCGAATAACTATAAGATGAATATATTATGTTATATATTTATCTTATATTCTATATGATATGTATGGACAATATATTCTCCCTCATGGAGCCAAAACACATATGCCCAGAACTACACGAAGTACTCTAATCCCATGCCCTCTAAACTTTGTATATATTTTTGTCCTTCATTATCGTGTATATATTGTCAGAACTAAGCTACTTGAGGGCAAAGACTGTTTTGGGTTTTGTCAACACATAATGCCTTGCACATAGGGAATACTTTAATAAAAAAATTTTTTAACTGAATTTTTAGGTGATCTTCATTTCTAAGCAAAGTTAGGAATCATCTCTTTCTTTCAGCTCTGAAGTACAGAAGCAGTACCCTTTCAGACAACTCTGTGTTGGGAAAAGTGGCTTGGAATAATTGGGTTTGAGTCAGGTTTCTGAGATTTACCAGCAAATGTGTAAGCCTGGGTCACAAGTTTTATTAGCTTCAGTGTCCTCATCTACAAAATGGGGTTTCTATTACTTGGGCTACCTAACTCACAACGTGGGGGGGCGGGGGAGGGGAAGAAGAAAGAGTTATATACTTAAAAGTGCTTTCACTTAAACTTGCATTTATGTGAGCTATTCTAATTTAAGCAAACCTTTTGATTTAACGGCAAGTTCCACCAACTTTGTGGTAGGATTAAAAACACTTTATAAACTTGAAAGTGTTTTAGATCAATATACATACATAAATGTATGTATATATTATTCTAATTTATAGATCTTAAGCAAACCTTTTGATTGAAGGACAAGTTTCATTAACTTTGTGGCAGGGTTAAGAAACACTTTGTAAACTCGAAAATGCTTCAAATCAATATGTGCGCACGTATATATTATTCTAAGTTATGGATCTCTAGCAAATCTTTTGATTTCAGGGCAAAACTGCTCCACTGAAAGCCACATAAACCTTAACTTACTTTTTCCATAAAATTTCTGGGCCCGTCCTGCTGGGCTCGGCTTCTCCAGGTTTTTTTTCCTTTCTTTTAATCTTTATCGATCATCCTTTTCTCAGCTAGCTAGCTGTCCTTGAAGCCCCGTTCATCCAATGAGATGTTTGCGGAAAGCTTACTTAGCACAGCACCTGGCACATAGTACAAGTTTACCACTTGTTTCCTTCCTTTCCCCTAACCCTTCCCCTTCCCGTTGAAGGCATGTCCTGGGTCAGCTCATGCCCCCTTTGTCTGAACCTGCCATGAATTAGCTATCTCCTCTGAATACTGTCAGCCGGACGAATCGCCGAGCAGGCAGCGTGAGGCGAAGAAGAGCTCACTGGAAAGAGGGAGCTTTGCTTTATTTGGTCCTTTTGGGGGGGAAAACTAGCTGCAGCCGTTTCAGACCAGGTTGTGGGGAGCAAAGGAAGTTCAGAGGAAAAGGAATTGCCTGCCCGGGACGTTGCTGCAGTTCCAGAAAGTGACTATGCCTACTAAACCAGTTCTCTCTGGGCCAGTGTAGGGGATTGCTCTGGCCGAGCCATGGCCCGCTGGCTGGGGAGGGCGGCATCTTGCCTCTGTCCGCTGAGAGGCGGCCCCGGGCGCGGTGCCCACGGGAGGAGGGCTGTGTGGGGGGCGGGCCAGCTGGAGGGGCTGCCCTCCTCTGCGGTGACGTTCCCGGCAGGGGCTCTGCTCCTTCCAAGGCGCCCTCGCAGTGGTCGGCTGCGGGTCCCGGGAGATGCTGCTGTTGCTGCTACAGCTCTACTGCACTCCGCACAGCTGTTAAGGACGCCTGGAATCCTGGGGCCATGCAGCCCAGGTCTATGCAGCCCGGAGCGGCGCTCACCGCGCTCCTCACCGCAGTCTTGGCTTGGCCGCGGGAAGGAGGAAGCCGTCTCTTGAGTGGTGAGATCCCCGCTTCAACTCGTCCCTGGGGTGCATAGCGGCCTGTCCCCGTTAATCCCCCGCCCTAGTCAAGCAGCCCAGACTTCCTGGGGTCCGGGAAGTCCCCTGTGCTAGGAGAGAGCGGATAGAGGGAAATTGAGGTTTCCCCTAGGGTCCAACCTTTCCTTAATTCAGGAAGATTCCCTGTACTCGTATCTGGAGGATGCATAAACCAGGTAGGACAGAAAGCAAACCTGTGCCCCATGGGCTCCTTTCAGCCCGCAACTTGAGCTACAGAGGCCAATCCTGACCTTACTCGCTGTAGGTTCCTCAAACCTACTCAAGCAACCCCCTGAAAGGCGGGGTGCCTCGCTTAGCATCTCTTAGTTCCATTGCCCGTGTTCCCAGGGATTTGTCTTAACTCTTGGGGATGGGATAGGCAGATTCCTTCCACTAAAATACTTATGCTTAGAGATCGGAAAAGAACCATAGTTACCGGGAACCAACCCCGCCTGATTCCCGGGGATGACTCGCTCTCTTTGCTTCCTTCCTTCTGTCGCTTCATTCCAGCTTGGGACTTGGACCTCAGAGGAGGTACAGCGCTCTGGCTTCTTGCCTTTTCCAATATAATTTTGCATGCCTGTGGAGTGGGGGGTGGGGGAAGGAGGAGGAGGAACATAATTCACTTTATGCAGATTTCTCCCATGGAAGCTGGTTCGTCTATAAGGCCGTTAGACTAACAAAAAGAGCTAGAAGAAAAAATAAGTATCAAGTCCTTTTCAGTCATCCCTAGCCAAACAGACCTTGACTCAACTACTCAAATTCAAACCAGGTCATAAGTAATCCCAAATCATTTATGTTTTGAGTTGGGTAGCAGGATCTGAAGTAGGGAAAGACTTATCTTGCTATATGTGCTTGGATCCATATTGCACAGCCTTTATATTTTCATATCTTGGGGGGGGGGGGTGGGAATAGCTAGATGATTGAGATCGATTTGTAGAGATCAGCATTAGGCTGACTTCTTAGGAGGGAGAGAAAACTAACGTCCGGAAGCTGGCCCAGATGATCAAGGTCTGGTCCAGCTCTGATTCCGATGAATAGTTTTTTTATTCTCTGAACCCACACCAACTGGCAGCCAAGAGGTGTGTCCCAAGAAAACTGGGGAAATAAAACTGAATTGGGAATTTGGAACTTCCATGGATAATCCATAGACAATTGAAAGCTGACTACAATCAGCTCCTGTGTGAGATAGTTAAATTTCTGGATTAGTTCCGCCTGTTTGTGACAAGTCTTTCCCTCATCCACCTGTCTACTTTTGGGAAATGCCATAGTCCAAACTCCAATTCCACGTACAAACCTACTCCACAACACCCAGAAGATATTATTATTCAACCTCTGGCTGAACACATCCAGGGGTGGATAGCTCATTCCTTGGCAAAACATCTCATTCCTTGACACAGCATGCTGTGTTGAAAATAACACTGGTCGTCAAAAGAACTGAATTCTGGTCTCATCTCTGCCCTTGCAAGTCACTTACATCCCTAAGTGTATCTTTTTTATCTGTAAAAACAAGTGTTATGCTGGATAGCCTCTACACTCACTTCTCGCTCTAACAATCTGATGTATTGTTGGAATTAGCTCATTGTCACAAAGATCTCTACTGAAGGGAGTTAGGGAAAGACAGAACCAAAAGGCACTGGGACTGAGGGAGAAGGGGGGATGAGGTCAGTGGAGAGCTCTGCACTCGGAAACACAAGACCTACTTTAAAACTTGGTTCTATTATTTATCATGTACAGGATCTTGATCAAGTGTCTTCATTTCTCTGAGCCTCAGTTTCCTCTCCAGTAAAATGAAGGAGTTGGGCTAGATTAGTTCTTAACCTTTTAGGTCATGTGACTCCTTTGGCATTCTGATTAGAACCAATGGACCCCTTCTCAGAATAATGTTTGTTGTCTATACTCATAACAGGCAGCTACTGTAGGCACAATGGATAGTGGGCAGGACCCCAGATCCAGGTCATGAAGACCTGAGTTCAAAACCTGCTTCAGGTACTTTTTAGCTGTGTGGACTTTCTAACAAGTCACTTAACATCCTCTGCCTCAGTTTCCTCAATTGTAAAATGAAGATAATAATAACACTAACCTCCCAGGAATGTTGTGAGGATCAAATAAAGATAATACTTGTGAAGTGTTTTGCAAACTTTACAAGTATCATATAAGTGCTAGTTATTATAATAGGAGGAAATACTAAAACTTAGTTAAGGTTAGTGAAATTGAAGATCTAATTTTTCTCCAACTTCATAAACTCCCTGAAATCTATTCATGGATCCAGACTAAAAATCCCTGGACTAGATGGTCTCTATGGTCCTTCCCAATTCTTGATCTGATGTGAAACTCAAATCAACTCCTTGTTTAGTGTGTTTTGTGAGATATTTGAGGAGAGTTAGGAAAATTATGAGGTTGCTGGATTTCCTGTGGATTTCATTTTTCAGTCCTATGAAGGGTTAGCTATCCTTTGTACAGAAGAAGGATTTGGCTGCATGTACAAAACCTTATCCTGGTTTTCTGCTAAGGTAGGTTATATGATTGAGACAGTGCAGTCCCATTCCTGAAGGAGGTTAGGGCAGCCATGTCAATAAACTATGACTTTCCTAGAGAGGGAAAGAACTAGGTTGTGGAACCAAATTTCTTTCTCCTTCTCAGTGGTTGCAATTTATACTCATACCTTAAGCCTTAGCTCTTATATTATATAGCCTTGATCTCTTTAAAAGGCTTTTTTCTTCTTTGCATGCTGTCGGAGTAAAAACTCAGTTACTTCTGTGTCCTATGATGTGTCAGCATTTCAAATATAATGGTGTTTCAGTGAGGCAGCATGAAATGAGCGCTGGAAAGAGTAATGAATTTGGACTCCAATGACCTGAGTTCTAAAGGCTCAGTTTCCTAATCTGTAAAATGAGAGGGTTGGACTAGAGGGCCTCTATGGTCCTTTTCAATTCTAAGTCAATGATCATATTGCTTATTGATAAAGATTTGTACAGAGGGGCGGCTAGGTGGAGCAGTGAATAAAGCACTGGCCCTGGAGTCAGGAGCACCTACCTGAGTTCAAATCCGGTCTCAGACACTTAACACAAAAACTAGCTATGTGACCTTGAGCAAGTCACTTAACCTCAACTGCCCTCCAACAAGAAAAAAAAAAGATTTATACAGGAGCAAAATGCCAGTGAAAGATGGATAGTTCTCAGCAGAAGAATCTCTGTCACTTAATTTTTTATTACTGTCTTTTGTTTTTAATATTACCTTAATTGTCAAATGCATCCCTTCTCACTCCCTTGCCCAGCAAGTCATCCTTTTAAACAAAGAATAAAGAGGAAAAGAGGCGGGGAAGCAGTTCAGAAAATTAACCTATACCTTAATCAAGTCTGATAGTATATGCAATGTTTCAAACCCACAGTCCCCCACCTCTGCAGAGTGCATTTTCTCATTTCTTCTTCAGAGACAAGCTTAATCATTATAACTGCACAACATTCAGTTATAAGATCATAGGATCAGAGATTTAGAGCTGGTCCTTAGAGGTATTGAATCCAACCCCTTTCATTTTACAGATGAAAAAACTGAGACCCAGAAAGGCTAAATGACTTTTTTTTTCTTTTAGAATCACAAGTCTGACAAATGTCCAAGATAGGATTTGAACCATAATCTTCCTAACTTGTAGTCCTATACTTTATCATTCTGCCTCTCAGTTTTTTTTCCAATAGCATCGCTGTAATTATTGTGTATAGTCAATCAATAAATCAAAGAACAAGCATTTATTAAGCACTTATTGTGTGCCAGGCAGGCACCGGGGAACACAAAGAAAGCCAAAACAGCAACAATTCCTCCCTGGTTCTGCCTACTTCATGTGTTTCAATTCTTATAGGTCTTTCTATGTTTCTCTGGATTCTTCATATTCATTATTTCCTATGGTGTAGCAATATTCTATTACATTCATATACCACTATTTGTATAGCCATTCCCTAGTGATGGGCATCTACTTGGTTTCCAGTTTTCATTACCACAAATTGTGCTGATATGAATATTTGATACACACGGGACCTTTCTGTCTTTGACCTCCTTAGGGTGCGTGCCTTGTACCCACTCCCCTAATCATCTCAGGACGGAGTCAGGTGGGATGCTCTGTGGGGCAGCCTAAGCCTGGTTCTGTTTGGCCATGTCAAGGGATAAGCCCTCTGTAGTTCCCTTGCTTTAACTCCTCCCCTAGAGAGAAGATTCTGGTAATAATTGATTATCAATCAATAAACATTTATTGAGCACTTCCTGCATGCAAGTCACTGTTCTAGGTGCAGGGAGGGAGTGGGAAAGGGGAGCTGTAAGTACAATGAATGAAATACTCCCTATTTACAATCTAATGATGACAATGAGAACATATGTAAATTTAAAGTCTACCTACACATGGACCTCCAATCCTGCTTTGTAAGATGGGGGTATTTTGTTTGACTTCTCAGTGAGCCTTCTGACCCAAGGAATCATTAAGCAGATTCATTAATTTTGATTGTCAGAATCTCCTGAGACTCCACCGTGTCACCAAAGAGAGCATTGCCTCCCTTTGAGTGAGATTGTGAAATCTCCTCCCATCTGTCCCTGTTTCAAGGAATAGCCATTCTGCTTTTCAGGAATCTCTAATGGAATGAAGTCATGTTTCAGAAACCAGAGGTAGGGTCCTTACATAATGGAAGCAGGGGACTTTCAATCATTGCATTCTTAGCCTGACTCAATACATGAGTCAGCAGTGTGATGAGGCTGCCAAAAAAGCTAATGAGATCTGAGGCTGTATTCAGTTCAGTCCAACTCAGCAAGCAATTACTTCAGTACTTACCAGAATAGGCACTATGCAAATGCTGGGGCCACCCAAATGAAAGGTGATGCAGACCCTGACTGCCACGTGGAGCACCTTACAATCTAGGTGGAAGATAAAACGGACACACACATAACGAGGCTAACGGGGTGGGGGGGGGGGGGGAATGTAACATATGCACGGCAGAGAGTTCAAAGAGCTAGTGATGAGAAGCATACATGCTCAGAAAGGGAAGATGAAGTTCTGTCCTCTGTTCTGTCAGAGTCCCTCCACAGGATCACCCCCGATACTGTACACCACGTTGTAGAAGGTACACAGGAGTTTGTCCAGAAGAACTCAACCAAGGTATTGGGGGGGATCTGAAACTATATCAGATGAAGATTGACCAAGGGAACTGAGTATGTTTAGCCCAAAGAAAAGAAAACTTAGGGGAGGCACAATAACTGTTTATTTGAAGGGTGATCATGCAGAAAACATAGTTTTATTTCTGCCCAGCTCCAAAAGGCAGACCTAGGAGCAAGAGGTAAACTTTGCAAGGAGAAAGATTTCGGCTCAGCCTGAGAAAGAAATGTCTAACAATTATAGTCATCCGAAAATGGAATAGGCTGTTCCAGGTAGTCCTGAGTTTCCCATCTGTTAAGGACTTTGGAAATATCAGTGCCTTCTTCCCCAGATCCATCGTTAGCTGCAGCTTAGCCTACACACATGTCGCTTGTACGTACTAGTGTGTTATCTCACCCATTAGACCGTCAGCTCCTTAAGAGAAGGGACCGTCTTTTGCTTTTCTCTCCATCCTCCGCTATGTGTCCGTTCCTGACACATAGTAGGTACATCGTAAATGCTGGTTAGCTGCCTGAAAAATGAAATAGTAATAATAACAATAGCAGCATTTATAGAGCGCTTTAACGTTTACGCACATCATCTCGTTTGAACCTCAAAACAATCTTGTGACGTAGACATTCCAGACGATATTATTCTCATTTTACAAAGAGAAAATTGAGGCTCAAAGAGGTAAATTGATTCGTCTTTGACTTCACAGGTGGTGTCGGAGGAAGGATTTGAAGCTGAATCTTTACTGATTTCACGTCTGAACTCTGTCTAGGGGGGAGGTGGTGCAGTAGGTAAAGCGCTGGGCCTGGAGTTAGGAAGACCCGAGTTCAAATCCATCTCAGATATTCTATGTGTGACCTCGGGCGAGTCACTTAATCTCATTCTGCCTCAGTCTCCTTATCAGTAAAATAGAGATAATAATAGCGCCTAACTCCCAGGGCTCCGAATTTCAAATGAGATAATTGTAAAGCTCCTGGCAAGTGGTAGGTAAGTGCTATCTAAATGTAGCTTTTATTACTGTTATCCATTACTGTCAAGCTGAGCAAATTAACAAGAATGTGTTAAGCAACACAAGTAATTGAATCACGCATTTGGCTAGGTGCTAGAGATAGGAAGAAAGGCAAAAACAATCTCTGCCCTCAAGGAGCTTACGACCCAATGTGGTGAGGCAATATGCAGACAACCACCTGCAAACAAGATACACACAATTGTCGTTGAGTTGTTTCAGTTGTGTCCAGCTCTTCATGACCCTTTTGGAGTTTGGTAAAAATACTGGAGTGGTTGGCCATTTCCTTCCTATATAGATACAGATACACACACAATGCATATACACACATGCACATATAAGATATATACATACACACACACATATATATGATAAATTGAAGATAATCTCAGAGGGAAGGCAGTAACATTAAGAGGGATCGGAAACGGCTTCTTATAGAAGATGGGATATTAGTGGGGACTTGAAGGAAGACAGGGGGTGGAGGTGAGGAAGAAGAGAATTCCAAGAGATTGCCATCAAAAATGTATGATGGGAAAAGATGTAAAGAAGTGTAAAAGGAACAATAATGAAGCCAGAGTCATTAGTTCGGAGAGTAGGTGGGAGGGTTGTAAGGCATAAGAAAAGAGGGATTGTAGGAAGGGGCCAGATTGTGAAGAGCTTTAAAAACCACTGGAGTGGCTGCACTTTAGCATCTTTCTGAGTGGAGAATGAACCGGAGTATAGAGTGTAGAGTGACTCGAAACTGAGAGCTCAACCAGACGACTATTACGGTAGCCTAGGCATGAGGCAGCAAGGGCCTGTTATGTCAAAAGAGAGAGCAGGACCTATACAATAGCTATTGCACTACAGGAGTAGCAACAGATTCTTGAAATCACAGGAGCAATACCCAACCCAGAAGTGAACTTGGTGGGGACTACAGGAAGGGAAAAAAGGAATCTATGGTGTAAAGAGGTGGGGAGTGGGAGAAGAAAGGTAGACAATAACTCTGGGAAGGCCGCCTAGCATTGTTACTGTCTGCTTTTGAATTAGGGACATCCCTTGTAAACCCTTCAAACCCTACCTCACCTGCCCCTACCTGGGGCTACTGAAGTCCCTGGTTTCTGAACTTTTCTTCCCAGGTATATACTTTGAAATTCTGAAACAAGTTGGCTTCTTTTTCTCTAGGGCAGCCCATCTGCAGGGGAGGGACCCAGAGGCCATGCTATAAAGTTGTTTACTTTCACGATGCTTCCAGAAGGGTCAGTTTTGATGAAGCCAGCATGGCCTGTCAAAGGGATGGAGGCCAGCTGGTCAGTGTTGAGTCTGAAGATGAACAGAGGTTGATAGAAAAATTCATTGAAAACCTCTTGGCTTCTGATGGAGACTTCTGGATTGGGCTCCGAAGGCGTGAGGAGAACCAGGGCAACAACAGCACAGCCTGCCCAGATCTGTACACATGGACAGATGGCAGCACATCGACATTCCGGTAAGAGTATGGAATCCAAGGGAGTGAAAAGGAATGAGACGTGATGATGCCTGAAAGCACTGGGTAGATTGTTTTAGGATTCATAATGTGGGTGTATGTTGGGGCAGCTAGGTGGTGCAGGGAATAGAGCACTGGCTCTGGAGTCAGGAGGACCTGAGTTCAAATCTGATCTCAGACATTTAACACTTACTAGCCATGTGACCTTGGGCAAGTCACTTAACCCCAACTGCCCTTCCAAAAAAGCAAAATAATAATAATAATAATAATGTGTGTAGATAGATATCTAGATAGAGATAGCTGTAGATATAGACATATATATGTGTATACATCTACACATACACACATATATAGGCTTACATATCTACATTATACATACATATGTGTATATACATACATATAATGTGTGTATACGGCTAATAATACCACCCACTTCCCAGGGGTGTTGTGAGTTTTTAAAGAGATAATAACCTGGCCCCTTCCTACAGTCTCAGTTTTGTTACCCTTTCTACCCTCCCATCTACTCTCTGAACTAGTAACTCCAGCCTCATTGCTACTCCCTTTACATTACTTCACATCTTTTCACTCCGTATATTTTCATTGGCAGTCTCTTGGAATTCTCTTTCTCCTCAACTCTACCCTCTGACTGTCTTCAAGTCCCAGCTAAAATCCCATCTTCTATAAGAAATCTTTCCCAGTCCCTCTTAATGTTACTGCTTTCCCTTTGAGATTATCTCCAATTTATCACATATGTGTGTATATGTGTTATACACACATACATGTACATATACACATATGTATACATACACATGTATATACATACATATATACGCATTTACATATGCACACATAAAATGGCTTCCATACCCACTAGGATATTGTGAGGATGAGGAGGTCAAGATGGTATCATTCTCACTTTTTCTACAAAATTCAGTGGGAAAGTAAGGTCTGATCGCTATAGCTTTCATAAGATGTCTGGAGCTGGCTTCTGGCCCCAGTAGTAGAACTAGAACCAATCATAAATAGAAGTCATCATAGATAAATAAATTTTAGCTCAATTTTGCAAAATACTTGTAATAAGGCACCTAGGTAGCACAGTGAATAGAGTGCCAGGCCTGGAGTCAGAATGATTCGTCTTCCTGAGTTCAAATCCAGCCTCAAATACTTACTACCTGTGTGACCCTGGGCAAGTCACTTAACCCTGTTTGCCTCAGTTTCCTCATCTGGAAAATGAGCTGGAGAAGGAATCTTTCCCAAGAAAACCCCAAATGGGGTCACAAAGTGTCAGACAAGACTGAAAAATATCCAAACAATGACCGAAATTAAATGAGCTGCTTTGTAAGGTAGTGGATTCCTTCTCACTAGAAATGTTCACTCATAGCCTGGATGACACTTCAGGAATACTCTAACTGTGATTCATGTTTCAGGTAGCATTTACATTAAGAGACCTCTAAAATTCCTTCCAATTTTGATATTGTATTATTCTGCCAGATCCAGATGACCCACAAAATTATGAGGATATGCTAGCTCTCCCCCGTGCCAGGACATTTTTCTTTCCCCACCTTTTTTGCTCGTGTATGAGAAGGAAGTCAGCTTGCTGCTCACCTGCTCGGCTAAGAAATAACTGGAACTGGAAAAGACATTTCTGTACATGACTATCCCAAGCCCCGCTCCCTGCCCCTACCCCCTCCGTATCTGACTTAACTAGCCTGCTTGCTTTGTGAAATATTTGCTTATTTGCCTTGCCTCAAAAACCCTGAATTTTCCCTTGGCCATTCAGTTCTGGGAAGGCCACCCTAGTTATTCAAGCTTAGTGAAATAGGAACTTCTTGTTGAAATGAACTATTTGTCTTTGCCACCTATATGTTCAGGAGGCATGGCTCTGAGGACTGGGTTAAAATCTCAGTTCTATTACTTTCTACTTGCATGATGTCAGGCAAGTCACTTTCACCACTGGCTTCTGTTTCTGAATCTGTAAACAAGGATGTGGACTTATATTTTGCCTTTTGGGTCCCTTCCAACTCTAAAGCTATAATCTTTGGAGGGGTGGGTTTCCCTTTTGTTTGTTTTTCCAACTTAATTAGCAGACTTGTGAGAAGCAAAAGCATATAAAGGAGGATAAAAAGCTGCTCTCAGAGTCAGAAAGACACCGGTTTCAAGTCTTACTTCTGACATGCTGGCCATGTGACCTGTGGCAAGTCACTTAATCTCTCAGTGTCCCAGGCAACTATTAGTTCCAGAAAAGGTTTCAATCTTCCTTAGTTGAGGAAATGAAATTACAAGTCTAGTCAAATTCAATTGGCAGACACACTACTTGATATTAAAATGTATGTTACAACAATAATTATAAAAAACTGTTTGGCACTAGAAAAAAACAGAAAAAGAAGATCAACAAAATGTGATAGAGAATTGAAAAAGAGAAATCATGCTTTAAAAACACTGGGGAATAAAATCATTATTCAATTTGAAAACTCCTGGGAAAACTTAATAGTATACTATATGACTTTTAAAAAATTGATTTGGAACCATACTTCACACTGTGTACCAGAATCAATGCAAGCTGAATCAGTGATCTAAATATTAAATAGCAAATTATATAAAAGTTAAAAAAGAATATTATAACTATCTCAGTTTGTAGAGGTGAAATACTTTCATTGATTAAACAGAAGAAGAATTAGAAGCAAAAATTAATGAGTTTAACTATATAAAGACAAATGGATTTTGCAAAACAAAAACAATATCAAACTAAAAGAAAAAGTCATTTAGGAAAAAATATTTACAGTAAATATATCAAAAGATGGTCAAGACATAAAATGGTCAATGACAGCAAGAATCTATAGGAGCCTGGTACTTATTTATTCTACGCACTCCCCATTGGGAAAATAATCAAAATACCTCAGAAAGAAGGAAATAGAAACCGTTAATCCCCTGAAGAAGTACTCAGATTCCCTAATAATCAGAGACATACATATCAAAATAACCTTACAATGTCACCTTATACCCACTAACATAGCAAAAAATACCCCCCCTCCCAATGAAGATAAACCCATTGTTTATAAGGCTATGGGGAAACAGGCACTTACGTATTATGGGTAGGACTGAATGCTGTTGAAAACTTTGGAGAACAATGTGGCAGTATGTCATCGGTTACAAATCTGTTCACACCTTTAGACCCATCAGCCCCCTTATTAAGACTTTATCACAAGAATATCATAAAAGTAACAAAGGCTGTATCTGTGAAAAAATATTCATAGCTTCTCCATCTCTAGTAGCAAAAAACAGCGGAAACAACCCATATTCCAGCAATTGGATAATGGTGGCTATATCGTATTGCATATTAATGTAATTAATAGATTTTCATGATGCAACAAAAATGATAAATATGAAATCTGCAAAGAAATTTGAAAAGGCTAGTATGAAGTGAATAAAGGAATGGGAAAAAAAAACCAAGGCCACAGTGAGAGGCAGAATTTGGAGGTTTTGAAGGGAACAAAAAGAAAGCATTTTCTTTGCTTCTTATTGTTTTATTAATTCTTTTGATTCTCCCTTTGTAAAAGCTAGGGGCTTGGGAGTAAGATTTTGCCCCTAGTTTGACCTGTCTATTTTATTGCTTATTTTTGTTGACACTTATTAAATTTACAATTTTAAAAGGCCTTTTTAATGAAAAAACTTGATTAGAAAAAAACAGGAAATTTTTTAAAATCTTCTATTTACTCCCAAAGTAAGTAGCCTTGTGGTCTATGATGATGGTCTATGATGATGTCAATCTTCTTTCAGAGAGGTTGTGGCAAATGTCCAGTGATTGATTGTGACATATTGAGTCTAAAGTCTGTCCATATTTTTTATCTCATCCTATGGCATGGTCTGGAACTGTCTTAATTTCAGTTCCCTGGAGCTTGATGAGAAAGCCCAGGCTGGAGCTTTTGCAGCATCATCTCCTGTGTGGCTTTATAGTTTATCTCCTTTCCTGTAGGAATTGGTATGTGGATGAGCCTTCCTGTGGGAGTGAGGTCTGTGTTGTTATGTACCACCAGCCATCAGCCCCAGTGGGCATTGGAGGCCCCTACATGTCTCAGTGGAATGACGATAGATGCAACATGAAGAACAATTTCATCTGCAAATATTCTGAGGGTAATGATTCACTACATACATCATGCAGCAACGTCTCCAACTTCTCTTATTTCAGAAGCAATGGGCATTAGTGGGAATTTGCATTTGTTAAGAAGGTTCTTAGAATACTTGTTCCAAAAAGCCAGAATTTTCAGTTTTAAGGAATATGAGAGAAACAGAGAGAGAGAGATAGAAAGACAGAGAGAGAGAGAGAGAAAGAGAGAGAGAGAAAGAGAGAGAGAGAAAGGGAGAAAGAGAGAGAGACAGAGAGAGCAAGAGAAAGAGAGAGAGAGAAAGGGAGAGAGAGAGAGAAAGAAAGAGAGAGAGAGAGAAAGAGAGAGAGAGAGACAGAGAAAGAGAGAAAGAGAGAGAGAGAAAGGAAAGTGAGAAAGAGAGAGAGAGAAAGGGAGAGAGAGAGAGAGAAAGAGAGAGAGAGAGAAAGGGAGAAAGAGAGAGAGAGAGAGACACAGAGAGAGAAAGAGAGAGAAAGAGAGAGAGAGAGAGACACAGAGAGAGAGAGAAAGAGAGAGAGAGAGAAAGAGAAAGTGAGAGAGAGAAAGAGAAAGAGAGACAGAGAGACAGACAGAGAGAGACAGAGAGAGAGAGAGTAAGAGTAGTTATACATTTTAGTTGAAAGGTATCAAGTATCAGGAAATACAAAATTAAGAAATATCAAGAAAAGTACCAAGAAATACTAACAGTTAACCAAGAAGGAGGGAGAGGGGCAGCTAGGTGGTGCAGTGAATGGAGCACTGGCCCTGGGGTCAGAAGGACCTGAGTTCAAATCCAGCCTCCGACACTTAACACTAGCTGTGTGACTTTGGGCAAGTCACTTAACCCCAATTGCCCTGCCCTCTACCCTCCAAAAAAAAAAAAAGAAGAAGAAGGGAGAGAGGGGGAAAAGGAGTGGGGGAGGGAGAGCACAAAGTGACCCCAGCTGGTAAGGAAATGTAGCGGTGGCCCGACACTGAACAGTATGAGAAGGACCATAGGAACCACCATCACATCAAGTCAACGAGCCAAAAGTAGATGGCCCCAAACTCGGCTTGTTTCAGACGTGAGTTTTAGAAAAGGAAGAATTGTAAGAGGTGTATATTCTTTTCTCCTGCAAAGTGTCAGATCAAATGTAATAAGAGCAGATTGTTTTTTATGTCTGTTTCTGGATCCTCTCAGAAGTACTAAGAAAGCAAACCAAGAAGCAAAGAATTGAGGCAATAAATAGGTTTATTTCGATTATGCTGGATAGAGAAAACAGGCATTATGGAAAGTGGACCTAAACATCCTACTCTACTCCTTAATAAGTATTTTGAATTCAATGAGTGTATTGCTCCTGATTTTCTTTTAGAATTTTCCTTTTGAATTGGCAGCTTTATAAGCTGCTTGAACTTCTCAAACACTCCTATCATTGCTGGCTTAGATCCAAACTGGAAATGATTTTCAATCAGTCTTTTTCTCACCTCCAAAGCTGACTGCTGGCCCCTATTTCACATTATTTCAAGACAGGGCTAGAGTAGATTTATTTGTTGGATCTAATTTGGGACAAAAATAATACCTTCATTTGAAGGGAATTTGAATTTATCTGCCTTTTGAACTCTAATTTTGCTTTCAAGTTGTTTTTCTCTTTTTTCACGTTGTATTCACCACCTGAGATGGAGAGGATTCTCTAGTGGCCTTCAAACCCTACACATCAAATTTGGTCCTGTCACTCACTGCCACAGAGGAAAGAAATGCCTCTAGATTATAATCCTCATAGGTCCAAGTGGACTTTGCTTGTTTAAAATCTGATTGCTTTAAACTTTTTGGAGGGCAGAAGAGGTCATGTTGTTTGGATTTGGGGTTTTTTAATGTTTTTTAGAATTTGTCTTTTTTTCTAAATTTTCTTTTTTTCCTTAGTCCCTGAACATGCTATCATTACCAGCTTTTCTAAAAAGTATGGTTATATTTTTCATTTTTGCCTTTTCAATTTTACTTACTTTCCACAAAATCTTTACCTACCCTTTTTTTCTCTTCTCTCCTACCCACTTCATAATTTCCAGCTCATTCAAATGAAGTCTTTTTTTCCCCATTTTCTGGGTTCCCTTCAGCATAAAAATGATGAACATTAGAAATCCCTCCTATTTTTTGCAAGCATCACGATGTTGTGGAAGCAGGGCTGGAGTTGAAGCCTAGAGGCCTAGGTCCCGGACACTTCTTCAGTATGTGAGGTTGGGCCAATCACTTAACTCAGTCTTAGTTTCATTCTTTGTAAACTGGCACTAATAATATATTTACTATCTACCTCAAGGGGTTGTCCCAAGGAGAGTTTTCCATCAGTGTTAAAGTGCTGCATAAGTGTGTTTTTACTAGTATTACTGGGACTATCCTGGCTAATTTGGCACCCCCATTTTCAACAAAAAGTTGGTGTATAGCAGAGAATGTCGCATTTAATGGGTTCCATCCCCCCCAAGAGATATGTCAGCTCTGTGTGTCTACGTGTATGCATATATGTTAAAATAGTTAGACATAAAAGTCATTCTTCATTTTCTACCATTTCTCAATGGTGCATGAGTCTGGGCGTAATTATTATTTTAACCTTTTTGTCTAGCCAAGGGCACATTGAGCTCCTAAATTCAGTGTTTGTTATTATTTAAAATTATAACAGATCATAGAATTTACAGCTGAAAAGGACCATCAGTCCAAACCCTTTACAGGTGGGGAAACTGAGTCTCAGAGTGATGAGGTGAGTTGGCCAAGGACACACAAGGAGCCTAGTGCAATGGATAGGGCACTAGACTTCAGATCACAAAGAACTGAGTTCAAGTCTCACTTCAGGGACTTCCTAGCAATGTGACCGTAGGCAAGTGACTTGAATGCCTCAGTTTCCCCATCTGTAAAATGAGAAGGTTATACTCAATAGGCATTAAGGTTCCTTCTAAATCTGTGGTCCTATGATAGCAGAATCAGGACTCTTTCTGCTGTCCCAGATGTTATAAGCAGGAGGAAGTCCTTTTGTTTTGTTCTAATTGATTTCACCTAGATGACATGGAAAGCAAATCTTGTTCTGCTTTATTTTCTTCAGAGAAACCAATACTGGCAGCTACTTCTGTGATACGGAGTCATTTACCTGGAGGTGAGTTAGCAGACTCGCTGAAGACTGATAGCATTTATAAAGCCCTTTAAGTTTTGCAAAACACTTCTACCACAATAACTTCATGTGATTTTCACAACCACATGAAAAGAGGTGCTGTAATTATCCCCCAGATGAAGAGACTGAGGCCAAATGAGGTTAAGTGATTTGTCTAGGGTCACACAGCTAGTAAGCTTCTGGGGCAAGATTTGAACTCAGGTCTTCCTGACTCCAGGATTAGAGCACTATCCACTGTGCCACCCAGCTGCTGTTATTTCACTAAAGAGCTACGAGCCCTACTTTTTAGGATTCAAAACTAGTTCTTCTTTGTATTAGGCCACTTGAAGGAAACACATCTCTTTTCATCCTGAAAAGGTATCATGCCACTTTATGGGGGGCATCAGAAACCTGGGACCTAGTTTCAAATCCTGGCTCTTCTGTATAGTAACTTTGTGACCTTGAGAAAGTAATTTCTCTGGGTCTATTTCTCTATTATTCGAATTAAGCAGTTAGTCTAGATCAGAAGTAAGCAAGCGTGTAACTCACAACACTCCCCAATGAGGCCCAATCAGATTAAAATATAGCTGGGAAAAATTTAACCAAATAAGTAGAAAATACAATAAGACATAAATAATATTATGTTTTAAAACTAAGTCAACTTACAGCCTAAAGGGATCCTTACGTATGGTTTCAAAACCTCTGCTTCTTTTTTTTTCCTTAATAGTATTTTATTTTATTTTTCCAATTACATGTAAAAATAGTTTTCGATGTCCGTTTTTGTAAAATTTTGAATTCCAGATTTGTCTCCCTCCCTCCTTCCATCCCCCCCTCGCCAAGACAGTAAGCGATCTGATATACTTTATACATGTACAATCATGTTAAACATATTTCCTCATTAGTCATGTTGTGAAAGAAGAATCAGAGCAAAAGGGGAAAACCACAAGAAAGAAAACGCAACAAAAAAGTGAAAATAGTGTGCTTCGATCCACATTCAGACTCCATAGTTCTTTCTCTGGTTATGGTTAGCATTCTCCATCACAGGTCTTTTGGAGTTGTCTTGGCTCATTGCTTTGCCGAGAAGAGCTGAGTCTACCGTAGTTAATCATATTTCTATCTGAGTTGGATGCCACTGGTATAGATTCTCCAAGGTCCCTTCCAGCTGTAAATCTATGGTCCAAACCAAGTGAACATTAACTTATCTCCTTCTGGTGCTCTTTGAATGCTTCTAAAAATGCTAAATAACAGTTGAAAATATAATTAGTGTTGTTATTAGAAATTTATTCATAAACTTCGCATGTGGCTCCATTTGATCACACAAGATGGAAGCCAGAATGCCAAGTCCAAACCCTTGAAATCATCACGAGCCAATACATGGGGCTTTCCACTTGCCCTACCTAGTGGCCTGGTATGTCATGGTCCAGGACTTAGCACACTGCTTGGTTCTTAATAAATACTTGTTGACTTGTGGAGTTTCAAACCTGATCTTGAAAACCTACAAACTTAGGAACTGCCCTTAAAAGCCTAGGCATCACAGAGCCTCTGCAGCAGCAAATTTAACCTCCTACTTTCCTAAAACATTTTCTTGAAATGCAAAGGTGAAGTTGCTGCTGCTTCTTTGGGTTGCCTTTTTTTAATTCTTAGCACATGGCCCAGCTGGTGGTCAATAAAAATGGGTATGATCAGTGTGGAAGAGGACATTGACTTTGGAGTCATAGACCTGGGTTTGAACCCTGGCTGCATCCCATATTGTGTCATCTTGCACAAGTCCCTTCACTTTTCTAGGCTCCAGGCCAGGGCTCCTTTCCAGGTCCCTCATCTGTTAAATGAAGTTATTGGACAAGAAGATCACTTCCAGGTTTTGTCTATTTTTAATCTTACAATATTATGATTGATCCCTGCCATTTTTCATGCTTTTAATTCTATATGTTTACCTAGGTGATAAAAGAGAACCAGTAACTCCAACACCTCCAGAAAAATTCCTGAAAGAAGATGCTAATGGAACAGTCAAAGAAACCAAAGGTACACATAGGACTTTCCTGGGGAAAAGTTAATAGCAGACTTCTCTCTGGTCACAGACCAGTCACAGCTGCATTTACCAGTTTGTTTTTTCCATTCTTGCTTAAAAGTGGGACAGTAGAGGGGCAGCTAGGTGGCACAGTGAATAGAGCACCGGCCCTGGAGTCAGGAGGACTTGAGTTCAAATCCGGCCTCAGACACTTAACACTTACTAGCTGTGTGACTTTGGGCAAGTCACTTAACCCCAATTGCCTAGGTTTCCTCCCTCCAAAAAGCAAAAAAAAAAAAGTGGGACAGTAGCTTTCTCAACCCTAATTCTTGGGAGGTAGGGGTTTATTCAAGCAGAGACGTCCTAAGGAAAATTAGAAAGACTGGACTGACGAGGAGAGGCCAAAATGGCAAATGTATCTTCTGGGGATGTGTACATAGAGGAGGTGGGCAAACATATAGATGTAGAGGTATAAGAATTAGAGGGTTCAAGAATGAGGGCTTCTCTGGGTCTGTTTCTTTAGTTGTCAAATTAAGGAGCTGGTCTACATCAGAGTATGTGGCCCATGACATTCCCAAGTGATACCCAACCAGATTAAAATGTCACTGAGAAATATTTAACAAAATAAGTAAAAATACAATAAAATAGAAATAATGTATGCAATAATGAAATATATAAATAATAAATAATTATATATTTCTATAATATATGCATATTCTATTTTATCTATTTTATTATACATAATTTATAAATAATTATTAATATATAACATAAATAATATATTTTAAAGAAAATTACATGCTAGGGGACAACTAGTAACACTTGGCATCCTCAATTTTAACATTGATCATGGTTCACCTCTTAGTTGGACTACTACAATAGGCCTACAATTGGTCTCCCTGCTTCTCTTCTCTCTCTCTGGCTTCTCTCTACCTCAACTTCCTCAACTTTGTTTCACTTCGGCAACTTATGAGAGTAGTTACACTTCATACCTTACCATCACTTAAAGCTCCTCCACCTCCAAGATTCTGAACTCTGAAATCCCCCCACTGACCACAACTTCACATCCTCCCCCTTCTCCCATAGTTTCATTTCCCCTGTTCCCATCATTGGGACATGATTGAGACCTGATCACTGCCCACTCCCCCTGTCCAACCTGGACCACTGGCCCTTCCCCAGTCTGCTTTTGTCTCTTGATTCCTTACATCTGTGCAGATTGTCTCACATTCCTGAAGGCAACTGACTCCACGTTTCCATCCTTAAAGTCTCTCTTTTCCTTTTAGAACCAGTTTGATTGCCATTTCCTTTACAAAACCTTCCCCGATTCCCTCACTCTCCAACCTTTTATCCATCTTTGGCTTCTAGAAGCTTTAACTTTAATTTCATAGTTAGCATATCCTAAATTGTATGGTGATTATTTGTGTGAATACCTTATCCCTCCACCACTATCAATCCCTTGTCAGTCTCACTGTCAATTCCACAAATGTTCATTAGCTAGTTATTATCAATCAACATTTATTAAGTGCTTCTTATATGCCAGAGCATTTCCTAAGTGACAGGAATACCAAAAAAAGGCAAAAATTGTTCTGATGTGTAAGGCACCATGACAAGTAGACCCTAGTGATCTAAATTCAACAATGAAAGAGTGCCTGCCTTCAAGGAACTCACATTCAAGTGGTGAAAGATGTCCTAGTAACTTAAGGAGAGACACAGAGAGAAAGACACAGGCAGACAGAATGACAGAAAGAGACACTGAGATAAAGAGACACAGAGAGAACATACACTAACAATTCAAAAAAAGCAGGGAAGGCTTCACAAAGGAGATGGCCCTTGAGCTAACATTTGTCGAAAGATAACAGTTCTGAGATGTAAAAAGAAAGAGGGGATACATTCAGGGCACATGGATGGCCTGTGCATGCACTGAGGCAGAAGATGAAATATTAAGGAGTCCACGTTGCCCAGCATATAGATTGTATGAAGGAAAGTAATATGAAATAAGCCTGGAAAGATACTTTGGAAAAGACTCAACCTCATCTGAAATATCTGGCTGAGGAGTCTGTATTTTATCCTAGAATCAGTAAGGAATAAGTGAAGATTTTTAAGCCAGGGCCATGGCATGATCAGACCCAGGCCTTAGGGAGATGATGTTGGCAGCTGTGGAAAGGAGAGATGTGAGAAAGAGGGAGACTGGAAGCAGGAAGACCAATTAGGGTCTTGTAGCAGCCCATCTAAGAGATGATGAGCTCCTGACCAGGGTAATGCTGTCTGGCGGGATGGAAAAAAATGGATAGAGATGAGAGATGCTACGAGTTTAGATTCAATAAGACCTTAGCAACTGTTCAAATTTTACCCCTGTCCCATCTTGAAAATGTGACCTTGTATAAGTCAATTAACTACTCAGTATCCCCAGGCAATTCCCAAAGAATGTAAGAAATGATAATACATTACAATATATAATTATATTCCCAAAGAATATGATAATGACAATGTAATAACAAGTACTGATTTACATTGGTCACCAGATTTTCCTCATTGAGAATTCCCTGTACCAGTGAAATGACAGGTCTGATCCACAAACAAGCAAACAAAAGACTTGGCAACTAATTAGCTTTAAGGAACTGGGGGAGAAGAGATAATGGAATTCTAAGGTTACTAATGTGAGTGACTAGGATAATGGTGGTATGCTTAATAGAAATACAGATGTTTGGAGGAAGGATGTGTTAAGGGAATAATGTATTCTATTTTAGGCATATTGGGATGGAGACACCCAGACAGAAGTTTTGAACAAGTACTTGGCAATACAGAAACTAGAATGAAGTAGAGATATTAGGCCTAGATATATAGATTTAGCAGCCATCTGAGCAGCAATGATACTTGAAGCCATGGGCACAGATGAGATTACCAAGGGAGACAGTTCATAGAGAAGAAAGAAGAGGACCCAGAACAGAAAGAACTCCATAATCACCACCCCTAACTCTAATACCAAGCTCTTTTTCTTAGAAATATTTAGAAGGTTCAACAATTTAGAATATTTATCCCGGGTTCTCTTCCTTCACAGTAATGACGCCAGCACTTTTAGTTTTCTAAAATTTGAATTTTCCTTGCAGATGCCTGCCATCTGTATTCTTATGAGTGTCAGCTCACCAAATGTCCCCTGCTTTTGAAGGGAAAGTGAGGGGAGACAAAGATGGGCCCTCTCCTCCCCAGAAACCTGTTTATTGTGAAACTAACAAAACAGAAAGAAAACTTGAATGTTGTCTTTTCAAACAATGCACATAGCAATGACAGCGTGCAAATAACACAAAGTCAGGAGAGACAGCCAACAATCTGGATTAATACAGTTGAGACGCAGACAAGTCTTGATGAAATAAAATATTGAGCTGAATTTAACAAGATGAAAATTATGAGGGGCAAATGTGGCAGCAAAGAGTAACAGACAGATAGATGTCCCAACAGTCAGAAGACCTGAGCTTACGTCCTCCCCCGGCACACATTAACTATAAACCTTGAGCAAGTGACTTAGCCTCTCAGTTTTCCAGACAACTTTCTAAAATTATAAGTTACAGAACTGTCTGTCTTCATTAATAGATCAAGTTTCCTCACCAGGACCCCCTGCCCCCCTAGACCAATGATGTCACAGATATGACTGAAAAGAAAATGTAATTTTCCTCTTTCTAAGGTTTTTCAAGCCTTTCTAAGATTGTTGTGGTTATTCAGTAGCATCTGACTCTTTGTGACCCCCTTTGGAGTTTTCTTGGCAGAGATACTGTCCAGGTTTGCCATTTCCTTCTCCAGTTCATTTTACAGATAAGGAAACTGAGGCAGACATGGTTAAGTGACTTGCTCAGGGCCACACAGTTAATAAGTGTCTGAGGTCAGATTTGAACTCAAGAAGATGAGTCTTCTTGACTCCGGGTCCAGCCTTCTACGTGCTATGGCGCCACCTAGCTGCTCTTTTCTAAGGTTAAACATTCCCAATTCCTTCAAACTGATCTGTGATATCAAACCCAAATAGAAATGGGGGCCACTAATCCATACATAAGAATCCTTGTGGACCACATATTGATTTAGTTTTTAAATGTAATGTTATCAACTTTTAATTGTTTGTTTATTTACTAAATACTGATCATTAATTTTGTTAAATATTGCCCAATTGCATTTTAATCTGGTTCAGGACCTTGTGTCTGCCACCCCTGCTCTAGACCATTCACCACGCTGGTTGCCATCAGTTGGGTAAGTTTTTCCTCCCATCGAGCCTAAATTTATCTCTTTGCTCTTGGCTGTACCCTAGAGCCAAACAGAGAAAGTCTGATCCCTCTTCCAAACATAACAGCCCCCCAAAACCTGAAGACAGCTCTCAGGAACACCCTTCAGTGCTACAGTTTAGGAAGGACGCTGATAAACTGGAAAAGTTTTTTCCATAGAAGAACAACCAGGGTAATCAAGTCGACAAACTTTTATTAAGTGCTTACTGTATGCCAAGCACTGAAGATACAGGGAAAAGTAAAAATATTTCCTAGCCTCAAGAAACTCTCATTCTAATAGAGGAGACAATATGTAAGCAGCTGTGCACAAAGATGTATAAAATGGAGTTAACCTCAGGGGAAAGGTACTAGAAGTGAGAAGTGGAAGAGGACCATACAGTAAAGACATAGGATTTCAACCGAGTCTTGAAGGAAGCCAGGAAGCAGAGACAAAGAGGTAGACCATTCATCCTAGGGATGGGGGACAGAGAGCAAAAAAGCACTGAGTTGAGAGAAGGAAGGATAAGTGTAAGGTGCAGCAAGTGACCAAAATTACTGGATCATAGAGTATATGGACTCCAGGAGGAGTAATATGGAAGAAGACTGGAAAGGTAAGAAGGGGTGAGGTGTGAAGGGCTTTAATAGCCAAACAAAGGATTCTTTATTTGATCCTAGAAGCAACAGGGAGTCACTAGAGTTTGTTGAGGAAGGGAGTAATATGATCAGACATGCTTTAGGAAGATCACTTTGACCAGTGAATAAAGGATGGACTAGTGTAGGGAGAGACTTGAGACAGGCCAAGCAGAAGGCTATGGTGTAGTCTAGGTGTGAGGAGATGCAGGCCTACGCTAGGCTATTGCCAAGTGAAGCCTTTTCCCAATGCTCATCTTTTATGATGTATTGGGACAGATGTTGCAGAGGTAAAAATGGCAGAACTTGGCAACAAATTGGATCTGGGGGGTGAGTGAGAGTGAGGAGTAGAGAATAACATCAGGGTTGCAAGAATGACTGGGAGGATAGTGGTAAAAATAAATAAATAAATAAGGTTTGGGAGAAAGGTGACGAAGTTGTGGTTTTTTTCCGCTCTGGAGTTTAAGATTTCTTCCAGAAATCTAATTCAAGACATCCAGTAGGCAGTTGGAGGTGAAAACTGTGGATAAGGAAAGAGATTAGAGCTGGATAAATATACCTAAGAATCATCTGCATAGAGATAATCATTGACTCTATGAAAGCTAGATGAATTCATCTAGTAAGATAGTCTAGAGCAGTGGTTCTCAACCTTCCTAATGCTGCGACTCTTTAATACTCATATGTGGGCGTATCTGCATGTGCGCGGACCTACCTGGAGATGGATAGAGGAGCAGTGTCTCAGTTCCTAAGACCATCAGAAATAGGTGTTTTCCAATGGTCTTAGGCGACCCCTGTGACCCCTGTGAAAGGGTCATTCAACCCCAAAAGGGGTCACGACCCACAGGTTGAGAACCACTGGTCTAGGGAGAAGAAGAGAAGAAGGCCAAGGTCGGACCTTTAGAGAACATTTATGGTTAGCATGTGTGGCCTGGATGAGAATCCAGTAAATTAGACTGAGGGGGACAGCCAGGTGTCACAGTGGATAGAGCACTGCCCCTGGAGTCAAGTAGGACCTAAGTTCAAATTTGACCTCAGACACTAACTAGCTGTGTGACCCTGGGCAAGTCATTTAACCATAACTGCCTCCCAAAAATAAATAAATTAAACTGAGAAGGAATGGTCGGGTAGGTTGGAGGAGAACTAGGACAAAGCAGTTTCACTAAAACCCATAGAGGAAAGAGTATCCAGGAGAAGAGAGTGATCAACAGTATCAAAGGTTACAGAGAGAGGGTAAAGAAAGATGAATATTGGGAAAAGGCTTGACTTGGCCATTAAGATTTCATTTATAACTTTAGAAAAAACAGTTCTGGTTGAATAACGAGATTGGAAGCCAGAATGTAGAGAGCTTAGAAGAGAGTAAAAGGGGAGGAAGCAGAACCAGGAATTACAGACAACCTTTTAAAGAGTCTTACACACAAAAGAGAGGAGACAGACATCTCTAGGATGACAGCTCCTGGGCATGGCTGGATCAAGTGAGAGGTTTTTTTAGGGATGAGGAAGTCACGAACTTGTTTGTAGTCAATGGGGAAATAACTTGTAGACAGGGAGAGATTAAGATTAGTGAGGGAGCAGGGATGATAGAGGGGGAAATCTGCTGGACAAGATGGGATAGAATGGCATCTCTTGTGCATGTAGAGGGTTTCACCTCAGCAAAGAGGAAGGACACCACTCATGTCAGACAGGGATAGAAGAGGTGCAATGAAGAGGAAAGGGAGAGGGAAGGAACAAGCAACAAGCATTTATTAAGTGTTTACAATGTGCCAAGCACTGTGCTAAATGCTCTACAAGTATTATGCCATATGAAGAGCAATCTCTTGTTGACTGGCCTTAATTTTCTCTGTGAAGTGTGAGTCAATTCTCTCAACTGAGAATTTGGTGGGGATGGAGTGCCGCAGGATGTTCGAAAGGGGATGAAAAGGTTTGGAACAGCTACTGGTGAGCGGAAGAGTGAACTGAAGTTAAGCTCATGTTTGGTGTGAATAGAACGAAAGGAGCCAAGGGTTTTAACTTGAAGAAGAGAGAACTTCAAGTATTTGGATGACTGTCATATGAAAGAGTCAAACAGTGTGAGTTATTATGTTTGACCCCAGAGGGCAGAACAAGGAGGAATAAGCGAAAATTACAAAGAGGCTAATTTGGGCTTGATGGAAAGAAAAACTTTCTAATAACTGTGTATGTATGTATGAATACACACATATATACACATATGTATAAATATGTATATATAATTTAACACATGTGGAATTACTATGTATACTATATATTTTATATGTATATAATTAATATATACATGTGTATATGCCTATACACATGCACATATATAATATGTGTTGTATATGTGTATACATGTATCTATACATACACACATATGTGTGTATATATTTATATATTTGTGTATGTATAGGTATAGCTATATGGAATTGGATCCCTCAGGAGGTCATGGGCCTTACCCTTATTGGGAGTCTTCAGGCTGAATGACCATTGGTCAGTTTTGTCTTAGAGAGGATTCGTTTTCAGTTGTGGTTTAAGCTAGATAACTACTAAGATCCCTTCCTGAAATTCTGTGAAAGACCTTTCTTTTTTCTTAAAGAATATGCCAAATTTACAAATATTGTTCACGTGTATTCATCTCTCCAGGGGCTGAGCTGAATCTTGCTTACGTCCTTATTCCCAGCATTCCCCTCTTCCTTCTTCTGGTGGTCACCACAGTCATATGTTGGTTATGGATCTGTGGAAGGAGGCAAGTAAAATTATCCTACTTAATGGAAATGTACATATGTTTACTACATAAAAGCACCCTTTTCCTACTTATCTTTGAAGTTTAAAAGTATCACTCATTATTTAATAAAAAACTTACTCCAAAAGACACCATTCCAGATTTGAAAACAAATCCCCAAGTGTACTCCAAGAAGCCAAATGAGCTAAGAACTGTTTTCATTAACTGGCATCATGACAGATCTCACTCTTTTCCCCTTTGTATTAAGTTTTGTCTCCCTGCTGTGATTATATGTTCCTTAAAAACAATTACAGTGGTATAAATTTCTTCTCAGGGTGCCTTGTACAATTCTTTTTTTTTTTTTTGCTTTTTGGAGGGGGGAAGGTAGGGAAATTGGGGTTAAGTGACTTGCCCAAGGTCACACGGCTAATTTTTGTGTTAAGTGTCTGAGGCTGCGTTTGAACTCAGGTCCTCCTGACTGGCCAGTACTCTATTCAATGCACCACCTAGCCAGCCCTGACTTGTACAATTTCTGATACATAATAATCAATGTATAGATAATGAATGAATTGGTATAGTGGCCAGCACCTTAGCTTTGGAGTCCATAGGCCAGGGTTCAAATCCCGATTCTACTACTTACTACCTACATGAAACTTGGACCACTAGAATAATCTTCAAGGTTTCTTCCAACTCTGTCTCTGTGACCCTAAGACCTACAAAGGATATCCCTTACACTAGTTTATGTCTCCTTGGCTGAGATTTAAGCTCTTTACAGGAGTCATGTTTTATACCTCTCCCTGTCTTCCACAGTGGCTGGCCCAGTACTAGCGACACAGCAGGCAGCAGATGAATTCTAAAGGAATGAATGAATGAATTGGTTGTGCCAAAACATGATCACAAAAATCTAAAGCTAAAAAACACTTACTTCAAATAGAATCCCTGAAGTCCTTTTGGAGTGGTTTCTTTTACAATTGGGTATGCAACAATCAGGAAATAGCTAACCTGATCTGTAGAGAGTACTCTAATGATTATATTTGGGTTATTCTAGGGACTATATTAGTGTAGTACAACTTTTCCAAGAATCTACTCAGTGAGGGAAAGAAGGTTATTTATTCTATTTGGCAGAGAGAAAATGGAGACTTGGGTTAGGGGATTTACTTTTTAGCTTCTTAATAAGATTGGCTTTATGTGACTTTGTAAAGTTCTAGTAGAAGTCTTTACTTTAAAAGTCAATAAAGCAACTGAAAAGACCTTTAATTCCAAAAAATAGAGTTCAGCATAAAAAAAATGCGCTTAATGTTTTCAAATTAATTATCCCACTATGATTTCCTATCATTTCCTCTATTCACCACTCTTTCAGGATTCAGGCCTTGTGCATCTTATTTGAAGGAATACGATTCTTATCCTACATTTCCATCCCATATGAATCTTATCTGTGGATGAATAAATAATGTAAAAAATATTCAGTAAGGATTTATTGTGGGCAAAGCACTATGCTAAGTTCTAGAGATACAAGTAGAAGAACAAGACTGGCCCTGTTCTCAAGGAGCTCACATACTAACAGAGTTAGATGCATATAGCATGTATATAATGCATACAAGAGGTTTCAATTGGAAAGTCAGATGGAAAGGCCCAGTCATTCCTAGGGTTACAGGGGTGAAGTAAAATGGGATACGTCTTCTAAAGTGTCCTTTCCATTGATAAAGCCATATCCATTTCTGATGTTGAACCATTTGATAATGCCAATAATTTTGGTGTCAAGAATTTCGTTTTCTGAGTTTTCAGTAGCTGTGGCTGCCTAGTAGGTTGGGGTATCAGCACCTACAGAGACAGTCGCCAGGTTGCATCTTTACAAAGGTTACTTCCCTGGAGAATTATTTCAGGGCCTGGACTATACGGAGAGCCAGTGCTCTGTAGATGTTCCTGGGCAAAGGACCCCAGGCCATTTCCACTAGAGTCGGATGGAAAGTGGCAGTTGAAGTGGTCATAGTGGTTTGACCTGACTGGCACATACAAGAGCTGTCTATTTTCTGATACTGAGAATATGATACACAGTAGTTGGGGGACTCTTGCAGCAATTATCTCTCCATAATTCCCAACCTCTCCCCTTCAACAGTTTTTTTCATGTAATTGAAATCTTGGGTTCATCCTCAAAATCACAATTGCCCTCAAATATACACCCATGCCAGCTCTCTGCCAGAGTGGTCTTTGGCAGAAGAACATAGCAGCATCTCCTGTTGGACCGGAAATAATAAGCTGGTTTATTTTATTTACAGGAAACGAGAGCAGACGGAGAGTACAAAGGAACCAAACATTTGGCCAACTCCCCACAGAAGGAATAGTCCTGACCTGGAAGTTTATAATGTCATAAGAAAGCAAAGTGAAGCAGACTTAACCGAGCCTCGACCAGACCTGAAGAACATTTCATTCCGGGCCAGGTCTGGAGGAGCCACTCCCAATGACTTGTCTTGTGACTATGATAACATAGTAGTGAATGCCTCTGAGAGTGGCTTTGTGACTCTGGCGACCATGGAAAGTGGGTTTGTGGCCAACGACATCTATGAACTATCCCCTGAGAGGATGGGGAGGAACAAGGAGTCTGGCTGGGTGGAAAATGAAATCTACGGTTATTAGATAACCTGGGAACATCTGAACTCACAACAAAGTGGAAAAGAAAGAGAAAAAAAATGTTCCTACTTTGTATAAAACTGGCAGGACTTGAATAGGGCTGACACCTGAACACTCAGATGGACCTCTGGTCTCATGGATATGCAGACTCCCTCCAGCCCTGAAGATCTCAACTTAGCTGTACTTGTCCATCCCGGGCAAGTATTGCTCATGTCCTCACTTAAATCTGCCATTAGGGGTCCACCCAACATGGCAGGGACCTTTCTCTGGTTCTCTTGGTTTTGTAAGGATAGCAACAGAGCATGCAAACTGTGCGTCAGTGACATAGCTCTGACTGTGTGAGAGGCCCATTTTTTTTCCAGTCATACATTTTTCTGATAACATCTTTTGCACTGCTTCTTCTGCACAATCGCCTACTTGTCCTGTGTTGCAGCCTGCTTATGCCCACACCAAGTACTTCTCTGCTACCATTTTGGGTGATCTGCAATTTCCATTTTTTGGATACTGTTGTATTCCATAACGCACAGCCATACAATTCCACCAGGAGAATGTTGATGTTAAGAAGATGGGCCTTTGTTTCAGGGAAAAGCTCAGGGTCATTGAAATAATAGTGCAATTTTCCAAAGGCAATCCAGCCCAGTCATCTCCCCTGTTGGGCCCAGCTTATTTTCCAGTTGTGGTGTCTGTCTAAGATACATCTACTTATGGATGTCTTCTGTGGACTTTCCATCCAACAAGTTATCCTAATTCAGACAAAAGGCATTTTTACCTACTAGGTTTTTCCTGTATGGGTGGTTAAGTCAAAAACTTAACATTCCAGACCTTGACAAAATCAGCAGAATGGCACCCATAAATGCGAGTATCTGGAGAACTTTATCATTTAAAAGGAATCCTTTTTTTGATTTGTACTCTGCACTAAACATCCTCCATATTGGTGGCAAATACTTTGGGCAAGCATCAACTTCCTAGTTTATGTTTTGCTTGATATAAATTAGGGAGTCACTGAACAAAGTTATTTCTGATTTTACAAATATCAAGGAGTCTTGTATGAATTTGACAAATGCATGGTGCCTAGCATGAGAAAAGTCAATTCAGATGTGGAAACAACGAAGAGATTTCTTCCTGGTTGTCAAGATTTTGTTAGCTCCTCTGACCCCAGGGTCCCCTACCAGGGTAGGTCTCAACCTTATGTTAATCAGGGGGTAACAATGGTGGTGACAGACAGTGGTGGTTGGGAAATTTCCTTCTGGGTTATGTTTTTGCGGCCCTGGACTATGGCACAAAAACTAATTGCACGTATACAATCATGAAAATACATTAGCTTGCTGTCTTTCTTATGTTTCCCAGGGCACATGTGGGAGTATCAGAAGCTGATTGTAGGAAAGAATATTCCCTTATCTGTATGTCCCACAGAACAAGAATTAAATAAAAAATGAAAGAGATAGCAAATTGGTCATTCTCTCTTTCTAAGTTTTCTTCAACCTTTGGCCTCAAAGACTTTCTTTCTTCCTCTTACCATATTAGAAATATTCCAGTATTCTGGAAACTAAAAGAAATCCAATCCATCACTTCAAGGCCTTTCAGTTTTTCCTCTAAACCCTATTCTTCATTTTCCAGTGTAACAACATATGTAGAGGTTAGTAACTTTTATTCTAGAACTTTTGGTATCATGATTGTTTTAAATAGATTTGGCCTAAGATCCAGAGGGTAGATCCATGGTTTCTTAATAATCATCTCCAATTCATAAACTTAAAAGGCATTATTAAGTTGCCCTGAAACCTACAACTAAGTGGTACAATGGATAGAACACTGGACCCAGAGTTAGAAAGACATGAGGTCAAATACAGCTTCAGACATTTAGTAGTTGTGTGACCCTGGGCAAGTCACTTAACCTCTGTGTATACCAGTTTCCCTACCTAGAAAATGGGGCACCCATCTTACAGGCTTGTTGTAAGGATCAAATGATAAAATATGTGTAAAGATCTTTGCAAACCTTAAAGCAACACATAAATGCTAGCTACTATTATAGTTGGATATTTAGCTTTATTTTTTAAATTAAATTTTATATTTATTTTTAGTTTACAACATTCATTTCCACAAGATTTTGAGTTAGAAATTTTCTCCCCATCTTCCCCCTACCCACCACCCCAAAACAGCAATCCTACTGAATACCCCCTCCCCCAATCTGCTCTCTCCTATGTCCTCCTCCATTTCCCCTCTGACTTTCCAGTAGAGCAAGATGGATCTCCATACTCCAATGCCTATATATTTTATTTCCCAGGTGCATGTAAAAATAATCATAATCATAATCATAATTTTAAAAAAAACATTTGATTTTAAAACTTTGAATTCCAGATTCTTTCCCTTCTTTCCTTGTCACCCACCCTTACTGGGAAGATAAGCAATTCAATATAGGTTGTACATGTGTAGTTATGCCAAACATTTCCATAGTGGATATACTATGAAAGACTGACTATATTTCCCTCCATCCTATCCTGCTCTTGTTCTATTTTCTACTTTGACCCTGTCACTTTTCAAAAGTGTGTGCTTCTAACTACCCTCCCTCTCTAATCTGCCCTTCCTTCTATCATCTCCTCTCTTATCCCCTTCCTACCTACTTTCCTGTAGTGTAAGATACTCAATTTAGTGTGTATGTTATTCTCTCCTTAAGCCTTCCTGTTCTTCCCCTCCATTGTAACAGTTTTCCCTTGCCTCTTTTATATTAGATAATTTACCCTATTTTGTCTCTCCCTATCTCCTCTCATTATATTCCTCTCTCACCTCTTAATTTTATTTTTTAAATATCATCCCTTTCTATTCAATTGATCATGTGCCCTCTGTCTATGTATACCTATACACATATATACACACACTCGCATATGTATTCATACACACATATACTCTCCTATATAGATACATATATGTTTTTTATATATACATTTATATTCCCTTAAACTATCCTCATACTAAGAAAAGTTTCATAAGTTACAATTATCATTTTTCCATGTAGGCATGTAAACAGTTCAACTCTGATAAGTTCTTTATGATTTCTTTTCCCAGTTACCGTCTCATGCTTCTCTTGCTTCTTGTATTTGAATGTCAAATTTTCTATTCAACTCTGGTTTTTTTCATCAAGAGTGCTTGAAAATCCTTTATTTCATTGAATGACCATATTTTCCCCTGAAACATTATACTCAGTTTTGCTGGGTAGGTGATTCTTGGTTTTAATCCTAGCTCCTTTGACCTCTGGAATATCATATTCCAAGCCCTTCAATTCCTTAATGTAGAAGCTGCTAGATCTTGTGTTATCCTGGTTGTGTTTCCACAATATTCAAATTGTTTCTTCTTAGCTGCTTATAAAATGTTCTCCTTGACCTGGAAACTCCAGAATTTGGCTATATTATTCCTAGGAGTTTTCTTTTTGGGATCTTTTTTAAAAGGTGATTGGTGAATTCTTTCAACTTCTATTTTGCCCTCTGGTTCTAAACTATCAGAACAATTTTCCTTGAGAATTTCTTGAAGATGATTTCTACATTCTTTTTTTTGATCATGACTTTCAGGTAGTCCAATAATTTTTAAATTATCTCTCCTGGATCTATTTTGTAGGTCAGTGGTTTTTCCAGTGAGATATTTCACATTGCCTTCCATTTTTTCATTTGTTTGGATCTGTTTTATAGTATCTTAATTTCTCATAAAGTCATCAGCTTCCATTTGCTCCAATCCAATTCTAAAGAAATTATTCTCTTCAGTGAGCTTTTGAAATTCTTTTTCTATCTGACAAATTCGACTTTTTAAGGCATTCTTCTCCTCATTGGCTTTTTGGGCTTCTTTTGCCATTTGAGTTAATCTATTTTTTAAGGTGTTATTTTCTTCAGTCAGGTTGGTGACTCTTTTTTCATGATTTTCTTGCATCATTCTCATTTCTCTTCCCAATTTTTCCTGCACTTCTCTCACTTGATTTTCAATGTCTTTCTTGAGCTCCTCCATGGCTTGTAACGAATTCATATTTTTCTTGGAAGCTTTTGGTGCAGGAGTTCTGATTTTGTTGTCTTCCTCCCATTCCATGCTTTGATCATTTTTGTCCCCAAAAAAAGGAATCTGAAGTTGGATGGCTGTGCTTGCTTTGTTTCCTTTGCTTGCTCATGTTGCCAGTCAATTACTTGACTTTTGAGCTGTTTGCCACAGTAGAACTCTGCTTCCAGAGGGGAGAGCTTTGTCCCAAATTGCTAGGGTTTTTGCAGCTGCTGGAGCTATTAGTTGGGTGCTCTCTCTGCTGCCCCAACAAACTCTGGCTCACTGGCCACACACCTCAAGATCACCACCCAAGACCATGATCAGAATCCAGGCAGGTTAAAGCAAGAGCAATTAACCTCTGAATGGTTGCTTAGTCCCCCTATGATCTGCAGGCCAGCAGACCTGAAGCAGCCATATGGAGGTGGCTGCATGGCCGTGGGCCACAGCGCCAACTCCGCTTCTCACTCTGGGGGCAGAGGCCAATCCATGCTCCTAGTCCCCCATGGTTCGAACAGAGTTCCACTGACCTTTTGTTTTGTCTTTGGCATTTATGGTTTGATATTTCTGGAAACCACCACAGCTGCTGATGATCCACTCTCCAGAAGTGCACTCTAGACACTGCTGGTCAGGGCCACCCTGGGGCTAAAACTGCAGGCTCATGCGGGGCTGGGCTCAGCTCCCAGCAAGCTGTGATTGACCCTTCCTGCCAGCCTGCTAGGCTGCCTTCAGTGGGAGATTTGTTTCTCTCTGTCACTTTGTGGGTTCTATAGCTCTAAAATTTGTTTAGAGTCATATTTTATAGGTATTTGAGATGGTTATGGGGGAAGCTCATGGAGTTTTCCTCCTTCTACACTGCCATCTTGGCTCTGCCTCCCTGAACAAGGAATATTTAGTTTTAAAAGACTTTTTATGGAGCTGTAGAAATAGAAATAGGTAAATGTTTTTAAAAATTTCTTCCATAAGCTATATTAATGAATTAGGTGACTAAGATTTAATACCTCCATTTCTCCTTAGTTCTCATTGAAATTATGGCATAAAATCAAAGTTTATTCCTACAGTATCTTACCATTATAGCCTTACTCTTGACATATCCAACTTATTAAATATGATGACTCCTAGATCTCTTTCTTGTAGGGCTACATATTTCTGGCCTTCCCTCATTTTGTAGGTTTGCAATTTCCTTTACCTCCTCAGAGTAACTACCATTAATTAATCTTAGACCACCATCCTCTCTCTAATCCACTGTACTCAATTTAAATTCAGATTCTATTTTCCAAATCACTTTCTATCTCCTTTCCCTATCCACCTTGTCACTGAAACTCAAGAGTCTATTCTCTTTTCTATCATGTAAGTCATAGAATTTTAGAGTTAGATAGTAGTCATTAATAAAAACGTAAAGGGATGTAACCCTTCATTTTCATGACTCCATTGTAAGCATCTTATGAGTAGGCCCTCTAGCCCAGCGGTTCTCAATCTGTGGATCGTGACCCCTTTGGGGGTCAAACGACCCTTTCACAGGGGTTACAGGGGTCACCTAAGACCATTGGAAAACACATATTTTCAATGGTCTTAAGAACTGAGACACCACTCCTCTATCCATCTCCAGGTGGGTCCACCCACATGCAGATACACCCACATACCAGTATTAAAGGGTCACGGCATTAGGAAGGTTGAGAACCACTGCTCTAGTCAATTGTCCATTCATGCATCTCATTTCCTTTTCACCGTTCTTCCTATTCCCCTTTAAAATTTGAATGATTTAAACCAGTCTTCTTAAATGAAAACTACATATCTATCTGTTTTAAGTTTATAAAACTAATCTGTTTGAATGTCTGCAAAATTTTATTTAGTTTGTTAGATAATCCTTTGAACAAAAAGACACAAAATTACATGTAATTGGTTGTGAACTGTGGAGTTGAGATCCCCTATCTAGATTGTTCTGTATCCTAAGACAATTTTTCCTAATTTATTGATGAATGGCTCTAGTGAGGTGGACTCCAGTCTTACTAAAGTGAAGTTAGATCATGCCAATGACAAGTGGTAATTTGAAGACATAAAAAACCATTTTCCATAATAAAAAGCAAAAAAATGCATCATTAGTAAGATTTACAAAGCCACTCTGAGATAATTCCATTTTTGCTCATTCAGAACAGTGAAGCTAATTAATTACTCATTTTTAAATTATGATTGCATCCTGATCATTAATTATACAGAGGGATTATAACTAAAACTAATTATCAGGACTAAATGAGTACAAACAGGACAGGATCACTAAGAGAAATGAGTTTTACATAGTAAAATAGACTCAGAAACAAATATCTAAATAAACATGTGTACACACTTATACCATGCATATATGTTTAGATTTTATACACACACAACACACACACAATATTTACACATACCAGAATTTTAGTTATCGAAAAGAAACTCAGGGGTTATCAAATCCCATTCCTGACTGAGCAAGGCCTCCCCTCAACAAGAGCAAAAATCAATCAACAGGAATTTATTAAGCGTGCTCACTTCAGCAGCACATATACGAAAATTGGAATGATACAGAGAAGATTAGCATGGCCCCTGCACAAGAATGACATGCAAATTCATGAAGCGTTCCATATTTTTGTCCGTTTAATAAATAAGTCTGCCTCTGGCACTTTGAGCTTTAAAAAAAAAATAATATATTAAGCTCCTACTATATGCTGGGCACTGTGCTAGGCAAGAGAGGTAGAAATACAAAAGCTGAAACAATTCCTACTTGCAATGACTATACATTCTAATGGGGGAGATGAAAACTTATAAAAATATATTTGGCACA
Organism: Pseudochirops cupreus; assembly: GCA_028627135.1. Taxonomy (NCBI): domain Eukaryota; kingdom Metazoa; phylum Chordata; class Mammalia; order Diprotodontia; family Pseudocheiridae; genus Pseudochirops; species Pseudochirops cupreus. The sequence continues at coordinate 168,625,445 of CM053582.1, read as the reverse complement.
AATGTAAAGTTGATAAATGCATATGCAGAATATTCCAAAAGTCAGCTTGAAGCACCCTGTATTTATTTATATATGTGTGTGCATATAATATTATATGTATATAATATAGGACACATAATATTATATGTATATCAGTACAAAAGTATCTACAAGGTAGTTTGGGAGGGAGGGCACTCACACTTTAGGAAGCAGGGATCAGGAAAGGCAGAAGAGAGTGACTGAGCTACATCTTAAAAGAAAAGAGGAAGAGGTAAGAAGGGAGAGAATTCCAGGGCATGGATGCCTGAAAAGTGACCATCTAGGCTCTGATTTAAGATCTCTCATAAAGTATGGTTTCCAGTCCCCCTAACCATGCTGGTCCTATTCTTCTGTATACATTCCAGCCTGTCAATGTCCTTCCTAAAATGCAACACACAGAATGGAACACAATAGTCCAGATGTAATCTAATGAGGACAAAGTGCAACAGAGCTATAAACTCCCTCATTTTGGATGCCATTTCTCTATTCATGCTTGTCATGTCACACTGTTGACTCATGCCGAGATGAAAGTCCACTAAAACATTCTGTTCTTTTTCACATGTTGTCTAGTCATATCTCTCCCATCCTGTATTTGTAGAGTTGATTTTTTTTAACCCTAGTGTAACTTCATATTGATCCCTATATTTCATCTTGGTCAACTCAGCATATAAGTCTATCCTGTTAAGAACTTTTAGGATTCCGGTTCTGTCATTCAATGTGTTATCTATTCCTCCCAGTTTTGCGTCATTCATAAATTTGATCAATTGCCATCTATGCTATCATATAAGCCTTATTAAGGCATTGATAAAATTGTGTAACAGAACAGAGTCAAAAAACTGTTATAGCTCTCTACTAGAAGAAACTTCCTTCCAGATTAGCATCAATCCATTCATCATTATTCTTGGTATCCAGTCATTCAGCCAACTCCAAATCTATTTCATGGTGTTACAGTACAGTATACATCTCTCCATCTTATCAAGCAATCAACAAGCATTTATTATGTATCTACTATGCGCCAGTCATGCTGGGTTCTGGGGATGCAAAGACAAAAGCAAAACAGACCCTCTCCTCAAGGAGCTTATATTCTACCAAGGGAGACAAACATGTACATATGTAGTACCACCTTCTTGTTGCAAAATATAGGTGTATACAAAATAGAATCAAGGCAGTTTTTGAGTGGATGCGCTAACATTTGAGGGTATGAGAAAATAACTCAGTAGAAGATGGTGCTTAAGCTGAGACTAGGAATCCTTGGAGGTGAAGGTAAGGAGAGAGTGTATTCCAGGCTGTAGAAAATGCCAGTGGAAGATATGGAGATTAGAAATGGAGTGTTATGTATAAGTAAGAAGGCTGAGTCATAGAGTACATGAAGGTCAGTAATGTGTAAGAAGTATGGAAAGGTTAGTTGGAGGCAAATTGTGAAGAAGTTTGAATACCCAATGAAGTGGCTATAGTTGAGCTCAGAGGGCAACTAGGTGGTACAGTGGATAGAGTAGCAAGCTTGGAGTCTGGAAGACCTGAGCTCAAATCCAGTTTAGAAGTTTACTAGTTAAAACAAGAAGTTTACTAATTGTGTGACCCTGGGCAAGCCACTTAACATTGTTTGTCTCAGTTTTCTCATCTGTAAAATGAACTGGAGAAGGAAATTGCAAAAAGCTCCACTGTCTTTGCAAAGGAAACCCCAAATGGAGTTATGAAGAGTCCAAAATGACTGAACAACAACAAGAGGTGATAGAGGGCCATTGGAGTTTATTGAGTAGGAAATTAATTCCCTAACCCAAATTACTATCTATCTTAAATCTAGTATTATTATATCTATGAGTCTAGTAATCTAACTTTTTTTTTAGAAGAAAGATGAGGTTAGTCTGGAATGACCTCTTAGAATGAATTAAGTTCTTAGTAATCAGGATTTCCCCAAGTGTTAACAGACAATGTAATGAAATAGTCTAGAATTTTCCAGGCAGCAAAGTCAAGTCCACTGTATTATTTTTAAAATCAAGGCCTTTTTGAAAGCTGGGACCACGTTTGTCCATCTCTTCTCCTGGGACATCATTCCTATTCTCCATGACTTTTTAAAAATCACTAGACTCAGCAATTACATTCTTGGGTTCTTTCAGTGTCCTAGGATATAGTTCATACACTCCTAGTGATATCAAGGGCAGCTAGGTGCTATATTACTTACCTTGGATTTCAATTCCCTGTCATTTATTTTTGTTCTATCCTTTGTACCTGAAAATCATTTTCGTTGGTAAAGAAAAAATGTCCTCAATTATCGTTATCCTATCCTGGCCAAGCCTTGGTTCTGATATTATTCTTATGGGGTCGCCACTTGTGTAAAGGTGGAGGTGGGAAATGGAATATCCTGTCCAGGAACCAGGTACCAAACCAATTTGACTGGAATGGAGATTATAGGAAAGGGAATGAAATTAAATAAGAGTGAAAAGGTAAGTGGGACCTAGCTGAAAGTCGTTAACTACCCATCTGAAGTTTAGGATTTTTTTTTTCTAAAGGCAAAAGGTAAACATTGAAAATTTTTGAGCAGGAGTGTGACATGGCCACACAACATGGAATATCAATGTGGCAGCTAAGGAAAGAATGAATGGAAGAGGGAAGAGCCTGGAAACAAAGAGGTCAATGAGGAGGCTGTTGCAATAATCCAAGTAGAAACCGTCTGAGTGTTGAACACTGGCTGTCTACCTGTCATCTCTTGCTCTTGCTACAAGAACAACTCATCCTCTCTTCATGTCATATATTTCTTGATGATGTTCTTTATTCTTCATTGGTTATATGTTTCATATATATGTATCTATATATTTACACGTACATATATTTTTACAAATACGTATATGTACATATATGAAAGGCAATGTGCTATAAGGAATGGACAGCTGGCCTCAGAGTCAGGAAGACTGGATTCAAGTTCAGCCTCCAACACATAGTGGCCACATGACCCTGGGCACTCAAGTCATTTAGTCTCATAAACTCTCAGTGACCCTAGGCAACTTTCTAAGGCCATGCAAGGACAATTGCCAAACTGAATTGGTAGAAGGAGTTTCTTCATTGGGAATATTCCCCACACCAATGAAATAAAGTTTTGGAAACTTTATTTATACACACACACACACACACACACACACACACACACACACACACAGGGGTTTTTTTCATTTCTCCCTCTGATTTCTTTTATGTGACGCTACTGTTCACCTGCACCATGACTTCCACTCCCTAGATTCCTCAGTTCTTTCCTGGGCTATCTCCTGTACATTAGCTACTCTCTCCTCTTCTCCCTATCTTGCACTCTTGTTGAATCAATTCAACTCTACACTGTCATCCTGTCTTGAATCTTTATCCTCCTAATAGCCAATTATGCACAGTCAAACCTTGGCCTTAGATTATTCCCACCATTCACTGCCCTTGTGCCAACACACATGCTGCTGAAGGAAGGTGAAGAAAATCATATGACTGCTCTAACTAGGTTCATGGCAAATTTATGTTATACAACCACAACTGGGCCCTCACTGAAGCTAGGCAATTCTACTACAACTCCCTTATCAACTCACTTTCCCACTCTCCGCAATGGCTCTTCCAAACCTCTTCATCCCTCCTCAAACCTCCCTGGGTTCCCCTTCCTCCCCCCACCTCACCCCAGTTGAGAACCTTGCCTCGTATTTTACAGAAAAAAACTAAGGCCCTTCACCATGAATTCACCCTCTTTTCCCCTCTGCCTCAGTTACTCAGGTGCCTGATGCCCTCTTTCCTCCTTCACCCTTGTCTCACAGAATGAAGTGGTCTTATTCCTTGACGAGGTTCACCCCTCTACTTGTTCAAGTGATCCCATTCCATCCCAACTCCTCCGACAGATTGCCCCCTCTGTCATCCCCACTCTATCACTTATTTTTCAGTCTTTCCCTCTCTACTGACTCATTTCCTACTACCTACAAGCATGCCCATGTTTCCCCATCCTGAAAAAAATCTTGACCTGATCCTTCCATCCCTTCTCCTGTATCTTTTTTGCTCTCTGTAGCTAAACTCCTTAAAAAGACTACAAGAAGTGCCTCCACTTTTTCTCCTTTCACTCTCTTCTTAACCCCTTACAACTCAGCTTCTAACCTTATCATTTCACTAAATCTACTCTCTCCAAAGTTACTAATGATCTCTTAGTTGCCAAATCCAATAGCCTTTTTCCAATTCTCATTCTCCTTGACCTCTCAACAGCCTTTGACACCATTGATCACTCTCTCCTTCTTGATACTCTCTTCTCTCTAGCTTTTCAGAACACCAGTCTCTCCCAGTTCTCTTCTTGTCTGTCTGACCACTCCTTATCAGTATCCTTTGTTGGGTTCTCCTCCAGATCACATCCTTTAACCGTAGGTGTCCCTCAGGATTCTGTCCTGGGCCCTGTTCCCTTCTCCCTCTATACTACTTCACTTGATGATCTCATCAGCTCCCGTGGATTTAATTGCCAACTCTATGCTAATGATTTTCAAATCTATCTTTCCTACCCCAGTCTCTGCTTATCTCCAATCTCCTATCCCCAGTGGTCTTCCAAACATATCACTAGACATCTTAAACTCAGTAGGTACAAAATACAACTCATTATCTTTCCCCCTAAACCCTTACCCCCTCCTACTTTCCCTATTCCTCTTGGTCCTTAGGCTAGAAACATCTCTAATGTCATCTCTAATGATTCATTCTCACGCATCTTCCCCCCATATCTAATCTGTTACCAAGGCCTGTCAATTTAACCTTGGACTATTATAACAGCCTGCTGATGGGTTGTCTCTCCCCAATCCCATCTATTCTCCATTCAGGCCATTAAAGAGATTTTCCTAAAATGCAGGTCTGATCATGTCACCCACCTACAAACTCCAGAGGGTTCCTATTGACTTCAAGATCAAATGCAAAATGCTCTTTTGGGCACTCAAAGCCCATTTTTAACCTAGCGCCTCCCACTTTTCCAGTCTTCTTCCACATCACTCTTTGTCATGTTCTCTTTGATCCAGTGACACTGGCCTCTTGGCCAGATGCTCTCTCCCAGCTCCAAGCATTTTCTAAGGCTGTTCCCCATGCCTGGAACGCTCTCCCTCCTACAATCAGACTACTGACTTCCCTGGCTTCTTTTAGGTCCCAACTAAAACCCCCATTCTAGAGGAAACCTTTCCCAATCCCTTTTAATTCTAGTTTAATTATTTCCTAATTATCTTGTACATAATTTACCTTGTATATATTTGTTTGTATGTTGTCTCTCTCAGATTGTGAGGGCAGGGAATATCTTTGACCTCTTTTTGTATTCCTTTTGCTTAGCATAGTGCCCACACACAGTAGGCATGTAAGAAATGTTAGTGAATACACACATACATATATGTATACATATGTGTGTTTGAATCTGTATATGGAAGAAATGTATCCTTATCAGTTGTGTCTTTTCCTTAGCAAATCCTTGTTGTTGCTAGTCAGTAGTTTTGTCCAGCTCTTTGTGACCTCATTTGGGGTTTTCTTGGCAAAGATACTAGAGTGGTGTGTCATTTCCTTCTCTAACTCATTTTACAGATGAGGAGGCTGAGGCAAACAGGGCTAAGTGATTTGCCCAGAGTCTCACTTGATCGGTTTAAAGGGTCACAATATATTCTGCTCTGGGTTGAGTTCACAAGCAAGATCAAGCAAGGCTGTAGGGGCTGACCTTGATCATTTTGTTGGAGGAAACTTTGTCTTCACCAAGAGGTGGCAGTGTTAAGCCACAAAATCTCACCACTTGGCTTTCATTAACCCCACTTTCTTTCTAAAGTACAGTAGCAAATAGCTAATGCGTCCAGAGTACTGTGCCCAAAAATAGAGAAATCTTTAAGGTATAAAGCTTTTATTGTCCTGAGCCATTTGAGAAGTTGTCAATCTGTTTGGAGAGATTAAACACAAAACACAAAACAGCTTTGTTGAATTGTGAATGGAAGCATATGTCTTACCCACAAAGTCATGGAACTACAAATGTCATCGAGCCTCTCTGAACTTAGAATATTCTGTGTGTTTCCAGCAGGCATAGCTCAGGCCAATTAGTGGAGGTGGATTTCAGATCAATTTAAGCTTCTTAAAAACAATTCTATCTAAAATGGAATTGACTGCTCATATCCAGGGTTTTTTAGCAGGGGATAAATGTCCATTTACCTGTCAGGGATGTTGAAGAGAGAATTACTGCACTGCGTTGCAGGTGGAACTAGATCAGAGGTGTCAAGCACTCAGTCCCTAGGACACATGCCCCCCGCAACACTTCTAAGAATGAGCTAGATTAAAATGTAACTGGTAAATATTTCACAAATTTTTCAAAATGCACTAGAACATAGCTAATGTTGTTAAGTGGTTTTCTAAGTTAATATGTGGCCTGTAGGGATCCTTATGGATGGCTTCATGACCCCTTTTCCAATCTGAATTTGACTCTGTTAGACAGGATGACTTCTAAAGATCCTCCTTCCAATTCTTCTCATTGGAAGTCAAATCAGGAAGCACCTATTAAACATTTACCATGTGCCAGACCCTGCACTAAACTCTGGGGATGCCAACATTCTATGATTCTATAATGGCTCCCTCAACTCAAGGACAATGGGTTTCAGTCAGTTTCCTTCTGAGGAAGTTTTGAAACTGTGAAGGGAAATCAGAATGTGAAGGAGAATAGAAGGTTGATAGTAGGATTGTCATTGCTAGATGGTTAACTGGGCAATCAGGTTACCACTGATCAGCTGAGATCACTCGAACAGGATTAAAACTGAACGACCTTGCATTTTAGGATCATAGATTAAGAGCTAGAAAAGATCTCAGAAGCAATCTAGTCCAATCCTTTCATTTTACAGATGAAGAAACTGAGATCCACAAAGTTTAAATAATTTGCCTCTGAATATACAGATAGTAAGTGACAAAGGCAGTATTGAAACTCGGGCCATCTGACTCCAAAGTCAGGACTCTTTGCATTACACAATACTGTCTTTTACCTGTTCCCTAAGTCTGTGATTTTAAAAAGCCCAGATAAATAAACTGAAAATGGTCTGGCTATAAAGGGCAACACTCAAGGTCACTCAGGTAAGCAACTCTCCTCAAACCCTCCATTCTCTATAGACACAGAAAACAGCCTGCCAGAAAAAGTGGGAAGAAAGAGAGGAGGAGCCAACAGGAAGCTGGGCTTGCAAGGGGGTGGAATGTGAAATTGCCTAGCTGTGTATATAAAAGTAGAGGTCACTTACAAAGTGGAGTGACCCAGTGACAGCTGCTACTGGAAGCCAAGGCAAATATTAGCCTCAGATTGGATTGGAATCATAGATAAGGAGGTACAGGTATCCAGTTCTGCCTAGGGAGAAAGTTTCCTTATGACCTGGTGGTTACAAAAGACAGACATAAGTTTATATCCTTAGTTCCTCTTCATGGGGAAAAATTATGAAAACCAATGGGTACGTTGGTAAGACTACTGTTCGCAGAGCCAGAGACCCCATTTGTTGGTTTTTCCATTCTAAAAATGGAATAATATCTGCCCTGTCTACTTTTCAATATAACAATGAGGTTCAAATGACATAATATAAATAAATATGAAAAATATAAAATACAGTACAATTATAAGCTATTCCATATAAATAAGGATACAGGGCAGATGAAAAATAAATATTGAAACATCTTAAAGCACATAAAGTCTAAAACTCCTCATTCTAACAGTAAGGCACCACTATGATCACTTCTATGACCGGCAGCCCTGAGGGCCCCTTTTCTAAAAATGGTGCCTACTCCGAAGTCCCACAGAGAACAGATTCATCATGATGGCGACCTGGTCCCAAAGAGAGGGGATCAGACTGCTCTGAATCTCTCTAACTTGTTATGCCTCCACACTATAATATGACTCCAGAGAATCAAAGTTAACATATGGTTCATATCTAGAATCTCCTCAAAAAAGATCAACAGGGTTGCTTTTAGAAAAAGTACCCAACATAGCGATTAGGTGTATATGCTAAGCACAAGAGGCACAAAAAGAGACAAAAGACAGTCCTTGCCATTTAGGAGTTCACAATCTTTTTTTTTTTAATTTATTTTATTTACTTTTAGTTTACAAGATTCAATTCCACAATCACTTGAGTTTCAGATTTTCTCCCCTCCCTTCCCCCCCCCATGGTGGCATGCAATCATATATAGGATCTGCAAATACTTTCACATTGTACAATAGTTTGGTTATATAGAAGGGTTGTAACCAATAAGTGATCACTGGGAAAAAAGAAGCAAAACCAAACATGAAAAAGAATGATAGCATGTTTTGCTTCAGTCAAGGGAGCTCACAATCTTAAGGGGAAGAGGACGAAGAACAAACAAACATGAAAACAAGCTGCATACGGGGTAAATAGGAAATAATTAACAGAAGCAAGGCACTAGAGTTAAGAGGGGTTGGAAAAGGCTTCCTAGAGAAGATGAGATTTTAGTTGAGACTTGAAGAAGGCCAGGGATGTCAATAGGCAAGAGATGAGGAGGGAGAACATTCCAGGCATGCGGGATAGCTAGAGAAAATGCCCGGAGCCAAGAGATGGAGCAATGGTATGTTTTGTTCATGAAACAGCTGGGTCAGTGTCACTGGATCAAAGAGTACACAACAGGGAGTAAGGCATATGAAGACTGGAAAGGTAAGAGAGGGGGGTTAGGTTAAAAAAGGTCTTTGGATGCCCCAAGAACCATTTTGTATTTGATCCTGAAGGTAAGAAGAAGCCACTGGAGTTTATTGAATAGTATGGTGACATGACTGGACCTATGCTTTAGGAAAATCACTGATGATTCAACGGAAGATTGATTACAGTGGAGAGAGATTTGAGAAAGGCAGACCCACCAGCAGCCTATAGCAATAGCCCAAACATGGGGTGATTAGGGTATGCACGAGAGAGGTGGTAGTGTCAGGAGAAGGTAGTGCATACAGGAGATGTCGTAAGGTAAAATTGTTAGGCCTTGCAACAGTTTGGTGGGTGGGGGAAGGGCCAAGGTGAGGGGGAAGTAAGAGTGAGGAGCCAAGGACGACATATAGGTTTCCAGACTGAGGAACTAAGAGGATGGTGTTTCCTCTATAGTAACAGGGAAAGTAGGAAGAGTAGTCAAGGTTTAGGGGAAAGATAATGAGTTTTGTTTTGTACCTACTGAATTTTAGATGTCTGCTGGACATATTAGTTTAGTTTGAGATATCTGAAAGGCAGTAGGAGATGGGGGATTGGAGGGCAGGAGAGATCTGATATAAACTGATTTGAGAATCATCAGCATAGAGATAGTAATTAAATCTATGGGAGCTGATAAGATCACCAAGAGAGGCAGTATTGAGGGAGAAGAAAAGAGGAGTCAGGGCAGAACCCTGAGGGACACCTACAGTTTGGGGGTATGATCTGGAGGAGGATCCAGAAAAGGAAACTGAGAAGGTGTCCTGACAGCTCTGGAAGAGAACCAGGAAAGAATAGTGTCCCAAAAACCTAGAGAGAAGAGAATATCAAGGAGACAGTGATCAACAGTGTCAAAGGCTGCAGAGAGGTCAAGAAGTATGAGGACTAAGAAAAAGACCATTAGATTTGTCAACTAAGAGATCACTGGTAATTTTGGAGAACAGTTTTGATGTAATGATAAGGTCAGAAGATGGTTTTTTAAAGGGTTAAGAAGAGAATGAGAGGAGAAAAGGTGGAGGCACTGATTGTAGATGATCTTTTCAAGGAATTTGGCTACAAAAGGCAGAAGATATATAGGACAACAATCAGTGAAGGTGGAAGGATCAAGTGAGTGTTTTCTTCAAGATGGGGGAGTCATGGATATGTTTTTAGGCAGTAGGGAATGAACCAGTAGACTGGCACATATTGAAAATAAATGATAGAGTGGGGATGACAAAGGGGGCAATCTGTTGGAGGAGACAGAATGGAATGGGATCCTTTGAGCTGATAGAGGGGTTAATCTTGTTAAGGAGTAAGATGACCTCATCATATGGGAAACTGGTGAAGGAGGAATAATGACAGAAAGCATGAGTGGTATGAGAAGAGGGTGCTCACAGTGAATAGCCTCAATTTTTTCTGTAAAATATGAAGTAAGGTTCTCCACTGAGAAGGTAGGGGGAGGAAAAGTAATGTAGGGTCTAGGAAGGGATGAAAAGATCTGCAAGAGTCACTGCAGAGTAGGACAGTGAGTTGATTAGGGAGGTACAATAGGATTGCTTTAGCAGTAATGAGGGCCCAGTTTCGATTGCGTAGCATAAATTCATGATGGACCCAGTCAGAATGGTTGTGACTTTTTCTACCTTTGTTGAGCAATATGTATATAGGAGCAAAGAGGGCAAATGGTGAGAGTGAGCAAAGGCTGAGGCTTGGCAGGATGTAATAGGAGAAACAGTAGGTGGGTTGCTCTTTGTTGTTATTGTTCTTTGTTCTTTGTTCTCAAAGAGGACCAATGACATCAGGAAGATGATGTCATGACTTGCAAGTGACTTGGATTTAAGTGAAACAGGGCTATGCAAAGTCACCAGCCTCACTTTCTCCTTCTGATAGGTAGGCTAGGTATTCAAGGAGAGAAGATAGTATAGAGTTGAATTGGTTCACCAAAGGGCCAAGATAAGGAGAAGACAAGAGAGTGACCTTTATAAGAGAGATATCCTGGGAGAAAAATGAGGGGTCAAGGTATTGAAGGTTATGGTTCAAATGAAGAGTAGGGATTTGTAAAGGAAGGAAGAGGAACAAGTGAAAACCCAAAGTGTTTGGGAATTCTTGAATGTGGAAGTAATACATTTGTGGGTGATGTCATGATAAAAGGTATGATGATCTTTGTGTGTGAATAGGTTGAGGAACTGAGGTTTGAGGGAGAATCAATATACATGTTGAATTTCCCTTTGTGCAGGAGTTGGAGAGGAGAGAAAAATTGAGAGCCATTTACTGAACTCATTGTGGAAGGAAGAGGAGTGACTTGGAGGTTTGTAGACAACTACCGGGATTGGATGGTACATATGACTAGCATGAACTTCAAAGAAGGAGAGAAGACTGAGTGATGGAGGTAGGAGGAGAAACTAGAAGTGGCAGTGGGGAGCAAAGAGTATTTCAATTTCCTCCTTCAACCAGTGAGTCAAAGGGAAAGTAAGAGGGGATGAGGGTACAGCTAGTACTGGAAAAGGTAGTTAGGGAGGCTGTCATAAAATAAATTTCAGCTGTAGGCTAGTGATTTTTTCCTCCACCAAAAATAAATGTTTAGAATACAAAAGATTCATAAGCATCTATTGATAAATACTTAAGTATTTAGGGAATGGCCAATGAGGACACACTTCCTAGAGCTTGTGTGGATACATCCCCTTTCTAGTGAGTTATGCAGAACATGGACAATATTCTCAGCTTGATAATAATCCAACACATGGAAATAAGGGGAGCTGGTTTTTGGCCATTTGTGACTAAGACACCACGAATGACTATGGGAAAAGTCTTTTGATTGACTGAGAAATGGAAAGAACGAATGACTCAGAAGAAGTTCAGCTGGAAATGAGCTCAAACGAAAGGTTAGATCAGCTGGGGGTTTTTGGTCTGTTGTATTTATTCTTTCCTGATTTTAGGTAAATGAATATCAGAGATAGCAAAGTTCAGCTTATGACCTTGTGAGCTTGGAAAGGTCACCCTCAGAAACTGAAACTAGCAATAGCAGCAGCTCAGTGGTGAGGAGCCAGCCTAAAGAGTAACCTGCTTGACACATCCTTGAAGTAGGTTGACAAAGATGCATAGTTAAGTCAACAAGCAAGTCAACAAGAATATATTAAGTGCCTATGGTGTGTCTGACATCCTGTTAAACACTAGGGATACAAAGAAAGGCAAAAAGAGTCCCTGCCCTCAAAAAGCTCACATTCTAATGGGGGACTCAATGTACAAATAATAAAGTACTTACAAGATATCTGTGGGGTATTAGGAGGTAATCTCAGAGGGCAGGCACTAGTATGAGTGGGACTAGAAAAGTCTCTTTCCAGAAGATGGGATTTAAGCTAAAATTTGAAGGAAGTCAGAAAGCAGAAATGAAGAGGGAGGGCATTCTAAGTCATTGAAGAATGGAAAGTGAAAAGCCCCAGAGCCAAGAGATGAGATGTCTGTGGGAGAAACATCTTTGTTTCTCAAGGACCTACCACAGTGCCTGGCACATAGTGGGCATTTAATAAATGTTTGCTGAATTGAATTTTTTAATTTAGTACTTTATTTTATGGATTCTTTTGTGTTATTCTTTGTTTACCATCTACAGGTCTTATCTTAATAACGTCAGTGTAAGCCTTTTGAGAGAGGATCATCAGGTCTTTAGAATGTATGTTTTGTGCCTCCAGCACAATGCCTGACACATAGTATATGTGTAACTGGATATCAGACTTTACTAGGAAGCATGGAATGGCTCTGGAATCCAACTGTGTAAATTCTGGGAATTATAGTCCTAGACAGACGATGTTTTTTCCTTTGCTCTTGGAAAGAGATTTTTATGGAAATTTGTGCACGGACACACAGGGCTGGTAGCAGTCAGAGCCAAAGTGGCTACATGTGAAGATCAGCTAGAATTTGGGCTTGGAAAGGAACAAGCACAATGGAAGGGATGAAATGGTAGTTGGAGGGAAAGAGAACCCCTACTGGTATTTTTCAAGACAAGCTTAAAGACTAGAGTCTGGGCATCACAGGCTTTGCTCCAGCCACCAAAGCCTTGATTCATTCGGAAAAGGAAAAAACAACAACAACAGGAGTAGATAGAATGGACTGGACTGTTGACTATTCTTATTCCTTGTGGGTAGTGTAAAAACAGTGAAGATTTAATTATCTTATCCACCTTGTCCTATGTCTGCAGGTGTCAAGCATTTTCCACACAATTATCTCTGTATCTTTAAATTATTTCTAATTTCTGATTTCATCTCCTAGAAACTACGAGTACTCTACAACTCATGTATCTTAATTAAATGTACATGAGGTAGGGGCATTGGCAGGGGCTATTGCACTGCAGGAAGCCAGTAAATTGCTTGGAATACAAAGAATTAAATAGGACAGAGATTGGAACTTTAATCCAAAATACTATGGTTGGGGGTTGAGTAAATGAAAGAAAATATTGTGGTTTTGATTATATAAAATGCTTTAAATCATTTTAAATAAATTTTATTTTAAATTCTTTTTTAAAAAAATTCTTTTCCTAAATTTTACAGCTAGATAAACCACATAACTTAGGACTATTTTAATCGTAGGATTCTGAATAATGGGTAAGCAAGATTCAGAGAATCTAGAGTGGCTGGTGTTTCTGTGAAGACTCTGATCTCTGGAATGAGGGGCAGAGCAGAGGTATGCATCAAGGGAAGACCACACCAACCCTAAACCCTTCCCCTAGGGCTGTCCTAAGTTAGAAGGAAGGTCTGATCTGAGGAGAGGGACTCAGTACTCAGGCAACCCTGCAAATTTCAAAGAGACATAGGTTGCACAGTAGATAGAGTGCTAGACATGGAGTCAGGAAGACCTGAATTCAAACCTTCAAAAAACTTTCTAGCTGTTTGATCCTTGGCAATCACTTAATATCTGTCTACCTCAGTTTCTTCATCTGGAAAATAATAATAACATTTACCTTCCTGGGCTGTTGTGAAGATAAAATGAGATAATGTTCATAACAGTGTTTCACAATCCTTAAAGTCCTGTATAAATGCCAGCTCTTGTTGTTATCATTATTATTCCAAAGGGTAGGGGCTACTCCCTAACCTATACATAACTCCATCTGCTGGGTAGCTAGCTAATTAGATATGCTTAGTAAGTATTTGTTAAATTTGAATTGACATTTCAGTATTAATCTTCCAGAAGTATAGCAGATAGCTCCAGAACAGCCTGAATGGCTGCCCCTCTGACCCCATTCTTGCTCTGGACTAGGAAAGGTTCAATATCACTGACCAGGTGAGAGGTGGGACAGTTTTTCCTACCAAGTGGTTGGTTGCTGCACCATGTTCCTCCTCCTTTAGAGAAAAATGGAGTTCCTAAGGGGCTAAAAGGGGTGCTATGTTATCTTGGGATAGCAAGCATGCTGCTATATATTCTATATAGTCCTTTCTGATTGTGCTGTTGTAGTTACCTGTTTGTGTTTCTCTTGGCTCTTGCATATGTATTTCAAAGTTTCTACTTAGTTCTTGTCTTTTCATTAGAAATCCCTGTAAGTTCTGTATTTCATTTAAGATTCATTCTCCCACCCCCTCCATAAAATTATACTCTGTATTGCTGGGTATATTACTCCTGGTTGTGATCCTATGTATTTTGCTTTTTGAAATATATTCCATGTTCTCCATTCTTTCATAATAATAGCTGTTAAATCTTGTGTGATCTTGTCTGTATCTCCTTAACACTTAAACTTCTTTTTCATGACTACTTGTAGCATTCTTTTTTGACCTGGAAACTCTAGATTTTGACTATGAGATTCTTGGAAGTTTTCATTCTGGGGTTTCTTTTAGGAGGTGATTAGTGGATTCTTTCTATTTTAACTTTGTCCTCTTATCCTAATATATCTGGGCAATTTTTTTAATGATTTCTTGAAATATGATATCTAGGCTCTTTTTTGGTTATGGTTTTCAAGTAGTACAATGATTCTTAAATTATTTTTCTCTGATGTATGTCCCATGTCAATGGTTCTAATATGAGATATTTTGTATTTCATTCTATTTTTCAATCTTTTTTACTTTGTTTTAATATTTCTTATTATCTCATGCAGTCATTGAGCCCTGTTGGGTTCATTCTAATTTTCAGGGAGTGTGTTACTCAGATAAGGTTTTGTACCTCTTATGCTAAGTTAATTCTCTTTCTGAGTCTTTTCTCCCAAAATCTCATTTCTTCCTTCATTTTCTTTCATCTTTTTTCTTTCCATTTTTTTCCTATAGCACTCTCATTTAATGTATAATATAATTTTTAAACTCTTCCTGTTAAGCCCTACTTCATTTTTCCTAAGAATTCTAATTGATTTTATGGCCAAGCTATGTTTCATCTTTGAGGATTTGTTTGTAGGTGTCTTGGAATTATTCTTCTCTTCTGGGTTTGTGTCTTGGACATGCCCTATTCCATAATAATTCTTTAACATTTTATCATTCTTCTATCTTTACTTTCCAAGTTGGAACTTTGTACTGTATATATATTTTGTAATACTTTGTATTGTGTGCATATGTACATAATATTTGTGTATACAAATAAATATATACATATATTAGTGTGATATAAAATATGTGTACATATGCTCATATGTGTACATATTTGTATATACATATACATGTATATGCACACACACTTTATATGTAGTAACCTTCCCTAGGTATCCAGTGCACCATTCTTCAGAGATCACAAGAGTGGCTCATGCCAGACAACTGCAAACTTTCAAGAGACTTTCTGAGGTCTGAACAAAGGGACAGTCTGACTGTTGCCCTCAAAGGCTTTTGGAACTGAAGACCCTGGTTTGAGCCCAGGCAATAGCTACAAAATTTCTTGAGGTGGAATTCCAGTAGACAGTCACTATCTCAATTTCTGTCAACTAGCTGGAAGGCTCTATGGTTTCTACGACTCTATAGCATTACCAGATTACCCCTGCTCTGAGCTAGGAAGTTGAATCTGAGATCCTTTTCTAGGTTGAGAACAATAGAGCTGCTGGCCTAACCCCATTCCAAGGCTATGAGTCAGCAGATGTGGGGTTACCACAATCGCATTAAAGCCTAGTTTCGAGCCTAGGAGTTGAGTCCACAATCCCAGCCCACCCATGTTCCATAGGGCCTATCCTGGGCACTTGCCTATAGAATGAATTTGTGATCTTGGGCTGTAAAAAAATTGTTTTCCTTAGACTTCCCCATTTCTACTTAGTCTGTTGTTCTTCGTAGATGTTTTAAGACCTTGGTTGTATTGTTACCTCCTACTCGATAACGTTTGCTGGTTTCAATGTTTGTCATTCTTTTCTGAGAATTCCCATGCCTAGGGCCTATTTCAGCTCTTTTGCTAATCATCCACATCCAGTTGGCATAGCACAAAGTAGTTCAAATCAATTGTCTTTCTTTTCAATAATCTTGAATTCCCTCTATGGAAAGAACCATAATATTTGGATTGAGGTCAGTAAATTCCTTTCAGTTTCCATCATGCCCCTGGCAACTAGTACCCAGGGTCATTTAAATTATATTAGACCTTCAGCTGGCAACACTGGAAGGGAGTCCAAAGAATGTGCCCCATAGCTGTAGGATCATAGATTTAGTGTCAGAAGAGATCTTTGGTTACAAGCTCTTAATTGTACAGATGAAGAAACTGAGATCCCTAGAACATCCTGACGTGACTTGTCAGGGTAACAAAGCTAGTAAGCTGGGGCAGCTACAGCTACATCAATATCTCTCCCCTCTTTGTGTTTGCTTTTTTGAAAGACTAGATAATGTTTGTTCTAGAAAGAAAATGACTTCTTTTCTAAAAGGAAACTTGTTCTGTTAGTAGGTACTTAATAAATTTTTTCCAGATTGAATTTGGTTGAACTGAATTTTTTTTTCTTTTATTTCTACAAAGAAGATTTTTTTGATTCACAATAATTTGATATTTAGCAAACAATACTCTTAAAATATGTCATGCTAGGTCCTTTTCCTATGGGTGAAAAAGGATATTCTGTCTGTGGAAGATCTCTTTTTTTCTCATTATAAGCTGAAACTTAATAAACCATTCCCCTGGGAAAGAAGGGAGCATGAGTAGTATACAGCATGTTCAGAGCAATGAAGTAGTTGGAACTAGTATAGTGAAAACAGGGTGTCCAATGTCTATCGACCCTCAATTATTTCCTATAGAAATATTTTTGTACATAAAAGTCCTTTCCTTCTGTCTTTGGCCTCTTTGGGATCTATGCCTAGTAAGTGGTATTACTGGGTCAAAGGGTATGCACAGTTTAATGACACTTTGGGGCATAGTTCCAAATTGCTTTCCAGTATTCAAAGGTCTTTTATTTCATCCATACTTGGTTTCCAACCAAAAGTGTGTTTGCATACAAAAGGTCAAGGTGAGACTAAAGTTATTTGTATAAACTGGCAGAAAAAGAGGAGTGTAAGATAAAATCTAGGAGTGTTAGCTACTGCTCTTCATCTCTTATGGAGAACTGAGTAAGAGGAAATGGTGCATGTGGCACAGCATAAAGATTTAACTTAGACCTACAGAAGAACTTCCTGCCATTGACAATTGTTAGACCTTGGACTGGAATTCACAAAGGAGTCTGTGGAAATCTTCTCTGGAAGACTGCAAAAAGGGCAAGCGATAGGATTAGATTTTCATCTAAGTGTAGCTAGTTTAATAGAGGGGAACGAGCAAGAAGATCTTTCATGTGCCTAATACTGTTACTTTTAAATAAGCAAAAATAAGACACAAAACATGGGGGAAATTTGCCTTCTGAAATGGCTGCACCAAATCACAGTTCTACTAAGAGTGGATTAGTGTATCTGTCCTCCCACATCCCCTCTAACAATCTTCATTTTTAACTTTTGTTATTTTTAAACTGACGGGAGTGTGGTAGAGTTATTTTAATTTACATTTCCCTTATTACCTGTGATTTGAAGCTTTTTAAAAAAATATGAATGTTGATAACTTGCATTTATTCATTTGAAACTTGCCTGTTTCTATTCTTTGACCATTTTCCTACTGGTAAATAGCTCTTGTTCTCACATATTTTTATCAGTTCCCTACATAGCTAAGCTATCAGAGACTTTTGCTACAAAGATTTTTCCCAGTTTGATTCTTTTTCTTCTGATTCTAATTGCATTGATTTTGGTTGTGCAAAAGCTTTTCAATTTTATATAATCAAAATTGTTCATTTTTTCTTCTATTGTTACCTCTAGTCTTTGATTAGTTAAAAACTATCCCTGCAACCATAGTTGTGAAAAGTATCTTCCTCCCTTCTCCCCCAATTTTTTATGGTATGATATTTAATACATAGATCATGTATACATTGAGAACTTATTGTGATATATGGTGTAAGCCGTTGATTTAACATTTAATTTCTGACAGCTTCCCAGTTTTCCTAGTAGTTTTTGTCAAATAGTTGCATGAAGTAGACTCTTAGTAAGTGCTTGTTGAATTGATTTGATATAAATCCTCACATTTAGACTAGGGGGTAGATAGAGGCAGGGCTGACCTTAGAGGGTTTGGGGACCTAGGCAATTCTGGGGGGATATTGTCTATATAAAAAAATTTTATTAGAAAATTAGTGAGTACATGTGAGGTATGCTCGTTTATCATTACTTTATCTTACAATATTCACCTTTTCATAAGATGTATTGGGATTTAAAACACTAAACTGCACAGAGACAAAATCGTTGCCTAAATTTTGATTTCTATTGTAGTTCAGTAGATCATTTGCTTTACAAAATTTCATGCAACTTGCTGTTTAAAGAATAAATCCAACCTCACCCCACCCCCCATCCTCCCAGCTATTTAAGACAGTATTGGGGGGGCAGAGCCAAGATGGCGGCGTAGAAGCAGCAACATATCGCAGCTCTCACATAGCCACCCCAAAATACCCATAAAATAGGACTCTAAACCAATCCTGGAACTCCAAAACGCACACAAAGATACTTCCCACTAAAGT
>CM053582.1:168578092-168606348 GCA_028627135.1 Pseudochirops cupreus | reverse complement strand
AAAAGCTCACTGAAGAGAATGATTGCTTCAGAATTAGATTGGAGCAAATGAAAGCAAATGACTTTATGAAAAATCAATATACTATTAAACAGATCCAAACAAATGAAAAAATAGAAGGCAATGTGAAATATCTCGTTGAAAAAAACCACTGACCTGGAAAATAGATCTAGGAGAGACAATTTAAAAATTATTGGACTACCTGAAAGCCATGATCAAAAAAAGAACCTAGAAATCATCCTTCAAGAAATTCTCAAAGAAAATTGCCCTGATATTTTAGAACCAGAGGGCAAAATAGAACTTGAAAGAATTCACTGATCACCTCTTGAAAAAGATCCCCAAAAGAAAACTCGTAGGAATGTCATAGCCAGGTTCCGTAGTTCCCAGATCAAAGAGAAAATATTATAAGCTGCCAAGAAGAAATAATTTGAATACTATGGAAACACAATCAGGATAACTCAGGATCTAGTAGCTTCTACACTAAGGGATCAAAGGGCCTGGAATATGATATTCCAGAGATCAAGGGAGCTAGGATTAAAACCAAGAATCACCTACCCAGCAAAACTGAGTATAATGTTTCAGGGGAAAATATGGTCATTCAGTGAGGTGGAGGACTTTCAAGCATTCTTGCCGAAAAAAACCAGAACTGAATAGAAAATTTGACATTCAAACAAAAGAAGCATGAGAAGGTAAACATGGAAAAGAAATCATAAAGAACTTATCAAAGTTGAACTATTTACATGGCAACATGGAAAAATGATAATTGTAACTTTTAAAACATCTCAGTATGAGGATAGGTGAAGGGAATATAAATGTGTATATACATGTATACATACATATATGTCTATAAAGGAGGGTATATATGCATATGAACACATACGTGAGTGTGCATATATGTGTACATAGACAGAGGGCACAGGATCAATTGAATAGGAAGGGATGATATTTTAAAAGGTGAAATTGAGAGGAGGGAGAGGAATAGAATGAGAGGAGACAGGGAGAGACAGAAGGGGGTTAATAATCTCATAAAGAAGAGGCAAGGGGTAACAGTTACAATGGAGGGGAAGAACAGGAAGGCAAAAGGGAATGGTTCAACCTTATTCTCATTGAATTTGGCTTAGGGAAGAAATGACATAGACTCTAAATTGGGTATTTTGCCCTGTAGGAGAGTAGGGAGGAAGGGAATGAGAGGGGGGAATGATGCAGGGGAGGGCAGGTTGATGGGGGAGGGTTGTTAGAAGCACACACTTCTGTAAAAGGACAGGGACAAAATAGAGAATAGAACAAGTGTAGGGCAGAATAGGAAGGAGGGAAATATAGTCGGTCTTTCACAATATGTTCATTGTGGAGATGTTCTGCATAACTATACATATATGGCCTGTATTGAATTGCTTGTATTTCCAATGGGGGTGGGTGATGAGGGAGGAAGGGAAAGAATCTAGAATTTAAAGTTTTAAAATCAAATGTTAAAATATATATATTATTATTATTATTATTTACATGCAACTAGGAAATAAGATTTACATGCACTGGGGTAGGGAGATTCATCTTGCCCTACTGGAAAGTCAGAAGGGTGATAGGGGAAGATATAGGAGAGAGCAGATTGGGGGAGGGGGTATTCTTTTGGATTACTGTTTTGGAGTGGTGGGTAGGGGAAAGACGGGGAGAAAATTTGTAACTCAAAATCTCATGGAAATGAATGATGTAAACTAAAAATAAAAGTTAATTTTTAAAAAATAAAAATTAAAAAACTGGGACAATTAACCCTTGTCCTATGTAGTTTCATTTATGATTTCTTGAAATACAGCTCTGAAAAATCAGGCTTTGATAAAGTTCATTGGGATTCAAATGGAGCTACCTTTAAGGAGCTTACCTTAAACCCAAATCACTGTGGTTCTCACTGATTGGTCAACTAATAGATCCCAACCCAAGCCGCACTTGGTCATTGTTTGGGTTTTCGTGGCTCAGGGTGAGTGTAGCAATTATTTCTGTTTTGGCCAGAAACTGTGAAGGTTTTCCCCTCCCAGATTGATTTTTTTTTTTAAGTAGGCAAGCTAGGCCGTCTTTTGCCTCATTTTTTACCTAGCCTTAAATCACTGAAGGGACATTGCCTGAGGCAAACTGAGACCAGGAAAAGACCTCAGCTTAAAAAGGCCAAGGTCTCCCACTGTATCCGGGGCCATCTCTAACCATCCTGACCCATGTCTTGCCACTGGAGGAGAGAGTGAGGCTGATGCCTTTTCACAGCCTTGCATCACTTAAATCCAGTTCACTTACAAGTCAAGACATACCTTCGTGATATCATGGATCTTCTTCGAAAAATGAAGGACAAACAGCAACAACAAATTGAGCTGTGTCTGGAAGGAAAAGAGGGATTCTTTGAGCAGAGGGCATAGAATCATTTAAGTGTGGTTGATGTAGGCCAGATGATTTGAATTTCACATTCAAGGTTTTTGAGGTACTTTCTTATTGTCTCCTTATTTATATTGGGTATTAACTCCCTACTAATCAATTTATTCCCTTTTTTTACAGTACAAAGGTCATTCTCCTTAATGGAGAAAACAGAAGCAGTTTAAGAATTGAACAACTTCTCTTTTTTTTTTCCTGGTTATTATTGTCCTGTCTGTCCCAAAGAGCAATCCTTTACGTTTGGAACTCCTCTTTCCCCCAATATAGCTAAAAAACAAAACAAAACTTTTTGTTGCTGTTAGCTTCCTTTCTGACTTCAGCTGGTTCTGAGCTTTAGCACTCTGGAAATAATCTTATGAAATTGCTTTTGTGTTCTCTGTACTTGCTTTCATTTTCTGTGTATATCTTTTTTAAAACTTGAGTTGGTTGGTAAATTCTCTGTTCATCTATATCCATCTCTTCATTAAAATTCCCATTTTTCCTTTTCATAGGAAGTATTCCTTTGTGCCCACAGAATTTCATTCTTGACAGTTTCCTACCTCTCCAGAATTGATTTCCCCTGTAGAATTTTGGAATATGAAGTTCTACCTGTGTTTTTTCTGAACCCTTTGAAATCTGTGCTGCCAAAATATAAGGTTCATGTCAGACTGTGCCTGGGTTTCCTTTCTTTTATCACAGATTATAAGAGGGAGTGGTCACTTCTCCCTCAGGATCCCCATCATTTCCTATGCCAGCAACAAGTTCTTTCCTGTTAGTGAAACTCACATCAAGAATTGAATTTCTCTTTGTTGGTTCCTTCATCTTTTAAAGGATGAGATTACCATCAAAACTGCTCACTTTTGACAGAGAGAAACCTGTATCAAACCTCTGGATTATTGAAGACCCTCATTACTGTTATGTTTGTTTATGCCCAACTTATAATCAGTTTCCCAAACTCCTCATATATTTCTTCTTTCTGCCCAAGTGGTACATAAATTTGTCCTTCTGTTGCTTTTCACTGTAATGTTCTCCAGCACACCTAACTCCCTCTGGTTCTTAGATTTTCTCATATGAATATGTCTAATATACATTGTCATATAACTTCATGGTCCAAAACTATAAGGAAAGTCAATCTAGGAGAAATGAGAACTTCTCAAGAATAGGGCATAGATGGACACTTCAGTAAAGAGCTAGTAAGCAAGCATTTATCAAAATGCTTACTACTTCCTAGGTGCTATGCTAAGTGCTAGGAATACAAAAAAAGGCAAAAAACAGTCTCTGTAGTCAAGGTCTAAGATGGAAGGCAAGATGTAAATAACTAGGTGCCTACAAGATTTACAGAGTTGATGAAGGTAATCTGAAAAGGGAAGGCATTAGAAACAGGGAAATCATGAAGGGTCTTTTGCAAAAGATGGATTTGAACTGAGTCTTGAAGACTATGGAAACTAAAAGACAAAGGTGAGAGGGAGAGCATTCCAGACATGGGGTACAGCCAGTGCAAAAGCACGGAGACAGGAGATGAAATATTGTGTTTGAAGACCTGCAAATAGGCCAGTGTAACAGGATCATGGAGGAGAGAAAGGCCTAAGAAGGTTGGAAAGGTAGTCAGGGACCAGGTAATGAAGAGCTTTAAATACTAAACAGACAACTTTATTTTTGATCCTGGATGTAATGGGAAAACCATTGGAGCTCATTTGGAAGGGTGATCATGGTCAGATCTGCTTTTGGCAGCTTAGTGGAGGATAGATATGAGTGGGGATAGACTCAAGGCCAAAAGAGCAATTAGAAGACTATTGCAGAAGTCTAAGTGAAATGTGATGAGGTTGTGAACTAGGGAAAGGGACACATGTGAGAAATGTTGTGAAAGTAGGAAAGACACTATTTGGCCATGTGTTAGATATATGAGTGAGAGTGAGGCATCAAGAGTAACACTGAAGTTGGGAGACTAGGGTAATTAGAAGAATGTGATACCCTCAAAAAGGATTAGGAAAGTTTGGAAGGAGAAAAGGCAGTTTTCAGGGAAAGGTAACTTCTGTTTTAGACATATTGAGTTTGCACTCATGGCTTGGGGCAGCTGGTTCATGATGTCCAAAAGGCAGATAGAGATGCCTGACTGTAGCTTAACAGATATCCCAGGCCCAATGTAGAGATCTGGGGATCATCTGCATAGAGATAACTGAAGCATGATGATAAGAGGAACCGTTCCCCTTTCCACATTTTTTTTTAATGTGCTATTTCTTTTGAAAAAAGGCATATTCATTCAGAACCATATTCTAGTCATGGGTCTCATCTCATCAAAATCTCAGTGATACCTATAAAGTCAACTTTGCCTTTTTATGTTAGGACCTCTAGTTCATATTGCTTGTTGCAACTTTGTATAATTGCATATAGGTAATTGAGGCCACAGGTTTTATTTTTGGATCATGTGTTGTATCTTGTCTCCTGTAAATTCCTGAGTGTTTCAACTGATATTTTTCTTACATTTTAGTTACTCGGTATGAGATCTAGCTTGGGGGAGTGTACATAGGCAATTTTCTTCTTCCTGAATCCCTTTTAGGTTAAATTTCTTTTGATTATATTTGCAAGACGCAAGGCAAATACATTTTTTAATTAAATTAATTTTTTTAATTAACAAAAATTTATTTTCTTTCCTCTCCCCCTGCCTTTGTTAGTTACGTGTTATCCTTGACCAGGAGCCTGTAATCCTGACTTTTTAAGCTGTGTTATAAAACTCCAAATTATGTTCTCAGATAAAAATTTAGCCTTAATAAGGTCACTTTCTAAATTGTTTTTTTCTTTGCATCTCTTGCCTTCAGAGGATAGTAGTCAGGCAAATGCCACTTGTATCCACGTTTAGTCTTCATTTTATTGTCCAAGACAAAATGATCTTGGACAGTGCAGGCTCGGTTCCTTCTGGCAATGTCACTTCTGCCACTGTGAGTCATCGGATTTAGATAGTCATCCTCTCTTTTGGCACATCTTGAGAAGTTTTCTGTTATGCCTCACCCCTGGCCTACAGAGACAGTAGACCGCTCTGTTGTTGTTTTTAGGTTGACAGATAGCTGCCATAGCACCTCATGAGCAGGGAGTCGCCATCCACCACTGTTCTTTTCTTCTTTCTTCGTTTGACATGTACTGGATATCTCTTACTCGAGAGCTCCTGTGGATCTATTTTTGTGCCTTAGTAGAGGATAAGCAGCTGCTGCTTCTTCACAGCACTCCAATAGCTCTTTAGGAAGAGTTTCAGATTTGATTTTTTTTTAATTATAGTTGTACAATGCCTCTTTTTTTTTCCTTTCCCCCTTTGTGTATGACATTCTTCAATTCACCAACCTCCTTTTTCTCAACAATTTGTTTCATTGAAATTCTACTTCTGGTTTGTTTTTTTTTAAGGAACAATTCATTAGTCCTGATAACTTGCAGGGTAGATAGTAAGCCAGGTATTCCTTCAACCTCTTCACCTTTTTCTAGGAGGGAAACCAGCCTATACTTGAGCAAAAGGAGCAGTTACTTATCTGCAGCAGGCATGCAAACATCACACAATATGAGTCACTCCAAACTCCTCTCAACTTTCTGTACTAATTGACAGCACGAGCCCCACTTTTCACATTTTTAGTGGGTTTTTCTAACTCTCCTTCCCACTTAGTTCAGACTTTTCTAGTTTTCATCAACAGGACAACTTGATGGCTTGTCTTTCACTAACCCCTATTTGTTTTATCTGCTTATTCTATGCCTTAGCATCTACCTTCTCCTTTAGAAGGCTAAGTTCCTAATTGCAGAAAGACAGGGATAGTAACAGTAATTGTGAGACACTTTTACTATTTTTCTATCAAAAGATAAATCTAATTTAACCAAGAAGGGGAAAATGAAAGGGAACAAGATGGTGAAACTATTAGTAATTGAAGGACTTGGCAGCTTCTGGAAGTAGTTGTGTGGTTTTTTTTTTTTAATGTATATTTTCAATAAATATCATGTCCAAGTATAGAAAGAAGTCATATATAAAAAGGGACCAATAATGAACATTTATTTTATAGCCCATAATAAAATAAAAATGATAAATGGATAATGATCTAAATTCCCAAATTTCTCTGAATTCCTTATGTTCATTGTTTCTTCCAGCTGTCTATGCATAGACATACCAGTTAGCTCATACTAAAGACCTCTAATACACTTCTGCCAGTCTGTAATGGATGATCTTTTGTATTATAAGTAATTCAATTCAGTGAGTATTAAGCTTTTACCTTGTGCCTGCTAGGCACTATGCTAAATGCTGGAAATGCAGAAACAAGAAAGCAGCATATGAAACCTACGGACAGAGAAACTGGCTTAAGTCTTGGCTTTGCCATTTACTATCTGTGTATCCTCAGGCAAGTCACTTTACCTTTCTGGGTATCAGTTTGCCCCTCTGTAAAATGGGAGGATTGGACCAAATGACCACTGAAGTCCCTTAAGTCCTCTAAGATCTGTTATCCTGTGATTCTAAAGGTACTGGCTGAAATAAATATAGACTAAGTAAAGATGCTCCTAAAATAAAAAGTTTAAAAAAAAAACCCAATTCATAGAAACAGATAATTACGTTTGAGTGATAACAGTGAGATTTGCCCATCAAAATTTATGGGAAGCAGCTAAAGCAATCAGAAGAATTTTTCTAATTTTTAAAACATTAACAGGATTAATACATTTATTGTACAGTTAAAAAACAAATTACAATGTTAGCGAGTTAATCTCAATAGAAGAACTTTTTAAAATTAAGTAAAAAGAATTGGAATTCCAAAAGACTGATCAACAAACTGTTTTTTAAAGGCTCAAAAAATCCATAAACCAATGGCCGGTTGGTTGTTGTCCTTCATAATCAAAGAGGACTAAAATGACATCAGCGTGGGGGGAAAATGTTTAGTGTATCCAACTGTGGCTGATGAGACTTAATAAGAGCCCAGAAGGCTCTACCATAGGTCAGGCATAAATAGTCCATATGAACATTTGGAGTGGAGATGTCTCTAAATTTGCTCATTTCACGTTACTTTTGAACTACTACAGTTCTGCTTTGCCCATAGAACACAGTGCCTTCTTTGATTCAGGCATCCCATGCTGGGCTGTCCTGTGCCAGTGTCTCCCATGTCTCACAGTCTATTCCAGAATTATTCAGAGAGACCTAGAGAATGTCCTCATATCGCTTCTTCTAACTTCCAAGTGAGCAGTTGCTTTGTGTGAGTTCCTCTGTAAAATAGTCTTTTAGGCAAACGTACATTTGACTTTTGAACAATGGCCAGAAAAAAAGAAAAAGTATATTACCAGAACTTTTTAGTACTATTTAAAAACAGAAAAGATCAGTGGAATTGTTGATTTAAAAAGAAACAATCTCACATTCACTAAACCAAGAATACAAAGTACTTGGGAAAGGACTCTATTCAGTAAGAACTGCTAGGAAAACTGGAAAACAGTATGGCAGCTACTGATGCTAAATGCTGCAGCAAACTTCATTTGGATGTGATCTAAATTTGGTAGATTCCCAAAAAGAAAATACAAGTAAATGCCTTTAGGAAGTATAGTTAGGAATAGTTTTCAAAATAAAACAAGTAATAGAGAAAGTCACAAAAGGCAACATAAACCCTTTATATTTTATAAGATCTGGTAAGCTTTTGAATAAGCAGAAGCTATGCGACCAGAGGAAACTGAGTAGGGCAAAACAAAACAGCATAGGATACATGATAAGAAGCCAAGCATATATATACATTACATGTATGTATATGTGTGTATGTATACATTATATATCTAAGTGTGTGTATATATGCATGTATACATGCATACACACACACATACACACACACACTTAGATATATGGAACTGATAAGTATAGAAGACCAAGAACCATTTTTCAGTAGACATGGCAGCAGTGGTGGTGCAATGGATAGTGTACAGGGCTGGAATACAAGAAGATTGAGTTCAAAATCTAGCTTCAAACACTTAATAGCTGTGTGATTCTGGGCAAGTCACTTAATATCTCTGTTTCCCTTAGTTCCCTTAACTTTAAATGGGGCTAATAATAGCACCTATCTCCTAGGGTTGGTAAATCATGATTATGAAGTGGTTACTTAGCACATGGCAGGAACTATATAAATGCAACATTATCATTATTATTATTATTATTATTATTATTAAAGGATCTGAGCAGTAAACAAAGACATTTTTGAAAGGAGAATTGCAAACCATCAACAATTATATTTTTAGGGGCAGCTAGGTGGTACAGTGAATAAGCACCAGACCTGGAGTCACGAGGACCTGAGTTCAAATTCGGCCTCAGACACTTAACACAAAAATCTAGCTCTGTGACCTTGGGCAAGTCACTTAACCCCAATTTCCCTGCCTTCCCCCTCAAAAAAAATTGTATTTTTAAATGCTCCAGATCATTAATAACAAGAAAAATCCAAATCAAAATAACTCTGAAGTTTTACTTTATACCTATCAACTTGGCAAAGATGAAAAAAGATAAAAACTATTGGAGGGGCTAAAGGAAGATGGATACACTGATGCACTGTTGGAACTCTGAACTCTAATAATTCTGGAAAACAGATTGAAATTATATGAATCAAAGACTCCAAGTCTTCATGCCTTTGATACAGCTGTCCCTCTACTGGACATGTAGTACAAGAGGGGGTCAAATATAGGAAGAAATGTCCCACATATATTTAAATATCCATAGTAGTTTGTAGCAAGCAATCTCCTTTCCAAACCCTAGAAACAAAGTGAGTGTCTGTCAGCTGGAAAATGTCCACCGAAATTGCATTATGTGAATTTAATAGAAGATTATTATGTTGTAAGATATGACTAATGAAGAGTTCAGAAGTCTGACAAGACTTATGAGCTCATCCAAAGAGAAGAAATTAGAAGCAGGAGAACAACATACAGAGCAACTACAGTCATGTAAATGAGAATGACAGAAGGCAGCTGAACTAAAATGAAATATGTTGGCGAGCACTAGTTCAAGAGGACAGATGATGGAATATACCACACCATCCTCCTCTCAGTAGTGGGGTTGGTGGAGACTGGATACCAAAAGATACAGAGGCTGTGTCAGACACTGTTAGTTGTTTTGTCTTAACTGTTTTTCTTTATTACAAGAGAGGGCTGTGTGTAGAGTAAGGAGGAATATTAGAAAATTACTGTGGTGTAAAACACACAGAAAATCAATATAACAAAAAAGAAAATTAAAAGTTTCCAGAACATAGTCCCAAAAAAACAGTAATGGGCTTTGGTCCACAGGCCATAGTTTGTCGAGCCTGATCTGAAATATTGTGTTTAGCTCTAGTTTCCATGTTTCGAAAAGAAAGGAAACAGGCATTTATTAAGTGCCTCCTACGTGCCTGTCTGGGGATATAAATACAAAGCAAAAAGAAAAACAACTCCTGTCCTCACTGAGCTTTCATTCTAAGGAGGGAAGATAAAGGACAAAGGGGAACTAAAAAGCAAGAGAGCGGGGTGTGGATGAAAATAGCCGGGGAGAAGTAGTTTAGAAATCTGGAAAGTCAGGAGTAGGGCTGGAAGGGAACGAAGGTGGGCTGGCCTGGGCACTTTCACAAGATGCAGGCCGAAGGAGGCGTTCACCAGTGTGAGAAAGCCTTGGGTCTGGTGGAGTGGGGAGGGAACAAGGGTAGTTGGAGGTTCCAGAGGGAGATCCCAGCAGTAGCTGGGGGTTCCTGAGCGAAGCTCCAGGATGAGAGAGCAAGAATAGCATGGTTTTAAAGTCTGGAAGTTTGTTGACAATCTGGAGAGCATCCAAAGAAAGGATAGTAGGGATGGTAAGAAATCTTGAGGCCATTCTAAGGACTGGCCAGAGGAACCACTAGAGAAAAGAACACTTAGGGAGTATACTTGTTCTGTTTGGGGCTGTGGGGATAAGCTAAAGCATCTGTTTGCTGGGCATTCTAAGTGGTTGGGACACAAAAACAAGGCAGGTAAACAGTCCCTTTGTTCAAGGAGCTTGCATTTTAATGGGGGAAGACTCTTGAAAGTAGGGATGTGTCTGTGAAGATTGGGTGTGTAGCTGATCAGGAAGTATTAAATGGGCTGGGGGTGCTGTATTCTAGGCATGATAGAACCAAAGCTGGTCTGTTCAGGTCCAAAGCCATTCCAGGGGCAGAGTCCAATTTTCTTGTGGAGAGAAGGTGAATATGATGGCCCCATTGGAAACCAAATGTGATAGAAATGGCCAGGAAGTGCTAGAGAAGTGAATTTTAGCTCACCATAAGGAAAAGCTTCCAAATGATTAGAGCTGACTGAAAGCGTATAGACAACTGGATTCAGAGATAAGAAACTTGAATTTGAGTCCAGTCTCTGACATTTCTTAGCTGTAAGTTCCTGGGAAAGGTTCTTAACCCCACTAAAGACTATGCTTCCTCATATGCAAAGTGAAGGTAATAATAACTTTTATCTCACAGGGTTGTTATTAGAATCAGGTGAGATGATGTAGATAAAACATTTTGCAAAACTGCAAGTACTGTTGAGTTATTTTATTCTCTTCTTTATGTAGGATAGATAGAAGTAGTCCTAAGTTGTTCAAACTATTACGCACTTAGTCATTTTATAGATTTTATCTGCAGGTGAATCAGTTCCTGACATTTTGAGTTTCAGACAACTCACTTAGAAATAAACTCTGGGAACAATATGAATTGAGGGTTTCTTGTACATTAGGAGAGAAAAATTCCTAATATGCCTAAGTTATTTATTTGTTAAGTTATTACTATTTCCATGTTCTTATAATTTGACTTAGACACATTATTTTTCCTGTTTTCATTGCATTTCTTTATATTTTACTTGTTTTTCACTAATATAACTCCATTTCAATAAGAAATTATCCCCAAGTAGCATAAATTCGCAGTATTATTTTTAGGAAAAAAATTTCAACTACAACAATCCCAAAGGGTACAGTGGGGGAGATTTTTCCAAGACAGAAGTCTGTGAGGGCTTTCCCCCTTTAAAATTGCGTGCTGGATTCATTTATTGTGAATCATAAATTGTCCCTCACCTTATTTAAGGTAGCAGTTGTTTGTTAATGATTTTGGTGTAAAGCTCTGGGAAATTTATTTTTGCTGTGTTTGTAAATAAGTGTTAAGTTTTGTGAACTTAATGGTATTAGAAGAGAAACTGTTTTGGAATTGACACAGCGTGATATTCACAGCACGGCAACGACATTTTCCAGACCAAAACCAGGCGTATTTGTTGGATGAATGAATTTATCAGGAAAGGTCAAAACTAAAATAGCTAACAAAAATTTCAAATCTTCCATTTGTGATTGTGTAAAGGCTAGCTTTTGTCGACTAATTCTTACTTTTTTATTTTGTGATGCAGGTGGCAATAAAAATCATAGATAAATCTCAGCTGGATGCAGTGAATCTAGAGAAAATCTACAGAGAAGTCCAAATAATGAAAATGTTAGACCACCCTCACATAATAAAACTCTACCAGGTATGATTTAAACTTTCCAGTTTCTGCTCTGAATTTTATTACAAAATTAATCTATTACTTTTCCCAGTTGTAAAAGATGTATACTTCAGATTTTGCTGTTCAGCTGAGTAGGTGTGATATTGAACATTATTAGGATTTTCTCTAACTGGAAAATGTTGAGAGGGTGAAAAACATTGATATTCTTCTACATCCAGCCTGGACCTAAGGGTATTTTTATAAATTGAACTTGGAGATATTTTTGGTGAATGTGTCTAACCAGTTATGAATGTGGTAGCCTCACAAAACATTTTAGTAAGGTGTCCATGGTGTGGACGTTTATTTTGACAGCATCATAAAATCTTGATAAAATTTTAAAGTTTATATAGTTTATGACATGTAAGTTCATTATTTATTTTGTGTCAAATCTGGAAATGGCTAAGGCTTGCATTTTATTTTAAATGATGTTATCAGATGTGCTTACCGAGATGTGTTTTTAAAAGGAAAACACCTACTTTTTCTTGAGAAAATACACACTTTAGTGTGAAAGACGATGTTATAATACATAACATTTTCAAGTTGTTAGTCATTGATATTTGGACTTTTTTGTTTGAATGTTGTTTTTTACCTATGTATGTTGTATATTTTTATGTACATGTGTATATTTTTCATCTAGGTATATCAACACCTGTATGTTGATGTTTTATATGCTTTAGTGTAAAAGAAGATGTATCCCTCAAATATTATATAATCTCTATCTACAAAAATGCATTGTAAAAATCATGTAATGTCAGAGCTGGAGAAGACCTAAAATATCACGTAGTTCAACCCCCTGTTTTATAGATGAGAAAACTGAGGCTTAGAGAGATATAACATGACTTCCCAAAGGTCACACAGTTTACTAGTAAGTGGTAGAATCAGGATTCCAGGCTCTTAAGTGAAAGCTGTGGTGACAGACAATATCCAGTTTATGTAAAGAGGCCCAAACTCATGGCTACCAGGGAAACTCCTGCTCTGTTCAAGCAGTGACAGAAGCTTCCCTCATTCAATTCTAAGAGATTCACTAGTTCAGTTTAAGTCCCAAAAGACCTTCTCTTGTTGCTTATTTCTACCTTTCTTGATCATCTGCTATTAATAAGCTGGAGAATATCCAAGGAATGGCAGTTAGAATGGTGAAGGGCCACAACTCATGCTAAGTGAGGATCAGCTGAAGGAAATGTATAGGGTTGTATGGCCAGGAGAAGGGAAGACCCAGGGAGGACATGAAGTATTCTGACATCACTTGAAGATAAAGATATCTTCAAGTATTTGAAGGGATATTGTATGAAGAGGGAATAGACTTGCTGTGTTTGCTTCTAGGGTCAGAGTTAGCAGCAGTGGGTAGAAATTGCAAAGGGGAAATTTAAATTTGATGTCCAAAAAAATTTCCATTCAGAAATGGAATGGACTGCCTCAGGAAGTGGTGGGTTCTTGGTGGAACTAGTTGATCACTTGTTGGATATGATGTGCTCAAGATTCTTTTTCAGATATGTATTGGATTAGATGGCCTTCTGAGGTCCCTTCCAACTCTTTGATTCTTTTTATCTATAGGAAATAGATGAAGGAGAACAGGGAAGGATAAAGGGAGAGGAAGTCTTTTTACCTAGTGTTTTTGCATTTTCTATCAATAAACTCTTCGAACCTTTAAAAAGGTTAGTGCTTGCTTTCAGAGCAGGAAGACCTAGAAAGAAAAACTATTGTTTTTCTAATTGAACCAGGGGAGCAGAGGGAACTTGGTCTGAAGCAGCTGATCCTACATCCTGGCCTTCAAAAAAAAAAAGGAAATAAAGTGAAAGGGAATCCATCCCAAATGAAAAGTGCCCTTGGGGCACTTTTATGCCAAGTGGAGGCCAATTTCCTTGCACAGTTCCTCTCCTTTGCCTACCACCTCTCACCATCCTTTCCATTCTTTCCTCTGCTCACGTCCTTGCTGCTGCCTCAAATCATGGAAATCACGTGTGACTCAGTGTTTTGAGAGTTACTATCTTGTTGAGGTTAGATTAAGCATAGTGTAGTGTAGGTGTGTTCCTGGCATCCCAACTTGGTACTCTGAATGTATCTCCTCCTGTAAACTTTATATACATAGTGTGAAGGGTTTATAGGAAACAGTACTATACTTCAGATACATTATGAATTAAGTAAGTTTTTGTGGGAAGGCCTGGAACCTAACAACTCTTTAGGGCATTGTTCTTTGGGAAAATGTGTTCCGAGGACCAAACAACAAACTTATGAATGAGCCTTTAGAGAATACGATCCTTTGGTAAATTGGAGCTGCCCGTATTACCTTCCTGCAGTCTTGCTTTTCTTAGGCTATTTTTAAAGACTATAATTACAAGCAACTCTTCAAATACTTTCAAGATTGTGGTGAAACTAAAGGCCAGAGTGAGGGCAGACATTCCCAGTGAGTCACACGTATGATTTTGTCTTAGTTGAACTGGAGAAATTAGAGTATTGTTAGCGTCAGACTTGTTTAGGCCCAAATTGTTGGTAGCACTTGCTTTGTTTTAATCCAATTCCTGGAGGACTAGGCCAAAGTGACTTACATTTTACAGGAGAGATAACTTTCTGCCTTTCAGCAGACAGCAGCGAAGTTGTAGTCTTTGTAATAAGCACAATAAAAGAATGAATGGGATAAACAGCATGTGTTTTACATCACGAATACATACAGATCATCTTTGCAAATCGGCATAGCTCCAGAAGCCAACTTTTCATAACACTGCTTTTCTAAATGAAGGTGAAGTAATTGTCACAGAAGCCCAAGCAGCAAGACCACAGAGGAGAAGCTTCGGGGGGGTCTCCTGGAACTACAGACTGGGGAGGTAGATAAAATCGGTGTCAACACACTGATCCTTCAGTGGGCATTTATCAAGTGCCTGCTGTGTGTTGAGCACTGTCCTAGGCACTCAGAATACCAAGACCAAAATGAAACCGTGTCCTCCCTCGCTAGACTAACCATTGTACTGTTTTCTTCCACTTTTCCCTTGGGATCCACCATGATGGCTTTTGTTAGTGGAAGAACAACAGAGACAATAGGTTGTTCCAGAACAGTGTTGCATATGCCATTTCTCATTAAGAGAATGCTACAAAATAGACACTCAGGACTTCTGGCATGTGGATTCTTCATAATATTGTAACATCAAAATGATTATGTGCTTCATCATAGTCAGCTTTTCCAGTCATAACTTTTTTTAAAGTGGTTTTAATTAGGGAGTCACAGAGATTTTGATGTGGTCATTCCTCATTTTTTCCTGTTAAATTAATATGGAATTCTTTTATTAAATAGGTGATGGAGACCAAAAGCATGTTGTACCTTGTCACTGAATATGCCAAAAATGGAGAAATTTTTGGTAAGCTTCCTTCCTTTTAATTTTTTTGTATGAAAAGTGTTCTGAACTATATTGTTTGATTAGAATACTATTAATCAGATGCTTTGATGAACAGTTAGCTTGTATACCATGCATATGCATGGATTTTCAAAGAATTGGAATACAATAAAATACACCGCTCTTTCTTTAAGGATATAAAACACATACTAGTCAGTGTTGTAGAAATTGTACCATTAAATACTGGAAACAGTTTTTGAATTTACATGAAGTTGGGAGGATTTTTCTCTCTTACCCCTACAGGAGTGAAAGAAAAAAATTGTGACTTCAGGTGTTACATTTATAGACTTTGAAGTGAGAAGTGGACAGTTAGGTTGTGTATATTTTATTCTAGAGGTTAAATAAATTCAGAAGTCTAGATTTTTTAATTAAAAGAGCTTAGATATATAATTATAATTCTTTAAAGTCTTGCAAAACATTTACATGCATTTTATAGATTGGAGGTTTAAAGGGGTAGAAGTCTAGAAGGCAGACTTATATCCTTGCCTCTGACTCAAAGGTCAATTTTGCCCATTTTGCCCTCTGACTTCTGTGCACTTCTGGTCTGTTTTTTAAAATTTACTTTTAAAAGTTTAATGATAAATTTTCAGCTCTGGTTGTGAGTATATCACTTGACTTTCAGGAAATATAGCCTATCTAGCCTTCATCCCCTCCCTTGTTTCTTTCATTAATTTTCTTCTTGAGGCTACTTAATAGCTTTTCTTTCACTCAGTAAACACTGTATATCTACTATGTTTGTTACATCTGGGGCCCTGTTACCTAGGTGTTGTTCTCTTTGATACTGATGTGATGATTATGTTATGAAAAACCCAGTTATTGTTTAGATTTGTTCTGGAATGGAAGGATTTCTCATAACAGATTCTTATGAAATGATAAATTATGTAAGTTCTGATATTTAATAGGATAGCTTGAATCTTACATTCTTACAGGCTTTTACAAATTAGGAAGGATTCAGTAAAGACGTGGTTTTGTTGTATTTTAAACTTTGAGAGTATGATCTTCCAAATTTTATATTTAGTTTGTATCTGACAGAGACATTTTTGACTTTTTTTTTCTCTCAGAACTCACCAAAAAGAAAAAAACTATCTCGAGTAAGATGTAATTACATTGCAAACAGGGTGCTAGAGATTGATGTTTCTTGATGTGATCTTTTGGTGTGGATTTGGATTACATTCTTTTATATAAACCCTGTTACAATTTGGGCTTTGATGTATAAAAACTGATTTTTTTCATGTAAAATTTTTAGTATGACAGTGAAACTTCAATACTACAAGAAGGGTCTGGTTTATAAAAGGAAAATCTGAAGTATTTTATGAACAAGTGACATGAACCTAATCAGTGAAAAAAAAAGTTCTCTTCAATTTTTTGTTGACATAATTGAATAGGAGATTTTATATCATTCATTCCTCTTTATTTTTACTTCTCAGTGAAATATGCTGCCTAGAGGATAGGTGTTTGTTTTACCCCAAAATATTTAGTTATCTTCAGTCTAGGAAAGATGTAAATTTTTTCTTATTCTTTCAACAACTATACCTGTTTCTTTTTTAAAGTAACAACTCACATTTATATAGTTCTTTACAGTTTATAAAGTACCTTTCTCATAAAACTGAAATACAGGTAGTATTGAGCTGTTATATGTAAGGTATTGTGATATGTGAGATGAGTAAACCATAGTCTTCCTCTTAGAGAACTTACTGTCTATTGTGGGGTTAAGACATATATCTGTGGTGGTGTGTGGGGAGTGCAACTTTAGAGAGGTACGTAGTGCTTTCTGAGAGTTCTGAGATTGTAGAGATCTCTTCCAGCTCAGGGGATGAGGAAAAAAGCCATAGATGAGATTGATCCTGGGCTTGAAGAATGGGTAGGATTTTGATAGATGGAGATGGTCAAGTGGCAACAGGTAAGACTGATGCTTGAAAATTTGTTTTTATTTGTTTAGATACAATCTCTACTCAGCAAACAAGCTTTTTCTCTCTCCTCATAATTCTTTTCCTTAAAAAACAGCTAAACCAAATTGTCTAATAGTGATTACGACTGACAGTGCGTGTAATTTTGCATTCTTACAGTTTACCATTTCTTAACAGAATGGAAGTGTGTTTTCATGTTAGCCATATGGAACCAACATTAATTATTGTATTTCATCTAAATTCCGTTGAATTTTAACGTTGTGTTCATTTTCATTATTGTAGTAACTGAGTAAGACTCTTATCCTGGTTCTGCTTTCTGTACTCTTCATCAGTTCAAAAAAATCTTCCCATCCTCTCAGTTCTTTATAATCTTTGTTACTTATGATGCAATAATATTCAATAACATTTATCTACAATTCAGTCATTCTGTAGGTGATGGGCACAGACTTTATTTCCTGCTTTTTTATTACAAATTGTGTCAGTGTGAATATTTTGCTATATATGTACCCTTTATTTTCTGTCATCGAATTTTGTAGGGTATAAATCTAATTGAGAGATTTCTGGATCAAAGAATATCAATGATTTTGTCACTGTTATAACAGAATTTCAAATTGTTTTCTAGAGTGATTGGACAGATTCACAACTTCATCACTAGTGTATTAAGATGACTATCTCCCTGCAGTACTTCCAACATTGACTATTTCTTCCTTTTGCCATTTTTGCCAATTTGATTGATATGAAGAAATATTTCTTTTATTATGATTTACTATTAGTGATTTGAGACTTATTTTCATGAAGTCATTTTAGAGCTTGCTGTTCTTCAAATCACTAATAAGAGTAATAAATGTGAATTAAAACAACTCCTAAAGTCTTCCTCTGGAAGAATGGGTAGATGAGAACAATTTGTTTTTATGTATGTCCTTTAAATGGAGTTTCTCTTTGTCTTTTCCCTCCTAATTTTTGTTTGTATTATAGGGGTAAAATGGAATAAGAATTTATTTCATGCCAGCCATGTTCCAAGCACTATGCTATGTGCTTTTTGCAGACCTCTCATTTGATCCTCACAACAACCCTGTGAGGGAAGTATTATTTTCATCCCCATTTTGTAGTTGAGGAAGCTGAGGCAAACGGGTTAAATGACTTTTTCAGGGTCACATAGTGAGTGTCTAAAACCACTGTCTTCTGGATTCCAGGCCCAGCCCACTATTCCATGTGCTGCCTAGCTGTTTGATCTCCCACAATCCGTACAATTGTCATTTTCCCGTTTTTGTCACCTGTGCCAATCTGATGTAGCTTTGGAGTTGTTTTAAGTTGCATTTCTCTTAGTGACTTGGAGAATTTTTTCATAAGATAATTTATAGCTTGTCTTTTTTGAAAGCTGTTGATATCCTTTGATCGTGTTCTGTCTTCTCTGCTAGAAACTACAGTGCAAGTGAGTATGGCAGGTGCCGTAAGAAAGTTACAAGTAAACTGTTATGAGACTATGAGGAAGGGGAAACCATTTTTGAAGGGGGTTAGAGTCTGGGAAGGCTTTATAGAGAAGGTAGGGTTTGAACTAGACTTTGAAGAATGAGTAGGATTTTAGTAGTTGGTGGTAATATAATGATCAAAGGCAAAGAGGCTAGAAAGGATAAAGTGTATTTGAAGAACAGTAAGTGGCATGTTTTATTTGGCATGCGGCTCCATCATGGCAGGGAGTTGACTGTAAGTATTTGCAGGCCATGCCAGCTGAGCATCAGCCTCATCGAGCTACCAAACCAGAAAGGCTTTGAGTGTGGGTCTGGTGACATACTACATATATATTTTCCAAGGAAAACTGAGCTAAATTCAGAGCTTAATCACTAGGTTAGCTGTCAGGTGATACATTTTCTAGCCTTTCTTGAAAACTCTTTAGTAAAGTTTTTGAACCTTGTCCATGGGGAGAATTACTGACTCATTAACAGAAACAGGGAAATAAAATCAAGGGGAGGAGTGGATTAGAGGGAAGATGTTAAATTTGAGGTGCCAGCGAGATATCCAGGTAGAAATGCCCAGTAGGAAACTAGAAATGAGGGATAGGAGTTTAGGAGAGAATGTTGTGTTAGAAATATGTATTTGGTAGCCAAGATGTAATAGAACACTGGTCTTGTCTGCCAAAGTGATTTTCCTAAAGCACAGGTCTGACCATGTCAGCTCTCCTTCCCCCAACTCAGTAAACTCTAATAGTCTTCTGTTTTACTTCCAGGATCAAATATAAATTCCCCTATTGGGAATTTAAAGCCCTTTTATAATCTAGCTTCTGCTGAACTCTGTGATCCAGCTACACCGGTCCGCTTGCATGCAGCTCTCCATCTCCCAGATTCTGCACCTTGCTCCTTTTCACTAGCTGCTCCTCATGAAGCTCTTCCTCCCTCCCCTGGCTTCCTGGCCTCCCTGGCTTCCTTCAAGATTCAGCTCACATCCCACCTTATGCCAAGTCTTTACAGGTTCCACATTCCTTGCTCTCCAGTCCTTTCCTCTGAGATTAGCTTCCATTTGCACTCTATGTATCTTAGATGTCATAATTACTTGCATCTTATTGTCTCCCCCATTAGAATGCGGTCAGGATCCTAGAGATTAGGGACTGTGTTTTTTACCTTTCTCTGCATCTCTAGTGCTTGCCCTACTTGCAAGCGGCTAGGTGGCACAATGGATAGAGTGGCAGGCCCAAAGGCAGGAAGACCTGAGTTCAAATCCAGCCTTAGACACTTGCTAGATATGTGGCCATGGACAAGTCACTTAGCCTCTATTTGCCTCAGTTTCTTCATCTGTAAAATGGGGATAACATTAGCATCTACCTCACAGGATTGTGGTGAGGATCAAATGAGATAGTAGTTGTAAATCACATAGCCACATGCCTGCCGCATAGTGAGTTATTATTAATGTTAGTTATTATTATTACTACCTCTGTGACTGGCACATAGAAAGTACTTAATAAATGCTTGTTGACTGACTAAGTTTTTAGTTCAGGCTATGACACTAGCTATGTGCTTATGAGCAGGGCACGTTCTGGAGTCAGCTGACCTTCCAAGAACTCCTGGGCTGCCTCCTGAAAGACTGGCTCAGAACCTCTGATCGATTTCTCAGGTCCTTGAGACTCTTCCAGAATCCTGAGACTCATCTGTGGACCCTGGGGCTCTCTTCACAACTCTGGACAAGCCTGGGGCCCCTGATCTACCTCCTCAAATCTTTCAAAGAAGAGAAGGGTTAGTGGGGGATAGGATAGCTGGCTTCAAATATTTAAAGTCTTGTCACAGGGAAGAGGGATTAGGATTTGCTTTATTTGACCCAGAGGACTGCATTATGAACAATGGATGGAAATTCCAGGGACAGATTTAAGTATAATGTAGGAAAAAATTTCTTCAAATTAAAGTAGATTGCCAAGAGAAGTAGTGGGACCCCCATCACCAGAGGTCTTTAGGTACAAACTGGATGACTTCTTGTTGAGAGTGTTATAGAGGAAATTATTTTTTTATCTTTGGTTTGGACTGACTGGATTCTGAGGTCCCCCTTTTTAAAGTCTCCCGTTAGATTTTGTGATTCATCATTCTTTGAGCCTCAATTTCTTCAACTGTAAAATTAAAATAATAGTACTAGTATTGTCTACTTCAATGGATTATTTTTGAAAAGCATTTTGTAAACCATAAAATGTTACATATGTATAAATTATTATTATTATTAATTGTTCTATAAAGGTGATTGTTGAAACTATGGGGGAAGAATATTTCAATAAGACATTCCAAAACTGAGATAAGTAGTTTTCTTTACACCAGCCTCTGTCCACACTCTACTCATTCTCACCTCTGTGCCTTATGCGTTTTCCCCATCCTGAAATACCATTCCAAATAGTATATTTTCTTTAGGACCCGATTTAAGGATGATCCGGAAGACATTGTTACTAATGTCGCCCCATTATATTTTTTCTTTGTTTTGTATTCTTTCCATATGTATTGCTTTCACTTTTTATATACCTTGCTTAATCTTGCAATAGCCTTAAGATATTTTCTTATGTTTTTTGCCTTTTAAAGACAAGCTTATAAAAAAAAGTTTATACTTGTTGCCTACTCTTACATATTTCTCAACGTCTTGCAATCTAGCTTCTGACCTCATTACTCTAATAAAACAGTCTTCTCTGAAGCTACCAGGGATCTTTTAATTGCTAAATATGATGGCCTTTTCCTCAATCTTTATCCTTGACCTTTCTGCACCATTTAACAGAATTGACCAGCTTCTCCTTCTGGATACTCTCTGTTTTTTGGGTTTTTATAACATTATTCTCTTTTGGTTCTCTTCCTATATGTCTGACTGTTCTTTCCTCATCTCCTTTGCTAGGTCATTTTTTGTGTCTTGTCCCCCAGCTGTGAGTTTATCCCCAAACTGTCCTCAGTTTTCTTCCGTTCTCCCTCTGTACATTCTCTGTTGGTGGCCTTATTAGTTCCCATAGGAACAATGATCACATCTGGGCAGGTGACTGTCAGATCTAAATAATGAGTTCTAGTCTCTTTAGTTCTAGTTCTGTGTCACTAGCTACCTAGTAGACATTTCAAACTGGGCTACCATAAACATGTTAAATCCAATATGTCCAAAATCCAGAACTCCTGTCTTTCCCCCACCACCCTCCAAAACTTAAATTTGTTTTAATTTCCCTCTTTCTGTGAGGGCACCCCTAACCTTCCAGTTATGCAGGCTTACAATCTCAGTGCTGTTGGACTTTCTGTCTCCTTACTTATAAGTTGCTAAGCCTTGTTGACTTTTGCCAGCACACCTCTCACCTCTGTCCTCTTCTCTCCACTCATCTGTTCACCACCCAAGGTCAAGCTGCTGTCCTCTCTTGCCTGTACTACTGTAGTAGCCCTTCTTGCCTCTAGTCTGTCCCCATTCAAATTCATCCTTCGCACCACTGTCAGAATAATATTTCTAAAGCACAACTCTGACCTTGTCAATCCCCTGCTCAATAAATGCTGATAGTTCCATATCATCTCTAATAGTTACAAACTTTTCTGCTTGTATTTAATACCCTTAACAACCTGATTCTAGCCTGTCTTTCCTAACCTAGGTATTACTCTTACCCACTAACTAAACTGGCCTTCTGGCTATTTCTCACATGCCATACTCCCATTTCTGGTCTCTTTTTTTGAACAGGCTGTTTTGTACCCTCTCCTCACCTCTACGTCTTTGAATCCCTTCTTTCCTTCAAATCTCAGTTCAGATGGCATCTCCTCTGTGAGGTCTTTTCTGAACTTCCCCCCCCCCCCCCCCAGCCCCCAACTACTAGTCCTTACTTCTTGACCTTGTTTTATTTAGTTTGTGTGCATTTCATATCTCAGAGCTGTCCAATACGGGCAGAACATTGGTACAAAAGTGTTTGTTTCTAGGAGAAGCTCAATAAGGTCATTAAAGGAGCTTTACAGTTCCCTGAAGGCATTCCAGCCCTGCCTCCTTTCTTTTGAATACTTAGCCCAATTCTTCTATTTTAATTGTCTGCCCCAGATGTACATAGTGGTGGACTGTCTCACTGCATTTGGCAAGCATTTTCCAAATAAGCTGCTTTTGGGTTTCTTGGGTCTCTTTTTTAATGTCATTTCATTTGCATCTTTTAGACTCTGTATAAATTGTTATAATTGTTATCAGTACTCTTTCTGTTGTCTTTTATCCAGTTTTGTTACTATTTACTTGTTTAAGTAGTTTAGGATTCAGTTGATTCAATTGCACCACTTACAATTTTCTAACTCTACTGCTAGCTTCTTACTAATTCTTATCTTTGCTTTATCAGTGATTCCTATATCAGTAAAGAAATTTTCCTGTCTTTTAAAATATAATCCACTTAATTTTCGTATGACTTTTATTTGGCTATCATGACACCCATATTTGGCTATACATGATATAAAGCCATGAACCTTCTGTGCAATCTACAAGTCTTTGTTTTCTCTCATTTTTTCTTCTTGCCTCCTGCTTTTTGATGAATTTTCAACATTTCCACTCATCCTTACCTTTGCATTGAATTACTGAGTATCAAAGTGTATGTTGGTTTAATTTGGAGGGTCTTACCCGTCTTTTTAGAAATTGCCTACCTCATCTTCTGCATCTAATATTGAGGCATAGCTGCAGTTATTTTCATGTTGCTCTTTTTTGGAAATACGTTGAAGCACTGCAATACAAGACGGCAACATATCCCCTCAAATAATGTCTTATTGCTGTTCGGCATATGCTAAAACCAACTCCCTTAAATCTCCTACCCCACCCCCACTTTTTTCTCTCCACGTTTCTCTCTCTTGCAGAGGGAGGTTCCTACAAGGAATACCATTTAACTGAAACCTCTTTTTTCTGGTTTTGTGACAATATAAGGTCAATATAATTGAGCTCCTCCAGTATTAGGTTTGCTTGTTAATTTGTTGGTCAGTGGACAGTAGTCTTACACTTAGAATGCCAAGAGCCTGGTTAAAGTTTATAGATGCTATAAAAACTATGTCATTCTTATCAACCCCTTCCTCACTTTTTGTCACATTGCTACTATTATTGCAGAAACAGAAAGGGAGTCCGTAAGAATAAAGACCATTTTGTATTTTTCTTTGTTGCGTGGATTTCAGTGGTCAAATAATTTATCACCAGATGTCGAGCCTACTAGTGATGAGTCTCTCCATATTTAGGTAGGGTAAGCAAACTCAGTCTGTTGCTATATTTAAAAGCCTTTCTTTAGCATGATGGGCAGCTAGTCAACTAGCATTTATTAACTGTGTGCCAGGTGCTATGCTAATGATGGGCATATAAAGAAAGGCAAAGGACAGTCCCTGTTCTTAAGGAGCTCACTGTCTAGTACGGAGACAACATGCAAACATCTATGCAAAGATTTATGTGAAAGATGACACAGGCTAAATTCTAGGTGAGAGAATAGGTATTAACAGTAAAGGGAATAAGGAAAGGCTTCTTACAGAAGGTAGAACTTTAGCTGAGACTTGAAGGAAGCCAGAGAAGCTCAACAGTAGAGATGAGGAGGAAGAGAATTCCAGACCTGGGGTATCTATAGCCAGTGAAAATGCTCCATGTTGGAGGAGATGGAACGTTATATGTGAGCAAGAGCAAGGAGGCCAGTGTCTCTAAATCAAATGGTACATGGGGAACAGGGCCAGGGGTGAAAAGTACAAGAAGACTGGGAGGGTAGGAGCAAGCTAGGTTGTGAAGGGCTTTATACGCCAAACAGACGGTTTTATGTTTGATCCTGGAAGCAATAGGAAATCACTGGAGTTGATTAAATGTGTAAAGGGAATGATAACATGGTCAGAAGTTTAGGAAGATCAATTTAACAGTTGAGTGGAGCATGGATTGGAGTGGGGAGAGACTTGAGGCAGGCAGACCCACCAACCAGCAGGCTAAAGCAATAGTCCAAGTGTGAGATGATGAGATCCTGTACCAGGGTGGTGACTGTCAGAGGAGAGAAGGGGACATATTCGAGAGATGTTACAAAGATGGGAACTACAGTACTTAGTAACGGTTTTGGATGTCATAGGTGAGAGATCATGAGGATGATACCTAAGTGGTGAATCTGAATGACTGAGGGTGGTAGTAGTGCTACCCTTGACAATAAAAGGGAAGTTAGGAAGACGGGAGGGTTTTCGGGAAAAGATACTTACATGATGTGGATGGTACAAAAGATACTTACATGATGTGGATGATACAAAAATCTCAGGGCGGTCTCTTGGTTCAGACAGTTTGGACACTGTTCAAACAATTCATTGGGACAGTCAGCAGATTTTTTTGTATATAATGATGTCTTTGGACATTAAGATGTCTATGGGACATCCAATTTGAGATGCCCGGTAGGTAGCTGGGGATGTAAGACAGGAGGTGAGGAGAGAGGTTAGGACAACAAATAAATCTGAGAGTCATCTACATAGAGATAATAATTGAATCTATGGGAGCAGAAAGAAACAACAACTGAAGGAGAAGAGAAGGAGGAACTGGACAGAGCTTTGGGGGAAGCTCTGGAGGAAGCCATAATTAGTGAATGTGACCTGGAGAAAGATCCAGCAGAAGAGACAAAGAAAAGACAGTCAGATGAGAAAAAAGAGAACCAGGAGAGAGCAGTGTCATGAAAATTTAATGAGAAGAGGAAAATATCTAACAAAGTCATTTAAATGTAATCAAGATTAT
This sequence comes from Pseudochirops cupreus, assembly GCA_028627135.1. Lineage (NCBI taxonomy): Eukaryota > Metazoa > Chordata > Mammalia > Diprotodontia > Pseudocheiridae > Pseudochirops > Pseudochirops cupreus. The sequence goes on along the minus strand of CM053582.1, from coordinate 168,581,030 downwards.
AATTTGATTTTACTCTTTTAGATAGTGATTGGTACTGAAGCCTAAACAATACTTATTCTTTTCCCCCAACGGCCTATAATATTCTAATAGAAAATGAATTTTACAAGTAAAAGCTTATATAATGTATAACTATTAGAGATATTGATGTTTTAAAACTTTTAAATTTTCTTAGTTGGTCATAAGTACAATGGAGGTACGTACCCAAGACTTGTTGAAATAATTTCCTATATTTGTCTCTGTACTTACATGATGTGGATGGTACAAAAATCTTAGGGTGGTCTCTTGGTTCAGACAGTTTGGGCACTGTTCAAACAATTCATTGGGACAGTCAGCAGATTCCAGCCCATAATTAAATTACCCGGGATTTGGTTTTCAGATCTTTGCTCCTTGATATAACTATCTCTACAGGCCAAGCATGTGCCTGAGGTTTGTTGATTCATTTCCTGTCATTCCTTCAGTGGTAACATACTAAGCTGCTGGCACTGGAAACTTTAGAAGGGCCTTGTTTGATCCTAAAATACCTTTGGCTACTTGGCTGCTCAGTAATAGGACCTGCCAGGCAGTGAAGTTACATTAGGCTACTAATTTACAGCTTAAAGATTTTTTTCTAGTTAGTTTTTTCCATCATCTCCAGAATGATTCCATTTTAAACTATTAGAACAATAATAGTTTAGCTTAATCTAAATAACCAATGTGAATGTAATGTAGATTTTGGTACCTTTATGTTATTGAAGTGCTTTTCAGATACTAGATGTTATTTTTTAGTACTCTTCTGTGTAAGCAGTGGTCTCCTTGTGGTTTAGATAATCTGGATTAGGTATGAGCCCAACTTTAAAAAATTACAGAATCTAATAGGCTCATTCACTGGCATGGGTCCTTTTATGATTATAGATGGCCAGATTAATTAGTATTCTTAGTTTAAAATAGATTTTATGCACCTTCTAAATCAGCGTGATACCTTAATAATAAGAATTCTAAGGAATGGTTGTCAGATGTCAGAAGTCAGAAGGCACAGGTAGAAATAGTGATCCAGTTCAGTTCACCAAATATTTAGTAAGAGTCTGCTTTGTACTAGGAGCTCAAGATTCAAGGCAGAGGCAGAGTAGTCCCTGCCCACAAGAAGCTGACATTTTACTGTGGATAATATTTATGTAGATAAACAAAAAAGAATAGAGATAGGGACTGGGCTGCGATTTTACTGAAACAGGAAAATTCCAGATGAAGACAGTCTCTCCTTACCAGTGTAAGTCAGGACCTTCTCCGCCATATGTAGTCTTAGAGAGTTGTCTAGAGCCCTAAGACGTTAAGTGACTTGTCCAGGGTTACTGAATTTGAGGAAGGAGCGAGGACTGACAACTGGGAGGATTTGGAAAGGTCCCAAGTATGTTGTACTTTAAAACAATGGAGTCAAGCTCAGATAGAAATGCAGGCCACTGAATCATATGTAAGGATCCCTGGTGACCATATATTGACTTAGAAAACTACATTAACATTATCCATGTTTATCATATTTTTAAAAATTTTGTTGAATATTTTCCAATTGCATTTAATCTGGTTGGACCATTCCAGAGTGTTTATAGGCCCCAGTGCATGCATTTGGCACCTCTAATTTAAAGGAGCAGATGGAATCTTTGAGGTAGAATTGAAAAAGGAGTATTCTAGGTATAAACAGAACCATCTTTTCTGAAGTAGGACATGGAATGTAGTGACAGAAGCTAGATATGGAAAGTTGTACAAAGATCAAATTAACAAGCTACTTCCACCTAAATGTTGAGCGCATGATAAGACTAGGGGGCAGAGCCAAGATGGCGGCATAGAAGCAGGAAATTCTGTGAGCTCCCCCAACAACCACCTCAAATATCTATAAAATATGACTCTAAACTAATTTAAGAGCTACAGAACGCACAAAGTGACAGAGAGAAACAAATCTTCTGCTGAAGGCAACCTGGAAGGCCTACAGGAAGGGTCCATCACAGCATCCTGGGAACAGAGCCCAGTCCCCATGAGCCATGGTTTTGGCATCAGGGCAGCCCCAAACAGCTGTGGCCAGAGCAGACTTCCAGAGAGTAAATCACCAGCAGCTGTGGCAGTTTCCAGACTCCCCAACCCATAAACACCAAAGAGCAAGTAAAAGGTCAGTCAGGAACTCTGTTGGAAAGGAAGGGCATGGTCCAGCCCCTATCTCCAGGTTGGTTGTGAGGTGTCAGAGTCGTGGCAGCTGCAGCTGCTTCCCCACGAGGCTGCCTCTAGAGCTCCTGGCCTGCAGATCATAGGGGAACCAAGTGAGCATTCAGAGGGTAATCGTTCTTGCTTTAACCTGCTTGGATCTGGATCACTGTCTTGGGTGGAGGTCCTGGGGTATGTGGCCAGTGGGCCAGAACTTGTGGGGGCTGCAGAGAGAGTAGCCCCACTAATAGCTCTGGCAACTGCAAAAACCCAGCAATTTGGGACAAATCTCTTCTCTCTGGAAGCAGAGTTCTACTGTGGCAAAGAGCTCAAAAGTCAAGTAATTGACTGGCAACATGAGCAAGCAGGGGAAGCAAAGCAAGCAGAGCAGTCAAACCTTAGTTTCCTTTTTTGGGGACAAAAAGGATCAAAGCATGGAACAGCAGGAAGACAACAAAGTCAGAACTCCTGCATCAAAAGCTTCCAAGAAAAATATGAATTGGTTATAGGCCATGGAGGAGCTCAAGAAGGATTTTGAAAATCAATTAAAGAAGTAGAGGAAAAATTGGGAAGAGAAATGAAAATGATGCAAGAAAATCATGAAAAGAGAGTCAACAACCTGACTGAAGAAAATAACACCTTAAAAAATAGACTAACCCAAATGGCAAAAGAGGCCCAAAAAGCCAGTTGAGGAGAAGAATGTCTTAAAAAGTTGAATTTGTCAGATGGAAAAGGAATTTCAAAAGCTCACTGAAGAGAATAATTCCTTCAG
>CM053582.1:168550751-168577592 GCA_028627135.1 Pseudochirops cupreus | reverse complement strand
AAAATAACACCTTAAAAAATAGACTAACCCAAATGGCAAAAGAGGCCCAAAAAGCCAGTTGAGGAGAAGAATGTCTTAAAAAGTTGAATTTGTCAGATGGAAAAGGAATTTCAAAAGCTCACTGAAGAGAATAATTCCTTCAGAATTAGATTGGAGCAAATGAAAGCAAATGACTTTATGAAAAATCAATATACTATTAAACAGATCCAAACAAATTAAAAAATAGAAGGCAATGTGAAATATCTCATTGGAAAAACCACTGACCTGGAAAATAGATCCAGGAGAGACAATTTAAAAATTATTGTACTACCTGAAAGCCATGATCAAAAAAGAACCTAGAAATCATCCTTCAAGAAAGTCTCAAGGAAAGTTGCCCTGATATTTTAGAACCAGGGGACAAAATAGAAATTGAAAAAATTCACTGATCATCTATTGAAAAAGATCCCAAAAAGAAAACTCCTAGGAATCTCATAGCCAAATTCCAGAGTTCTCAGGTCAAGGAGAAAATACTACAAGCAGGCAGGAAGGAATAATTTTACTATTATGGAAACACAATCAGGATAACACAAGATTTAGCAGCTTCTATATTAAGGGATCAAAAGGGCTTGGAATATGATATTCTGGAGGTCAAAGGAGGTAGGATTAAAACCAAGAATCACCTACCCAGCAAAACTGAACATAATGTTTCAGAGGAAAAAATGGTCCTTCAGTGAGGTGGAGGACTTTCAAGCAATCTTGATGAAAAAACCAGAGTTGAATAGAAAAATTGACACTCAAATACAAGAAGCAAGAGAAGCATGAGAAGGTAAACAGGGAAAAGCAATCATAAGGAACTTACCAGAGTTGAATTGTTTACATGCCTACATGGAAAAATGATAATTGTAACTTAATGAAACTTTTCTCAGTGTGAGGATAGTTGAAGGGAATATATATGTTTATATAGGGGGTATATGTGCATATAAATACATATGTGAGTGTGCGTATATATGTATGCATGTATACATAGACAGAGGGCACAGGATCAGTTGAATAGGAAGAGATGATATCTAAAAAATAAAATTAAGAGGTGAGAGAGGAATATAATGAGAGGAGAAAGGGAGAGAAAAAATAGGGTAAATTATCTCATAAAAGAGGCAAGAGAAAACTGTTACAGTGGAGAGGAAGAACAGGAAGCCAAAAGGGAATGGGTCAACCTGATTCTCATTGAATTTCATACATACTCAATAGGGTATCTTACCCTACAGGAAAGTAGAGGGGTAGGGGATAAGAGGGTGGAATGTTAGAATGGAGGGCAGATTGGGGGAGAGGGTAGTTAGGAGCACATACTTTTGAAAGGGGACAGGGTCAAAGTAGAAAATAGAATAAGTGGGGGGTCCGATAGGATGGAGGGTAATATACTCAGTCTTTCACAATATATCTACTATAGAAATGTTTTGCATAACTACACATGTACAATCTATATTGAATTGCTTATCTTCCTGGTAGGGGTGGGTGACAATGGAAGAAGGAAAAGAATCTGGAAATCAAAGTTTTAAAATCAAATGGTTTTTAAAATATTGTTGTTATTATTATTATTATTATTATTAATTATTATTTTACATGCAACTGGGAAATAAGATATACAGGCACTAGGGTATGGAAATCCATGTTACCCTACTAGAAAGTCAGAGAGGGGATGGGGAGGATAGAAGAGAGAGCAGATTGGGAGAAGGGGTATTCAGTGGGATTGCTGTTTTGATGTGGTGGGTAGGGGAAAGACAGGGGGAAAATATGTAACTCAAAACCTTGTGGAAATGAATGTTGGAAACTAAAAAACAAAAAAATAATAATGCTAAAAAAAAAAGAAATAAGACTAGTTGGTATGATAGAGAGCCATATTGTACAGGGTTTTAAATACCAAGTTGAGGATTTTGATTCAAGAGTCATTAGAAAGCCACTAAGGTTTCTTGAATAGTGTAGTAGCATGGTAATATTTATGTTTTGAGAATATCAGTTTGGCATCTGTGTGGAGGATAGACTGGAGAGAGAAGAGACTGAAAACAGAGGGCTGATTATGAGATGGTTACAGTAGTTCATGCCAAAGGTAAGCAAGCAAAGCAAGCAATTATTGGATAGAGGCTGTTTGAGTAGAGAGAAGGGGCCAGATATATGAGATTTTGTGGAGGTGGGATCTGTGAGACTTGGCAACATTGGATTTGGAGGGTGATGAAATGGGAGGTGTCAACGAGGTTGTGAACCTGGAACCAAAAGAAATAGGAAAGTTTGGGGGAGAGATGGGCTTTTTAAAAAATACAATGGATTCCAGTTTTGAGATGTTGGGGTTAAGGTGCTTATGGGACATCCAGGTGGAAATGTCTAGCAGATAATTTTTTTTTAAAAGTATTTACAAAATGTTTACTATATGTGAAGCACTGCCCTGAGCAGTAGAGACACAAATAAAAAACAAGACAGTCCCTAAAGGAGCTTATATACAAATAGAAGGAGAAAAGTTACTTAGGAGGTTTCAACTGCAAGTCAGATGAAAAATCCCTGTGGTCTTTCAAGTGCGAGTGGCCAAGTAGGTGGTTCGTGTGCTATTCCAAGGACCCGAGCTTACCTGCTTATTAATGACATTTGGTCAGTATTTGATGTTGGTGGCAGCAGGGATAGGTTTCTTCTCCACAAGGATAATTCCCTTGATGATTGCTACAAGGGCTGGGCTGGACTCAGAGCTGCTGGTGTTGATATGTAGTAATTCTCCAAGCTCTTGGGCTCAGGATCCTGGCCTGTCTCTGTCAGGGTCCAAGGGGAGGCAGTAGTTGAAGTGGCCTTGACCTGCCTGGTATGTGCTGCTTCCTATCTCCTCCTGTCTCCCCTTCAGGATGCCTTGCTACTTTAGCTAGATTGGAAGTTGGTTACCAGATGATGGGGGGTGGGGTCGGTTCACCCTTTTTCCACAAGGGTAACTCCCCCAATAATGTCTGCCAGAAGCAAGACTCATACTCTACATATTGCTGCTGTTTCTGTGGCTCTTGGGTTTACGTACTCATCAGTGGTAGATGGCTTGGTAATATGGGACTCAAGGTCCAAAGAGACACGGGATATAGAATTTTGGAAGTTATCTACATTGAGGTAATAATTGAACCCATAGAAGCTGATAAAATCACTGAGAGAAAGGCTGAAGAGACAAAAGAGAAGGGGGCTTAGGATAGAACTGTGATGATCCTGCAAATGAGACGGAGAAGTAATAGTCATAATACACAGAAGAGGGGAGAGGTGATCTCAGAATGTTTCAGGCCTGGAAGATATCCCGAGATCATCTAGTCCAATCCATACATGAGAAAAATCCTCACTGCAACATAGCTAAGAAGTGGTCTTGTCTGCCCTTTGTTTGAAGATGTCCAGTGAGTGGGAACCCACCACTTTCCAAGGCATCCCTATTCTACTTTTGGTCAGCTTTTGTAGTTAGGCATTTTTCCCTGACATCAAGCTTCAGCTTTCCACTGAGTAACTTCTATCTATTGCTCCTAGTTTTGCCCTTGGGGCCAAGCAGACATGTCAGGTCTTTTTCCACATGATAGACATTCATTCATACATTTGAAGCCAGCTATCATGTCTCTCACTCCACTCAGTTCCCAGATCTTCTTTAGGCTGAATGTTCCAGTTCAAGCTAATCTTCATGTGGCATGGACTCAAAACTATTCACCATTCTGGTTGCTCTATTTTAGATATTTCTTATCTAATCAGTGGTAGACCATCAAGAAAGGTATACATAGGCAATCATATTGGGTCTTTTAGGAATCAAACTCTGGGTCATTGGTGTCAGAAGCTATAGAGAAAATGAAGACTAAGTAGAATGAAACGTAATGAAGGCTAAGAAAAGGTCATTAGATTCAGCAATTAAGAGGGTGTTGGTCATTTTAGAGAGAGCAGGTTTTGTTGAATGCTGTGGTCAGAAGCCTGATTCAGAGAGTTAAGGAGAGAGTTGAGAAAATGGAGATAAAAATATGTATAACTTTCTAGGAATTTGGCTATGAAAATGAGAAGGGGTACAGGACAATAGGTTGGCAAGATCAGTGGCAGTTCTTTCAACAACAGGGAAGACCTGGGCACAATTATACATGGTAAAGGTGCTGAGTAACAGAGAGATAAGAAGGAGAACTTTGAGGAGAAATGAAAAGCACTTTTTAAAAGAAGACAGGCGAGTAAGATAAACTTTTTTGAAAGGAAGCATGGCATGATGGATAGGGAGCTTAGTTTTGGAGTCAGAAAGATGGGTTTCAGTCTTGCCTCTGACACCTCCTAGCTGTGCCACCATGGACAAGTTACTTAACCTCTCAGTATTCAGAGGGCCTTTTAAGAGTTATAAATTGGTGGTGGTTTGCAGCTCTGCATCAGTGGAGGGAGTTTCCATTCTGGGAATTCTCTACATCAATGAAATTATAGCCTGCATATGTACATATATATAAATACATACAAAGATGTTATATATACTTTAATCAGAATTCCTTTTGAAGTCTTAAACTGACCCTCAAAACTAGTGATTTTGAGTTTAAGGTTCCAGTATCTCCTGACTTGAATTTCTTAGAGCACACTCAGAATAGGACTGTGGAAGTATGTAGAGTGTAATCAGAGATAGTATTCCTGCTTTCCAGATCCTAATCACTTTTGAGGAGAGTGATAAATTTTAAGAATTGATTAGACCTCATCATTGGTCATTTAAACTTTGTCTAATGATCAAGAATTATATATATAGTGTATCAATGAACAGAATTAAGTAGATAAAATAATAAATTTTTAGCAATATAGTGTGACAGTATTTTGTACACATGAAATCTTACATTAGTTGGAGGAACAGGGAATGTTTACCCTAGAGAAGAGAAGACTCAAGGCAGACACAATAGCTGTATTCAGTTATTTGAACAGTTGTGATATGAGGAAGAAATTAGCCTTGTTCTGTTGGTCTCCTGTGGTAGAACTAGGAACAGTGGGTGTAAAAATTTCCTAACACTTCTAGGTGTCCAAAAATGGAAAAGGCTACCTTGAGGTCTTCAGTTGGGCTGCAAGACTGTTTATTGAATCTGTTATAGTGGGAATTCCTTTCTTGTATGGGTCAAATTAGATGGTCATGGAGAATCCTTCCCACTCCCAGATTCTGTGAAATCTTGGCTCTGCTGTTTACTACCACTAACCTTGGGTGGGTCCCTTAATCTTTCTGGACCTCAATTGCCTCATTTGGAAGATGAGGTAATCTCTCTCACCCCATACAACCAATAAATTGTGCAATTTTGTCATTTCTGCCTTCAGAGCATCGCATATTCCCTTCTTTCCACCCATACAGTCACCACTCTGGTGCAGACTCTCTTTACGTCTTGCCCAGACTATTGTAGTACCCTCCTAATTGGTCTCCTACCTCAAGGCTCTCCCCACCCTAGTCCATCCCCCACTCATCTGTCAAAGTGAGAGATGTGAGATGAGGAAGGGAAAAGAGGGTGCTGTCAGTAGTGGCCTCAAGCTTTAGTAAAGTATGAGATGGGGTCCTCAGCATAAATGGTAAGAGGAGGGAGTCTTGAGAGAAAAAAAGGTATGGAATTTATGCTGTGATGAGTGGGATGGGAAGTCATCTAGGGAGGCTTAGTAGGATTTCCTTGCTGTAGTGAAGGCCTAGTTGAGATAAGTTAGTGTAAATTTAAAGTGGACCCTCTCTGCACAGTTTTGTCATTTTCTTCAGTTCCATTTAGTGACATGTGAATAGGAATAGAGAAAGTGGATGGTAAGAGTAATTGAGAGGTGGGTTCTGAGATCAAGGTGTCAGTGACAATAGGTCAAGGGAGCAAAGGTGTTCAAGGGTAGAGGATTATTTAGAGCAGGGTTCTTAACCTGGGGTTTATGTATTTTTAAAAACAGTTTGATAATTATTCCTATATAATTGGCTTCCTTTGTAATCCTGTGTATTGTTATGTGTTTAAAAATATTATTCTGAGAAGTGGTCCCTAAGACTTTGTCAGCTTGCCAAAGGAGTCTGTGACACAAAAAAGATTAAGAACTCCTCGTGTAGATTTTGGGTTTGATAGATACTATTTCAGGTAAATGTTAAATTATTAAACTGAGGCATTATGGAATAGTGGATAAGAGAGCTGCACATGGAATTGGGGGCAGGGGGGATTGGATTACCAAGTCTTGCATCAGATGTTTTTGCTCCCAGACGACTCTGTAAGATCAGAAGTTACAGTTGAATTGCTAGTATACTTTGGCCTCAGAAGTTTCCTGTACCTACAGAACCAGGTCTGTCTAGATCAGAAATCTATAGCCCTTTGAAAACAACAAATTCATGGAGCTTTCTCTTTTCTTGTAAAACTTACCACTACAAATGTAAATATATTTCTCAGGATTGGATTTGACTGGTGGCATTTTGGTGGGTTTAAGTGAGATAACGATCATTGCCAAAAATAGAATATTATTGCTTCCACAACAATTATATGAATAGGGATACCTCTTCTAGGCAGGAATATATGTGATTATACTCACAACAGCAAGAGATCAGAATGTTTGGTATGTCTCTTTGGTAATAGATATTCCTGGACTGAGAGATCAGTTCTATGAAACTGAAGAGAACAAATATTTATACTTGTTGATTTAGAAACATGTTTTTCTTGTACAGTGGTTTTTAAATCAAATGTAATCTGTTATGCCAAATGAATTGGTAAACATTGCCTTCCAAAGTAAAGTGAAATGACACAAAATTTCCACGAGGAAAAACTTCAAAAATGGGAGGTACATATGCTGGACTTACGGATGTGAAATTAAACCTTTCAGTAGAGTGAAATTTGTCATTATTTCTTTTGTAAAACCTTATTAGGTTCAGCAGACTGTGTAAATGACATTAGTTTTGCAGACATCTCCAGTCTTGGGTCAGAATTTTTGTTTTGTTTTTAAATAACAGCTCACTTTAACAAGCACTTTACAGTTTATAATGTATTTTCCTTACTGTAACTTTGTAGTTATCAGTCGCAGGCAAAGAATATCAACATGTGATTGGACAAATTATTATCATTTTAAAGCACAGTAGGATATAATATTATGTCTTCAACCATGGTGATGAGACCTGAACTACAGACGCCAATGTCTGTGATATTGGACAGATCATTTAGTCTCTCTGGACCTTAGTTTTCCCAACTGCAGAAATGAAGGATATGGACCTCCTTTCCCAAAAATCCCAGAGTTCTGCAAAAGTCTTAGGAAAAGATCCCAGGATGAATCAAAAGAAGAGCGTGCTGGGTTTGGAGTCAGAAGACCCAGCTTCAGATCCCACCTTTTTGCTTATGTCCTTTATGGCTTTGGGCAAGTCACCTAATCTTTCTGTGCCTCGGTTTCCTCATCTGTAAAATGAAGGCAGCATTAGAGTATACTACAAATGCTCTTTTGGACGGTTATTCAATGGTCTAAGTCATCATCCTTGCAAGTTTATTCCATTTTTGTATTCTGATATCAGTGATATAGAGCTGGAAAGAATCTTAAAGGCCATGTACTCTAATGGCACAGAAAGCTTAAGTCCCCTGTCCTCAATTAACTTACACTCTAGTAAGGGATAAAACGTGCCCACCGATTTGAGTCAAGGAATTTTAAATCAATGTCTCTTTCCTAAAAGCATGATCTATTGTACTAGGTGCCGGGAATACAGAGAGATAACTGAAACAATCCCAAGCCTCTGGGATCTTAAAACTCAGTTGTAGGGATATATAACAGCATAATCTAATAGGTTCATTCATAAATATGAGTTTGAAAAAGTAGCATGTAATAGGAAAAGTGAAGAATAAAGACTAAGAATATTTAAAGATCATAATTTTACTTTTAAAAAAGTTTTATTGTTGCCTTTTTTCTTTATACCACAGTCATTTCCTTTTGACCTCCCCATACATGGAACCCTTGGTGTCGATCAGAAAAAAACAAATTTAAGCAAAACTGGCTGATACAAGGACCATGTCTGTTTGCATGTATAGTGTTCTACATCCCTCAACTCCTAGATAATAAATCCTAAGAGGAAGGAATTATTTTATCATGGCCTATAGGTGTAGAGCTGGATTAATTAGGCCAACTTTCTCATTTTACAAATGAGAAAACTAAAGCCTGCAGAGGTTAACAAACTTGGCAAAGGTGATTCAGGTAGTTGTCAGAAGCAGGTTTTGAACCCAAGTCCTCTGACTACAAAGTGTGTTTCATTAGCTCTCCACAAATGAAAGGAAAGAATTTTACATTATTTTAGTCATTGTGTATATTGTCTCTTGGTCCTGCTTTTTTCACTTCATATGTCTTCTATATTTCTTTGAATTGAGAGGGTCACTTCAGCCCGGGGAATGGGGAAGGCTTCATGGAGAAGGTGGCATTTTAGTAAGTTTTTTAAAGTGAGAGCAGGATTTATATTGCCCAAGTTAAGGAGAAAGCGATTCCAAGCCTGAGGAATGCAAAAAGGTGGGGCAATGCAGAACAAGATTGGAGGCTAGCTGTATTAGTCTACTTTGTCATATGATAAGGGCAGTAAGCGAAATACAAATGAAGTGCTTAGAAAGTTACAGAAAAATTATTTCTAACTGAGGAATTTCTTGATCATGATAGCGTTTTAGCGTGTGCCTTAAGGGATGATTTTGATAGTTGGAGCTAACTGAGGATCAATTCAAGTTAGGTGCTTTATACCAGTATGAGAAATGTTGCTTTCAATCTTCCAGATTCAGGGCAGGCAGTAGGAAAGAATTCTGAACATGAGCAGATCCTGAGTCAGGTCTGCAACTGTGACTTTCTATTGTGTTTGAGATTTTGTGAAGAAAGCAGGAGGAAATTGTATTTAGAGCATTCTGATTTGGAATGAGAGAATCTGAGAAGGATCCTCAAATTAGGGGCGGCTAGGTGGCACAGTAAATAGAGCACTGGCCCTGGAGTCATGAGGACCTGAATTCAAATCCAGCCTCAGACACATAACACTTACTAGCTGTGTGATCTTGGGCAAGTCACTTGACCCCAATTGCCCCTACAAAAAGCAAAATAATAATAATATTAATAATAAAGGGATCCTCAAATTGTCTAGACAGCCCATCCAAAAATAACCTGTTATCTGCCTTTCAGAAGGGAGGTGAGTTCTATTTAGCTTTAGACAAGCTAAAAGATTTTTGATATCTTTTAAAACACCAAAATTGAGATAATTGAATAAATCTAAAGAAATGCAATTAAAAGGGGGTGAGGGGAATCCATTATTAGCTCTTGCCTCCTGGAAGAGGGAAGCTTACAGGATGCACCAAAGCTTCTTTCCCGTGTTCTCCAAGGTAGATTTCAGGGATTTGTTTTACTTTTCTGTTTTAGAAGTAAAATCTGTTTTAAATTAACACTGTTCCTCAGAATGATTATAACATATTTTATTTGTAGTTCTAAAGGGAGAATTACCTTCCATTTTAGATACTGATTTAATTTTGTATAGAGATAGTTCTTTTCTTAATACAATATTTTCTTTCAGATAAAACTCAGCTTTGGATCCCCCTGTTTGTTGGTGTCAGCAGCCAAGTAACTGTAATTTGAATGACAATATTTCACTAAATTTTATGCTGTATATTTAGGTCATGTGTTCATACAGCTAGGGAGATTTGTCTGTTACAATTGATAGATGCTTGAAATTATTCGTTTCAGTTCAACATTGCTTTTGTCCGGTGCTTCACTAAAATCTCCATGGAATTGTAATACAAGATACTGTGTATAACACATTTGAAATGATTTCAGACCAGACCTTTAACTGTTTTAGAAACATCAAATTAATTTCCATTAATGTTCTTATGTGCCTAGTTTTCATGATATAAGTAGATTATTTATAGATATTTAATGAATGGGTTTCCTGTTAATTCATGTAAATAGAGACAAATGTCTTTATAACCGTTGAACTGCTTGTCTTACTAAAAGGCTAGTAAAAAAGCAGTTCCAGTGAGAACCTCCTCTCTACTGTACTTGTAAGCAGAGAGCTCACTCTTGCAAAGGCAGCCTTCATTTTAACTTTGTTTTCGCTTTGTTCACACTTGTTTCTCCTGTTTTAGCTCTTCCTCTTTCAGGATGAGTATTTTCCTATTTGGTTTCAACCCTAGGGAACTTCTTAAATTTCAAGAGAAGTCATCAGACTCTTTCTCCCCACTGTCCTTTTTTCTTCTTCTTTAGACTGTGAGCTCCTTCAGGAGCTTATGTCCCCAGCAATGAGCACAATGCCTGGCATACAGTAGGCACTTAATTAATGCTTGTTAACTTGACTCTGCTTCAACTTTTCATTTTCTTTTCTTTTCTTTTCTTTTGCTTTTTGGAGGGGGGAAGGTAGGGCAATTGGGGTTAAATGACTTGCCCAAGGTCATGTGGCTAGTATTTTTTTAATGTGTGTATGTTAAGTGTCTGAGGCCGGATTTGAACTCAGGTCCTCCTGACTCCAGAGCTGGTGCTCTATTCACTGTGCCACCTAGCCGCCCCTGCTTCAACTTTTCTTACTCCTACTCCTACTCCCTCTCTTTCCCCTTCTTTTTGGAGAAGCTGGAGGTAATGAGGGGGAGAAAAGAATTTAGATACTCTTATTGTTATGTGAGATATCACTGTAATCTACAAAAGAAAAATCTATGCCACTATTGAAATTTTCATGGAGTTAGAGCCAGAGATTTGGTAACCCTGGGCAAGTCACTTAATCTCTTCCAACCTCAGTTTACTTATCTGTAAATGAGAGGGCTGTACTTGCTGACCTCTTAAGACCTCTTCCAGCTGTGACTGTGATCTTAGTTCATTCTTTTCTCTGATTGCCTTTTTCTTCAGTCATCCTCATTGACCCCTCTGAAGCACTGGGAACTGTTGACTGGCTTTTTCTTTCCTTTTTTTAAAAAAATTATTTATCTACTTTTAGTTTACAACATTCAGTTCCACAGTCCCTTGAGTTTCAGATTTTTTCCCCTTTTTTCTCCTCCCCCCTCTCCCACCATGGTGGCATGCAATCTGATATAGGTTCTGCAAATATCTTCACATTAACATTAGTCAAGTTGTAAAGAAGAATTATAACCAATGAGAAAGAAGGAACGAAACAAAACAAAACACAAAAGAGAAAGAGCCAATGGTTCACTTCAGTCTGCATTCAGACTCTGTAGTTCTTTCTCTGGATGTGGATATCCCTTGTCATCATGAGTCTTTTGGAGTTGTCTTATAGCCTTGCATTGCTGACTGGCTTTTTAAAGCTCTTTGTTCCATGGTGTCCTTGTCATACCACTATCATGGTTCTCTTTCTACCTGTCTTATTCACTGTTTTAATTGTCTTCCCTTTCTACTTCATTCTCCAGGATGTATGCCCTTGTCAGAGTTCTGTCTTTTATTCCTCTTCTTTTTTTTTTTTTTTGGTTTTTTGGAATGGGGAAGGCAGGGCAGTTGGGGTTAAGTGACTTGCCCAAGGTCACACAGCTAGTCCATGTTAAGTGTCTGAGGCCAAATTTGAACTCAAGTCATCTAGACTCCAGGGCTGGTGCTCTATTCAATGCACCACCTAGCCACCCCTGCTCTTCTCTTTTTTTTACTCTTTCCCTTTATCCACTCCCATGGCTTCAGCTTTCATCTTTATGAGAATGACTCCTAAATCTTTATCTACCCACAGCCTCTCTTGAAGCACCTGTTGTATATTTTCAACTGTTAATCTTAGTGCCTCCTACAGGGAGAAGGGAGAAGAGAATGTGTGTGTGGGGAAAAGGGGGGGTGGTGCCTACAAGGTGTGAGACATTATGCTAAGTGCTTTTTTTTAATTAATAAATTTTATCTTATTTGATCATCACAACAACACTGGGAGGCAGTTGCTGTTATTATCCAGTGAGGAATCTGAGGCAAACAGTTAAAGGGATTTGTCCAGATTTGAGCTTGGGTTTTCCTGACTCCAAGCCCATCAATCCATCTGCAGTGTCACTACCTGCCTCGACAGTATCAAGTAGCAAAAAATGCTCATTTTTAGAACAAGGAAAGAAAAAAAATAAACATCAACTCGCTTTTAGCTACATAAATCTTTGTCTAATTAGTCTTATTTTTTATTCTGCGGCATCTTCTGCTTGTTACCTCATTGTTATCATCTAAAAATTGATGCTTTTTCTGGATTGAAACAGTCTCAAGCTTTTTGTATTTATTGTTTTTATTCTGTGTATTCAGTTTGTATGCATACATATTAATATTCTGCATATCAGATGAGGCTGTTGTGAAGCATTTAGCACAGTGCCTGGCACACAGTAAGTGATGTATGAAAGTTTATTATTATTATCATCATTATTTCGTATGCTGTAGAATGTGTAAGAGCCCACATTAGGAGAGAACAAAGAAGATCTGTAGGTTGTGTGGTGCACAGTCCTTGCCACGTTGGAGGAGGGATAGATACACTTGGCAGAACTCCAACCTAAATACTTGAATGACATTCTCTGTTTTGCAACATTGGCAAATAACTTTCAGTATCAAAACTTAACATTTGTAATCCAGTCATATGAAATAGGACTACTATTGTCATATATTTGCTTTTAAATCTTGGATCATTGAGATTTGTATCAACATTAATTTATCTCACTAATCTTCTAATTTCCTTAGTAATTTTTTACTTTAATATCTTTAGTATTTAAGTAGAATAAATACTGAGTCTCAAAAACTGTTTTCTTTCCCAGGCCATTTGATAAAGAAATATTTGGGGAAAAAATACCATTTTATCAAATTAAGTGATTGCTGAAGAATATATAATCTGTGGAGAATGCTGCATTTGAGTCATGCAGACATATGAATAAAATATAATATTATTGACATTTTTGGTCGTTACAGTTTTTCCTGAATATTCTTCCTCCTACCCCACACTCCCCACCAGGATTCCACAACAAAACCCAGCAAAAACAACTACTGTGGCATCTAATATTATACACAGCCTTCTGCCCATCCAGTCCCCACCTCTGCCAAGAGAAGTCAGCATAGTTCACTTTCTCTAGGATCAAGCTTGGTTATTAGTTTCTCAGAGTTCAGTTTTCCTTTAGTGGTCTTTTCATTACTTTATTGTTCTCCTTGTGTATAATATTCTTCTGGCTCTTATTTCCCTTTCCGTTCATACAGATCCTACCATGTTTCTCTGGATTCCACATATTCAGTATTTCTTGGTACACAGTGATATTCCTTTGTATGCCTATACTCCAGTTTTTATAGCCATTCCCTAATTAGTGGACACCAACTTTGTTTCCAGTCCTTTGATTCCTCAAAATTTCTTGAAAAATTTGTTGCTAAATATAGAGTGAAGTAAACAGAACCAGGAGAGCATTTTTGTGATAACAATATGCTAAGGAAAGACACACCTTTTAAAGAACTCCAATCAGTGCATTAACCAACCACAATTCCAGAGCACTTATGGTGAAACATGCTCTCTGTGTCCTGGCAGAGAAGTGAAGAACTCATAGCATAGAGCAAGACGTTGTGATTATTTTTGGACATGTTCAATGTAGAAAGTTGTTTTGCTTGACTATACATGTGTGTAAGAGGGTTTGGTTTTGTTTTTCTCAGTTGGGGACCCTGTGGGATAAGGGGGAATCTTTTGCTGATTGGTAAAGTATATTGTCACTTGTGTTTTACCCCAGAGCTCGTTTTGCTGTTTTATTTATGTTTCCTTTACAAAGAAGGCAACTATATATAATTTAAGTAACTTTGAAAGTTGATTGAATTATATAGGGGCAGCTAAGTGATACCCTGACCTGGAATCAGGAGGACCTGAGTTCAAATTTGTCCCCAGATACTTACTAGCTATGTGACCCTGGGCAAGTCACTTCACCCTGTTTGCCTCAGTTTCTTCATCTGTAAAATGAGCTGGAGAAGGAGATTGCAAACCATTTCAGTATCTCTGCCAAGAAAACCCAAAATGAGGTCACAAAGAGTTGGACATGCCTGAAATGACTGACAAATTTTGAAAATGTGTTATAATTACTTGTCTTCTTCCATGGATCTTTGTTGAGTTAAAAAGTGTGTGTAGTTGCTAGGTGGCATCATGAATAGAGCCATGGGCTGAGTGTCAAATAAGACCCAAGTTCACCTCTTGTCTCTGACACTTAGCAGTTGTGAGCGGAAAAGTCACTAAAACTCTCTCAGCTTTAATTACTTCATCTTTAAAATGAAGACAGTTGTAGTTCTGAGTTTGACTCTGTTCTTATTCTCAAGTCTAGTTAATTAACTCGCTCCTTCTTTCAGAAAATGGGTCCCAAGATGGAAGGAAGCCCTTGTGTCTCCTATATCTATAATAATTCCTTATTGTTCTGCCCTGAAGAGCTAAGGGTGGCAGGATGGAATAGGGAAGCCCAATGTACCTATGGGTCATCTACTACAAGTCAACCGATTACTCCAGCTTACCAGGCTTCTCTTTTAAAATAAAATATCCTCTGGAAGGGTTAAGCCTCTTATTTATGTGTACCATGAATTATTTTAATTATATTGAATTACTAATACTAATGAAAAGCAGCCAGTATAATGAATAAAGAGCTGACCTCAGTTAGGAAAACCTGGATTCAAATCTAAGCTTTGGCATACACAAGCTTTATGAAACTAGGCTGAGTTACCTAACCTCTCAGTGCCCCAGGCAATTCTCTTAATATTGTAAGTTGCAGAATAATTGATGATCTACATTAATTGATGGGGTTTCATATGCTATTTATATCACAGGTTGAGGTTCCTCCTGCCCCCCCCCACCACCACATATATCACTTTAATAATAATATACTGTTTTAAAGACTTAAAAAGACTTATATTATCTCATTAAAAAGACTACTTATATCCCATTTTATTTAATTGCCTAATACCTAAAGAAAATTTAGGGCAACCTGTAAACATTTATTAAGTACCTACTGTGTGCTAGGCACTGTTCTAAGCCCTGGGAATACAAAAAGAGGCAAAATACAGTTCCTACCCTCAAGAAACTTAAAGTCTAGTGGAGTCAGGAATTTTGATTAGAGAGTAAAGAATGGTCAATGATTTTGGTACATGGGGCATTTCCTGGATAATTCCATTTTGGTCCAAGTATGTCAGGCTTTTCTCCTCAGATCTGGTTTTTACAAAACTTGAGTGTGGCAGCCAGTTGTTGCAGTGGGAAGAGTGCTGCACTTGGAGTTAAGAAATTAATTTAATTCAGATCTTGATTCAGATACTAGCATTGTGTCCCTGGGAGAATGTCTTCTCATTTCCAGAAAGCACTAGAATATAATACCTATGCTGGGCTCTTAGAGCCACCTTGAACAATGTAAGACACAACCTCTCTCTTAACAGATTTATAGTCCAAGGAGTAGACAGTATCTAGCATTCCACTAACCTCCAAATCTTTATCTTAGATTTATACTAAGAACCTCAAATAGCTATGGCAAATTCTTGGGAAAGGAAAAAAGTCTACATAGTAGTCTATCAGCAACAAGTTTAATATCTATAATTTCCTTCTTTCTGCTGAGTATTTCATTGACTTTTATTGAATTTTCCATTTTCTGTCTCATAGCTTGTGAAATGATCTATTTTTCATCTGGTTCTTAAGTTTCTTATTACAGACATACTTGTGTTATAAGACATTAATCATTATCAGTATTGTTACTTGGCCATGTCATGGAATTCAGTCAAAATAAACATAACATTTAACCCATGCCCACTTTTCTTGAAAACATCTTTCTTACCCATGCCATGTGCCTCTGTCACTCAGCACTTTTCTCAGCATAACTTCATCAACAATAATGTTAAATGATTATTTCATATGGAAGGTAAAGTCTTTAATATTGTTCTCTGTAGAATTAGTAAAATGGCCTTTTTATGAGTGTTATTTTAGACATCTAAGACAGAACCATTTGAGTAGCTTTTTAATTAGTCCCCCACACCTAAGTAAGACAAGTGAGAATTGTACATTTTCTTACTTGTCATCAGCTACCTCCTCTCCTTAGTGTTAACCATGTCTTGGAAAACTATGTCCATCTGTTACATCTGATTAAGAATCTGTACAGTCATCAATTCATTGCTTCTGGAGAATGTGCTACAGTTACTTGAGAGGTTGATTTTTGTCTCTTACATGAATTAAAATATTTTTTCTCTCCCAATAGGGACCCTTTCCCTTTCTTACTAGAGACACAGAAACTTTGGAGGTTAGTAAAAGATTGAAATTGATATTGTAACATATTTGGAGTATAGCTGGAAGAGTTACTTAGAAAACCTGATAAGAATTTTTAAAGTATGCAGATAGAAATGAGAATGATTTGTTCCAGGGAAAATGAGGAGCCTGACCCAGCTGGAATAGGTAAAAATGTGAAGTGAAATTGGATGTATAACATGAGGCCAGTTTGTGGCAGGCCTTAAATGCCAAAAGGAGAGGTTTGGACTTGATCCTTTACAATGAAGATCGTTAACCGTTTTAAGTAAATTGCTGAATTGTTGACACCTGTTCTTTTGTTCTTCTTAAATTAAAAGGGATTTGTAGCCTAGGGTAGGTAAGAGGAAGGCACCATGCTTAAAAATACCTTTTGCCCCTATGTATCCTCAAATGGAAATTCATTTGTGATAATTAATGTAGTTTTTTAATGGAAATAAAACTTTAAATGGTTAAGCATATTGTCATTCACATCTTAGTGTAAATAGTCAGATTGCTTTACTCAAAACTAAAATTAGCCACGTTGAAGGAATGGGAGATTAGTGAGGGAGAAGGAAGGACGAAACCTAAAGACAGAAAATGCTGGAGTATGAGACACTTATCGTGGTAGTAAATAGATACAGGATTCAACCCACGTCTTCTGATTCTAATTTCAGTAAGCTTTCTGCTACATTGGAGTCAAGAAGTTTTTGGAGTAGTGCCCATAGTAGGAGAGTTCTTGGATGTGAGTAGAAATTTAAAGGAAGGAACAAAACCAAAAGCTTCTAGGAGGGGGTGAGCAGGTGGTGATTGGAGGGAAAGGAATTAACATTTATTAAGTTCCAGACACTGTGCTTAGCATCTTACAGATATTAGCTCATTTAATCCAACAACCCTGGGAGGTAGGTAGAATTATTATCTCTATTTTATAGTTGAAGAAACTGAGAAAGAGAGTTTAAGTGGCTTGCCCATAGTCACACAGCTAATAAATCTGTAAGGCTGCATTTGAACACAGGCTCTTCTAACTCCATACCCAGTGCTCTATCGATTGCACCATCTAGCTTCTGTTTGCTAATTGAATCAGCTAACTGGTGATTGAATATAAAGAATGTGACATCATGAGGAGACTTCAGAAGCTAGGGTTGTATTCATTGTTTTGGGAAAGGATACCTCTTTTGGTGATTGGTAGAAGTGACTAGGAGCATGACTGAGGTCAGGAGAGAATGGGACTACTCAGAACTAAAGTTGATAAGAAGGAATTGATTGGTTCAGGGATGCCAAGGTCCAGGGTTTCTACAACACAACACCTGGTCAGAACTTCAGAGTGTTCCAAGTGGAGCAGGGCAGAAGCAGTGTGTCAGAAGACTGATTCCTCTGTACACAGCTTGAGGTGGGTTGAAGTTCTTATAATTAGCTGTGAAGTTGGTGTCTCCTCCTTCTGTCTCCCATTTTAGGTGAATTTTCCAGTAGGTTTAGAGCTATGAAGCTTTATTTACTAGTCTTATAGATGGTAGTAGTATCTTCTGTGGTCAGAGGGGCATGGGTGGCACTTTGGATCCATCACAAACTTAGGTTATTTAATCTCAACTGGGCCCTCACTGTAGAAAGCTCTGTCTCTCTCTCTTTCTGTGACTTATTTCCATTTTCCCCATTCCATAGTTTTTACAGTCTTCATCTTCTCACTAGTTTTATCTCCTGAATTGTTTTCCTGGTATTTGCCTTACCAATTCCAATTTCCTTGCTGACCACAAATATGTCCATAGCTTCCCCATCCTTAATAAGACCTATTGTCCCTTAACTTTTCATTCTGTATCTCTCCTTTTCACAGTCAGACTCCTGAGAAAAGCTGTGTATGCTCATTACCTCCACTTTCTCTCCTTTTACTTATTTCTTGAACCTTTGTGATCTAGCTTCCATCATCCTCACTCATCTGAAGTTGCTTTCCTCAGAGTTATCAGTGATCTCTTAATCACCAAATCCAGTGACCTCTTCAGAGTATTCATCCTTCTGGACCTGTTTCCATCAGTAGACACTACTGGCACAGTGGGTAAAGCCCCAGGCCTGGAGTCAGAAAGACGTGTCCATTCCAAGTCTTGTCTGTTCTCTATCACTGCAACAGCTCTTGATCTGTCATCTTTTCACTCCTGATTACCTCTTGTCTTGGACTTTTGCAGTAATTTCCCAACTGGTCGCTTTGTCTCACGTCTCTCCCCATCCAATCCGTTGTTCACACAGCTGCCATATTCCTGAAGCGTATATAAAAAGCTCCAGGGCTTCTTCTTAGCGCTAAGATCAAATACTAACTCCTCTATTTGGCTTTTAAAGCCCTTTATGACGTTGCTTCAACCTACCTTCCCAGCCTTTTTATACTTCATTGCCTTTTAGACACTTTATGATGAATCAAACAGGCCTGTTTCATGGGTAACGATCCTCCCATCTTCTTGCTTTTGTTGTGGCTCTCTGTGCCAGGAATTTACTCCCTTCTCACTGTTCCTCTTAAAACCCCTAGTTTACTCGAAAGCTCAGTTCAACTGCTACCTCTTATGCGAGGCCTTTTCTCATTCCCCTAGCTGCTGTCTCCATACCCCTCCCCAGAATTACCTTTTATTTTATGTTTACTCATATATTTGTATATTTTATGTACATATTTACAGATGCATGTTTCGTATGTATTATATTTTCTGTATATATGTATGTTTATGAACATATGTACGTATGTGTCTGTGTTGTCTCTTCTGATAGAATGTTAGCTCCTTGAGTGTCGAGATAGTGTTATTTCTGTCTTCTTATCTCTCGCATCTGGCACAATGTGCCATTATTAAGCAGACCCTTAATAAGTGCTGTTTTGTGATTAACTGATATTTGATATTCAAGTCTTCTGAGGTCTCTTGAAGACCTGCTGTTGATATTTAAGTCATTTTCTAGTTCTGTGCTTCCCCTTCGAGGTTTCATAATTAAACTACTTTAAATCTCTTTACAACAAACAGTTTTACAGAAACAACTTATATGAAGTCACATTATGGATTAAACTTGGATTAGTAACTTAAAGCTCAGGAAGAGTAGCAGTAGATTCTGGAGAAGGAAACAATTTCAGGCAGTTTCCATTTTCCCCGTCCCATAGTTTTTACAGTCTTCATCTTCTCACTCGTTTTATCTCCTGCATTGTTTTCCCGATATTTGCCTTACCAATTCCAAGGTGCCACCTAGTGGTAAAAGGTGGGTAACCACAAGCTATACCGTGACTGTATAGTAAGTAGGTAAAAAGACCTGATTTTTCATTTTTCTGCTACCCTGACATGTTTTTCACAACTGTATTGTGGCAAAAAGAGACTGCTTGATTGTGTGTAAATTTTGAGTTATACTTAGAGATACTTGTGAGTAAAGTATGTATATAAAATAGTTATACATTTTTGCTCTAGGTTTAAACGAAGTTACATGACTTACAGTCACAGAATATCAGTGTTAGAAGGGACCTTAGAGATGTTCATTCTTGTCCAACATGGAGGAGAGAAAAGGGAGTCAGAGGGAAGAGAGTAGACACATAAGGAAGAATAAAATTTCTGTTGTTTCTGAAGTAAAGCTTGCAGAGCTTTTGATGCTAAGCTCACTGACATTCCTGAGCTATGTATTAGCCCCAGGGCGCATGATTCTAACTGAAAAATGAGTAGGTCCTCAGTCGGAGAAGTTGTCTAAGAACTCTTCATTTGGTCAGCTCATAGTGAAGTTCCTTCTAATGTATTCCTTTAAATGTGGTCCTAGAATGTGTTCTTTTTACATTTTAGTTCCACCTGGTCTGGCTTTCTTGTTTTGTTCTTTCAAGTCACAGCTTGGATTAAGCCTGGGATTGTCTCTCTTGCCTTGATGATGTCTCTTATTCAGTGTCCCTTCTTGGCCCTAGTATCAACTCTCCCTTCTGTGATGATTCCCACAGGATGTTATATGTGTGAGTAAGGATTCAAGGTGAGTTAGCGTTCTAATCAGGAATGAGGGGCATGAATGGGGTTACATTAATAGGGTTTATAAAGAATTTGTGAGAAAAGTACCAAATAGTACTTATGTATTTATTTCTTTTTTAAAAAGATTTTTAAATGTATTATTTTTCTCTCTGGTTTATGTTTATGCAAAGCTCTCATTATATCTAGTTTTATTTTTATAAGTACTTTGATGTTTCAAGGATCTGATTTCATCCATGTGGATACTCTATCAGTGCAACATGTCTTAAGTCTTTGTTGAGTTGCAGTTGTCAAAAACACTCATCGTTCAGTAGTCTACCTCCTTATGATGAGTCTCTCCAAACAAGCCAGTTAGACTGGTCCTTAGACAACAGGCCTAGTCTATTTCTGGGACAGTACCCAAAGGCTTTCTGGCTTGTTAGGACTTGCCAGTCTACTGGCATAGCTTTCTATAACTCATAATTCAGGGTTACCTCTACACCATCATGAGACGTTGGAGTGGGACTAAATGCTGAATGGAAAATTCGTGGTTGTGCTCTAGATGTCTCGATGTTAAGATAAAATGTGAGCCTTATAGTCTGAATCGTGTAAACTGAAGACCCTATTGCCATGTAATAGCAGTATATCCTAATTTCAGAAGTACTTGCAGAAGAAAACAGCCTCTTGCACTTTAAACTTGTAATAAAATTCAGCAAACACTTATACATGCTGAATTACTTCTGAGGGTAGTATTAGAGGATACAGTATAGCTAAAAGACCGCCTCCCACCTGTCGAAGAGTTAACGGTCTAATTCAGGAATGGGGAACCTGTGACCTCGAGGCCTTAAAAGGATTTGTTCCATGAAGTTTGGATTCAGTCAAAGGGCCGCACCAAGGGCCTAGAGGGACACATGTGTCCTTGAGGCCACAGGTTCCCCAAAAGGTTGGTGAGGATGGACATGTGTGTATATGTATGCATAGCGTAGCATACACATGCATACACACACATAAACCATGATATAGAGAGAGAGGTACAGGCAAGATTCTGTAAGAAATCTGAGAAGCAAACCATCACATTCACCTCTGGCAGGTTTGTGTAGGGACAAGGGGAATGGAATAATTCATCACTCAAGAATTGCTGTGAATTGGTAGAGTGGGGTGAGAGGCAGATGACATGGAGTGAGATGGAAATGGAGAGTTTTCATTCAAGGCATAGGGGATGTTATGACCAAAGGCACAGAGATCAGCAGGAGCAAGATGAGAACAGGGAACAGAAAGCAGTTTGACTAGAACAGAGAGTACTTGAAGGAAGTCATACAAAAGAGAACTGGCATAATCAGAAAGATTACCCAAGTCACTGTGTGAAGAGAGGATTTGAGAGGGAGTAGAATGAAATGAGAAAGACCAAGATGAGGGAGGCTAATTCATGAGCCTTAGCTCCTAAACCTCTATGCAACCTTTGAAGTTTAAAAAGACAGAATATGGTGTGATGCATACATGATTAGTTGGGGTAGAAGAATGGTTATTAAAGATGATTTAAGGTGACAAGAATAATTATTTCAGAAATGCTAAAATAGGGAGGGGAAATATTTCAGGCTAGAGTATCAGAGAGAATGGTTTACATGATTTCAGCTATAGATATGTTGAGTCACAGTTTGAAGCAACTCTGGGCTATCCAAGTGGAAATGTCTGTACACAGATGGAAATATGGAACCAGAGAGGAGCACATGCTGCTGTTTGATGAAATTGAGGTCAGCACAGATTTTTTCTTGTCCTCATAAGCCCTCACAATATGGTCCCCAGCTGGATTTTAATAAGGGAAAATTTTGAACCAGCTATGTACATGGCATCGCTGCCACTCTACTGCCTCATTGTTTCATGCCATAGCAACCACAAAATGATGGTTCCAGTTGCAGTATCTGTTTGTAGTGTTCTTAAAATATTCTTCACTTCAACACATTTTCAAGTAGCTTCTTAAGACTGTTAGTAGAGTGAAGTTGGGCTGCTGTCAGTGGTAGCATATTCACTTAGAAGCAAATCAGATGGCAAGGAGCAATGAAATATTCTGGGTTGCTAAGCATAATTTTATAAATGCTTTGTTTTTTAGTATTGGTAGTAATTTTGAAATTAATTTACACAGAGATTGTGTCTTGTAAAATTTGCTTTGCTTTTGGCCCAGTAACACACAAGTATCACTTAGGTAACTAGTATAACCTCAACCTTTAAAAAAAAAATCATTTAATAAGCATTTCCTATGTTTCAAGTACTGTACAAAGCCCTGGAGATACAAAGGAAAAGCAAAGACAGCACCTGCCCTTAAGGAGCTTACATTCTAAAGGGGAAGACAGAATAAATATAAATAAATATATGCAAAATACATACAGGGTATAGATAGAAGGTATACATGTACAATCCTTTGGGAGCACCTTGTTCCTGAAACCTTTCATCATGAGGTGTTTGGAATTGTGGATCATTGTATTGTCCAGAATAACTTTCACAGTTTATCATCCTTACAATATTGTGTACAACATTCTTCTGGTTCTTCTCACTGTACTCTGTATCAGTTTATATTTCTTCCCCGGTGTTTCTGAAACCATCCCCCTTATCATTTCTTATATCACAGTAGTATTCCATCACAGTCATATACCGCAACTTGTTCAGCTATTCCTCACCTAATTGGTATTTCCTCAATTTCCACTAAATTTCCACCAGTTTCCTCAATACCACCACTAAAAGTGTCTCTCTCTCTCTCTCTCTCTCTCTCTCTCTCTCTCTGTCTCTCTGTCTCTGTCTCTCTCTTTCTCTCTCTCTTTTCCTCCCTCTTCCCCTCCACCTATAGGTGTTTTCTCTTTTCCTTTTATCTCTGTGGTATACAGACTTAGTAGCGGTATTGCTTGGTTAAAAGGTAGGCAGAATTTTATAGCATTTTAGGCATAGTTCCAAATTGTTTTACAGAATGGTTGGACCAGTTCACAACTCCACCGACAGTGCATTAGTATCCTTATTTTCCCACATTCCCTATAGCATTTGTCATTTTCTTTTTCAGTCATGTTAACTAATCTGATAGGTATGAGGTGATACCTCAAGAGTTATTTTAATTTACATTTCTCTAATTATTGGTGATTTAGAGCACTTTATAACTGTTGATAGCTTCGATATTTTTCTTCTGAAAACTGCCTGTTCGTATCTTTTGTTATTGTTGTTTTTCAGTTGTGTCTGACTCTTCATTTGGGGTTCCCTTGGCATAGATTATAGACTAGTTTGCCATTTCCTTCTCCAGCTCATTTTACAGATGAGGAAACTGAGGCAAACAGGGTTAAGCGACTTACCCAGGGTCACACATCTAATATCTGAAGTAAGTTCTGAACTCATGGAAATGAGTCTTCCCGACTTCAGACCCAGCATTCTATCCACTGCACCACCATCCTTTGCCTACTTATCAATTAGTGAATGGTTCTTATTTTTATAAAATTGGCTCCCTGTGTATTTGAAAAATGAAGTCTTTATCACAGAAACTTGCTGTAAAAATTCCCCCCCCCACCCACCCAGTTTCTTGCTTTCCTTCTATTTTTGTCTACATTGGGGTTTTTTTGTGGAAAACCTTTTTAATTGCATGTAATTAAAATGATCTATTTTACCTCCTGTGATTCTCTCTATCTCGTTTGTTCGTAAAATCTTCCCTTATCCATAGATCAGAACGATAATTTTCTCCACGATCCCCTAATTTGCTTGTATCACCCTTTATCTAACTCACATATCCATTTCGATCTTGTCTTAGGCAATATACGTAATTTGTCAGCTTGTTTTCAAGTTTCCCCAGCAGTTCTTGTTGAGTAATGAGTTCTCACTTGACCCAAAAGCTTGTGTCTTTGGTTTTATCGAATACTGTATTACTGTGGTCATTCACTTCTCTGCACTGTGTGCCTGATCTGTCCCGCTGACCCACTTCTCCCCTTCTTAGCCAGGACCGCTTTGTTTTGTGGTTTGGGATCCAGCGCTACCGGGCCGCCTTCCTTAATAAGGTTTTTTTTTTCACTGGTTTCCCTTGATATTTTTTGCCTTTTGTTCTTTCGGATGAATTTATTTTTTAGCTCTACAAATTAATTCTGTGGTACTTTAGTGTGGCATTGAATAAGTAAATTAATTAGGGTAGAATTGTAATTTTGTTTCGTTGGCTCATCCTAACCATCAGCAATTAATATTTCTACAGTTGTTTAGATCTGTTTTTATATATGTGAAAAGTCTTTTGTAATTGTGTTCGTAGAGTTCTAGATGTGTCTTTACGGGTAGACTTCCCAAGTTTTTTATAGTCTGCAGTTATTTTAAATGGAATTTCTCTTTCTGTCTCTTCCTGATGGGGTTTATTGGAACTATATAGAAATGCCTAGGATTTATGCAGGTTTATTTTATATCCTACAACTTTTCTAAAGTTTTCAAGTAGTTTTTAGTTGATTTTCTAGGGTTCTTTAAGTAAGTATACTATCATATTATGTGCAGAGCGTAATAGTTTTGTTGAAGGAGTTTATATTTGCTCTTTGAGTAGGAATTCTTAATCTGGCATCCATGAACTTGATCATTTTTTAAAATATATTTTGATGATTTTGGTATAATTGATTTCCTTTATAATCATATGTATTTTTTTATGCATTTCAACACATTCTGAGAAGGGGTCTATAAGTTTTCAAGTCCCTACTTTAGAGTTAATAGGGACTCATTAGAGTTTATTGCACATCAAGAAGTCTTTATTAAGTATTTACTATATGCTTGGCACGGTATAAGCTCTGCATATGCAAAGAAAAGTAAATGCATGGTCTGCCTTCAAACAGCTCATATTTTAATCCCATGCAGCTTAAAGTTGCTATGAACATACAAGATGTATGCAGAGTAGATGGAATATGTAATCCCAGAAGGAAAGCATTTGGTAATTGGGGTGGGTTGTGAGACACGAAAAGGTCTCGTTCAAAAGGTTGGATTTGAGATGTGTGTTGAAGGAGATCCAGGAAAGAAGGAAGGTAAGCATTCCAAGCATGGAAGACAACTAGTGAAAATGCACAGAATAAAGATGTAGTTTTCTGTCTGAGGAGCTGCAGGAAAGCCAATGTTGCTGGATTGTAGAGTACATGAAGGGGAGTAAGTATAAGATTGGAAAGTAGGAACGGGCCTGGTTGTATAGGGCTTTAGATGGCAGAATATATATAATTTTTTTTATTTAAACCTAGAGGTAAAAGGGAGCTAGTGAAGCTTGTTGAGCTGGGGGTGAGACTTGCACTTTAGGAAAATTCCTTTGACTGTTGTTTGGAGGGTGGGAGACTTGGGTCTGGGAGACCAATTAGAAGGCTATTGCAGTAGTCCATTCGTGAGATGATGAGATCCTTCACCAGGTTAGTGACTATATGAGTAGAGAGAAGAGAGACTTAGCCTGGAGATGTAGTGAAGGTAGAAATGTCCAGACCTGGCAGAAAATTATATATGTGGGAATAAATGTGAGAGAAGAGTCAAGGACGATACTGAGGTCGTGAACCTGAGTGTCTGGGAGGATGGAGGTACCCCCAACTGTAGCTATGACGTTTGAAAGGGAGGGTTGGTTTTGGCCATGTTGAGTTTGAGGTGTCTAAAAGGCATTTGGTTATGTGGGACTAGAGCTCAGGAAAGAAATTAGGACTGGCTATATAGATAAGAGAATCATCTGCATAAAGATGATAATTAAAACTGTGGGAGCTGAGATCACTAATCGAGATAGTATAGAGGAAGAGAAGAGGGCCCAAGGCAGAGTTTTACAAGACGCCCATGGTTAGTGAATGTGACATGGAGGAGGGATCCAGCAAAGATAACTGAGGAAGGCAAGTAGGAGAACCGAGGGGGAGCAGTGTCACAAAAACCTAGAAAAGAGAATATCAAGGAGAACGCACTGGTCAATTTCAAAGGCCATAGCAAAATCAAGAAGGATGACACTTGAAAAAAGGCCTTTAGATTTGGCATTTAACCAGCTACCTATATTTTAAACTAGATGTCCCAGTAATATCTTAAACCCAGTATATCCAAAAAGGACTCATTGTCTCACACACCACCTACCCCTTTCCCCTTTAAAAAAACAACCCAAAGAATAAGGGTTAGGATGTGGAGCCAAGGTGGTGGCATAAGAGCAGCAACATATCCCAGCTCTCACATAGCCATCCCAAAATACCCATAAAATATGACTCTAAACCAATCCTAGAACTCCAAAACGCACACAAAGATTCTTCCCACTAAAGTCAGCTCAGCTACGAGGAACCATATCAGCTCTGTGAACCGAAACCAGCCTGGCCTGAAGCCACGGGTGTGCCCCGGGGGTGGCTGGACAGGAGGAGCAGAGGAGCGGATTAGCGGCAGCTGCGACCAGCGTTCAGAACTAGGTCAGTGGGAACTGCAGGGAGAAAAGTGTCCAGCCGAAAGGCCTCCAGAGCGGAAAAGCGAAAGGCAGAGGTTTTGCACCTGCCTCCGCGTTGCATCTTCCCGCTTGCGGCCTGCAGACAGCAGGGGGACTAAGCAATTGTTCTGAGGCCAAGAGCTCTCGTGTTGAGTGGCCTGGATCTGGATCGCGGTCTTGGGCCTCGGTCCTGGAGTCTTCATTATCCAGTCAGCCGGAAGTAAACAGGAAGAGTCCCAGCATCTTCCTGAGAGCTACAGCAGCCGGGAGGACCCCAGCGATTTGGGACAGAGCTTTCCCTTCTGGAAGCAGAGCCCCACAGAGATTTAAAAAAAAATCACAGACTGAACAACCATGAGTAAGAATAAGCATAAGAAGCAAAGTAAGAA
>CM053582.1:168534278-168550251 GCA_028627135.1 Pseudochirops cupreus | reverse complement strand
AAAACAGTAATTGTAACTTAATGAAACTTCTCAGTATGAGGATGGTTGAAGGGAATATAAGTGTGTGTGTGTGTATATATATATATGTGTGTGTATATATATATATATATATGTATGTATGTATGTATACGTACACATATGTCTATATAGGAGGGTATATATGCATATGAATACATATGTGAATGTGTGTATATATGTGTACAGCTATACATAGAGGGCACATGATCAATTGAATAGAAAGGGATGATATTTAAAAGGTGCAATTGAGAGGTGAGAGAGGAATATAATGAGAGGAGATGGGGAGAGACAGAATGGTATAAATTATCTCATATAGAAGAGGCAAGGGATAACTGTTAACAATGGAGAGGAAAAACAGGAAGGCAAAAGGGAATGAGTCAACCTTATTCTCATTGAATTTGGCTTAGGGAGGGAATGACATTCACTCTGAATTGGGCATCTTGCCCTATAAGGAGAGTAGGAGGGAAGGGGATGAGGGGGGGATGATGGAGGGGAGGACAGGTTGGGGGGGGCACTTAGAAGCACACACTTTTGTAAAAGTACAGGGACAAAGTAGAGAATAGAACAAATGGAGGGCGGGATAGGAAGGAGGGAAATATAGTCAGTCTTTCACAACATGTCCATTGTGGAGATGTTCTGCGTAACTACACATGTACAACCTATATTGAATTGCTTATCTTCCTAGTAAGGGTGACAAGGGAGGAAGGGAAAGAATCTGGAATTTGAAGTTTTAAAACCAAATGTTTTTTTAAAATATTGCTATTATTGTTATTATTATTTACATGCAACTGGGAAATAAGATACACAGGCACAGGGGTATGGAGATCCATCTTGCCCTACCAGAAAGTCAGAGGGAGGATGGGGGAGGATATTGGAGAGAGCAGATTGGAGGAGGGCGTATCCAGTGGGATTGCTGTTTTGGGGTGGTGGGTAGGGAAAAGAAGGGGAGAAAATTTATAACTCAAAATCTTGTGGAAATGAATGATGTAAACTAAAAATAAACACAAAAGTTAATTTTAAAAAGAATGTAAAAAAAAAAGAATAGCTAACTGGGTTAATAACAAAGAATAGTGAGAAGATCTAGCTGCTATAGAAAATGGCAGTGTGTTAGGACTAAGAGGAGCCCAGGTCCCTCAGAACACCCTAGTGAAACGTTAAGATGCGCTGATCAAAATAAGAATAAGGAGAGTCATCTGTAGATTCCTTCACCTCATCTAGTAGTGTGCTGAAAGACAAGCGGAATCCTATGGAAATAAGCTAGGATAAATCTAAAGAAATAAAGAACTGAGCAGAACAGCTACTAGCCATTGCTAAGAAAAAAACAGTCTTATCATGGGCAAGACAGTACAAAGGCTGGAATACTTGGTAGCTTAGAGTGCTGGGAACAAACAGAAGTTGGAAATTAGCAGTTCTCTACAGAAGTGCTGCTAAGAATATTCTTGGAATAATAAAGGACTTTCCTAGACCTTCTGACACTATCTCACCCCACCCTACTCCCTACCCCTTCAACCCTGTAATGATTATATATCATTTTTTGGTTTTTTATGAATGCACACTGAATCAATGGTTACAGCAATGTAAATAGAAAAAAAAGGAAAGACAATATTGTGTAACTATAATAGCCAAGAGTAGTCCTGGAGAAGTGTTGAGAAAATATATTTCCCTCTTTCTGCAGAGATATGGGACTTGTGGGTATGGAATAGTATAATATACTATCAGACATGGCTAATGTATTGATTGGTTTTGTTGAGCTGCTTCCTTTTAATCATTGTTACAAGGACATCTCACTGGTTAGGAGAGGGGAGAGTGATATGTTTGGAAATTAAAGTGATGTGAAAAATAATGTCAATAAAATTTTTTTGGAAAAAGAAGATGGGATAGAGTACTAAAGATTATAAAAAGGTAATTTTTACCTATGGAGATTTACTTTTTCATTGACATCTATATCAAAGCTATCATCATAAGTCCAAGTAAGCCTGTAATGATCTGGGCATCTTCTTCAGATTATAAAACATCTACAAAAAAAGAAAACATTTGGAAAGGGTTTTTTTCCTAACTTCCAGGAGAGCAGAAGTCTTGTTCCCATTGAGGACATGATTAACTCTTATAAATATATTAATGTAATGAGAAAATTTGCACAAAAAAACCCCACACAACTGTAGAATTGCAAAAATTCCCAGGAGATGGAATTCAACAATATGACCTTGCACTATGCCACATTTCACAAATGTTTTGAAATTCATCTAAGAGATGAAGATAAAACATGCCTAATTGGCCTGGGAATTTGCCTGATTTAAACTCTCCTAAGAAAAATGAACTGTTCATCAAAGGTATTCCTGATACCTCATATGATAAAAAGGTTTTTTCTTGGTGAAAGATTTAAGAATACATGTCAGAATCTTGTGAACTTGGTGTCAGATCAGATAAAAAACAAGTGACTGTAGCAAAAGGACAACATAATATGTTAAAAGTTTTTTAAGAGGTGTAAAAAGTTGCAAGGTTTTCTATAAGCCAAGAAATTTAATTATTTTACTTTGTCCCAGTTAATTTTTCACATTCTTGTAAACTCTGCTTTTCTTTTCCTTCTTCTTATTTCATTGTTTTCCTTTTTTCCGACCACTTCTTGGCTTTTTTTGTACTAAGTTTTGAGGAAGGGTGGCTTTTCTAGCCATCACTAGCTTAGAGTGCTCTTTTCTTTTTATTCTGTGAACCTGTTACATTAGTTATATTAATATAATGTGAACCTATTACATTAATTCATTCAGCAAATATTAATTACATACCAACTTTGTGTTTAGGGAAGAACAAAGTTTGGATTAAGTTACAGTCCCTGTCATCATGAAATTTAAAATGGGGAGTAGGAGGTTAGGTAAAACAAACATTTCTTTAAACCCTTGGGTTTTTACCTGTTTTAATCATTTTTGGGTGCTCAAAGGCCTTTTCCTTTTTTAAAAAAAATTTGCATTACACTTGCTCATTTTTTACAGTGTTAACTGAGTTTGTTTGTATGTATGGAAAAGTATCAACTTTGTGAGCAGAAATGTAATTTTAAATGTGTGTATATATATATATATATGTATATAAAATCTTTAGTACTGAAGACTTCATTTGTCTTTATCTATAAATGCACATACCTTGAAATGTGACCATTTTCCTAAAACTTCCACATATTTTATACATCCAAATATGGATTTTATTACTAAAACTAGTGCAGGAAACCACCTCATTTCCAAGCATAAGGCATGTTTCTTCCACCTATTGTTCTGTAGTTGAGTCCAAGGTAGTTTCCAGATTCTCCTGAATTACCATATAAAAAGCTAAAGTAAATAAGAGACAGCCATTATACTTGCTACAACATCATACATACTTCATAGATCTATATTATCTCGCATAATTCTTTTAAGTAAAATTTCTGGCAAGTTCTGAGTGCCTTATCTGTAGAAGCAGAAAAAGTGAGTTATAACTTGAAACACATTTGGAAGCATACATTGTAGAACATAAGATTTAGCTAGGAGGGACCTTTGAGATTGTATAGTTGACTTATTCTAGAGATGAGGAGATTGGGGATTTATAAAGTAACTTGCCTAAGGCCACTAAATAAGTCATAAAGACAGGAGTGGAACCTAGGACCTGTAACTCCAAATCCAGTGCGCCTTCCACTATATCGTCAATGTTTTGTATTGCTGATAGGGTAACCAAGAGAACCATTTTCATAACAACATTTCTTAAAGAAACCAAGGAAACATAACTTTTTAAAAATCCGTTATGAGAATTATTTTACCTCTCACCTGGACAGCTGCCATAGCCTCTTAGTTGATCTCCCTGTCTCTGGTATCTCCCATCTCTGATCCTTTCTCCACAGTTCATATTCGTAAAGCACCAGTTTAAGCAAGCCACTGCTCAGGAATCTTAAGTTGCATCTTATTGCCCCTCAGATAAAATACAAACACTCTTTTGGGCATTTAAAGTCCTTTACAATCTTTCTTCAGTCGAGCTTTCCACTGATTTTATGGTATGCTCTCTGATGCAGACAAAGTTGCCTGCTTGCTGCCCGTGTGCATGACAATCCATCACCCACCACCTTGCCTTTGGTCAGGCTTTCTGTTCGTGGCCTGTGCCTGGATCTATCTTCCTTTTTGACTCTTCCTCTTGAAATCTCTAGTGCCCTTCAAGGTTCAACTCAAGTGCTACTTCCCTACAATAGGCCTTTTTCGATTGCCATGGTTGTTGGTGCCTCCATTGTATTTACTTACAGCTACATATTGTTTCCCCCAATAGAACACATGCTCTTTGAAGGCAGAGACTATTTCAATGTTGTCTTTTTATGTATCCCAAGCACAGAGTGTAGTAAACCTGGCACGTACTCGGTGGATAACGTGCTTGTTGAATTAAATACCCATTTTGTGGATTTTCTGTAATCTTTATTGTCACACAAGGAGTCTAGGATTACCTCAGAATGCTGAGCTGAGACATTAAATAAAGTGTATGTGCCTGCATGTATAACAGTGTGTTGTAATTAAAAGGACTTGGCTTCGATCCTAATCTCTTCCAGCCTCAGCTTCCTTGTCTGTAAAATGCGACCAAGTTTATGCCTTTCTTTTTATCCCTAGTGCTTAGCACAGTGCCTGCCGCATAGTAAGTACTTACTAAATGCATCTTTACTGAGTACACATGCACGCACATATTGGGGGAGGTATCCAGAGCTGTCATTTCATAGGTGTGGGAAATCCCAGTTAAGAAACGTTCACTAATGCAGATCACAATTGCTTGGGGGCAGCAAAAGAATTAAGTCACTTGCATGGTCACATAACCATATGTGTGATGTCATAGGTGGAAAAGGAAACTAAATTTCCCTGATTCTAAGGCTGGCTCTCCATCCACTATACCAGCACTTCTTAAACTGTGGATTACAACCTCATATGGGGTTGTGTAACTGAATGTGGGGCTTGTGAAAAATTGGCAACAATAAAAGGTTTCTGAATGTACAACAATCCAAAATTCAAAATAAATGCATAGGAGAGGATTCTGGGAAGATGGCAAAATAGGTCAGAAAATTCCAAGCTCTCAAGATTTTCCCCCCACAAAAGAGCTGAAATAACAACATAGGGCAAATATTGATCAGTAAAAATAAATAAGAGGCAGAACAGTGGATCTTCCTGGGACAATCTGGAGATCTGAAGAAAAGTTCCAGGATGAGGTTTGGTCCCTGTGAAGAGTAAACACCTCCAGGCTAGGATTCATATAAACAACAACAGACAAATCCTGAGATTAACTGGAATGGGAGGCTGCCTCAGCCCAAGTGCAAGAACTTTTACCACCCCCTACCCCACACCGAACAGTGATGGGTGTTGGGCATCTGAGTCAGAAAATATGGAGGGAACCTCTAATGATGAGGAATGTCAGACCCAGCTGTGTTCAGGAGACACAAAAGTAGGGTGAGAAGGAACCAGCACAAGCATGGTGAGTGCAAAAGCAGTGGGGTAGGGACATAGCTAGTTATGAGCACTTAGAGGAGGCTGGAGGCACTCTCTGCCATACCCCAGGACTAGAAGTGATTATAAAAACTAAACTCTTAACAAAGTTTTAAAAAATGTACAGGCGAAGGAGAAAAAAATTCAACCATAGAGTTACTATGGGAATAGGGGAGACCAGGATTTGTCTTCAGAGGAGGATATTGAACCAGAGAAATCAAAACCAAAGAGTAATGTCAAATGGCCATCTTCTCAAAAGAAAAAATTAATAGAGGAATTTTAAAAAGACTTTAAAAATAAAAATAAAGAGATTGAAGAAAACCTTTTTTTTAAAATAGCAACAATCTAAAAAAAAAAAACAACAACCAAGAAGAATTTGGAAAGAATGTCAGCCAACTAGAAAAGGAGATCCAGAATCTTAAGGGAGAAGAGCGAGGGGAAGCCAGTGAAGTTGTAAGAGATCAAGAAATAATGAAACAAACCACAAAGAATGAAAAAATAGAAGAGAATGTGAAACATCAGAAGAGAAAACATAATAATTGAACTACCAGAAAGCAATGATCAAAAAAAGAATTTTGATACAATAATATAAAAAATAAAGAAAAGTGTCCTGAAGTATTAGAACAAAAGGGGAAAGTAGAAATAGGAAAAAATTCACCAGTCACCACCTGAAAGAGAGCCTATGAAGAAAACCCATAGGAATATTATAGTCAAATGCCAAAACACCTAGCTCAAGGATAAAATATTATGAGCAACAAGAAAAAAAAACCACTTTAAATATGGTGGTGCCACAGTTAGAATCACACAAGACCTCGCAACAGAGACATTAAAAGACTGCGGGCCTTAGAACACTGTATATCAAAGAGCAAAAGAACTGGGGTCCGGGCCAAAAATTTCATACCGAGCAAAGCTAAGCATAACCCTGAATAGAAAAATTAGACATTTAATAAGCTTTCAGACTTTCAGGACTTCGTAGAAAACAACAACAACAACAAACCTGATCTAAGTAGAAGAGTTGACATTTAAGAGTCAAGAGAAATACAAGGTACATGCCAAAGACCAATAACGAGAGACTCTATAAGGACAGACTGTTTACCTTTTATGTATGTAAAATGTAAAACATATGTCTAAGATTGTTATTAGTAATTTGGTAGTTTGTAAGGAAGATTGGGATAGACTTGAGTATGATATGACTTTATGTGAATTGTTTTCATCTTTAATAAATGGTAAAATTATATGTATTCCAAAGAATTTTTTTAAAATAAATTTCTTTATGATTTATTATCAGTAAATGTTTGATTTGTATACCTTTTTTTATATACCTATATACACGAGATTGCATAAAAATTTCCCAGAAGAAAAAGGATCAAGGGTAGAAAAAGTTTAAGCCCTACACTATACCACACTGCCTCTATTCATATATTTATGTCTGTGTATACCTTATGGAATTGTTGCAAAGATTCTATGAGATGATGTAGGTAAAAGTCCTTTGCAAACCTTGAAGCTTTATATAAATGCCAGTTATTGAGAGGTAACCTAGATGAGTAGATAGAATCCTGAACTTGGGATTATGAAGGAGTGAATGAAAAACCATTTATTAAGTACCTGCTATGTGCTAGGTGCACAAACAAAATAAACATAAAAATGAGACAGCTCCTACCCTCAAGGAATTTATATTCTCATGTGGAAAACAGCACTTAATCATCAACAATCATCATGGAATTGCCACAGTTTTGGCACTCACAATTCGTCTGTACCCTTAGATTGGATACCCCTTTGATTAGAAGGCTGGTGGCTGGACCAGAAAACCTCCGCTAAAACCTTCCTTTATTGAGGCTCAGAAGCCTAGCCAGCTCTTCGTTTCCCATCAGCTGCACTGCTTGGTTTCCAACTCTGCTACCATCATACTTGATCCCAGGTATCCTTTGCATCCCCTCCTCTTTCAGCTTCCTCTTGTGTGTTATCTTACCCCTTTTGATTATAAGTTCCTTCCCTTGGGTAAGTCACTTAACCCCAATTGCCCTGCCTTCTCTCCTCCAAAAAGACAAGAAAAATTAAAATAAAATAAAGATTTTAAGTTCCTTGAAATCAGGAACTGTCTTTCTTTTTCTTAGTTGAATCCTTAGTACTTAGCACCATGCCTGGCACATAGTAGGTGCTTAATGTTTATTGCATTGTATTGGACTTATAAGAAGACTAGGGAAGGGAGTTTTACATTTGGGGAATCACAGGAATAGCAAGCCACAAAGCAATTAATTGTCATGCCATTTCCAAAAGCAACAGTAGTACTAATTAAAGTAATTAGTTTCAAATCAAAAGATGGAAAATTGGGAAATAGAAGGCAATCCAGGATAAATTGTTCTGAATTACTTTTTATATGAAGCATGGCCTGGGAGCTATTGGGTAGTTCATTCACCTATCAGTAGAGTAGACAAGATGATATCTGGGGTAAATGAATGGTTTCATAGGAAGATTCGGGTTCAAATTCTGCCTCTGACATTTATTAGCATTGTGACCTTAGATAAGTTATTTAGCTTCAGCATCACTTAGTCAATTCCACAGGGCATATCTACTAAATCATAAATGGTTGACACTGATGGAGGGGTCCCAGATCATTGGTGCCCTACCCTGATCAAACATGGATCTATAATCATGTTATTGTCATACTTTTTTCTTGTCATTGGTATGTAGGCTAAACTTGCAAGAATTTAGATGAAAGAAACCACTATTAATAATTCTTTTATATAAAGCTTCAGCATTAAGTGCTAAGGATTAGTAGAGGAAGTCTGGAGTACAGCCTGAAAAGGGATGGCCCACTC
This sequence comes from Pseudochirops cupreus, assembly GCA_028627135.1. Lineage (NCBI taxonomy): Eukaryota > Metazoa > Chordata > Mammalia > Diprotodontia > Pseudocheiridae > Pseudochirops > Pseudochirops cupreus. The sequence continues at coordinate 168,541,943 of CM053582.1, read as the reverse complement.
TGTGGCACTCTGGTGTACCCAGAAGTCTTCACAATTTTTACCTGATAGTTTCTTCATCCCCTGCCCCACCTTTTTAAGCCCCAGATCTTTCTGGCTGCATTTCTTTCTCCCTTCTGGAATCTTTCATTTCCTATTGCTCCACTTCCTTCTCTGTGGACAAATAGGACATTCTCTTACGCTGGTTTCATACACTTCTCAGAACTCTTCTCTAGCTTCTCTGTCTGTGTATTTACCATGTCTAATACACCTGAGTTGGATGACAGTGTTGATGATGATAGCAGTTAACATTTATATAACACCTTATGGTTTGAAAAATGATTTACATATAATCCTCACAACAGTCTTATGAGGTAAGTATTATTATTATCTCCATTTTACAGATGAGGCAGGGAGAGGGTATGACTTGCCCAGCTTTACAACTTGTAAATGTCTGAGGTAGGATTTGAACTCCATATTCCAAGTCCAACACTCTGTCTACTAGGCCATCCAGCTGCCTTGGATATCAGTTGACCAAGCACGTACTGCCGCAGTGAGGTGACTAAAGAGCACTGGAATCATAATCCAGAGGAAGCAGAATTTGAACCCTGTGGTCTAGGATGTATTAATTTATTACATTTATTAACATGGGCAAGTCAGTTAAGCTCTCTGAGTCTGGTTTCATTACTCCAAAGATGGGTGTAATTATCATTATAGTATCTACCTTCCAGGATTGTTGTGAGCATTAAATGAGTTAATGTGAGGTACTTTGTAAGACTTTAAAAAGTTTATTTGTCAGCTGTTATTAATATGTACTTAAAATTCCTTGAATTTAAAGCTTCATATAATCATAGAATTATAGTTTTAGATCCACAAAGGATTTTTACAGGTCATCTAGGCCAGTGGTGTCAAGCAATGCCATAAAACCATACATAACGATCTCTACTGGCCACATATTGACATAGAAAACTACATATTAACATTCTTAATTTTCTATTGTATTTTTATTTATTTTGTTAAATATTTGTCAGTTACATTTTAATATAGTTCCAGCAATACTCTTCACCACTCCAAACCATTATTTTTGTGGACACCAAGGCCAAAATGTGATTTGCCTGAGGTCATGGATGGGAAATAAGAAAGCGGAGTTTCAAATCTAGGTTGTCTGACTCTGAATTATTCTTCCTACTGTACAACCCTGCCCACTTTAGAATCCTATGATTGCTTACCTAGTCAATATAAATACTTGACAATGTTTTATGCATTTATTTTTTATGCATTTCCTAAACTATTGTCATTTATGACAGAAGTAAAAGGTTAAAAATCTAAATTAGGAGAGCTTCTCAAATACTGTGATTTGTTCTACACTATAGCCATATAGATTGCCTCTCAACTATCTGTGGTATAAAAGGTTCTTCTCTCTATAACTAAGGAGCACAATGGATAGAATGCTTGGAGTCAGGAAGACCTGAGTTCAAATCCAGTCTCAGACAATAGCTGTGTAACCTTGGACAAGTCATTTAACAGCTGCCTGTCCCAGTTTCCTCAACTGTAAAATGGGAATAAAAATAGTACCAACATCCCAGGATGGTTGTGAGGATCAAAGGAGATAATATTTGTAAAGCACTTTGCATAATCCCTGGCTTATAGTAGGTACCGTATGAATGTGGTTGTTACCTCGTCAGTCCTGGAAAACTTGAACTATTGTAAGTTTACTTAGACTGAAAATGAGCTGAAGTGCATTATTTGAAGTCTGAATGAACTCACTGTAATCTCTCGGTAAACACTGCTATGCTTCTTCTAAGACTTAAATCTAAGTAAGCTCCTTGAGGGTAGGGATTCTTAAATCTTGATCTTTGAATTGCCAGTGTCTAACAGTGCCTGGAAGATAGTAGCCATTTAATTCATGATCGCTGATAGTTTTCTGTTATAATATGCTAGCTTTCCTAATTTATGCAAGATAGCTATCCGCCTTATTTAAAGAAAAATTGAGTCAGCATGCATTTATTAAGTGCCTACTATCTACAAGCCACTGAGCTACCTTACTGGAGTTATTTTTTTTAAAAAAAAGGCAAAAAACAGCCCCTGTTCTCAAGGCACTCACAGTCTAATGCAAGAGGTAATATGTAAGCAACTATATACAAACAAGATATATATACCAGATAAATTGAAGCTAATCAACACAGGGGAGGTTAATGGTCCACAGATAATTGCTTTGTAGTTGATCTATTTAAATGTTCAAAATTCTAAGTGCTCAGTGTGCTCTAGGATAAAAATAGGGTAAATTTAGAATTCCCTTAAGACTCAAGTTCTAGCCTTTCTTGGAGGGAGATGTTATGGTCCTTGTGTGATGAAATTGCCAGCCATGTTAGTAGGATCTATTTAACTAGGATAGAATAATACTTGGGTCCTTTTATAAAGATAATATAGCTGACAGAATTTTTAGAAAATGCATAATCAGAGCAATAAAGGTTATTTAAGATTATACTTCATCTTTTATGAACATTATTAAATGGCTGATTACTTAGTTATACTAAATTTATCAAGTATTTTATAAGTATATAAGGAGTCCTGAAAAATGCCCAATCTATTCATTAAACTGACGAAAATGTGTGCCTAAAAAAATACCTGCTATTTCCATGCTATCAGTTATTTATTTTCTTATCTGGTACACTTGAATATAACATATAGCAAATTATCTGACACACTGAATTCTTAAGTAAATTTTCAGTTGTAATTGTAAAATACACATTTATTCTATTTAAAGAATTGGATAGCTTAGTGATACATTTTCATCTTGTTAAATCCATGGGGACTATAATGAAATTATTTTAAAACTTCTTGTTTTTAAACTTCATAAAATCTTTATTTTATAATGCTGTTATAATTTTGTTATTTTTATGTGGAAGCAGTATTTTTGAAAGATATCTATAAATATTTCTGATAGTTAAAAGCAATTTCATTTCCTAGGAAGAGCTGTATATAAAATTTGGACAACACTTAATGAATAGATAAGAGAGGAAAATTAAATTGTTTGTATGAAAAATGAAAGGAGAAAACTCACATCGATTAAGGAGAAATCGTTTCCTGTTTTGCCCAGTCCAGTGCTGTGTGAACTAATAACTTAGAGGAAATAAATGGTTATAAAAATGTGAAATGCTCAGATCAATAAAAGAATAAATGCAGTATTTAGATAACCAAATATCAGGAGGAAAAAAAATAAATAAGCCAAAAATGTACTCCCCAAGGGGGAAAAAATTGTAAGACTAGATGACTTTATAAGTAAGTTCTGTCAAGGTATTCAAATAACAGTTCTAATATGACACAAACTATAATTTAAAAAAGAAGGCACCCTTATAATCTCTTCTTATGGCAAAAATTTCTTGATGACTAAAACAGGTAGAGAGAATACAGAGAAAGAAAACTAAATAAGTTTTTCTAGTGAACATTGATGTAAAAATTTTAAATAACATGTTACTTTTGTGAACTTGTTAGCCTTCAACAACATACTAGATTGTGCATTATGGCCAGGTTGAGTTTTTAGCAGAAATGCAGGACTGGTTCAGTAAAAGGAAGAAAATTAATATAACAAACCATATTAATGTTATAAATAATAAAACTGTTTCATTATATCAATAGATGCTTAAATAGATGCTTTTTTTAAGAGGCCAATACTCATTTCTATTAAAAATTCTAGAAACCCCAGGAACAAATTGCCCTTTATTTAATATAGTAAATAATATCTAAATCTAAGTGCAAACATTATATTTAATGAAGAAAAGTTAGAGACATTTCCAGTACGATCCAGAGATAAAGTAAGGATGCCTGTTATCACCACTGCTATTTAACAGTGTGCTAGAAATACTAACTATAACAATAAGATAACAAAAAGAAATTTAGGAAATAATCATAGACAAAGAAGAAACAATTAGCACTTTTTGTAGATAATACGATGGTATGCTTAGAGAACTCTACATAGATTCAACTGAAAATAAATGGAAACAATAACTTCAGCAAAGTTGCAGGATCAGCATTCTGGTATATTACAAACAAAACCCAGCAAACAGAACTTATAGAAAGAGAAATTCCATTTAAAATAATTACAAAGGCTATAAAATATTTGGGAATCTCTCTAAGATGCATCTAGGAACTATATGAATCTAATTATAAGACATCTTTTGCAAAGTTAAAAGCAGATCTCAATAATGAGAGAAGTATTTGTTGCTCATGGGTAAGTTGAGCCAATATTTTTTAAATGGTAATAATACCTAAATAAATTTACTTAAAAAATAATAATTAAATTCATATGGAGAAACAAAAGAAAAGAATCTCAAGGGAGTTAATGAAAAAAAGTGGGATAGAAGGGGGACATAATCAGTACCAGATCTCAAACTGTACTACAAAACAGTAATCATGAAAATATTTGATATTGGTGAAAAAAGAGAAAGGTAGATCTGTGGAACAGATTAGGTACACAACATACAGAAATAAATAAACAACGAAACATAGTGTTTGATAAACCCAAAGACCTCAGCCACTGGGGGAAGGACTCAATATTTGACATCAACTGCTGCAAAAACTGGATAACAGTCTGGTAGAAATTAGATTTAGGTCAGCATCTCACACCATATACCAAGATTAGCTACCAGTGGATACATGAGTTAGATGTAAAAGGTCACATAATAAGTTAGAGGTGGAACAGTTGGATGGGAGGGACAGTTCCATTATGAGACAAGAGATAGAGAAGATCACCAAAGCTAAAATGGGCGATTTTTATTATATAGACTTAAAAGGGTTTTTTCCCCCTACCAAAAAAAAAATCTAATTCACTTAAAATTAGAAAAGAAACTGCTAAGGGCGGGGGGAGGGGGAGAGGAAGTCTTCGTAGCAAGTTTCTTTGATAAAGGTCCCATATCTACAATATATAAAGTATTATTTCAAATCTCTAAGACAGTAAAAGCCATCCCCCAAATAATAAGTAGCCAAAGGATATGAGCATACAGTTTTTAAAGAAAGATATCTAAGCTATCAGCAGCCATATGAAAGTGCTCTTAAACACAAATAATTTCATACCTGTCAGGTTGGCAAAGATGACAAAAGAAAATAATAAATATCAGAAAGCAGTGGGAAAACAAATATACGTGTGCATTGTTGGTGAAGCTATGAATTGGTATTCACATTGAGTTGAATTCTGGAAAGCAATTTAGAACTATGTCAAAAAAATTATATTGTTGAAATGTGCATTTGACCAATCTCTACTGCTACTAGACCTCTGCCTAAAAGAAATGAAATAGGAAAAGGATCTATCTATACCTGCAAAAGTAGTAATATCAGCTCTTACCGTGGTACCTAAAAGTTGGAAATTAAGACACGTCCTATTGGGAAACAGCTAAAAAAAAATTGTACCTTATGAGTGTAATTGGAATAGTTTCAGAGGAAATTGGAAAGATTTCTGTGAATTGATAAAGAATGAAGTGAACAGAATCAGGAGAACAATTTATACAATAACATTGTAGAGAAAAACAACTTTGAAATTCTAGTCAATACAATAATATCATTCTAATCGATAATAGACCACAAATCCCAAAGAATGAAGATGAAATATAATAATATAATAATAATTTATGTTTATCTAGTTAGTGCCCACGATGGGGTCAAACACTAAGCACTTTACAATTATTAATTTCATTTGATCCCACAACAGACCTGGGAGGTAGATACCATTATTATCCCCATTTTACAGATGGGGAAACTGAGACAAACAGGACGTGATTTGCCCAGGATCATACAGTATAAAGCCAAGCACAAGCAGCTCTCCAGAGGACTGCTGCTATGAACAACTTTAAGGTTCTGATTACATAGTATAGTGAACTTTCTATTCAGCAGTAAATTAAGGCAAAACATTCACAGAAATCAAAGTACAGCACTCACAATGTTATGACATAACAACTTATCACTAAAATGGCCACAAAGTTTTCACCAAAGTGGCCACATAGTTTTAAACAAAGTATAATCATTTAGTAATTCAATTATTTAGTAAGTCCTTAATTCAGTCATCCTTAAGGAGGCTTCTTCCTTAAGGGACACAAAGTACAAAGGTCAAAGCTCTCCACCCCTAGGTCACAGTAAATCATAATCTTCTCAGTCAATATCAGATACCCGAGAAGAGATCTTTTCATCTTGACTCAAGGCTGGCTCTCAGCTTCCATGGTTCCTCTTCCATGGTCCCAGCTCCTGCCTGAATCTACACAACTGTCACCTGGGTTCAAAAGCAGGCAGCTCTCAGTTCTTTGTCTAGTTCTTCATCCAGTTCCTTGTCCAGATCCCGTTCCATATTGAAGCTCACAGTGTCCACTCTACCTCAAGTCCTTCACAGTTCCTGTTTCTGGGAAGACAAAGCTTAAAAGAGCCAAAACAATATTCATACACATTGCCGGCACCATCATCAATTCACTGTCTGCCTATGAAATCAACACAGACCCACAAACAAGGTCCAAGAGGTCAATACAAATCATCAGTAAAGTCCCAGGACCTCCAAAAGCCTCCTCCAGGACTTCTATGAACAGACTACCAGAAAATCCTCTTTCAGGGCTTCTGTACAAAGTATCACAAACAAACATCAACACAGACAGAGCAGACAGACATAGAGTGCTGGGATATCACAAGTTGTCTCCTCCACCACAAGAGCTCCCTTCTCAGTTCTGCTCTCTCCAGCCTGGGCCTCTCCTTATATATGGTTATTAGCTCTTCCCCTTCCTGTTGCAGGAGTTCACAAGTTCTAGGGTTCACAAGTTGTGGGATTCACAAGTTCTAGATCTTAATACTTAATAGGATCATGAACTGAAACAAGGTGTTAACTACTTCATTGCTTGCCATTACACACACACACACACACACACACACACACACACACACACACACAGCTACTAAGTATCTGAGGCCAGATTTGAACTTGGTTGTTCCTGATTCCAGGCCTAGCATTCTGTCCACTGTGCCACCTTGCTACCTTCTGTCAAAGAGGTGGTATTTTTTAGACATGGACAAGGTAGGAATTTGTTTCTCAGATTACACGTGTAACTGTTGAGGGCTTCTTTTTTTTAATTTGATCAGTTGAGGAGTGGGAGAAAGAAATTTATGAGAGGAACAGACTAGTAAAAAACAACATATTTTGAAGGTCAACATGCTTACATGTTACAAAATTCTTATTTATGTTTGAAGCTAGTAAAGCTTAATGGAGATTTTTTTTAATACTGTTCCAGCGGTGGAGAAAAGAGACACTAGTGACTTTTCCAGCAAGATTAGGGTAGTCTTACTGTTGCACTTTATGAGGGGATATGATTTCGTATAGGAAACTCCTTCTACCAGTGAAGATTTGCACCTGCTCTGCTATATATATAGAGAGAGAGAGCATATATATAATATTTATATATTTATATATTATTATATTGCATATTAATATTAATTATTAATAATATAACATATAATATATTAAATATTATAATATATAATAATATAATATTATTTTATAATATAAATAATAATTAATATATTATATATATTTATATATCATATACATATGTATGTAATATATATTATATGGAAAGAGTTTTAGATCCTTTCCTATGACAGTGGAGGGGTTAAATGACTAGTAGGTATCAGAAGTGAGACTTGAACCCCAAGCCTTCCTTA
>CM053582.1:168518452-168534178 GCA_028627135.1 Pseudochirops cupreus | reverse complement strand
GTATAGGCAAAGAGGAGGGGAAATTATCTCTATTTGCAGATAATCGGATAGTTTATTTATACAATCCTAGAGAGTTGATGAAAAAAATCGAAACTAATTTCAGTAAAGTAGGATTTAAAAGATACCCATAAAAATCATCACCCTTTCTGTATATTATTAATGAAACCCAGCAAACAGAGACAGAAAAAGAAATTCAAAACAAGATATTTATAAAATACATAAAATATCTGGGAGTCAGCCTATCAAGACACACCCAATACTTAAATGAATACAGCTATAAAACACTTTTTTCAGAAGACTTAAATAATTGGAGATTCACTGTTTATGTTTGGACCATGCCAGTGTAATAAAATGACTAAATTAATTTATATCTTTAGTGCCATATTAATCAAACTGATTTTTTTTAAAGTTTATTATTGGAACAGATTAGGTGAGAAAGAACCAGAAACAATAGTATCCTAATATTCAGTAGGCCTAAGGATACTCACTACTTGGGTAAAGACTTCCAATTCAACAAAGGCTTCTGGGTAAAATTTGGCAGAACTTAATTTTGTACTCAGATCTTATTCCATAATATACTCCAAGTACATATGCAACTTAAATATAAAAGATTGCATAATATTTTAAAAGGAGAATTGAAGGTAGTAGCTTCTGTAGATGTGACTAGGGATAGAGGTGATAGTTTGTGTTACCTAGAATTGAAAAGCTTTTGCACAGTTAAAATGAATGCAGCTAAAATTTGAAGAGTAACAATTGCTTGGGAAAGATCCTTGCAGCAGGTGGCTGATAAAGTTTCACTATCTAATATGTATGTAGAGAAGGGACATAAATAAATAACGATGAGAACCATTCCTCAATAAACAAATCATCTGAGGATATGAATAGGCAATTCTCAAAAGAAGAAATATATGGTATCAACAACTATATTCTTGCACCAAATCATCAGTAATAAAACTAAAACAACTTTGAAGTTTCTCACTTCATACTCATTAGATTGGCAAGGAACTGGGCATTAGTCCAACCATTTTGAAAAGCAGTTTGGAATTCTGAAACAAACGATGTATAGCGTGACCCAGCACTACAAGGTGTATATCAGAGTGATGTCAAAAACAGAGGGAAAGGTTCAATATGTACAAAAATACTTAATAGTAGCACTCTTTGTAGTGGGAAATACTTGAACAAATTCTACAATGTGAATGTTTTTGGTTTTTTTGGAGGGGGAGAAGGGAGTATGGAGGGGAGGGCAGGTTGGGAGAGGGGGTTGTTAGAAGCACACACTTTTGTAAAGAGACAGGGACAAAGTAGAGAATAAAACAAGTGAGGGGATGGAATAGGAAGGAGGGAAATATACAAGTACTGGGGAAGGGAGATCCATCTTGCCCTACCAGAAAGTCAGAGGGGTGATGGGGAAGGATATAGGAGAGAGCTGATTGGGGGAGGGGGTATACAGTGGGGTCGCTGTTTTGGGGTGGTGGGTAGGGGAAAGACAGGGAAAAAAATCTGTAAATCAAAATCTCATGGAAACGAATGATGTGAACTAAAAATAAACAAAAGTTAAAAAAATGCAGTGTGAATGTTAATGCATTATCACAGGTATGATACTAGTGTATGCCATAAAAATGACAAATATGAAGAATTTAGGGCCATTTGAGAATGGTTATGTGAACAAAACTAAGGGAGAGTAAGTTACACAGTGACCGGTCATGACTTCAGTGAATTTGTAATTGATGAAGCATGCCTCCTGTCCCTTTGGAGAGAGTGGGGGACTGTAGGTATGGAATGAAGCATGCGTTTTTGGATGTGACTAATGTTTTCATTTGGTTTTGCTTAATTATGTAAGTTTCAAGGAAAGATTGATTTGAAAAGGGGGAAATGAAAATATGTTAGAAAAGGAGAGTCAATAAAATATTTTAAAAGGAAAACAAAGCTTTAAAGAGAAGGGACTAGACTGAGAATAAAGCTAGATTAGATAGCATAGCTCTTGAGGTAAGATAAGGATCAAAATGAGGGTACCTCTTTAGTAGCCAATTCTTTTACTTATTTATTTCTCTTTTAACTCCTAACCCATTTTGGGATCAGGAAGTTTGTTTTACTTGTGACTATTTCCTCCTTGGAATTTTCCTTCCTCTTTTCCCTTCCTTCCCCTATCCCTTTTTGTTTCCTTGTTGAATTTGATATATTTCTGCCCCAAAACTCTTTGTTTATAATTTTTTGCATCTGTTCCACCCTCTTTTATCCAGTTCAGGTAATTGTGAATTTCATGCTTGTATACTTATCTTTTCACACACCCCAATTATGAGAAATAGCAAGTTTCACTCACTTCTTCTGTACCCTACTGGACCAAGCCACCACCAGGCCTTCTGTTTTTTCTTATTTAACTCTTTCAATACCCTTTGAAATCATTAAGGTTCTGAGGAAACACTTGTTTCTTCACCTCTTATTGGAATGTTAGCACTGCATCATTGTATGGCCCTTTTCAGATACTCAAATTACCTTCTTAGGTTTCTCTTCATTCCCATTTTTACTTTTCAGAGATCATAATTAGCTTCAGTCTTTTCCTCAAGGAATGCTTAAAACTCCTCTGTTACATTAAAGAGTCATTATTTCCCTTGTAGGATTATACTGACCTTTGAAGGCTGTTATATTGGTTGTAAACACATAGCTTTTGCCTTTCAGAATTATTGTATGACAAGATTTCCTCATTTTATAGTAGAAGCTGCGAGATCTTGTATGATCCTGACTGGTTCATTGGTAGTTAAACTCCTTTCTGCCTGATTGCAGTATTTTTTTCTTTGATGTTGTGTATCTTACATTTCCTTCTGTTTTTCTCCCCCAATTTTTTTTGTTTTATTCTGATATTCCTTGTTTCTTCGTGGAATCATTGTTCTTTTTTGGTCTGTTGTAATTTTCAAGGACTCTAGGACTTGGGTAAAGTTTACTACTTTCTGTTCTAGGCCACTTACTCTTCAGTTCTTTCCTACATTGCATTAATTTCATTTTAATTCTCTTGCTTCATTTTTTCTAGAAATTTATGTAGCCCTTGTAGAGCGTCTATTTTTTCCCTTGAGTCTGTAGTTATGGAATTATTCTGTTAGGTTGGATTTTGGTGTATATCTCTCTGTCTACAATATTACTGTACAGTGTACAAGGTCTTTTTCAAATTTACTCATTTCTCCAACCTTAGTTCCTGACTTAGGACTTTGTGCCAGGGCCAGGCTCAACTCCTTTATGTATTTTTCTGTGGGATCATCAGCGTTATTTGGTCTTGGCTTAGGACCCTAGATCCTTGAACTGACATCTACCTCCCAGATTAGTTCAACCCAAACACTCCCTCCCACCCTCTTCCTGCATCATTGAGATTCAGAGTTCTGTTTCTTCCAGACCCCTCTATGGTATCTCAAGGTAAAGTATTCAGGACCTCAGAATCTTGGTCCTGAGTTGTCCCAGTCTGGGTGCTGCTACAATAGTACTCTAGTCATTTCCTAAGTCCATGAAATGAATTTCTGTTGTTCCTGGAACTTTCTGAGGGAAGTTCTACAGTTTTGCTGCCTCTAGATCAAGAGCTTGACAGACTCTCCATGTCTCTGTGCTGGAAGGTTGCTAGCTTATTTTCCTGAGCTGGTACTAGCTTTTCTGTTGATCCCCATTCCTGTTGCCCATTGGATTGGAAGAAGTTACCGATAATTCATTTCTTAGAATTCTTGATCATGGGGGGGCAGCTAAGTGGCACAGTGAATAAATAGAGCACCAGCCCTGGAGTCAGGAGGACCTGAGTTCAAATGTGGCCTCAGACACTTGACACACTTACTAGCCGTGTGACCTTGGGCAAGTCACTTAACTCCAGTTGCCTTGCCTTTTCTCCCTCCAAAAAAAAAAAAAAAAGAATTCTTGGTCATTATTGAGTAGGTGTGTTAGAACTGAATTATTGTCTCCATTCAGGAAGACATCCTGGCTGGAAATGTTGATGTATTCTTTGTGCCATCAGAAGATCAAGATCAATGGGTAGACCTTATAAGGAGGCAGATTTGACTCAACACAAGCACATCTTTGACTATTAGAATAGTCCAGAGTGTTCAAGGTTAGAAGAACATCATTTGAAGCTATTGAAGGGGGCCATTCATCAGTGGGAAGAAGGTCACATATGAACCCTTGCAAGTTTTTATGATTCTGTGTTCAAAGGACAGTGTAATTTTTGGACAAAGTATAACATTATAGTATATAGTATAAAATGTTAACAGTTAACTTGTTTTTATTAAAGTCACAATGGAAAAACTGAGAAATTTGGCCCTACATTAAAAAGAATGCCACCCCCAAATTCTGCAGCTTCATCTTTAATTCCTAATAAAACTAATTGATAAGTCCATCTTTCAGACCACATTTCTTTCCTTTTTAGGAAATAACTGCGTATCAAAATAGCTATCTGGATGTATTTGTGTAAAGAATGTGTTAGGAGTGTGACCATATTGCATTATAAATATTGTTGTAACACTATAATAAAATGTGTAAATAATACACATCAGTAGTTAAGCATGGAATGACTCACTTATCAGTCCATTCATCTGCATTGCTTAGATAAGAATTCATCGTGTGCTATAAGGTCTTAAAGAAAGAGTTGAGATAGCTAGAGCGGGGATACATATTTAAGGATCTGCCTGAGGCCAGGAATATGTAACAGTTCATCACTGTGAAGGCACATCTTATAACTCTAAATGCTCTTTCATTCAGTAAGTATTTATGATGTACCTACTAGATAATGTGCTTGAAACTGGTAATAAAAAGACAAAAAATGAAATTGTCCCTCCCCTCAAAGTATTCTTGTTCTGTTGTGGGGAAATAACATGTAAACAGATAAATAAACACAACATTTATAGGAAGGGGGAAAAGTATTCAGCAGCTATGATGTGCTGGGCATTGTGCTAAGTGCATCACAAAGATTATGGCTTTCGATCCTCACAACAACCCTGGGAGGTGCTGCTATTATCCCCATTTCACCACTGAGGTTGTGACTTGCCAGGGTTTCATGACTGAGAAGTATTTGAAGCAGCTTGGGTCTTCTGGCTCCGAGTCCAATGCTCTCTCCACTGTGCTACCTGGCCTGAAGCAGAGGGTCACAAGATGGCACACCAATGACTGAGGACACCAGGAAGGACCCTGAGTAGGAGGCAGCCCTTGAGTTGAGCCTTGAAAAAAGCAAAAAGATTTTAGGAGATCATGTGGAGGAGAAAATGCATTGCATGTCTTGGGAGAGGCAGTCGTAGGTAACCTCTTCAAAGGCGTGGAGACAGTAGATGTAATGGTATGTAAGGGTTAAGTGACGTGAGTAAGTAGTCGGCTCCCAGGACTGGATTTGAACCCAGGTCCTATGACTGCAGAGCCACTGGTATTTTCACTGTATTGCATTGCCTCCCCAGGTTGATTTCTGTCCTGAGAGCAAGGCAATTCATTATTTTAGGAGCATCTAGGTAACTCTTTGGATAGTCCCAAGCCTGGAATCAGGAAGACCTGAGTTCAAATCCAGCCTCAGACACTAGCTGTGTGATCCTGAGCAAGTCATTTAACCTCTATTTGCTTCAGGTTCCTCATCAGTAAAGGGAGGGTAATAATAGCACCTACCTCCTAGGGTTGTTGTGAGGATCGCTTAGCACAGCATGTAGCCCATAGTAGGCACTATGTACATGCTAGCTACTATTATTGTTGTTACTGTTATTGTTAGGGACTTGTTGAGAGGAGGTAAAAGAATGAGAAACTATTCTGGGATAGCTGAAAACAGTAGATAGTGTTTGTGGCAGGAATTCACCATAAGCCTTTTAGCCCATTCGTAGGTTTTATGTTTTATTGTGTATTGTCTTGTGACTTATATTTCTTTCTTGAATTTTATTAAATATTTTCTGTTTAATTGACTCCATGTTTTTTGTCTCCTCGATTGAGCACCATGATAACAGAAACTCTCCTGCTGTTCTGTATCTTCCTAGCAAAATACTCAAAATAGTTATTAACTGTTTCTTAAATTAATTCTCACTTAGCTCTTTCAAACTAGGACCCTTTGAAACTAGTATGAATGTCTTAAGAAAACAAGGTATAGACAAACACTGCTTCCTGGAGCTGTGTAACTGTCTACTATATCTGACTTGCAGAGGGAAGAAGTTATGTAACATGATTTCCATTGCTGTCACCAACCTGGTAGTTTGTCTAGTTTTAGGCTTTATTTCATTGTTTCCTTGTTTAATATTTTATCACCTAGCAACTAGTATTCCCAAACAATGATGTTCCAGCTTAAGAACTTGAAATTGTGACACCAGAAATTGGTTTTCCAAATCAACAAACCTTAGTTTGGCTAAACAATTCTGTATAGCTTGAAGGGTCTATGTGAAGTCTGATGGGTACAAACAGCCTCTTGCACTAATATTGCCAAAAGTGCAATAAAATTGTCAGAATATATAGGCAGGCAATAATTTCCCCTAATTTTTGTCAAATACTCAATTTGAAAATGATTGTGTAGTTTTAAAAAAGAAGAAAGTTTAAAAATTCTCCATTTGTATTAGTTGCATTCATAGGCACCCCTCAGGCTTGAAAGGTTGTCATTAATATTTGAGCATAGTGTCCTAGCTGTGGTACTGAATGTGCACATAAGCCAGTCTTTATTCTGCCCAGGAAAATTTTTGTGTAAGGTGGTATGTCACATATCATATATGAGAGTGTGCTTGTAACTAACCAGCTAGCACTTTGTAATGTTTCTCATTATTGGTTGTGCTCTGTTCTAGTGTCTAATAAAATTGTATATTCTCTTTTAGGCATAAGCCTGCCAGAAATAATTTTTTATCTATGACTGTTCTAATCCAAGATTTTTATACTTAGAAAGGAAAATATCCAAACTGAGAGTCCCCTCCACATATCTAACACAAGCCATTTTGAAGTCACAATTTATAGGATGCTTGAAGGAAAAAATATTTTACAATTAAGTAAAACTGAGTTTAGGTCATAGTTAACAATTTGTTTCATCAAAAAGAACAATTGTAACTAACTTTCTGTATACCCCTAGAGAATTATTTTCCTAAAACTGTTCTATCCCTTTGATCACTGCCTTCAAGGTTTCTCCTATACTGCTTGGCAAAGGTGAGTAAAAGAAATGGTTCCATTAGCTGAAGTAATCAGAGACTTTTTCCTTCACTTATGTGGTTCAGTGGACTGCTTTCCCTTTTCAGTCTGATTATTTCAGGAAAGAGTCCTTGAGCATTAGCTGGAGAGAAGAAAACAAGGTGTTATTTTGGAATTGAATTTACAGTTAAAAAGAGAGACTGAAAATGTTTCATTCTGATTAGTCCAAAGGCTTTAGACTTCAGATAAGATTAAAATGCTTTTGTACTGTCTCCTTGATGGGGGAGGGGGTACATAATGCTTCCACTCGAATTTCTCTCTTCCTCTCCCTGCACCAAGTATGATCTGATATAGATGGAAAAGGATCTCTTTAAAACAATTTGGAGTTTTGGGGTTGTTTTTGAAAATTTTTTTGACAGATTGGAGTGTAGAGAAGGGGGGTGAGACGCATGCCAGTGAGATGAGCACATAGGTGTATATAGTTATTGATGACAAGATACAGGTATAATATTTGTTATCCCAGAAATTTGGTTATGGACCTTAAAAAGAATCTTGGAAATACTCAAGGAGTAAGTGGTAGTGTCAGGTGACTGGTTAGTAATAAAAAGTACAACTGCTAATGACCTTTATATAATGTTTTAAAGTTCACAAAGCATTTTTCAAGCATTATCTCATTTGAACCTCAAAATTACCCTGTAAGGTAGGTGGTGGTCCTGTCATTTTTCAGTTGTATCTGACTTGTCATGACCCCATTTGGAGTTTTCTTGGCAAAGATACTGGAGTAGTTTGCCATTTCCTTCTCCAGCTCATTTTGTTCAGTTATTTTTCAGTCTTGTCCAACACTTTTTGGCCCCATTTGGGGTTTTCTTGGCAGAAACTAGAGTGGTTTACCATTTCTTTCTACAGTTCATTTTATAAATGAGGAAACTGAGGCAAAGAGAGTTAAATGACTTGCCCAGGGTCACACAGCTAATAAGCATCTGAGGCTGGATTTGAACTCAGAAGCATCTTCCCAACTCTACTGTACCACCTAGTTGCCCTGTGAGGTAGGTACTGCAAGTATTATTATCCCCATTTTAAAGATGAAAAACTGATCTCCCTCAGAAAAGTTAAATGATTTGCATGTGATCACATAACTAGTGTCAGAAGCAGTTAAAATCCAGGTCTGCCAGTTTTCAAATTCAGCACTTTATCAACTGGGACATGCCTGAACAAAATACCATAAAACTTGAAATCTCCTAACTAGACCCTTATAGTCTGTGGAATATTAATTAATAAATAGGATCAAGATTGATTCATCTGAAGCAGAAAACTGGGAAACAAGTTTTATAGTAAATATCGAAGCTATCTATAGTCATGAAAAAATGCTCTAAATCACTATTGATTAGAGACATGCAAACTAAAACAACTCTGAGGTACCACCTCACACCTATTAGATTGAGTAACATAACAGAAAAGGAAAATGATAAAAGTTGGAGGGGACCTGGGAAAATTGGAACACTAATGCATTGTTGATAGAGTTGTAAACTGAGCCAGCTGTTCTGGAGAGCAATTGGAACTATGTCCAAAGGACTGTAAAACTATGCATATCAGGGCAGCTAGGTGGTACGGTGAATAGAGCACTGGCTCTGGAGTCAGGAGGACCTGAGTTCAAATGTGACTTCAGACACTTAACACTTAATAGCCATGTGACCTTGGGCAAGTCACTTAACCCCAATTGCCCTGCCTTCCCCCTCCAAAAAGCAAAAAAAAAAATTTTAATTAAAAAAAAAAAAACTATGCATACCCTTTGATCCAGCAATACCAATACTAAGTGTTTATCAAGAGATTTAAACCAAAAAAAGGAAAAGAACCTACTTGTACAAAAATATTTATAGTAGCTCTTTTTGTGGTGGCAGAGAATTGGACATGCCCATGAATTGAAGAATTGAGGAAAACTATGGTGCTATAAGAAATGAAAAGCCGGTAGATTTCAGAAAAACCTCAGAAGATTTATATGAACTGATGCAAAGTGAAGTGAACAGAGAACATCAAGAGAACATCATACACAGTATAGTGACATTGTGAGATGATTAACTATGATAAACTCAGCTATTCTCAGCAATACAGTGACAATTCCAAAGGACTCATGATGAAAAATGCTATTCACATCCAGAGAAAGAATTAATGGATTCAGAATGTAGATTGAAGCATACTGTTTTCATTTTCTTTATTTTTTGTGTTTTTTTTTCTTTTGGTCTGTTTCTTCTTTCATAACATGACTAATAGGGAAATATGTCTTATATGTTTGCATCTGTGTAACCTATATCAAATTGCTTTCTGTCTTAGGGAGGGAGTAGATGAGGGAGGAAGAAAATTTGGAACTCAAAATTTTTTTAAATTAATGTTAAAATTTGTCTTTACATGTAAGTGGAAAAATACTATTAAAAGACTGATTCATCTTATTTCATATTTTAAAAAAAATTTTTAAAAAACATTCACATAATGTTTTAATGAAATATATAACTATTAAAATCTTTTTGCCTTCACAAATTATACCTTTGATACAATTACAAATTAATCTTTTTATATCCATAAATAGAATAAATTTCTATCTAATTATACATGGTTATTTGGCTTATCTTCCTATTATATGCTGGTAAAAAGAGAGGTTTGAAGGAGGAAATCTTTCAGTACTGTGAAGTTCCCATAACTTTGAACAATACATGTGGCTTAGTTTCCACTTATCTCTGGCAGAGGTAAGTATTCCCTTCACCCTCTCCCGCCTCCCAAAACAAAATCTGACATGAAGGTAGGATAGAGAATTAGGATCAGGGGGTGCCCAAAGCCTTTCATTTCAATTTTTTTTTTAAGCCTAAGACTTTCCCCATCCTCTTGCCCCCTTTTCCCTCACGCATTTTACTAGCTATCCACTGGTTACAGAATCCTTTGAGTTAATGAGCTCCTGTTTAACACTACAAATATACCCTGGGGAGGGTGGCCCTTTCACTTTCATGCATTTCATTTATCAAATGTCCTCCCTCTCCCTCTGCTTCTTCCCCTCTTCCTCTCTCTCTGTTTTTTTGCCTGTCTCTTTCTCTCCCTTTATCCCCATGAAATGTAGATGCAAAGATCAGTGATAGAAGCCTACATCTATCTAACACTTTATGGTTACAAAAAGCTTTATAATACTTAATCTCATTCAGGCTTCACAACTGTCCTGTGAAATAGGTAATCCAAGTATTATCCCTCTTTTACAGATGAAGAAACAAGTCTAGAGAGGTTAAGTGATTTGTCTGTGATCACAGGGCTTGTAATAGTAGTAGCAGGACTTTAATCCAGGTTGTCTAATTCCAAATCTAATGCTTTTTCCATTATACTAGGCTACTTCTGAAAACAGGCCTACCTGACCACCAGGAGTCTGTTATAAGCATTCTAAGAGCTAAGTGAAAAGTTAAAGTGTGATGTATTTCTTAGACAAGTCATTCACACTTTTGAGTTACTTTAAACTGATAAGCAAATTACCATCCATAGAAATGGAAATTCGGATTGGGGGAAAGAAGAGGTCCTGTGTATTTAGCCTGGAGAAGATTTAGGAGGTAGGATAATAATAGTATAATTGTGTCCTTATCTGAAGGGCTGTTGAGGGGAAATAGGGATTAGATTTGTTCAGACTGGTCCCAAGTAACAAAACTAGCAACTGATCAAAGTTATGGAGAAGCAGATTTTGGTTTGGTGGAGGAAAACACTTAACAACAATTAAAGCTATCCAAAAGTGGCATGGAGTAGTCTTCCCATCAAGGGAGGCCTTTAAGAAAAAGCCAACTTAACAATTGTAGAGATTTTTATGCAGGCTTGGGTTAGGCTAGATGACCTGAGAACACTTGCAGCTGACATTTTTTGATTCTGTAATTTGAGGATGTAAAAGAGGATTAAAGTCTGAAGCCTGAGTGACTGGGTCACAATGCTTTCCATGATGGTTAGAAAGATGGTCTGTAGAGAAAATTGAAAGAATAAACATGGCCTTTACCATATTGTTTTAGGCAGTGAAAAAACATTCAATTATATCAGAAAGATGTGACCTTAGAGGATTGAATGGGTAGTGAAAGGTCATAGTGTGTCAAACAGAAGTGATCCTGCAGTGGATATAGAAATCACAGAAGATTGCTTAAATTCGAACTGTAGGGGATGTCCATTGACTGAAAAGTATGAAGAACCATGAAAAATTATGTCTTAGAATTACATCATGAGAATTCATGTAGTGATTTCCTAGAGGCAAATGGATAAGGTTGGGAAAAGTGTGTAGTGGAAAGAGCATTGAATTTGGGTTACAAATATGTGTGCGAATCTCAGCTCTGCTACTTGCCACCTCTGTGACCTTAAGCAAGTCACCTAACCTCTTGAGGCCTCAGTTTCTTCAAATATGAAATGAAGGGGTTGAACTAGATTGCCATTTGATAATTATAAAGCCATGGTCTTGTTCATGTATTTAGAGCAGAAAACACCTTTCTGTTAGCTGTGTTTGTCCTGGTTTCTCTGAGTGGTAAATAACAAAATTGGGAAGGCAAAGATGGTCTGATGATAATATTCACAGTTATCATTTCTGATTCTTTTACTTTTGTTTCTGCTTTCTCTGCAGGGGAGTACATCACTTTTTCTAAATAAACAAAGTTTAGATTTGTCAAAGCTAGAACCAAGAAAAATCACCAACATTGTTTTTCTTAATCAATTTTATTAGTGGATATCTAAATAAGTACATTATTATGTCATTGGCACTTGAGTGCTCTTCTTGGTGTGTCTTTGAACATTGATGATGATGAAACCTTGCGAAGTGGGGAACCTGCTGAGAATGGAGCATAGCCTTTGCCCTAGTTTTCTGACTGCTAGCTCTACAGTCATCATGAAGAATGGTAAAGAAAGGTCATCCATGTTTTTATACCTGCTGGAACTTTCAGTCAAAGAGGGGGAAGTACTATCTGTCTCACTATTTAGTCTCTTAATCTCTAAGACTCATTGTGTGCCCTTTCATGGGAATGAATGATTAAAAGTTAATTGTATATGTGAAATGCCAGCAAATTGTTTGGCAGTTTTCTCATGCAAGACGCAGGATATAAAGATTTTCTTTATTGCTGAATTTGCCCTCCAGTAATGAATTACCAGAATGGCAGCCAAATGTCATCAGGTTGAATAGATTCACGGAATCTTTTTAAAAGTTTAAAGGACCCTTAGAGGTCTTCTAGTCTAGAGTTCCAGGCCACAGCTACCTGATAGGTAGCCATCTATCCCCTGCCTGAACATAGGTTGCTTTTTTTTATTTCATGAGACTTATACATTCCATTTTGAGGTAGCTCTGATTATTGGAAAGATTTCCTTATATTAAACTGAAATCTGCCCATTTACCCTAACTTGCTGTACTCTGGAGTTAAATAAAATAAATCTTATTCCTCTAACACAAGACTGACCACTTGAAGACAGCTGTTCTGACTTCCATATGTCTTCTCCAGACTGAATATCCCAACTGTTATTCATGTGGCCTCTATTGTCTCCATTATCCTTAGAACTTTTGTAAATTTTAGGCTTCTTCTGACAAAATGCCATTTGATAATTAAAAAGCCATGGTATTGTTCATATATTTAGAGCAGAAAAAGTACCTTTCTGTTGGCTGTGTCTGTCCTGGTTTCTCGGAGTGATAAATAACAAAATCGGGAAGGCAAAGATTTAATGCCACTTTAGTACAATTAACTTTATTGTTCATAGTGTCACAGATTTAGAGCTTGAAGGATCTTAAAAATGGTATTTGAGATAGGCTTTGATGAATGAATAAGGTATAGAGTATTGGAGATGAGCAAAAATTTCAGGTTAGGTAAAAGTATGACATAGATAGGAATAATGAGGAGGAAGATAACACATAAAATGGGTTTGATATAAGGTGAAGTGGCATCTGTGTAGGAACAAGGCATAAAAGTCAAAAGTCAGGAGCAGAAGTGGGAGATGCATGAGTATTAGTTCCTTAAAGGGTGGTTCTGGGCAGGAACTCACTAGTCAGAGGAGAGGGAGCTGTAGGGAGAGAGTACAAGAAAGGAAGTTGTCTGAGAAAAGGCTGGAGTGGCTGTTTGGAGCTAGATTATAGGGGACCTCCAGTGTGCATGCAGTTATACATTTTGCAGAAGGCAATAGGGTGTCACTAAAAGTTTTTGAGAAATTATATTATTTTGACTGGTGCTATAAAAAATGAATTGGAGGAGGTACCGAATGGAGAAGAGGGTGTAAAGAGGAAGGAAAAGTATGCCAAACACAAAACTTTGAGGTGTCCTTAGGTTTAAGGGTTGAGAGGAAAATAAAGAGTGGTGTGGGGCAGGAGAACCCCCATGATGAGAGTGTAATGCCATAGAAGTCAGGGAAGAAATGGGTTTCAAGAAGAAAAGAATGCTGAACAGAGAGGTCAAGGAAGATGTGGTCAGAAAAAGAAAAAAAAAAGATTTATCAGTAAGGAAGTGAGTAATGCAGAGAGCAGTTTAAGTAGGGTAGTGAGAATGGGAGCCACCAGATTATAAGAGTTTAAACAAGAGAATGCTAAGGAAATTGAACCAGCAAACTTTGAGAGGGTAAGATAAGTTCAGGAGCAGAGTTAGAGTTCATGTCAATGGGCCTCAGTCTTTTCAGTAAGATAAAAGTCATTCTGAGAGTGTGAGGGGGGAAGGATGTTGGGAGCTTGAAAAAAAATGAAGTTTTAGAACAACCATTGTAGGGAATACAATAGAGTCAGTAAGCTAAATAATGAGACATGTGACAGTGAGGGCCCAGTTGTGTTTAGATTACAGAAATTGATAGCGGACACAGTGCATTTTTTGTGCATTATTCTAGCAATATTCATCAAACTTAGGAGCATGGGGGGAAAGGAGGTAAATTGTAGAGTTGCTTGGGATTGAAGATTAGTAGGATAGGGAACTGCTGAAACAGAATAGAGTAAAGAATAGAAGGGCATTGATGAAAATACAGTTTGGATAGGGAGAGAAACGATGCCAGAGCTAACAGACTGGATGAATGAAGAGAAATCAAGAGTCTGAAGGTCTTAAGAGCAAGGCTAAGAGAGGTAATAAGTAGATAACAAGATTTTTTTAAATTAAATTTTCTTTTTTACTCACATGAACTTGACAGACATCCACAAATACAAAAATTTCCTGATACAAACAATAGATAAAGGGTTTTTTATTTTAATAGCACCACCATTCTATTACACAGCTTGGTAAAACATATATATATTACATTTAATATGGTGGTTCCAACTCTACCCTCCTTGTTTCTCTCCCCTTCTGGACTTCCTTCTACTCTCTTCTGTATACTTTTAAGTGGTGTTTTTGTTTTTGTTTTAGGAAATGAAAATCTTTTCTTATTTTTTGTAGTGATCTCTCCCCCCTCCACAGACACATACAGAAGTCCATCCTTGTAACAGATTAATCTAGTCAAGCAAAACAAGTGTACACGTTGTATCTGAAAATTTATGTTTCATTCCATACCTCTAGTCCATCATCTCTCTGCCAAAAGGTGGGAAGCATGATTCATCATCTCGTTTTTGGAGTCGTGATTTGTCATTGCATTGCTCATAGTTCTTAAATCTTTCACATTTGTTTGTAATGCTGTGGGTCCTGTGTGCATTGTTCTCCTGGTTTTTCTAAATTCACTGAACTATAGGAGATTGTGGTCAGAGGAAGCAGTTTCACGGGTCAAGCTCTTAGAGTTTCAAATGATGAGGAGTTCTAAGATACGATCATCCTGGTGAATAACTGAAGTAGAGTAGAGGTAGAGATGGTAAGGTCTGGAATTTAAGACCCTGAAAAAACAGTGTTAGAATGGTCATCAACATGAGTACTGAGGTCTTAAGATGACGGCAAGGGAAAGGGTTGAGAGGAAGACTGAGCCAGCCAGAGTCAAGGACAAAGCTTATAAATGAATAGGAAGGTGGTGACGCAATTAAACAGCATGAATTTCAAAGGAGAAATGGAAGAGATTGACATTAATTGGAGAACCAAGGGTCTGAAAGTAGGAATGTGGAACAAGAAGTGTGGTGATAGCGTTGTTCTATATAAGGCAGGGGGAGTGGGAAAAGGAACTGCCATCTTTACAGGGGCATCCAGATGTGTGACATCCCCAAGAGAAAGTGTCAGTAAATGCAGAGATGTGGAAGCAGTATAAAAGTGACCAGGATGAAGTGAAGTGTCACAATGAAATAGGGGTCCTAGTGGACAAGGAAGGATAGAGATTGGGAGGAGAAGGATGTGAGATGGAGAAGGATGATGCTTCCAGAAGAGGTTGTTAAGGTTAATTGAATTTTCTTTTGTGGAGTCCATGTCACACAATGGGCTCATATTGAGGGTGTGGTCCTTTAAAATATCCAAATATTTTTCTCAAAAATGCCCTTCTGGTCACCCTTTCCTATATAGTTTGTTTTTTTTTAACCCTGTTCAGAGCTTTAGATTTATCTCTTTTAAATTTTATCTTATTAGATGTGGTCAACTGTTTCAGACTGTTAGGATCTTTTTTGATATAGATTTTTTCTTGCGGATTGCTAGGTGTTCTTCCTATCTTTGTGTTGTCTGTAAATTTGATAGGCTTTATTATATACAAGTTTATTATCCAAAATATAAGTTTATT
>CM053582.1:168480876-168517952 GCA_028627135.1 Pseudochirops cupreus | reverse complement strand
ATATATATATATATATATATATATATATATATATATATATATATATATATATATATATATATATATATATATATATATATATATATATATATATATATAAAATATTCCTTTGACTAATAGCTCAAAAATTTTCTCTTCTACAGATTACCTTGCAAATCATGGGCGGTTGAATGAGTCTGAAGCAAGGCGAAAATTCTGGCAAATCCTGTCTGCAGTAGATTACTGTCATAGTCGGAAGATTGTACACCGTGACCTCAAGGCTGAAAATTTGCTGCTAGATAACAACATGAATATCAAAATAGCAGGTAACCAGACTGTGCTCTAAACAATATAAAATTCTACCCACAGTAGTTCATGTTTGCTGTGATAGATCAGTAATTGTAGAGGAAAGTAGTCTGTTTCATGACCAAAAACGGTAAGCAAACAGATTCTAAGCATATTTTCCTTATTCATACTTGGCATTTTGTATAATTAAAAGCAAGGAAAACATAATTTTGTTGTTAACATAAATGGTAGTGTTCTAGAAGCAAGAGTTTGGGTAATCTCCTTCCCATTGTGGGTATATTCTTGAAAGAGAGATAGTATTTTTTCTATACGCATCAAATGTTGCAGTCACTTAGAAAGGAGATAGGAACAGTCCTGAATATCTCTATCACCAGTACTTTTAGTTGTGTGATACTATAACTTGACTGATTGCCGGAAAGATATGTCAGATGAGAGGTGAAGGTGGAAAAATGAGATGAGAAAAGCAGCTTTTAGAAACATCACGCCTTGTCTCAATCTCTAATAATGTTCTGCTTTTTATGATATTGACATCAAAGATTTGGACTAAGTGATCTCTCTAGGTTTCCTTCTAGCATTAATATTCTGGAATGCTAGAATTTTTGCTTTTGCCAAGTCTAGTGAGAAGAAAAGATTACGGTTGAAAAATACTTAAAAATTTATATAAGCATGAGTTATGACCACAGACAAGTCATTTAGCTGTGCATAATTATCCTGTATATAAAATGGAGATAATACATGAAATACCCATCTCACAGGATTGTTGTGGGATTCAAATGAAATAATGTCTATAAAGTGCATGGTCAACCTTAAAGCATTAAAGAGCTGTTAGGTTTTACTGTGTTATTGAAAATAATTTCTAAGGTCCTTTCCAACTCTAAAATGCTTCATTTCTATCAAGTACAAATTAATTTCATGCAATGTTATCTTTATATGTCCCCCAGAATCTAATACAATTTTTTTTTGCAAATTGGGAAGGCAGGGTGCTTGATTGCATGAATGAATGCATTCCGACCAATTATGTAAGCTGAAGTGATGAGGCAAAGGAGGAATCAGCTAGGTTGGGGTTAATCAAAAATGACTTTCTGGAAGAGGTGTGTTTTCTGGGTTGGGTTTTGAAGGACATGAGGGGCATGAGGGAATAGTTGTAAAAGCTTATAAAATTATTAAGTATTGTGATCCTATGGAATGTCAGAGAAGCAGAGGAAAATATCCAGGCAAAAGAGAAAGATAAAGGGCAAGTAGATTAAATACCTGTTGTAAGAACCACTAGATCCATTGGATGAGTATGACCGAGAAAGAATTACATTAGACAACTGTATTCATTTATGTTTGTCCATCAGATGTTTTTTGAATGCTTACTGTGTATGTGGGGCGATGTTCTAGGCCCTGTGGGGGATACAAAGAATGAATAGTCATAGAATCTCAAGTGGGAAGAGAATTCTAGTCTGGCCCATACCCCAAATCATCTCTTACTAGTTATTTTCCAGTCTTTATTTGAGGACCTCCAATAAAGAGAAACATCTCTTCCCTCTACTCAATAAAACCCATTTGGGGAGCTTTGTTAGGAAATTTTTCTTTATGTTATCTGTCTCCTGCTACTTTCACCCATTGCTACTCATTCTGCCATGTGGGGCCTGGTAGAATAGGTCCTCAATTTCTTAAAAGACAGATAACATACTCTTCATAAGTCTTCTAGAACTTCTCCAAGTCAGATATTTCCAGCTCCTTCAAATTAGTTTCATGAAATAATCTCCAGTCCTTTCACAATCCTGGTCACCATTTTCTGAAAGGATTCAGTTTGTCAATGTCCTTCCCAAAGTGTAGCTCCTAGAACTGGACACAGTATTCCAGATGCAGTCTAATATGGGCAGAATACACTGGGACTTAATGTCTTCTTCCTTCTAGACACTATTACTTTGTTAATTTGGCCTGAGGTAAAAAAAATTAGCTTTTGTGGCTGCCATATCATGTTATTGATTCATAATTGAGTTTTTGGTCCTCAAACTATTGGGTAGCTGTGCCTCCCCATTTTGGACTTAGGTAATTCTTTTTTTTTTTTTGCCCAAGTATAGAACTCACCATTTATCCTTACTACTATATATTTGACCCATTGTTCTATAATGACTTCTCTTTAAATCTTGTTATTCAACTCGTTCCAGAGCCACCTAAGTGTATTATCATCTAGCTCATATTTCACCATCTTCTCCACAAGGATTGATAAGAGACTTTGTCATCTGCTTTATTGAAGTCTGGGTATACTAAATTAAGAGTATTTTCCTTATCTAACAATCTAGTAAGCCTATAAAAAAAATCTATAATTTTAGTCAGGTTTGACCTGTTTCTGATATAGCTTCCTCCATGAGATCTTGGTCCCTAGTGTCATGCAGCTTCTCTTCTAATAGGAAAGGTAAAACATACACCAGTAACTTTAATTCCAGGTGTAACCTAAAGATAGGGAAAGTACAAGAGTAGAACAAAGTGCTATTATATTAGTTCAACACAACTCAGTTTAACCAATTAAGGGCTCACTATCTTGCTCTCAAAGAGCTTATAAGATATTAGGGACCAAACCCAAAAAATTATGATTCAAGAAAACATTCATGGGTGCAGTGGAGAAGTCTAGGTAAAGTGCTATGAGAAATTGAAGTAGGAAAAGATCATTTCAGCTGACGAGGAAGACTTTATGGAGGAGTTGGCACTTAAATTGGACTTTAAAGGAAGGCTAGAGAAGGAGTATATTCCAGACATGAAGACGAGAGAAAAGGATAAATATGGGAGATGGAGAACAGTCATATAGTGTGTCAAGAAGAGTATTTTAAGATCAGAGAGGTAGTTGGAGCTAGACTGTAGAGAGTCTTGAATGCTAGCACCCAAAGTTTATACTTAATTCAGATGACTGGTTGTTGTCCTTTGTGCTCAAAGAGGACCAAAATGATATCACTATGTCAGGGTCAAGGTATAATGTATCCGACTGTGGCTGATCAGACCGATATGAACTTGGAAGGCCCTACCACAGGCTAGGCACAGATAGTCCATATGAACATTTGGAGTGAAAATGTCTCTAAATTTGTACACCTCACATTTCTTTTGAGGTACTGCAGTTCTACCTTGCTCACAGAGCACAGTGTCTTCTTTGATGTGGGTACACAATGCTGGGAAGTCCTTTTCCTTATCTCCCATGCCTCACAATCACTTCCAAAGTCCTTCAGAGAGATCTTGAGAGTCTCCATGTATCACTTCTTCTGACCTCCATGTGAGCATTTGCCTTGTGTGAGTTCTGCATAAAATTGTCTTTTAGGAAAATGTACATTTGGCATTCGAACAACGTGGCCAGACCTTCAGAGTTGCACTCTCTGGAGTAGAATTTGAATGCTTGTTATTCAACTCTTATTCAGTACTTTGGCGCAGTATACTTTCCAGGGATGCACACCTAGATGATGAGATTAATACACACATTGCCAGAGCTAGCTCAGTGTTTGGGAGGCTCCAAAGGAAGTGTGGGAGAGAAGAGATATTAGGCTGCCAACCAAACTGAAGGTTTACAGAGTCATTGTTGTATGCCAAATGAAACCTGGACAGTATGCCAGCGTCATGCCAGGAAACTGAATTGCTTCCATTTAAATTGTCTTAGGAAGATTCTGGTAAGATACATATTGGTTAAAATAAGATACCTGACACTGAGGTACTTTCTGAAGCTGAACTGCCAGGTATTCAAACTCTAATTCAGATTGTAACAAAAAGGCACTCTGAAAGAAGAGGGGCATGATCAGAGTGTTTAGGACGATTATTTAGGCAAGGAGGTTGAAGGATAAGATCGGAGACACCTTTTACTAAGCAAATGCTTAGAAAACCTTAAGATTGGACAACCTGAAGGAAGGTATAATAGTTAAGAAACTATTGTAATCCAATCAAGTATAGTTGAAGGCCTGTACAAGGGTGGTTGGAGTAGGAATGGGAAAAGGAAGGTGACTCAGATTGAAAAAGATGACAAAAAACAAAAATGTGAATGTTAAAGAGGCTTTAGGAAGATACTAATTAACTGGGTAGAGCTGTGAACTGATTTAACTATTATAGAAAATGACTAGGAATTATACTAAAAATCACTGAAAGTACCATTGATTAAGCACATAACCCAGTGAATTCAAAGCAAGAGGAAAAAGGTCTCATATGTTTAAAAATATTTATAGCAGTGCTCTTCACAATAGGAAACTGAAGGAAAACAGCTGCCTATCATTTGGGGAATGACTAAACAAATTGTGATATACCAATAAATGTAAAGGCACACATAATGAAAGATATGGAAAACTGAACTAGCTAATATTTAATTGTGGTTTCACAAAACTGACTGTGAAGTAAGCTTTCTGTTCTCAGAGGAGAGGTGTGATGAACTTTAGGGAGTCGAGGCCATAGGCTCAGTTCCCATCATAGACAATGACTAGCTCAGTGATCGCTCATGGACAAAGTTACTTCACCTTTCAAAACCTTATTCCTCACGTGTAAAGTGAGGATCATAATGTACTACCTTCTTCATAGGCTTCTCTGAGGCAATTGCTTAGAAAACCTTAAGGCATTATATAAATAATGATGTGTTTGTATTTGAATGCAACTTCCTTGAATTGAGGATTTGGGGTATATCTGGACTTTATTAACACAACCCTTGAAGGAAATGAGAAATGTTTCAGAAATATGTATTGTGACACTGCATATATTTAAAGCAAATCAGTTTTTTTCTGGGATGATAAATGTATTTAGTAAGACATAAGCCACACAATTACACTGGTCCATGAATCAGAGGTCTCCTCTTGTAAATCCAAGGAAAGTCTTGGTGGGAGATGGGGAGATGATTCCTATTGTCTATGATTTAGCCATTGTCTTCTAAGAAGGAGCAGACAGATTTTTCTTTGTTAAATAGTTTCAGGTGGTACTTTGTGCCATCCAGAACCAGAAGGGAAAGAAGGGAAAGAAAGGGCAGAATGCTTCACACAAAGCATAGTGGAAAGCTGGTTCAAGAAGGACTCTACTACATGACTGATACTTTTTTGAGAAATTTGATTTCTCTTGACAGCATAGACTATGAGCCCACTCTTAGATAAAATGCTGGTAGCTGTCATCTGGACCCAGTGACATTTTATTGACTTCTTGCTGTGGTGTTTTAACCAAATGTAGCATGAACTTGGAGTCAGCAAATACTGAAATGCTTTGTCTTCGTCTCTGAAACTTGCACAGTACTAGCAGCATATATTTTTGCATTTTCCATATTCAGATAACATTTCTATGCTATTGCCAGCCTATGCTTCTCGTCTTTAATTTGAGGAAAATGTTCATTTGCTTCTAAATACATTGAACTTGCTGACCCAGGAAGCAGACTGTCCTGTATCACTCATCCACCATTAGGGTCCCATTCTGTCTTGACCAGGACTTTTTTCTCTAACCTCCTGTTAGGTAAAAAGTGAGTGATGTTTTAAAGTAGACTTGCGGCTGACTTTTTCTTGTTGGTGACCATCAAAATATGATTTCATCGATGTCCATGCTGGCCGATCAGTATTCAGTCCTTGGAGTGTGGTCAGTATTGCCTCTTCCACTCTTCTACCTTTCATTCATCATCCTTTGTCTCTTCCTAATTGTCCCCCTCATTCCTATCACCATAATAACAAAAGATGAATGAATCTGTGTTGGACAAGGCTAGCTGAATATTAAATGAAAGTATGAATTAACCCTAAAGACTATTTTGTAGGAGAATTTAAAAATCTATACAATAGAAACTATATCACATTGTTGAGTGTGTGTGTGTGTGTGTATATATATATATGAAAAATTCCATTGGCTATGTTGATTCTTTGAAATAATTTATATCTCCTTGAAAACTGATTTATGATCATTTTGGTTTTTAATATTTTAAATAGTATGAACCCACTAAACTTAAGCTTTTTTTAGATTTTGTGTCTTGCAGATAAGAATTTTCAAAGAATTATTTTATAATATAATTTTTGCATGTAAACCATATGAGAACTCTTCAGCAGCCTTTTCACAGGCAGCTTTTAATGTAAAAATCTTGATTATTCCCTTTTTCAAATGAAAGGGCATTGTGGAGCTCTTGAGCTTCATTAGGTAATAATCAGTGGGATCAGACAAATCAGTTATCAAATATCTGAGCATGTACTGTGTGTAAGGCATTATTGAAACAATTTCTTTGTGCCTGCATGAGAATTTGACATCAGGAGTCCTATATTATTTAAATCTTATAATAATAGCATCTTTATGGCTTCCAAAAGAGATTTCAAAATGCAGAGCACCAAAATAACAAGAATCTAACCTTATATTCTGGTAATACCTAATATGATCAAATGTGATAATATTTGTAGACAGGATTTACAACATTTTGTATATGATAGACTATAGTGGCCCGTGGTGGCCACTATATAAATGCTTATTCCCTTCACTTCCTGAATACTTCATATTTACCATCAATTTGGTAGCTCGTGTTTACTAGTTACCTTCGCAGAGTGGTGTACACGTACTGTCTCATTCAATCCTCACAGTGTCCCCAAGAGAGAGTAAATAATAGTTGGAATTTATACAGTTCTTAAAGTGATGCTTTTTTAATAATCTTATAAGGTAGATAGTATGTCTTGCTGTATCTATTATACATATGAGGGAGCTCACACCTAGAAAGGTTACTTGACTTGCCACACAATTAGTATGTAGCACAGTCAGAACTTTAGCCCTGCTCTTCTTATTCCAAGCCCCATTCCAGTGTGCAAGGCTGCCTCTCTTGATTCCGTAGTGCTTGTCTGGTTGACTGACTTGTTCAGGGAAGTAAGCAAATGAGGCCAAATGAGTTTAATCTTCATGTAGTCTGGAGCTATTATTTCCGCTGTAACAGATTGCAGCACTGACCTAATCTTCTAAAGGTCACCCAGGGGAAAACCAGTGAGTATGGATGGGATGGATCATGGCAAATTTGTATTATTCTTAGAGGGGAAAAGTGTGTGTGTGTGTGTGTGTGTGTGTGTGTGTGTGTGTGTGTGTGGATGGATAGATAGATATAGATATAGATATAGATATAGATAGATACAGATCTCTGTGTGTGTGTGTGGGTGTGTGTGGGTGTGTGTGTATTAACTAGGACAGCTAAGTAACCAGTGAACAGAGTGCCTGGCCTGCAGTCAGGACAACTCATCTTCCTGCGTTCAAATCTGGCCTGGAACACTTACTAGCTGTGTGACCCTGAGCAAGTCATTTAACCCTGTTTGCCTCAGTTTTCTCATCTGTAAAATGGGCTGGAGAAGGAAGTAGCAATCACTGCATTCTTTGACAAGAAAAACCAAAACGAGGTTACAAAGAGTCAACCATGAGTAAAAAAATCACTAAACAACATTATATATTAGTGATCTTTGATTTTTCTTTAAATTTTTTGTATTCTGAACATATACCAAAAAGAGCATTTCCATACTCACAACAGAACACAGAGGATTGTATATGAAATCATGAATCTCCATTTCATAACACTTGCTTTTTAAATGTATACACATGTATATGTACGTATCTATATAATCTGCATATTATTTTCAAAACTGCTCTGTTTATCTATGCTTCCTTCTGTTTTCTTCTATGCATTTTTTAAAATTGTTAAACAATGCCTCACTTTTTTTGGCACTGACACTTCTCCTACCCAATTATAAACCAAAGGAAAAAAAGATTTAAAAAAACAACAACAATTTTGTAATAACATAGCCAGGCAAAACAAATCTATCCTGTGTGTGAGTGCCTGCATACGTGTGTGAGAGCATGCTGGAGCATCTTGTCTTTCCTCTCTTTGTCAGGATGTCCTCTGGACATTTGGTCATTCATTCCATTGATCAGAGTTCTTGAGTGTTTCAAAGTTATTTATTGTTACAGTGTTACTGTCCTCATATAAATTGTTCTTTTGGTTCTGCTTACTTTACTCTGTATCAGTAGATGCTACCCAGGAATCTCTGTAATTATCTTTTTTTGAAATTTCTTCTAGCGCGTCATTAATGTTCTGTTACATTTATATACCATGATTAGTTTAGCCATTTTCCAGGTGTCTGAGATGCACCAGAGTATAATACCTTGAATTCTAGTTCTTGTTTTTCTCCACCCACATCCCACCTCTTAATTCTGAATTTAAGGTCAGGAAGGTTTTTTCCTTGCAGTTATTTCCCCCCCCCCCCCAAAGGAGACCCCCTCCCCATTCTTACTTGTTTTCCTATTGAGTTAGATGTGTTTCTGCACCCAACCTGTGTGTTTGTGTTTGACTCTCTTTTGTCTGGTTCCAAAACAAATTCCCACATTAGCCGTGTTCCTTTCCCTCCTCTCCCCCCAAAAAAAAGAAAAAAGGAAAAGAAAATATACTTCTGTCTGCACTTTCCATCAGTTCTCTATCTGGAGGTGGATAACATGTTTCATCATGAGTCTTTGGGAATTGTGGTTGATCATTATGTTGCTCAGAGTTCCTAAATCTTTCAGAGTTGACTATCTTACAATACTGTTGTTTTTATAAATTTTCTACTTATTCTGTTGTCATCACTTTGCTTTGCATCACTTCATACAAGTCTTTGCATGTTTTTCCAAAACCATCCTTTTCATCCTCTCTGATAGTACAGCTTCAGTACACTTTGAAGACATTAAGGTTCTGTATAGATGCTTGTTTTTTCTCACGTGTTTGAATGTTTAGCATCCCATCAAACGGCTCCTTCCTTTTGCTATAATAAATTCACCTTTGTAGGTTTTTCTGGGCTCTTATGTTTCTATTTTAAAGATACTAGTCCAGTCTGATTATTTAATTTTTTAAAAAATGCTTAAAAGGCATTCCATTAAAGATCTGTTTTTAGTCCCCTGTAGAATTATACTCACTTTTGAAGGATGTTATTCCTAGTTGTAAGCTTACTTCTTTTGGCTTATAGAATATTGTATTCCAAGATCTCCCATAATTTATAGTTAGCAATTCTTGTGTGATCTTGTGTGATTCTTGTATGATCTTGCTTGTAGTTCCTTGGTCCTTTCTGGGAATTGGAGTGAGGAGAGACTTGAGGTCGGCAGATCAAGAAGCAAGTTACTGCAGTAGTCCAGGTGTGAGGTAATGAAGGCCTACACCAGAGTGGTGGCAGCGTCAGAGGAGAGAAGGGGACGTATTTGAGAGATATTGCAAAGGTGAAATTGACAGGCCTTGGATTGGGGAAGAAGGGAGGGAAGAGAGTGGAGCGTCCTAGAATTATTCCTGGGTTGCAAGCCTGGGATTGGGAGGATAATGTTGCTTTCTACAATAATAGGGAAGATAGGCGAGAGGACAGGTTTAAAAGGAAAGAAGATGAGTTCCGTTTTGGACGTGCAGAGTTTAAGATATCTACAAGGCATTTGGAAATTTGAGATTGGAGATCAGCAGAGGGACTAGGGCAGGATAGGTAGATTTGAAAATCATTAGCATAGAGATAGTAATTAAATCCATGGGAGCTGATGAGATCATCAAGTGAAGTAATAGGGAGAGAGAAGGGAAGAGGGCCCATGCAGAGCCTTGAAGAATACCTCCAGTTAGAGGACTTGATATGAATGAAGATCCAGCAAAAGAAACTGAGACAGTGGCCCTACAGTTCCAGGCAAATGGATAGGAAAAGAACCAGGAGAGAATGATGTCCCAAAAACCTAGCAAGAAGAGAATATTTAGGAGGAGAGGATGATCAACAAGGTCAAGTCTTCAAAGAGGCTGATGAGAATGATTGAGAAAAAGCCATTGGATTTAAAGTCATTAGTCGTGAGTCATTCCAGAGAGCATAGTTTCGTTGGAATGATAAGGTCAGAAGCCAGATTGTAAAGGGTCAGGAAGAGAAAGAAGAGAAATTGGAGGAACCTCTTGCAGATGGCCTTTCTAGGAGTTCAGCTACAGAGGGCAGAAGAGATATTGGATGGTCATTAGTAGGGATGGAAGGATCAAGTGAGGGTTTATTTTTGGTTTGGTTTGGTTTTTTGAAGTGGAAGAAACATGTATTTGTAGGCAGTAGGAAAGGAGCCAATAGATGGAGAAATTGAAAATAAGTGAGAAAGTGGGTATGACAGAGGTGTCAGTCTCTTGGAGGAAATGGATGGAATGGGGTCATTTGAATGAGTAGAGGGGTTAGCCTTGGTAAGGAGTAAGGCCATTTCATCATGTGAGACAAAGGTGAAGGAAGAGAAAGCGTCAGAAGGCACATGAGTGATAGGAGATGAGGAGAAGAGGGCTCATGGCAAATAGTCCCCTTTTTTCTGTAAAATAGAAGACAAGGTTCTGATGAGAGGGGGGCGGTAGGAGAGAGGTAGGAGGTTTGAGGAAGGAGGAGAAGGTTTGAAATAACCATTATGGAGACTGAAATGGTAAATTGATAAGGGAGGGGTAGTAGGATTACCCAACAGCAGTGAGGGCGCAGTTGAGGTTGTACAACATAAATTTGTGGTGGACGCAGTCAGAATGGTGGCCTGATATTTGCCTTCATTCAGCAGCACAGGTGTAGGAGCAGAGGCAGTGAATGGTGGGAATGGTCCAAGGCTGAGACTTGCCTGGGCTGATTTCCTACGAATTTTTTTTCAGAGGTTGAGGTTTCGGTAAGTATAAGAGCCCTAGAGAGAGACTGTTCTGTTTTCTTTGGGTTTTGGTTTTGTTTTGTTTGTCATGCTGAAAGAATGTTGATAGTCTTCATTGATCTGACAAATCCAGGGTATGTGTGGAGGGCTAGTTCAAACCTAATTATTTCCACACAGATAGCAAATTTTGCAAAGAGAAAAAAGTTGCTTTATGGCTACTAAAGTACCATCAAAGTAGCACTAGTAAGCCAGTAACAGGTGAATAAAAATTATGTCAAAAGTTAATTGAAAATTCTGTGGCACAGATTTTGTGACATAGATACAGGACAGGTAGAATGACTGAGGGGTGTATTATAGGTTATCTGAGAACTTCAGTAGTTAGAGTGCTGGGCATAAAGTCAGGAAAATTTGAGTTCAAATTTGGCCTTAGGTCCTTACAATTTGCTTAACCTGGGACAAGTCGTTTAACTTCAATCTGCCTCAGTTTACTCAATTGCAAAATGGCAATAATAATAGGACGTACCCCACCCCAAAGGTTGTTTTGAGGCTCAAATGAGCTAATAGTTGTAAAGTATATAGCCGTACTCTTGGCACATAGGAATCACTTAATAAAAATGCTTGCTTAAAAAAAAAGTTTACGAAAGCTCTTTACTCAGAATAAGTTGCCTCATCTATGTAATGAGATTGCCAAGATCACAGGTGTCCAAACAGGTGGATCATTCAATTGCAAAGCAAATTACAGGTTACATCCCAGTCTCACTTAGGTGGAAACTGTGGGTTTTGTCTCCATCGTAGCCTCGCCTACCTTTATTGGCACCTATGTGGCACAGTGCATAGATAGAGAGCTGGATCTGGTATCCAAAGATCCAAGTTCAAATCCTGGCTCAGACACCTTAATAGTTGGATGACTGTGGGCAAATCACTTGACCTCTCTCAGCTTCAGTTTTCTCATATGTGAGATGGGGATAATGATAGCACCTGCCCTCATAGGGTTGTTGTGAGGCTCAAGGATGCCAAGGGCTTTGCAGGCCTTAAAGGGTTGTGCGGATTCTGGCAGTTATTATTGTCCATCTTGTTGCCGTTGCCCTCATCCTCTCCCAGCACTCTAGTCTTTATTTCTACTATGCAGGCTTCCATCTTTCTCCATTCTAAGACAAGCGTTGGACCCTTAGGGCATTTAGTAACAGCTGCCCACAGCAGCAAAAAGGCAGGTACAGGGAAAACTCCATTTTTACCCCCTTTGCCCCCAGATCACCTCATAACTGAAGCAGGCTGAATGTAGGCTCTGTGCTAAGGGGGAGTCCCCACTGCTTTTTATTTTAGTCAGAACAGAGTGGATGAACAGACATGGATCAGTTGTGTTCTGAATCACAGATATTATATTATTCCCACCCCTCCACACACACACCCAAAAAAACCGCACCCTTATTCCAGATGACCTTGTTACTCTGAAGAACACTACCACCCTTCCATGTACCCAAGTATGGAGTCATACTCCCATTTCTTCCCTCCCCTGCCCTTCAGTCTAATCCGTTACCAAAGCTTGTCCATTTTATCTTTACATCTCTCACATCTGTCTTAACAAGTGCACAGTCCATTGGGCTCACAGCGTAAGCATTGGCCTGGACTCCTCACTACCTGTGACCAATCTGTTGCCAAGCCTGTCAGTTTCACCTTTGTAGCATCTCTTGAATATGCCCCCTTCTCTGCTCTGATGCTGACACCACTCTGGTACAGGCCCTCATCACCTCACCCCTGAATTACTTCAAGAACCTGCTGGCGCATCTGGCTGCCTCAAGTCTCCCCCCATGCCAGTCTGTCCTCCATTCAGTCACCAAAGAGCACTCACACACACACTCACACACTCCTCCCACTCCCACTCATTACTTTCCAGTGGCTTTCTGCCATCTCCAGGATGAAATATAAAGCCATTTATAACCAAGCTGCCTTCTGCCTTTCCAGTTTTCTTACACCTTACTTCCTGACTCGATCCAGTGGCCTCCTGGCTGTTCCCTATGCCTGTAATGCACCCCCCTCCTCACCTGTACCTGCTATCTTCCTTCAAGTTCCATTGAAAATTCCGTCTTCTATAGGAAGTCTCTTCCTAACCCCCCTAATTCTGCCGTCTTCCCTCCTTTAGTTATTTTCTGTTTGTCCTGTATAGAGGTTGTTTGTGTGATGTCTCCCCCATTGGATTGGGAGCTCCTCGTGGGCAGAGACTGTCTTCTGCTTCTTTTCATATCCCTAGTACTTAGCACAGTGCCTGGCATCTGCCGTAGAGATGGTAAATACCTGAGGAAATCTAACTATATGTATGTTTCTGATTACTTTTTTTTTCTCTGCCTTTTGGAGGGGGGAAGGTAGGGCAATTGGGGTTAAGTGACTTGCCCAAGGTCACATGGCTAGTTTTGTGTTAAGTGTCTGAAGTGGGATTTGAACTCAGGCCCTCTTGACTCCAGGGGCAGTGCTCTATTCACTGTGCCACCTAGCCGCCCCTCTGATTACTTTCCAATAACTAAATGCTATTTCTAGGAATTATCTATTATCACATTTTGTATGATAATCAAAAGTGCATTTTCAGTTACTGACTGGTAATAAATACAACCTTCATGGCTATTTTATGGCCTAGCTTTGCTTCCTTTTACACTTGATGTACTGTTTACCTTTAGGAATAATGTGTTAGTCATAAATGAAACAAATGGGGCAGCTAGGTGGCGCAGTGAATACAGTACCAGCCTTGGAGTCAGGAGGACCTGAGTTCAAATCCGGCCTCAGACACTTAACACCCAAAAAAAAATTAGCCATGTGACCTTGGGCAAGTCACTTAACCCCAATTGCCCTCCCCCCCAAAAAAAACCATAAATGAAACAAATGATCTAGTTTCATATTAGAAAATGAAAGAGCTATTTCCTTAGCCAGTCTATGCATTGATGCTTCCTGAAGAGATTGTTTAGGATTAACTATTTATTAGTAGGAATGTCCCATCATATCTGTGCCAGAGAAAAAGCATACTATAGAAGGCCCCACCACAAAGAAACACGGTGTAGGACTTTCTATGCAGTAAAGCAAATGTTCTTCCCTATGTACTTGAATCTCCCTTTGTTTTCCCCCTCACTCACTTAAAGAAATACAAGGTGTGGGCCATAAAATGGTGCCAGGATCTTCATCAAGGGAGCCAGCTGTGGATCAAAACTAGGTTGCTCCAGCTGTAGGTTCTTCCCTCACTATTCCCTCACTTCTTTTGCCCATGAAGTGTTTTTATGAGAGCCTACTGAGGTAGAAGAACCAATCTTTCATTCCTAGAGGAACCTTTCCTATATAGTCTTTACTCAAAGTCAGCTGTCAATAGAGTCAAGATGGGCCTGTCAGACTGGCAAACACCTCACCATTGTTAGAAGGGTAGAATAAAAAGTGACTGTTGTAAATGGCACCATCCATACCTAGAAGGGAGCAGTCTCTCTTCCTTTTGGTGGGGGAAAGGGATGTTAAAAATAAGACCTTCATTGTGCTATGTACTTATACAGGAAGTTTAACTGATTAACCTTGGCTTTCAGGCATTGATGTCAATGGCTTAGTTCCTTTGAAGAGCTTTTCAAATGTTTGGCTAGAATCCTCAACTTGATGAGTGTGTAAGAAATCATCTTGTGATTGAGCTGTGGAATGAGAGCCAGCTTGGAAGGGGCCCAACTCACTCTCCTCACGTACTTTCCTTTAAAGTGATTCACTACTCTAATGCTAGCTGTGTCTGTACTATAAGTACACGAATCGCAGAGTTTACAAGTTTTGCTTTCCTGGCATTGGGTGAAATTTAAAAATTGCTCTTTTACAACTACTTTGGATATCTTGTCCCTGACTAAAGTACTATTGTTGTTTTTTTTCCAGATAATTTAGACTTTGGCTGTTAACTTTGCAACTTGGATTGTAGTATAACCAGAATAGGTGGTTAGTCACATAGTAAGGCTTTAGAAGTATGGTGTAGATAAGGTTTTTCTAACAACTTTGGAAATCTATGTGTTGAGCTAGCAAGATAAACTTGTGAAATAATGATTTTTTAAAAAATTTTCCCTTATTGTGGTTTTTCTCTTATTGTTTCTCATATTGTGGTAGCCCTCCTTCCTTTCCTCTCTCCAGTACATTTAGTGGCTGCAATACATCTAGCTGCCCAGGACCAACCGAGTGGTTTGTGTTTTTTGGTATCTTCCTTCTCTTTCCATTCTTTCACATTTCCTGTTTCTCTGCTATGTCCTGTTTAATCAGGGATTTGATCTTGTCAAGGTAATAGTAGGTGATAATGAATTAATTAGGGGACCCAACAAGTGCTAAACACTTAAAAATGTTTTGTTAGTTTTGTTTTTTTTTTAATTCAGGGCAAATGTACCAGTCTCTGGAAGGTTCTTGGGCATAATAGAAATATCAGACATTGGGGATCTGCTTAGGTTGGCATCTAGTAAAGCAGTGGTGTCTAAACTCTTTAATTACTCACCACTCTCAGTAAACCATTTTTGAGTATGTACCCTTCAATATGTGCATATTTATATATTTTAAAATTATATGCATGTACTTCTTTACTTATGATTATATATTTTGTAAAATATTCACAAAAAAATTTTTTTAAAGGGTGGACAAGGGTTTGAAAGGGAGTAAGAGCTGAGGAAGGGAGAACAGTTAGAAGGTTACTGCCGTAGTCAGGTGAGACATGATGTAAGCCTAGACTGGGAAGTGGCCATCTGAGTGGAAGGAAGGGGACAGATGGGACATCTGGAGGTAGAAACAACAACTGACTATGGATACAGAGGCAGGAAGAGTGAGAAGTTGAGGATGACCCCAAAGTTGTGAACCTACGTTACTAGAGGGATGGCAATACCGCCCTCAACACAAATTGGAAAGTTCTGAAGAAGGATGGCCTTGGAAGAAGAGATCAGGTAGTGAGTTTTGTGATCTGTTACAACCCATCCACGCCTGCTCCTCTCTTGTGCCAACTCACTCTGTTCCGTTTAGAATGAAAAAGAGGAAGGCAGGCTTCTTTCTTACTGGTCACTGCTCCTCAAAGGGACTGACATGAAGGGATCTGAGAGACAGAGAATGGGTATGTTTGGAGGAGGACAGACTCTTCCCTGTGTAGCTGTTGCTTTACAAATAGAGGAGCAGATAGGTTATAACTGCCTTGAGGAACCTCTTTTTGGCTCAGAAGGGGGAATTTGATAGTTTGCGCAACTGTGGGAGAGGGTGGAAAATGGGGAAGTCTTGGGAGATAAGGGGAGGTATAGTTGTATTGAGGATAAGACCCACAATTGGCTATCCGACCTAGCACCCACAAGAATCTTCAAAGAGAGAAATCATTATGGAGACGTTGCCCCCTTTCTCATTCCCACCAGCAATAATTGCTCACCAAATATCGCCAACTCTCAGATAGGCACAAGAACCCTGGGAGTGGAAATACCTCCCAGACTACTGGGCTTCTAACCCAGGCCTCCCAGAAGTCATTCAGGGAAGCAACCCCTACCAGCTGCCACACACAGGTTGGCAGACAAGCCAACCTAGCTAAAGCAGCAAGACCACCCTGAGGGAGAAAGAGTTGGCAGCATGTGTCAGGCAAGTCAGACCCCCACCACCACCTTGACCACCATCTCCCCTCAGATCCTGATGGAGACCACCCAGGACCTTGGACCCAAGAGCCTTGGAAATAGCAGCGTTTCCAGCCCAGCACACTCAGCTGTCACCCTGGGAAGCAACCCCTGTAGGGATGTAGCCTGGAATTTGTTCCTGTCAGGGCTGCAGTCGTAGCTACTGAAGACCCAGAAAAGGTTCTTGCCACCAAAGTCCATGGCACTGTCAGGTGGTTCAAAATCAGAAACTGATAATGCCTTTATCAGTGGAAATGACATGAAAAAGAGGCATTAACATCTACTTTTCCTTTGTACCCTAAGGACCTTGATACTTTTCTAACTGACTTGCAGCTTCCGTATGTAAGCTCCTTGAAGGCAAATACTGTCTTACTTTTTGTATTCACAGCACTTAGCATAGTGTTTTGCCTATAGTAAGTACTTAATAAATGTTTTATTGTTTCATTAATCTTGGGGGAAAAAAAGATGTGACTCATCTTCCCATCCTCCGATAGGCTGATCACACACATACCCCTTCTGATTAGACTGTGGCCCTGGAAAGCCCCTGGGCTCCCACTTTGGAGATTACAGACTTAAACCACTTTATGTAGGTAGCACCCATTTGGTCCAGATGGAAATCCTCTTCACACACACCCCACCCTTCACTCGCCCCCAATTTTCATGAAATTGCCATTGCAGTACTGTGGTAATGGAGCTTATACTGAGGAATAAACTCTCCTCTCTCTATATATGCTTTGTTAATACATTTAGGACTCTAGTTAAATGATAGATCTATGAATGAAGTTGGCCTTCCATGTTCAAATCTATAACATAATTATCAAGAAAGTTGGGTAGACTTTTCTTTTTATTGAAAAGTCCATTTATCCATGACATGACTTAGACTAATTGAATGCTCATACTCCAGCCAAAATTAGCCATTGTTGAGAACAAATTTCAGAAAGTTTGTTTGAACATTTCCAGTAGAACATTTCAAAATGCCATTTGAATCTGTAATGAGGCATATGAGGACTGCATGAGGACACTGAG
This sequence comes from Pseudochirops cupreus, assembly GCA_028627135.1. Lineage (NCBI taxonomy): Eukaryota > Metazoa > Chordata > Mammalia > Diprotodontia > Pseudocheiridae > Pseudochirops > Pseudochirops cupreus. Next base: position 168,500,442 of record CM053582.1, on the reverse strand, counting down.
GTCAGATGCTGGAAGGCTAGCAAAAAAATAAGAGTAATATTACTAGGAACAAATTAGGCTTGAAGTTTTTACGCCTTCCACATACTTGTATATTAAAGGCATCTGAACATAATTGTGTGGTAACCTTTTCTATGCAATAGAACTGTCAGGTCAAACTGAATCTACTTTAGTTAGTGAACTTTTTATTGGTGTAACGGAAGCCTAAACAATTTGAACTCTTGACAGTAATGCTGTTTACTTTTAGGTAGTTACAAGTTGAAATTTTGGTCTCTGTCATGTAGTAAATGCTGTTAAAAGCAAAAATAATGGTTAGTTTGGTACATTGATTCATCAGTGGCACTGCTATTCAGAATAGTTATGGACATTAAATTACCTGACTTTTTGGTATTGGAAAGAAAAAGGGAAAGAAATAAAACTTGTTGTATGACACAAAAATAGTTTGGGCAAGTATTAAAATAAATTTCGCCAGGAAAAAATTTACATGTTACCAGGACACTGATCGTTCTGCTTTCTTGTGATAGTCTAGGACAGGGGTCAAGGAAAGGACATCAGATATTTATCTCTCAGGAAGAAATTAAAATAACTTGTTTCTTTGTTTTTAATAGCTCATAATTTTTACTTTTAAATACCTTTTAAAAATTTATTTTGGGTTATGTAATGGTTTCGTAGTGTCGTTTAATCAGTTTAATTTTATTGCATAATAGACCTTGACACTTACACAAGCTTGTTCTTTTGCCATATGATTATATTTCAAATATGATTAAATACATGGTACTGGTGATGTCTATGGATGGCCGTTATGTTTCTGGATCACATGCCTAGAAAATACCTTCAGACTAGCACTGAGAGTACTGTTACTTAGTAGAGAATAGTTAAGGAACTCTCCACTGAACTGCAGTAAAAGTTAGATGAGACTTTGACAACCTACTGCTCTGTCTGAGGGAAAACATTCATTATATGAGCTTAAAGTGGCATACGAGTGGGCATGTTTTAGCATGGGATAGTGGGTCAGATGTTAGACTTGGAGTGAGACATGCTCCCGGGCTTCAAGCACTGCCTCTCCTGTTCAGGAGTTATGTGACTGTGAGCAGGTCACTTGCTCACTCTGAGCCTTACTCAGTTTGCTTCTCTGATAGATGGGAAGAGTAGCTGCCTCCCAGAGGCTCTTCCCTCACAGGCTTGTTGATGAAACACTTGGCAAACTTTAAAGCATCAATGCCAGTTATTGTTCTTTACATAGAGCTTAGTTTTTGTTCTTAAGCAGGGGTGGGGAACCTTCGACCTTGAGGCCGCATATGACCCTAGATCCTTGAGTGCTGCCCTTTGACTGAATCCAAACTTCACAGAGCAAATCTTGTTCTCAAGGTCATAGGTTCCCCACTCCTGTTCTTAAGTATTCAGCATTTTGTCCTACTGATACTACAGATAAAATCAATAGATAAAACACTGACTGGTTGAAGTGGAGTTTATGAGGCCTAGAATTATTAAAAATAAAAAAATAAGCCACATGAATAAGAATTCTCTTTTAATTTTGAGGAGAAAAAGTGATTTGAAAGGGGGTCTTCCATCTCTGGTTTTCCTGTAGAGAAGATCCTTTTGTTGATATTCATTTATACAGACCTTCTTACAATGATTCAGTATAGTCTCACAGCTTTAGGTGAAAGTAACATGTATTTCTATCCCGACAGATTTTGGTTTTGGAAATTTCTTTAAGAGTGGTGAACCACTGGCTACATGGTGTGGCAGCCCTCCTTACGCAGCCCCAGAAGTCTTTGAAGGACAACAATATGAAGGACCGCAACTGGATATTTGGGTATTTTCTTTCTTTCTATATTAAATATATATTATGGGTATTCCCTTAGGCTCTGACCTTTGCTCTCTCCTCTCTGCATTCTCTCCTGATGACCTCATCTGCTTCCATGGATTTATTGTCATTCCTATGGAAATGACTCCCAGATTTATATATCCATTCCCAGTCTTTCCTCCAAGTGTAAATCTCCTATCACCAATTCCCTATTGTACATTTCAGACTGGATGTCCTATCCACACCTCAAACTTAACGTGTCCAAAAAGGAGCTCATCTTTCTCCACAAACTCACTTGTCTTACAAACTACCTTATTTCTCTTGAAGATATTAACATACCTCTAGTCTCATGGCCTGTACCTTTTTACTCTGATTACTCACTGTACCTCATCACAGAAATGAATGAAAGATTGAAAAAGGGTTCTTTGTGTGCCAGGCAGTGTACTAAACCCTGAAGATGCTGGGTGAAGTAGAAATGCTCCCTGCCTCTAAGGAGCTTACATTCTGATGAGGTAGACAGCAAGTCAGAAGTGACCTGTGAGATGCCTACCTTCACATCTCCTGTATCAGACCTATTCTTTCTGCTGCTCCAGCAGCCACTCACCTGTCACTGAGATTATTCTGCCAACCTCCTGACTGGCCTCCCTGCCTCAAGCCTCTCCCCTCTCCATTCTAGCTGTCAGGCTTCATTCAAAAGTGATTTTCCTTGAGTGCAGATACAATTATGTCACCTTCGTTACTCTATCCACTCCAGTGGCCCCCTGTTGCCACTAGGGTCAAATATAGCTCCATCTGTTCAGCTTTTAAAACCCTTCAACACCAGACCCTGACCTCTTTCCCAGACCATTGAGTCCCTTTTCCTAGCCAAACTGACCCTTTCTCTGTTTGTCATTTACAATACTCCATCTCCTGCTTCTGGGCCTTCCTCTGCCTTCTCTTAAATACCCTGCTCTTTATCCACTGTGACCTCCAGTCCCTTGCCCCCTCAATTCTCTCCCAAGTCTATCACCCTTGCACTAGATCAGCGGTTCTCAACTTGAGGGTCATGACCCCTTTGGGGGTCGAACAACCCTTTCACAGGGGTCACCTAAGACCATCAGAAAACACATATTTCCAATGGTCTTAGGAACAGAGACACCACTCCTGTATCTGTCTCCAGGCAGGATCGCCCACATGCAGATACATCCAGATACACGCACTACAAGTATTAAAGGGTCATGGCATTAGGAAGGTTGAGAACCATTGCACTAGATGCTCTCTCCTCTTTTTCCCATCTTGACTTCTTACTGAACCAATTCAACTCTACACTGTCTTCCTCTCTTGAATCCCTAGTCCACTTATCATATCCCCAATTATACCCAACCAAGCCTCAACTTTGGATCCCTTCCACCACTCACCACTTTCATTTCTACACATGTGCTCTTGAACAAAGATGGAGAAAATCACGCAACTATTCTGACTGGGTCCACTACAAATTTATGTGGACACAACCTCACCTCAGCCCTCACTGCTACAAGAAAATCCTGCTGTACTTCCCTTATCAACTCACTCTCCCACTCTCCTGAGCAGCCCTTACAAATATTACCATCCCTCCTCAAACCTCCCATGGTTCCTCCTTTCCCCACCCCCAGCTGAGAACCTCACTTCATATTTCACACAAAAAAAATGAAGCCATTTGCCATGACCTCCCTCTCCTCTCTTCCTTACCCAGGTCCCTTGAGATGGCCTTACTCCTTACCCTCTACTTGTTCAAGCAATCCCCTTCCATCTTGTCTCCTCCAGCAGATTACCCTCTCTGTCATCTCCTGCCTAGCACTTATTTTCAGTCTCTTTCTACTGTCTGTCTACTGTCTCATTTCCCATTGCCTACAAATATTCCCATTTCTCCCCCATTCTGAAAAAAATCCTTACTTTGTTCTTCCATCCTCCCTTTATTCTTCCATCCCTCCTGTCATCTCATATCTCTTCTATCCTTTGTAGCTAAACTCCTCAAAAAGGCTGCCTTCAGTAGGTGCCCCTGCCTTCTCTCATCTCTCTTTTCTTAATCCCCTATCTAATCCAGCTTCTGACCTTATCATGCCACTGAAACTGCCCTTTCCGAAGTTATTAATGATCTATTAGTTGCCAAGTCCAGTGGCCGTTTTTCAGTTCTCATTCTCCTTGACCTCTGCAGCTTTTGACAGTGTTGATCACTCTGCTCTCTCTAGGTTTTGGGGGTGTCATTCTCTCCAGGTCTCCTTCTACCTATCTGACTTCTCCTCCTCTGTTTCTTTCCCTGGATCTGCCTCCAGATCACACCCTGTAACTGTAAGTTCTCTTAAGGTTCTGTCCTGAGTCCTCTTCTCTTTTCCCTCTATACTACTTCACTTGGTGATCTCATCAGCTCCCTTGGATTTTGTTTTCATTTCTGTGTTAATGACTCTCAGTTGCACCCATCCTGCCCTAAACTCTCTGCTGACCTCTAATCCTATCTCCAGCTGCCTTTCAGACATTTCTAAATGGATGTCCAATAAATAGTAAACATCTTAAACTCCATATATCCAAAATGGAACTCATTATCTTTCCCCAAAAAACCTTTTCCCCTCTTCCTATTTCCCCTATTGCTATAGCAGACAACGCCATTCTATCTGTCTCTCAAGGCTCACAACCTAGGAGTCATCCTGGATTCCTCACTGTTGTTTACCTGCTGTGTTGCCAAGGTCTCTTGATTTTGCTTTTGCAACACCTCTCATATACACCCCTTTCTCTCCTCTGACACTGCCACCACTCTGGTGCAGGCCTTCATCACCTTACACCTGGACTGCTGCAACAGCCTGATAGTATATCTGCCTGCCTCAAGTCTCTCCCCACTCCAGTCTGTTCTCCATTCAGGCCACTAAAGTGATTCTCCTGAAGCACAGGTCTGACCATATGACTTGCTCCCCCCCCACACACACACATATACACTTGATAAACTCCAGTGCCTCTCTGTTTCCTCTGTTATCAAATACAAAATGCTCCATTTGACACTCAAAAGCCCCTGATAACCCAACCCGCTTCCTACTTTTCCAGGCTTCTTATACCATACTTCCAGACACATAATCTTCAGTCCAGAGACCCTGACCTCCTGACTGTTCCACAGAGAAGAAACTCTGTCTCTCAGCTCTGGGCAGTTTTTCTGTCCCCCAGGCTGGGAATGCTCTTCCTCTTCCACTTTCGCTACTGACCTCTTGCCTTGAAGTCCCAACTAAAATTCTGTTTCTCACAGGAAGCCTCCCTTAACCCCCCTTAACTCCAGTGCTTTCTCTCTGTTAATGATTTCTTATTTAGCCTGTAGACAACTTGCTTCATGTACATTTGTTTGCCTGTTGTCTCCTCCGTTATATCGTAAGCCATTTAAAGACAGGGACTGTCCGCACTGTCTAACACCCATGTAGTTACTTTACTTCTCTGTTGACTAACTGCCCAGAACACCTTCCCTCTGTACCTGTGCCTTATAGAATTCTGCTCCTCCTTCAGGATGAAGCTCAAGCACATCTTCTCCTCAGAGTTTTACCGATTTTTCCGGTTGCTAAAGCCCTCCCTCCCTTCTCTTTTGCCTTTTCGTATTGATTTTTATTTATTCTGTGTATTGTTGTTACAGATATCTCTGTTTCCCCTTAGAATCTAAATGCCTTGCAAATAGGTTTTTTCATTTATTGTATTTGTATCCTTAATACCTTGTCTAGTGCCTAAGTAATATTGATTGATGGATTAATAATAGTCAATCCTTTGGCCCATCCCCAACTTAGACAGTAGATATTGGTTTTTTTCTGTCCATTGGACTCTGTGTGATAAGAGTTCATAGAAAAGGCTACCCAGGAAAGGAATTCTAGTATCATATGTGTGAACCTTCCCTAGATCTACAGTAATTAAAATTCTACGATCATCTAAATGACCAGTCTCTTGATATTGTAGGGGGAAAACGTCGGGGTTTCAGATTTCTTTCATTTCTGAGATTATCTATTTCTGAAAAATTCAGACAGGAATTTTGCCTTCTTCAATCAATGAGACTTTAATAGTAACTGAAAATACTTAACAAAGTAAATTGCATTTGAAATATTAGGTAGTACAGTGGATGCATTATTATTTTTTTATCTTAGAGCATGGGAGTAGTTCTTTACGTCCTTGTCTGTGGAGCTCTGCCTTTTGATGGACCAACTCTCCCTATCCTGAGGCAAAGGGTTCTGGAAGGAAGATTCCGAATTCCTTATTTCATGTCAGAAGGTAAGCTTTTTTGTCTTGCTGGTTATGCTTTATAGATTTTAAGCTCTGAATGAAGTGCCTTCCTAAAAGTCTCTATGTTTTCCAAAAGTTGTAGGTGGCAAAAAAAAAAAGTGACTGAGTCATTTCAGAAGCTGTGGAAATGAGAAAAAAAAATCCTCTGTGTAGGTGAGACAAAGAGTTGCAGCCTTACTTGTGACTGAGAACAGAAGCAGTTTAACAGATTAAAAGCAGCAAGTTTTTTCAGCCCCATTCACCCTGAGACTATAAATATCCCAGGTTTAATTTTAGACAAAGAAACACATTGAAGATAGAGGTTCACAGCCATTTTATTCTGAATAGAAAATGGATTTCCCTTTTTCCTTTGGCAGGAAGTAACAAACTAATAACAGCTAATTGGCAGAGTTATTTAATTGAATTGATAACTTCCTAGTACCTTCCAGCCTCTTTTGGATTATTACATAGGAGGAAGTTATTTATGTCTCTTCTTTGACTAAATTTTAGATTGTCATCCTTGCTGTTGTTTCATCTCTATGAACCCAAACATCTTGCAAAATTACTAATCTTAATTCTGTTAATGACTAAAGCTGGCTGGCAATTTTCCTTGAATTTACTATTGATTACACATCTTTAAGTCAAGAAGCCATTCAGGGAAATCTTTGTAAATTACTGTAAAATCTACCCAAGAGCCTATGCGACTCCTGAATTACACATGTATGATACGATAGCATAATCTTGCTTCAACTTTCTTACTTAAAAATGCCTTGTCTAATTCCTCAACTATGTCTAACATTGAGAATTATCAAAGAAGCCATTCTCTGAGAGGGATGCTGTGCAGTCTATTGAAAGTCTGTGCATTTACTTACTGAAAAGGCTAAGTAGAAGTTTTCCTTTTTATCAGTTGTTACTTTTCTTAATTAAACTCCTTAAGATACATGAATTGGCCTTGGAAGCTACTTAGGAACAAGTTGTTAAATCTCTGCTTCAGGAGTAAAGTGTGGTTTTGTTTTTAGGAGAAAACTAAGTTCATGACTACAAGTTTTCTGTTAGTGAGAAAGTTCATTTAGCACCAAAATGGGACAGACCCAACTGTGACCACTGTTGCCAATTGCCAAAATACATTTCAGTGGTATTCACTTGCATGTGGACCTATATGTCAAAAAAAAACAAAGATAGTCATATTTAACAGGTACTTTGTTCTACTGTTTCTTTTTAACTGTTTACTTTCCCTAGAATGTGAACATCTCATCCGAAGGATGTTGGTCTTAGATCCATCTAAGAGGCTGACAATAGCCCAAATAAAAGAGCATAAGTGGATGCTGGTGGAAGTTCCTGTACAAAGACCTGTTCTTTATCCACAAGAACAGGAAAATGAGCCGTCTCTTGGGGAGTATAATGAGCAGGTCCTTCGGCTAATGCACAGCCTTGGAATAGATCAACAGAAAACCATGGAGGTAAATGAGCCAAAGCTGTTTTCTGATTTGATTATGCTTGGTACCTCTAAACATGAGGCGATCGATGCCTGGTGAGTATAAGTAAAATAGCACAAGAAATAGCGTAAAAGGCATTGTCCTCAAGGAAGTGGATTGGAGGAGGAGGCAGGTCAGCCATCTAAAGAGATGGATAGATCATAGCTGAGATAGCCAGAGTGCTGCCCTGGTCCTAGACAGAATGGGAAGGTCTGGAGGATGACCTCCAGTCTGCTGGGCATGGTTTCTGTGGGAAGCTTGGGTCAGGGCAGTGGGGAAACCTGCAGAGGGGCTGCAATCAGCACCAGTGTCCTCAAGCAGTGAAGTGGTTGTGCCTTTGCACAGTGCCTGGCACATAGTAGGTCCTCAGTGAATGCTTATTCCCCTCCTTTACTCCCAGTCAGGAGTAAACACAACAAGTATGACTTAGTTTTCCCTTCAGGTTAGAACAGTCTCCTACTATCTGTTTACTCATATTATATGTATTGTATTAGTTCCTTTCCTTGTACTTTGTACCAAAAAGTGAAGAGAGCTGTTAGAGGTAAAGACCTGTACTCAGAAAAGAAAAAGAGGAAAATTGGCAAGTGAATCATGGGAAGATAATTCTTAGAAGTTGAAGTTAGGTCAGTGTGACAAAAATGATTGAAAAATGAATGGAAAATGGGATGGGGGGGGGGCCTTAAGCAAGGAAAGGGCAAAGAAAACAAAAAAGAGAAATGAGGGGAAAATAGAGTAGACAAATGAACAAGAAAAAAAAAGGAGATTTGGTTTGATTTTGGAAGTTTTAGAAGTCATAAAACTAAGAATTCTTAGAAGTTATTTTGCTCCATCCAGAAAAGATACCATTTTGATAGGCTACATGCATTCAGAAGGCTTTGGCAACAGTTAGTGAACCAGGCTTAAGGTATTTTTTGGAAGGTGAGAACAAGGAGGAGCTTAAAAATACACTTGTTGCTGTTTTGGAGATGAAGACCTTCCCAGCCTTTCTTTCTCCACTGGAGCCCAGGGAAAAACTGTACTGTGGTTTTCTCATTTGCCCAGATGTCTTTCTTTGTTTATTCCTATAAGGCATCCAGAGTGCTGGCTTTGGTGGGGTTGAAGGTCCTACAGCCTTGCTCTGGCTCTGTACTAAAAGCTCAACCCAGCAGTCATCCCTCCCTGCCCAATGAAGCCATGAGCTAAAGGTCCAGTCAATCTCTCTGCTGTGTTTGGGGCAGGAAAGTGGACAGACCAGGAAGTAAAAAATTGGGAAGAAGCTCTGTTTTAAAAGTATCAAAAGTTTAGGACTACAAAAATAAGAGGAAAAAAATACCAAAAAATAGAAAGAATCTCTCTCTAATCCATTCCTAGATCTTCTCCTCAAACCAAATAAATTCCAGAATGTTCTCCCAAAACTATCATGATTCTAGAAATGTGAGTGGTTTGGGCCTATGTTAAGGCTACAAAATTGGTACTGCCCAGTTAAGATTGCTGACTGGCCTGATAGGTATCAAGGTTCCAGCTGTAGGATGATTGAGACAAAGTTCCTTCATGAGACTGAAACCTCATGCCCTTCTACGTGAAGAGTAGCAAGTTACCATTGATTGCTCTTCATTTAAAGGAGCCAGTCAAATGTAGGGAGTTGCTATTTTCTCTTTCGTGCACTGGATGCTAAGACTTCACTCTGAGGCATAATTCACTTTGCCCCCATTTCCAAAAGTACATGATTTTCCCTGATTCTTGGGGAAAATGTGAAAGCATGAATTTGATTAGTTATTGTACTTAGCCTTCAGGTATTTGTTTTTTTCCTTTTCAGTCTTTGCAGAACAAGAGTTATAACCACTTTGCTGCTATCTATTACTTATTGGTGGAAAGGCTAAAATCTCACCGGAGCAGCTTCCCTGTGGAGCAGAGAGTTGATGCCCGACAGCGTCGACCCAGCACTGTTGCTGAACAAACAGTTGCCAAGGTAACTCCTCATCCAGCTGATGGTCTTGTCTGGTATACATGTAATTATTTTGGACACGTTTTTCATCGATTAGGAAAGGATTGAGATTTTACTATTTACGTTTACATTATGGACTATAATGCTTTTATATAGTTCCTTTGGGTAGTATCTCAGAAGTTTCTCTTCCTTTCCCTTTTCTGGAAGGATTAATTGACTTCATAAATCTAAAAACCTGTTTTTTTCCCCTTTCAGAGATTTCTAATTTTTTTGGCTTTTTTAGTTGTTGTTCATAATTGCCTGAATTAGGAGCATGATGTAGTCATGGAGCATTGGATTTGGAGTGAAATCTGCATTCCTTTCCCAGACCTATCACTTACTTATTAGCCATGTCACTAGCCTGCCTCCCTGCATCCGGGGCTGGCATCACCAGCCCTGTTTTACTGCAAGGAAAGGATGTTGGTCGCTGCAAAGTACATGTAAATTTGAGCTCTTGTTACATTTGGTATTTGGTTCTTCATTTCTCTGTATCCTGATCATAATAATACATTACATTTGTGTAGCATTTTACAGTTTACAAACCACTTCAACATATATTATCTCTTTTGATCCTCACCACAACACTGTGTGGTAAACAGTACTGAAATTAGATGTAGTTACTGAGACTCAGAAATTAAATGACGCTTTCCCAAGGTCCCACAGACAAATAGCAGTGGAGCTGAGAGTAAGACACACACCTAATTTCCTTATCCAATACTCCTTCCATTTTGCCACATTGTTTTCTGTTTTAATAGCTTACATTTGTGTATCTTTTCAGTGTCTTTAAGGTGATTTCTCACATTATTTCATTTGGACTCATGATATCCCTATGAGGCAGAGAAGGCATTTATGCCCATTATAGGGGAAATGGATGCTAAGGTTCAGAGAGTAACTTGCCCAAGGTGCTATGCTGTCTCTCTAAGTACCATGCCTATAGTTTTGTATGTGTCTCATGTGGTCATTTTATGTAACATTTTACTTAGCATTGGCTCTCTATATAAAAATAAATTAATATTCCAATACTCAGATAGATCTATGATCTCATCAATGTAGATATTCTTTCCAGGGATGGTAAACACAACTCACCCATGCCTACTCTTCTGAGAAACTTGTCTGTGTTCGTCCATAAGTTTCAAGTGAAACACCTCTACTTGGAAAAGCAGCATGGTAATGGGGGTAGAGGCATGGGTCTAGGAGTCAGAAGACTCTTAATATGAATAGTAGTGTCTTGGGCAAATAACTGTCTCTGAACCTCTCTGAATCTCAACTTGCTTTCTTTCTCTAACAGGGATATCTCACTGCTGTCATTGGGTAGTTGATAATGCATAAAATCTTTGAAAGTTACTATTGAGGATTTTTAAAAGGGTTGCAATGTGTAACTTCAGAAGGATTAGTTTAGGGAGTGATGAGATATGAAAAGCCATCTTTTTATATATACTTTTTCAGTTAACAAGCATTTGTTTTCTTTCCCTGCCACCTTCTCTGCATCCCTCCCCCTTGAAAATGGGGGAATAAAGAACAAAACTCTTGTCACAAATATGTACAAGCAAGCAAAACAATTGACCATGTCTCATTCTGGATCTTGAGTCCCTTGAGTTAGGAGGTGGGTAGTAACCTGCTTCATTATCTCTTTTCTGGAGTCATGCTTAATCATTGAATTGATGTGAATTCTTATGGCTTTCAAAAGTTGTTCTTTTTTACAAAAGTGTTTTTGTGTAAATTTTCTTCTGGCTCTGCTCACTTTCTGTATCAGTTTACACAAGTCTTCCCAGGTTTCTCTGAAACCATCCTTTTTGCCATTTCTTATAATGCAATAATATTTCAGTTCATCTGTATACCATATACCACTATTCATACTATATACCATAATTTCAGGCATTTCTCAATTTATGGACACCCTCTTTTGTTTCCAGTTCTTTGCTGCAACAAAAAGAATTAGTATAAAATATTTGTGTCCATATATGTCCTTTTTTCTGTCTTTAGGACATATGCCTAGTGGTATTATAATTTTTTGGCAAAATTTCAGATTGCTTCCCACAATGGTTAGACCAATTAATAGCTCCACCAACACCACATTAACGTATGTATTTTCCCACAGCCCCTCCAATATTCGTCTGAAATAGAACCTCACTTGTTTTGATTTGCACTATGCTAAGTATTAGTGATTTAGAGCATTTTTTCATACAGCTGTTGATCACTTGAGTTTCTTCCCTTGAAACTGATTCTTCATGTACTAAAACCATTTATCAATTAGGGAATGGGAACCATCCTTTTTTTTTTTGGCTTTTTGGAGGGCAATTGGGGTTAAGTGACTTGCCCAAAGTCACACAGCTAATAAGTGTGTCAAGTATCTGAGGTCAGATTTGAACTCAGGTCTTCCTGACTCCAGGGCCGGTGCTCTACTCACTGTGCCACCTAGCCACCCCGGAACCATCTTTTCTTTAAAGAGAAGTTTTCATATTTCAATTCTGTGTTCTGCAATACATATAGAATCTTAGTATATTCTCACCTTTGCATCTGTCATTATGATGCCATGATACTTGTATGATAACCATTTCGAGGAAACAGATATAATGTTGACTTTTCTAATTTCATTATTCCTGATCCTTGGAAAATATCACCTTAGAGTTTCACTGAGACTCCTTAGGAATTCATTGGAATTTAAATAATTAAGGATTAATAATTAGTCCATTATAAATTTAAAGCCTCATGCCCCAAAACAAATCCTGGAACACCAGGACCAGCAAAAAGAAAGGGCGAAACAGTGTTATAACCCAAGAAATTTGGAAGATAGGCAAGAAAGGTCTGTTTCACTTGGGTAAAAGGGGAATGCAGTCCAAGAGAGGAAGGGTCCCATCAGGTCAGCAGCAAGCACCACCTTAGCAAACCATCAGGAAATCTTGAGCCCCAGTGCAGTGGAGCAGGCAAATGCCAACACCAGAACCTCCCATGTGCCTCAGCATTGCTAGAGGAATGAGTAGATTCCAGCTCTGAGAACCCCCACATCATTAAGTATAGCCCTGGGGAAATTCAGAAACAACCCACTGGCCTCAGCACATGCTAGAGACCAGCACTAGGACCCAGGCTCAGGTAAACTGCCAGACCCCTACAGCCTTCAGCAGCAATAGTCACCTCCCACTTCACCCCCTCAGTGCACCACCAGACACAAGGATCCTCCTTGGGCCTCAAGACAACATCAGTGCAGTACCAGGTAAATAGCCATGGCCTGTAGCCCCTGGAACAAGAAGCCTGAGACAGTGCCCCTTCTACCCTTGGAGCAGAAATCAAATTCAACAGAAAGGAAAGGCCAAAAAAGATGAACAAAAAACAATTTTTAAAAAATCTGACCATAGAAAGTTATGGTGACAGGGAAGATCAAGACACTAACTCAGAAGAGGATGGTAATGTCAACACACCTATGGGCAAAATATCAAAGAAAAATGGGAAGTGGTTTCAAGACTAGAAGGAACTCATGAAAGAGCTCCAAAAGGAGCTTAAAAGTCATATAAGAGAAGTATAAGAAAAATTGGGGGAGAAATGAGAGTGATACGAGAGAATTATGGAAAAGGAGTCAACATCCTAGAAAAACAAAACTGCTTAAAAAGTAGAATTGACCAAATGAAAAAGGAGATACAAAAATCCACTAAAGAAAACAACTCTTAAAAAATAAAATTGGTCAAATGGAAAAGAAAGTACAAAAATTAACTGAGAACAACTCCTTAGAAGTTAGAATTGGGCAAATGGAAGCTAATGAGTCTATGAGACATTAAGAATTAATCAAACAAATTCAAAAGAATGACAAAATAGAAGAAAATGTAAAATGCCCCATTGGAAAAACAGCTGACCTGGAAAATAGATCTAAGCGAGACAATGTCAGAATCACTGGATTACCAGAAAACCATAATCAAAAGGAGGACCTGGACAGCATCCTTCAAGAAATTGTAAATGAAAATTACCTTGGTATCCTGGAAACAGAGGGCAAAATAGTCATTGAAAGACTCTACCAATCACCTCAGGAAAGAGGTCCCAAAACAGAAGCTACAAGGAACATTACAGCCAAATTTCAGAACTGCCAGGTCAGGGAAAAAAGCCTACAAGTGACCAGAAACAGTTCAGATACTGGGGAGCCACAATCAGGATTCCACAGGACTGCAGCTACAACACAAAAGGATCAGAGGTCATGAACATGATATTCTGGAAGGCAGAGGAGCTAGGACTACAACAAAGAATCACCTACGTGGCAAAATTAAGCCTAATACTTCAAGGGGAAAAAAATGAAATAGAAGGATTTCAAGCGTTCATAAGGAAAAGACCAGAGTTAAGCAAAAAAATTTTATTTCCAATATCAACAGCCAAGAAAAGCCAAAAAAGGGAAAAGAAAATAAAAGGGACTCAATGGAGCTGAACTGTTTACATCCCTATGTGGGAAGATACTTGTAATTCTTAAATATTGCGCCACTAATAGTTCAGCTAGAAGGAAAATACATAGATAGAGGGTATAAGTTTAATTTGAGGGAATGACATGCAAAAATAATTGAGGGATGAGAAAGAGGAGTACACTGGGTACGGAAGAAAGGGAAAGGTAGAATGGGGTAAATTATTTCATATCAGGAGGAGAGAAAAACCTGTTACAATAGAGGGAAAGATGGGAGGGTGGGCAATGGGCATTGCTTGAACCTTATTCTCATAAGTATTGACTCAGAGAGAATAATATACACAACAAGTTGAATATAGAAATCTATTTTACCCAATAGAGGGTAGGGTGGGATCAGATTAAGGGGGGGGCAGACTGACAGAAGAGAGGGCAGACCAGGTGAGGCTGTAGACAGAAGCAAAATACTGTCGAGGAGGGAAAGGGTGAAAGGTGAGACAGGACAAACAGGAGGAAAAATAGGATGGAAAAAAATACATAGTAATCATAACTGTGAATGTGCATGTATGAATTCTCCCATAAAACTGAAGCAGATATCAGAGTAGATAAAAAACAGAACCCTACAATATGTTGTTTACAGGAAATACTTGAAGCAAAGAGGTACACACAGAGAAAGGACTGGAACAGAATTTATTATGCTTCAGCTGAAGTTAAAAAAAAAAAGCAGGGATAGCGATCCTAATCTCACACAAAGCAAAACCAAAAATAGACCTAATTAAAAGAGATGAAGTAAACTACATCTTGCTGAAAGGTACCATAGACAATGAAGTAACATCAGTACTAAACATATATGAATCAAGTAGTATAACATCCAAATTCTTAAAAGAGAAGTTGTATATTACAAGTATATGACCAAACAAAAGATACACAACATTATAAGATATAAAATAGATAATTTTGAATATATTTAATTAAAAAGCTTTTGCACAAACAAAACCAGTGCAACCAAGATTAGAAGGAAAGCAGAAAACTGGGAAATACTCTTTACAGCAAGTATTTCTGATAAAGATCTCATTTCTCAAATATATAGAGAATTGAGTCAAATTTATAAGAACAAAAGCAATACCCCAATTGATAAATGGTCAAAGGACATGAACAGGCAGTTTTCAGATGAAGAAATCAAAGCTGTCTATCGGCCTATGAAGAAGTGCTCCAAATCACTTTTGATTAGAAAAATGCAAATTAAAACTACTCTGAGGTACTACCTCACACCTATCAGATTGGCCAATATAACCAAAAAGGAAAATTATAGATGTTAGAGAAGATGTGTGAAAATTGGGACACTAATGCATTGTTGTGAGCTGATCCAACCATTCTGGAGAGCAATTTGGAACTATGTCCAAAGGGCAGGCAAACCTTTGACCCAGCACTGCTAGGTCTGTATCACAAACAGATCATTAAAAAAAGGAAAAGGACCTATATGTGCAAATATATTTATAGCAGCCCTTTTCATGATGGCAAAATATTGGAAATTGAGGGGATGCCCATCAACTGGGAAATTACTGAACAAGCTGTGACATGTGAATGTAATGGGATACTCTTTATGCAGTAAGAAATGATAAACAGGCAGATTTCAGAAAAACCTGGAAAGATTTGTACGAACTGATGCAAAGTGAAATGAGCAGAACCAGGAAAACCTTTCACAAGATGTCAACAACATTGTTTGATGATTAACTATGAATGACCCAGCTCTTCTCAGCAACACAGTGATCCAAAACAAGTACAAAGGACTCCGAAAGGAAAATGCTGTCTACATTCGGATAAAGAACTGATGAACTCTAAATGCAGATAGAAGCATACTTTTTCCACTTATTTTCTTCTTTTTCGTGTTTTTTTAATCTGTTTCTTCTTTCACAACTGTGACTAATATAGAGATATGTTTTACATGATAGCATATGTATAACCTATATCAATTGCCTGCCATTTTAGAAAGAAGGCAAGGGAGAAGGAATTTAGAACTCAAAATCTTGTAAAATGTGAATGCTAAAAATTATCTTGACAAGTAATTAGGGAAAAAATAAAATATTATTTATAAAATAAAAGAAATTTAAAGCTTGTGTTAAATTCTTCGCCTGTCAAATGAGAAAGTTGAACCTAGATGATCTTTGAATTAGTTCCCCTCCAGGCTTAAGATTTTGGGACTCAGCCATTTTTATTGTTAACACTTTACCAAACAGGTAGACACTTTTGCATACTTGTGGTGACTTCTGAACACAAGGTAGTTCTTTGGTTGTACCTCACAGGCAATAGGAAAAACCATTTTAAAAACCATTTAGAAACCATGTGTTTACTGCTTTATAAAAGGACTACATTAAAGAAATCCAATAAAATTTAGGAAAAAGTTTCCATTTTGGCCAGAATTTCACAGTAATTAGTAGTGTTTGCTTTCATCTAAAATTTTTACTTTATCATACTAATGAGAGACCTAATTATGTACTAATTTGAAAAATTGTTGAGTACCTGGTGAGATGGTAGAGCCAGCACATAACCAATGTGACCATATTACATGTTAAGGAGCTCGCATTTCATGGAGAAATAAATCCTTCTAGAAACTGATCATTTGTTTCCTTTCATTCCCTCAATACAGAATGTACTGGTCACACTTCCCTAAGTACTGGCTGTCCTGGCAATCCCTCCCTGTCTTTCCAAAGCATCCAGTATGGTGAACATTCCCCCAGGTTGCTATGTATCCATACAATGAATATAATTTACCTAAACACATAGTAGGAGACTGATAATTCTGTTCATTCTTTAAAATAGCATGTTCCATAATAGCATTAAGGAACCCCTGTTCACATCATAGAGAATAAACACTCTTTTTCCTACCTTCTCCTCTTTCACTCCTTTCTTTTCCTTTCCCTTTCCTTCTCCCCCTCCCTTTCAGTTCCTCCTGTTTTGAAAGAAGTATTTCTCATGCCAGTTAGCCTAGAATACCCAGAAGAAAAGACATAAAAGACAGGAGACAGTCAGAGCCACTGAAAGCATTCTAAAGTTCGTTTTTCCCAGGTATAAGCTCAGTGCCATACTGATTTACACTATTACCCGGGTGGGATGGAGATATGGGAGATAAGTCTCATTCTCTCATGGATGAGTAAATAGTCTGGGAATGAGTATTTTTTCCTACCTCTGCTTCCCCTCATCTTTGTTTTACTAACTCCATCCATAGCCACAGAGATGTTTTATCTCCTACCACACAAAAATACAACTATAAAACAACATGGGATACATGTTCAGAGCCCTGCTCAAAACGCCCTCTGCCACCCTGACAAAATCTTGCCCCACAACTTGGAACTGTAGTGAGAATCAGAGACCAAAGTACAGCATTAGGACAATTAATGTGTCAGTTCATTTCAGAACATATACATGTGCCTCATTAATGCTGTACATCTCAGACCTGTCCTCTTATTGTACAGGAGAGAGAACAATCCAACTACAATTCCAGCACTTGATTGTTTTTGTTTGTACTCGAGGAATATTATTTTTTCAATGTTTCTTGTTTGTGATAGATTGTATTTATTTTATCAAAATATATTCTTCTTGCTCTTTAGGCACAAACTGTTGGTCCCCCAATGACTATATGTTCACAAAACATGAGACTGATGAGGTCCCCCATCCTCCCTCAAACATCAAACGTGGAGGCCTTTTCCTTTCCCAGTTCTGGATGCCAGGCTGAGGCGACATTCATGGAGGAAGAACGAGTTGATACACCAAAGGTACAGTGTGTTCTTACACAGTTCAGGGCTGAATTCATGGCAGATTTGGTTTTCTCGCAGCATTCAGCAGCAGCAGTTTTTCAGTATCACAAACCAAAGGGTACTACAAAAAGAATCCATGGAAAAGTACCAGTCACGTACCTCTGCACTGATCAACGAGGTATTTTCCTAGTTTGGAACTTTTCTTTTGCGCCCTAATAACTGGAATTTATGTAGCACTTTTATCTTCACAATTGCTCACTGAGGGAAGCACTCAAGTATTATTATCCACGTCTTACAGACGAGGACACTGAGGCCAAGAGGTTAAATGATTTGTCTGTGGTCACATGGCTAGTCAGTGTTGGAGGCAAGATCCAGACTTGGGTTTTCCCGATTCCAAAGTCAGCGCTTTATCCACTATAGCACATTGCCTCTGAAAGGCCTTTCTGGGGGTGGAGCCAAGATGGCGGAGTAAAAGCAGGAAAAGCCTTTCCTCTGTTCCCCAAGAATCCAGATCCTGTCTCATTTCCCTTTTAGTGAGTTGCAAGGTTTTTATGTTTTGGGGACTTTTTGAGGGGAGGGAGAAGCAAAAGGTACTTCTGAATACCTGTGAAATAATTATTACAAAGGACAAAGTTTGGCCTTCTTTGTTGTTCCCACTATTCTCTGATCGTCCTGTGACTGTAAACCCATAGAACTGTCTTCTTGCTAGTTAAATAGATGGAGTTTGGTCATAGTTGAAAGGACATGAGTTTTTGCACACGTAGAAATGACATTGCTTTTCAGACAGAGAGCAGACAGTTTGACTGTAGGATCCGAAACAGGAATGCAGTGCTTTTAGTAAGACATAAAAATGAGCTACTGCTAACCGTTAGAGGTTGTAATGGTAACTACTACAAACCTTGCCTTTTGGGGTAATAAGCTTTTCTTTCCCTACGATTTCACATTTAGAAGGTTTGTTTGTCTGCTTAGAATGATGTTTCAGTATACCCTATGAGCTATTACTACCTCCCTTCCCACTTGGTTAGGAAGCCATCTTATTCCATTTCTTTCCATGCTTGAAATCTGGACATAAGTTGGGAGGGAAGAGATAAGAAGGGCAACCCCCCCCCCAAAAAAAAAAACACCTCACCTCTTTTGAAGCTCTGAGAAAAGACAAACAAGGTATTAAAATTTCATCTGTGAGGGCATCTGGCCCCAAACATACAAATGGGACACTGGCTGCATTATTATTTAGAGTGAGCAATGATTTGAAAGCATGTGAGTTTTATTGTAATTACGGAACAAATTGAAAACGATTAGGGGGAAGATTCAGAATGCTACTGAAGGCTTTTGTATGGAGGGAACAGTTCTAGAGTCCCGGTATAACTCTGCTGTGCAAACCAGCTAAGTTTATTTTTTGCTCGTTATATTTTTGTTAGCTCATTTTTCTCCCTAATACTGCCTCCTTTGGGACCTATAAATCACTACACATAGAAACTGTTAGAATCTTAGAAAACTGGAGTGAGCTGACTCAGCCAGTGGCACTCTCCTTGCTTCTGGCAGTGTTGAAGAAGAGATTGGATGACCGCTTGGGGATGGTAGAAAGGGTATTTGAGTAGGAGTTAAAATAGATGATCCCTGAGATCTCTTCTATTCCTTCAGCTCTACAGCTCTGAGCCTTTCTCGGGTATGACTACAGCTTGTCTTTATGTTCAGTTTGATTGAAATGCATGTGGTTATAGCATTTTCTGCCCATTATATTTTTTAGGAAGCATTTCATAATATCATATATGCACTAATTTCATTTCTGTCCTCAGTAACTGACATTTATAGTAAATTTCAAGGGGACTGCATCTCCCTATGATCCTTGTAGGAATCTGTGATCTTAGGGGCGGAGCCAAGATGGCGGCTTAGAAGTAGCAACATATCGCAGCTGTCACATAGCCACCCCAAAATACCCATAAAATAGGACTCTAAACCAA
>CM053582.1:168457639-168480376 GCA_028627135.1 Pseudochirops cupreus | reverse complement strand
ATCTATTTTTTAAGGTGTTAATTTCTTCAGTCAGGTTGTTGACTCTCTTTTCATGATTTTCTTGCATCATTCTTATTTCTCTTCCCAATTTTTCTTCCACTTCTCTCATTTGGTTTTCAAAATCCTTCTTCAGCTGATCTCTAGCTTTTAGGCAATCTTCATGTTTCTTGGAAGCTTTTGGTGTGGGAGCTCTGACTGTGCTGTCCTCCTCCCACTCCCTGCCTTGATCCTTCTTTTTCCCAAAGAAGGAATCTAGGGTTTGGTTGCTGTTCTTACTTTGCTTCTTATGCTTATTCATGGTTGGTGAGTGTGATTTTTTTTTTAGCTCTGTGAAACTCTGCTTCCAGAGGGGAAAGCTCTGTCCCAAATTGCTGGGGTTTTCCCAGCTGCCGGAGCTTTCAGGAGGCTGCTGGGTCCCTCCCCAGCTCCAGCTCACTGAAAAAAAAAAACCCAGGACCCCCACCCAAGACTTCGAAACGGATCCAGGCCGCTGAACACGAGAGTACTTGGCCTCTGAACGATCGCTTGGTCCCCCTGCAGTCTGCAGGCCAGGAGCTCTGAAGCGGCATTGTAGAGGTAGGCGCAAGACCTCCACTTCTGCAGTCTCATTGCCGTGGAGGCGATTTGGCCGTACCCGCTTTTCTCTAAACTAATTCTGGGAGCTGCTGCAGATCCGCTCTCCCAAAGCTCCAGCCAGGGCTCGGCTCCTCTTGTCCAGCCGCCTCCAGGCCAAAGCCGCGGTTTCAGGCTGGGCTGGTTTCAGCTAGCAGAGCTGAGATGGTTCCTCATAGCCGAGCTGACTTTAGCGGAAAGTATATTTGTGTGCGTTTTGGAGTTCTAGAATTTGTTTAGAGTCATATTTTATGGGTATTTTGAGGTGGCTGTGTGAGAGTTGCGATATGTTGCTGCTCCTACGCCACCATCTTGGCTCTACTCTTCAACAGATTCTTCAGAACAGCTATATTAAGCCTTGTCTTCTCTCCTCAGGCTTCCTATGTGACTTACCCCCACCATTATCCTTTTCAGGAATGGACAGAGCCTTATTCTTTTCTGAGGAAATAGAGGCTAATTAATCACCATTAACAGTCTCTTCTCTCCTACATTTCAAAATGTCTTGGTATCACTGCCCATTCTTTCTTCCTTTCCTTCAGTATATGATGAAAAAATGTCCTTCCTCTTCACCAAGGCCACCCCTCCATTTATTTATACCCTTGTTCCCATTTCTTCCTTCACATTGTCCCCAAAATTATTTCTTTTCTCTGAGCTTCAATCTCTACCTTTCTATTGGCTTCTTGTGAGCTGCATATGAGAATGCCCAGGTCTCCAATCATCCTTAAAAAATTCTGAGTTGACCCTACCATGCCCTCAGAATATGACCTTCTCTCTCTCTCTCTCCCTCTCTCTCTCTCTCTCTCTCTCTCTGTCTCTCTCCTTTCTCAGTTAAACTTCTGGAAAATGGGCAGCTGCTTGCTTTCATTGCTTCCTGTTTTCTCCCTTACTTCTCAGGCCCATGCAGTCTGACTTCTGACCTCATCACTCACCTGAAATTGTTCTCCCCAAAGTTACCAGTGATCATGATGACCAGATCTAATTGGTTTTTTCCTCAGTTTGTACTCCTTTCTGCCTCTGCAACATTTGATCCTATTGACAACTCTTTGCCCCTGGGTTTTTGTGACATCGCTATCTCCTTGTTCTTCTTCTAACTGTGGGTATCTCCTAAAGCCATGAGTTCACTATCATTTCTGTACAAATAACTTCCAGTTAATCAACAAGCATTTAAGGATGTGCCATGTGCTAGACACTGGGGTTACAACTACAAAGAATAAGCCAAACTAGGCCTACTCTCAGGGAGCTCACATTTTAATGGGGGAGGCAATGGCATACATAAATATTTACAGAATATCAAAAGAATGAATATAAATAAATACAAGGTAGAAGCACTAGCAATTGAAGAATTAGGAAAGACGTCATGTGGGAGTGTGCTTAAGCTGCATTGTGAAGGAGGAGGCGGAGGTTGGGAGGAGAATGCCTTCTAGGCATGGAAGACAGCCAGTGCAGAAGCCCAGAAGTGGGATGTGGAAATGCCATGTATGAGGAGCACAGAGAAGGCCGACTGGCCTGGACTGTAGAGTTTGGGACAAAGGGTGATACATAGTGAAATTGGAAAGATTAACTATTTTCTTAGAGATAATAGGGAGCCACTAGAGTTTGTTGAGTAGGAAAATGACATAGTCAGACCTTAACTTAAGGAAAATCACTTTGGCAGCTGTGTGAAGGATGAATTCTAGAAGGAGAGAGACCTAAGGCTTTGATACCTATGAAGAAGCTAATTCAGTAATCCTAGCAAGAGGTGATGAGTTCCTGAATTTGAATGGTGGTTCAATAAGTCAAGAGAAAAGGGGATCACTATGAGATCTATGGAGGTGGCACTGACAGGATTTGGCAGCGTGGCACATGATGAGTCCAAGAGGACAGCAAGGTTGTAAAAACTTGAGTGACTAAAAGGCCTGCCCTCTGAAGTACTGGGGAAGTTTGGCAGAGGAAAGATAATGAATTCTGGTTTCAACAAGTTGAGCATGAGGTTCATGCAAGATATCCAGTTTGAAATGTCCAGTAAGCCTTGGTAATACAGGACAGCCTCAGGGGAGAGGCCCAGGCTGGATATATCAGTCTGTGAGCCATCTGCATACAGACATAGTAATTAAACCCATGGTAGCTGATGGTATAATGACAGGAGTGTAGGGAAAGAAGAGAGGGCCAAGGATAGAACCTTGGGATATAGCCATGGCTAAAGGGGAGTGATACAGCACACAAGCCAGCCACGGACTCTGAGGAATGGTCAGACAGGCAGGAGGTGAAGTCCTGAAATCCTAGAAGAGAGGAGAGAGTAGCCTCAAGGACTCGAGGACTGAGTGGGGAAAACAACAGACTTGGCAGCAGGGAGATCATTGGTGACAGCAGAGAGAGTAATTTCAGTTAAATAATTGAGTTGGAAACCAGTTTGCAAAGGCTGAAGAGCGAGTGAGAGGAATGACTATATATGCAGCCCCAGACACTCTCCTGCACTACCAGTTAATAACAAAACACAGATGCCTGTGTTTGTTATTTAAAGCCCTTCCTAATCTTTCTCCAGCCTGCCTTTCCAGACTGAATTGCATTACTTCAAGGTCTCTGTGATCCAGCCAGATTGGCCTTGGTGTTGTTTATCTCACACAGCCCTTCACCTCCCATCCCCATGCCTGTGCATAGGCTGTGCCTCGTGTCTGAACAGGCTTCCTTCTCGCTGTGCCTCTTCCATTGCTCAGCTCAGATGATGGCCCCCCAGCCACTAGTATTCACCTAGAATTAGATTATAGACCTAGAACTGAAGTGACCTCAGAGCTGGACATCAGAGTCCAGCCCCCCTCCTCTTATGAACCAGCAAAGTTACACAGGCAGTAAGCATCAGTGGCAGGACTTGAACCCAGGTCTTCTGATTCCCAAACCAGTGTTCTTTCCCCTGCACCAGGCTGCCTCCATTTACTTTGCATAGACATTACATTTACTCCCATATGAGTGTATTCTTTTTCCTCACAGAAGGACAGACAGTTTCATTTTGTCTTTACATTCTCACTGCCTCGCACAAAGCCCATTCCTTAGTATGGATTTAATACATACTCATTGATTGATTGAAGGCATGGGTTCAGTGACCCCACAGACCACTTCTGTCAGGGAGAAGGTTATAGAGCAATATTTCTCAAAGTGTAGTCTAGGGATCCCTGGGGACCTCAAGACCCTTTCAGAGGTCTGAGTGGCGAAAACTATTCATAATAATACCAGGAAATTTTAATTTTTAGTACGGTGAATAATGATAGATATAATCCACATAAATATTGGTCCTTTAGAGTCCTCAGTAATTTTAAGAGTATAAAGGAGTCCTGAGACCAAAAAGATTGAGAACTACTGACAGAGAATACAAGATTCCACTGTCTTATTCTTTGTTGATTATTTTTAAAATTTTATAGGGTTGAACAGTTTGTAAAGACTCTTCCAGTAAGCTGTTTCCTATGCATGTATTAACATCAGACAAGATTCCTTAATGGGCACAACAGAGATGGCTTTGACAGTCAGTCCTCTGATGATTAAGATCAAGTGAGGCATTAAACAGGGGCCATGTGTGCTCTCTGAAGATGTTTATGACAATCATAGAGGATGTTAAGGCAGAGTTGAAATACAAGAAGTCCTCTACACATTTGTAGATGACATTGTGCTAGCTGCTTAAAGCCCTAAAAAATGGTAGAGCATTGGTTGTGAAATGAGATTCACAACGCTCAGAAGAATCCAACTTAATAATCTACACAGGAAAAACCAAGTGGATGAAGAATACCTATTGTGCAGAGTATGATATGCTATTGGAGCTACAGTCTGTAGAGCTGGACCACCAGTGCATAGATCTTGGGCAGGCACTACAGATGCATCATGATGAGCTGGGCTCAGAGTTAATTAGGAAAAAGGGAGCGAGCTGTACTGCATGTAGGAGAGATTCTGCAGCACCCAGGCTTTTTCCTAAGGAAACAATATTGTTTCTATGATGCTTGTTGTTGTTGTTTATTCATTTCAGTCATGTCCAGAAGTGGGATGTCCCACTCTTCAAGACCCCATTTGGGGTTTTCTTGCCAAAGATACTGGAGTGGTTTGCCATTCCCTTCTCCAGCTTATTTTACAGATGAGGAAACTGAGGTAGATGTGGTTAAATGACTTGCCCAGAGTCCCACAGCTAGTAAATTTTTCAGGTTGCATTTGAACTCAGATCTTCCTGACTCCAGACCTGGCACTATATCCACTGTGCCACCTAGCTGCCCCAGTAAATAAAACAAAAACCCATTTTTAACATCAGTATTTTTTCTATGATGCTATGTGGTTGCAAATATGGAGAACTATAGTCTCCATCAAAACTGTGAGTCATATGAATTGCCATGGAGAGACTATACAGAAGCATATGTAGACTTTAGCAGGTCACCAGTGGTGAACTGGGTTTTAAGGGTGGCATGAAAGCCATCAAAGAGATATAACAGCAGAAGAAAGTTGGGCTAGTAAGAGTGGTAGCTGGTCAGCCTTTGTGCTATGCTGTACCCATGTGACCCTGAGAGCTGCCAGGAAGGCTTTTCCCTCCCCCACCCCCAATCCGGCTGCTGGGTAGTAGTGCTGGACAGTTTAGGGAAAGACACAGACAAGAGTCCACAAGACGAGAAACACGGATCCAGGAGTGCTCTGCATCCCCCATCAGTGAGGTTACAGATCTGTCTAAGGACTGAAGTATGAGAACATCGAGACCTGCTTGTGAACCAGGAGAAGCACTTGGAGCGCAAGAACCATCGTGCCAGGTCCAGGACAGCCACCTGTGAGATGACAGTGCAGTCTAGTACCTTGGGAGTGACTTGTGGTCTCCATTTGATTGGATGTATTTCCCCCTTTTCTGTAAATATGCCACAAAGGGGTTGACCCTCCGTTGCCTAGCACAAAGGAAACTCAGTGCTGCATTATGAAAAGTTGGGATGCTTCTTGATAGTCCTTCAGGTTACTGAAACTGAGACCATCATAGAGAATTTTAAGTTACTTTTCTTTCTCTTCTTCCCCTCGTCAGGAGGAAGCCACTCAGCCACAGGAAAATGCCTCTGTTTTCCCTAACACTGTGCATCCACAACTCTCCAGACGGCAAAGCCTAGAGACCCAGTACCTGCAGCATAGACTCCAGGTGGGATCCTTCCCCTTCTTCCTCTGCCAGGATCTGCCAATGAGCAAAACAAACATTTGCTCTGGGAGCTGCTGCGTTCTTATCGTTATGTGCTCTGTGTGGCTTCTGGGAATGTAATTAGACACATACCCTGGGCTGAAATCTGTCATCAGACCACAGGAAAATAAATGTCCTTGAGGTACTGATTGGTCAGGGCCAACCTGGCCATCTGTGTTTTCCAACTGACCCTAATCTGAAAAAGTAAATAACTTATTTTTCAAACCTAGTAAATCCTTGTTGTAATTCTTCAAATTATGGAACTGAGTAACTAAGGAATGAGAAGGGTCAAAACTGAAAATAGCTAGCTGTCAGTCCTCCTGATTCCATTCCATCTTTACCTGTAAGGGTCTGCTGCCTTCTTGTCGGTGACTTAACCGTGACATCTTAGTCTCATTTCCAACAAAGATTCTAGCTAATTCTTCTTCGAGAAGTCTTCATTGATATATCTTGGTAAGCTCATCTTTCCTGAGTTCCCTTGTTTAAATGTTGTTGCAGAAACCCAATCTCCTGTCCAAAGCACAGAACACCTGCCAGCTCTACTGTAAGGACCCTCCACGGAGCCTGGAACAGCAACTACAGGAGCACAGGTGGGGGCCTTGGGTAACATACGGGGCACTGGGCCTGCAAAGCCGCTAGGGAAGCCCTGCCTGAGCTGGCTGGCTGCTGCTCTGGGAGGTTAGATATGAAGGAAGAATGTCTTCTGTGACTATCTCTCCAACCAGGAGAGCTCCTGGTTCTGCAGCACATTAGCTGAGGCCTTGGCCTGGCAAGGAATAACAAGCGTCATCTGTGCCTCTTAATCCTCTGGGGGTTCTTCTCCACTCTGTCTGTCGTGGTCAGCTTCTGGAGAGGACGGTGTAAACCAAAGTGCCGCATGCTCCAGAGAGGGAGCTGGTCAGGCATGCCTTCAAGGCCGCGTTCTCAGAGCCTCCCCTGGAGGTTGCCCTGAGGAGTCCGATTTTGTCAGGCCTGATTCTCCCAGTCTCTAGGGTCAGTGCTTAGAAACAGTGCTTGCGACTTTGAGGAAGGCCAAGAACACATCCCTGCTCACACCCTGGCAGTGACCAGCTCCCTGGGCCATTCTTTGTCTTGTAAACAGGTGGTTATTACTTGGCAGCCAGGGCACAAGCCCTCATTCTATCCTAGCCCTGAATGATCTGGAGCCTCTGGCTTTACATATGAAGTTCCAAGTCTGAGAAGCTGAGAATTAGAGTTTGGCTTTATGTCAAAGGGGAAAACTTGGGTGAGCCTCCACTTTGGTGGGAAGGGGGAGAACCTCACATTGGTTTTAGAAGCAAGGAGCTGGAAAGTGAACGATTTTGGGGGATTTGGGCTAGGTCTTCATTTTCATTAATGACAGAATCTCCTGAGGTATTTATTCATTCCTTTTACTGTCCCTGATTCAGGCTCCATCAGAAGCGACTCTTCCTCCAGAAGCAGTCCCAGCTGCAGGCGTACTTTAACCAGATGCAGATAGCAGAGAATTCCTACCCAAGGCCAAACCAGCAGCTGCCGCTTCCCCACCAGGAGCAGCTCTCCAGTGCACAGCCACAGCCACCCCAGCCACCCCAGTTCGGCCTGGCCCAGTCGCTCAGCCCAGTCCTAGAGCCTTCCTCAGAGCAAATGCAATATGACCCCTTCCTCAACCAGTACCGTAAACTGCAGCTACAGCCCTTGCCCTCCTCCCAGGTTCCCAGCTCCCCTCCTCCGCTGTCATCACAGCTGCAGCAGCAGCCACCACAACCGCCAGCAGCCCCCCCACCCTTACCGTTCTCTTATCAGACTCGTGAGCTGTCAGGTGCTGCCCCCCCTGAGCCAGACTATCCTCCCCCTTGTCAGTATTCCATGGACCCAGCTCAGCAAAGCAATGTAGCATTACCAGACTGTCCCAGGAGCCCCGGGCCACGGGAGTCCCCCTCCAACTATGACCCGTTAGCACTCTCTGAGTTGCCTGGACTCTTTGATTGTGAAATGATGGAGGCTGTTGACCCACAGCCCAGTGGCTATGTCCTCGTGAATTAGCCCCAGTACATACCGTGTTCACGTCAGGAAGCAAGGCAAGCAGGGCAAAGGAAAAGAGTGTGAATTTTTGTTTTTATTCCAACCTTGAAATTCACAGCTTATTTTCCTGCATTTCCCCTAGTGGGGAGATGTCATGTTGCCCAACTGGAACTATCAGGACCTGGCTGAGGCTGGGTGGTTAGTTCAGCCTGGCCTTGTCCACAGGAGCTTCAGAGGCAGGTACTGAACGTAGTTGTTAGGGTGAAGATCATGCCCTTTGGGCAGATGGAGCAGACTTGAGGAAGACTCGGAAAATGTTTTTGTAGGAAGAAAGGAATTCACAGCTTCATTTTATACCAAGTTATACCAGTCAATTATCAAGGGAAACCTGGTAAAAGCAAGAACATGGCATGGCCTCGTTCCTGGCAATAAAAGCAATATCTTTTTCACTGAAATAAAGCAACAAAGTGTTAGGCGCTAAAAGGTAAATCAAGAATGCTTATGGATTGTGGGTACACAGGTGATTTTAAAAGAAAGTTGTATCGTGGCATTGAATTGTGGAGTGTGATGAGCTTTGTTCTTTGACTAATAAGTAATAGCATTTCACCAATGTTGGGAGAAGCTAGAGATGAACCCCTGAGATGGGCAACTCACCTCCCTCTGATCAACAGGGGCACACCTCAGAAGGTGCAGACCCCTGCAGAGAGGGGACCAGCCTGCTGGGCTTGGGCTCGAAGGATTGCCATAACTATCAGAGTCAGTGCTCTTTGTTCTCCAAAGATATCATCTGTGTAACAGAAAGGAGAAATACCCAAAACATCACGAAGGCCAGCCCTGAGCAGAAGAAAGAGCAGGCTTCTCGCACACAGTCCCTTGGGAAGACTTACAGTCCCAGAGCAGCTGATCAGCAGGGGTCTCACGGTCTCTTAAAAAGTAATAACTGTACTTTAAATTTACACTATACGTCTCTAGTGGTTTATTAAGCTTTGTATGTTGGACAGTGGTGTCAGGTTTTAGCACATGTTAAGGACAAGCAAAGATGGTGGCGGTGGCGGCAGCATCCCATGTGACATGGGAGCAGCACCATGCTTTCTGGGCGGACAACAGCATCCCATTGTATCCATGCTGAATCCAAAGTCACATCAGAGGGGGTGTTCCACCATGTGGGATACAGAGTGCTCACTCATATCCTCTGCCGTTCTGACTTGCTATCTGCTTAAAATGTTAAATGTATGACAGCAATATTCAAAGAACTCTGGATGTGGTAACCATTTCACAGCAGACCATCTGCCTGTCACTTGACATTCATTAGAACTTAACCTCACCTCAGACTTTAGAATTTGTCAAAAATGAGTCAAAAGCAGATGTGGCAAGTCTTCCTGTATATCTAGAATTAGTGATCACTCATTAGGACAGTGTCACCCAAGTGTTAGAAATCCAGTATTCATGGTGTGGAGTAAGCATCCCTGTCCTCAGAGTGGCTGCTCCGCAGTGGAGCAGATGAGCATAGTAAAGCACAAAGACTAGGGACTGCACTGTTCCTGCAGGGAGATGCATCACCGGGATGGAAACCAAGAACTCCATTTAAACCACCCCAGCTCACTCCCCCTCTCAGCATTGTTTCTGAGGCCCAAGTTGTTGGCTCAGTAGAACCAATTCCTCTCTCGTCATGTGCTTAGCATTCTGGGTCAGGGGACTCGGATGAGTGGCACTGACCACTGCCCCCACACTCCTGGGCTGGGGGGTGGGGAGGTGTGAAGAACTAGTTTTTGGTTGGCTTCTACGTGACAGAAAGAGGCTAATGGAAAGGACAGAGTCAAAATAATTTTAAAGTCATAACCTAGGGAGAACAACAGGTCTTTGTTTATCTGGAAAATGTGTGCAGAGAGGCAGGGTCTTTACACTTAAGGCTTACTATGCACATAGAATTGGCAAAGGTGATCAACCAGAGGTGCTTCTGGGTAGGACTACCTACCAGTGGTCACATTTTAAGATTCCACAGAACTTAAGCCAGAAGGAAAAAAAGTTTTTTGACATACATAACAGCAGTTGCCTTACTTTGCTTCCTAATTTGCTAGAAGACAGACATTTATTTTATTCCTTGTGTTCTTTGCTAAGGCGATATTGATCTCTAACTGCTTCAAGTCTGCAAACAGTTGCAGATCCTAAAATGGCTTGATATGTTTAGATTGAAGGAGGATGGATGTGTTCTCAGAGATGTACTAGTGTTCTCTGGTATTCATGAAATTGAAATCCTTTCCATTTTGAACACAGGAACCATTTCAAAAGCACAGGAATTTTGGTTGGTTACAGATTGACGTCTCAGTTCTCTCTCTGTATCCCTTTCACTCAGACAACTGACAAAATCCCTCCAGAGGCCAGTTGGGTAGCTGACTGCCCCCCGAGAACTCCCACAGGGTTGTGTGGCACTAGAAAGCCCATCCATTGAAGAAAGAAATGGAGAAGTTATTCAGGGTTAAAGGCATCAGGGACAAAGGGGAGAAATAGTGCAACAGTCAGCGATGTTACCAAATAACGTAGTCGTGGCAGCGTAAGGATTCGGCTGGGGAGGAAATGAAGCCTCCCCTACCTCGCTGGTCTTTGTAGACCAAATACCAGTGTGTTTAAAGGAGAAATCAATAAATTCCTCTAACAATTTATCTTTAACGATGTTTCAGCTGATAAGCAGAGAAGATTCTTCCTACTGGCTAGTTAGCTCGACGTGGTTAGGCCATTTGCTCTGTTCCTTAACCAGTGACCTGTAAACTCCATATAGTTTTCTTTAAACAAATACTAAAATAGCACTAAAAGGACATAGTACCACTGTATATTGATGCTACTTTGGACCAGCTGCTTCTGTTTGCATTGGTTTAACATTAGCAGAGTGTACACTACTGTATAGTAATTATTAGCCTTGTTATCTTGTAATAAGAGATGCCTCTGGAGAAACTTTGGTGAGATGTATGTGGGGTAAAAATTTCACACGGAGGGAAGTGCAATATGTGCGTGGTACATTCTTTTTATTTTTTTTAGATCATGGGGATTAGTCTTTTGCTTTGGGAAAAAAATGGCGCCACGGCTGTGAGTTCCAGTTGGGTGCATTTATCTTTAGTATTTACATGCAGCTGATATGCTGGACCCTGTAATGCAGTGTATTTCTAAAGAATAAAGAGGACGGATCTTCTACTTTTAAATCAGTGGTGGCTAATGCACACCAGCAGGCCCAGACTCAGCACCAGCTCTCTCCCTTCCTTTCGAGCATTATTTTCCTACCATTTATAACTTAACAAAGGACAGAATGGGCATCTGCCATAGTAGCCCTTCATTATCCAAGAGACAGAAAACACCTGGACTGCCACCAAGGAGAGACATGACTCAGGGACTCAGCCCATCCTAGTGTAGACCATTTTCACCCTGGACCGCTGCCTCACACCTTACTCCCAACTTG
Source organism: Pseudochirops cupreus (assembly GCA_028627135.1). NCBI lineage: Eukaryota > Metazoa > Chordata > Mammalia > Diprotodontia > Pseudocheiridae > Pseudochirops > Pseudochirops cupreus. The sequence continues at coordinate 168,469,154 of CM053582.1, read as the reverse complement.
ATGGGGATGAGAGAGGAGAAAATTTGATTACCAGTCTCTTGGAAACTGACAGAATCAGGGAGGGCTGGAGAGGGCATGTTTATCAGACTACACATCAAACTATTGTTTGGGAGACTGGGAAGGCCCAGGGCTACAATTAAAACATGGACCTTTTCCTTTTATGTTTCCATTTTGGCTTCATGATTAAGGAGAGGTAGGTGACTCCCCTCATGAAATCATTTGAGAGAGGCCTGGAGCACAGACCAGCTGATTTGGAACAAATGTCTGAGTACTGGGGAGAAGTGGTATATATGGACCCATTAGTTAGAGTAGTAATGGCCTCAACAGAAATCACCATTTGGGATGAGATGATAACCTTCTTTTATGGTTGCTCAGAACCTATACTGAAAGTATTACCTTTGTACCATGCTTTGTGCTGCTGCTAATTACCTTAGGATCATAAGATTTGGGTAAGGGGGGTGGAGGGAAGTACTGAAATGCAGCTCATCCCTAAACCTTGAAAGGAAAAATGTATCACTTAGCATCTGGGGCAGGGATAATAATGGTAGTGTATTCCCAGCCATTTTCAGTTTACTCCTGCTGCAACTGGTTAAACTCTTCTAGGTACAGCCTTATTGAGACATCCCCCAGGTAGGTGTAGGATTACAAAAAATTTCATTTCCCTGATACTATTGCCTTTAGACATAATAAGACCGTCACAATCAAGCCACCCACATTTTAGGCTCCTAGAGTTTTCTGTTCTACATGTCGCCCAGAAGTCAACGTCAGAGCATTCTACTTTAGCTTACTTTAAAATAAATGCATCTCTGAATAACTTGCATTCCAAACCCGATGAGTCATTAACTTTTAAAAAGCAACACTGATGTAATTTACCAATATTGGTCTTACAAGCCTGGTACGAGTGCCCAATTTTGACCTTTCTTGTTGTTCTCACTTTAACGTCAAAGGTGGGGAAAGGGGGGAATAAATATTAGGATGGAATAATGCTTTCTAAAGAATTCATTATTCCCTCCCTGCATTTGGGATTTATCATCTGATTTTAGCAGACTAATTCAGAGGCAGATGATCATCCATGATGAATGAGTATATAGCATGACTTTAAAAGGTGATTCATATATTACATCATTAAGATTCCCTGCTTTGGTGTATGTGATCTTGCCTGAAGTCAGAGGGGTGGACCAAATCCTTCTAAGATGCCTCCAAGTTACCATGACGACCTTCCTGTCTACCATCACATATTCCTGTTTTGCTACATTTTCTCACAAAAGAACGCTTCCTGTAACTTGACTAAGTTGTTAGAGTCGTTCTATCACAGCTTCAGAGATTTTAACTGAGGAATTTTAAACTTCAGCTAACAAAGATTTCAGACCCACACCTCTTTGGATAAGATTACCCGCTACTGATTGATGAGACCTTTTCAGGGATAAAAAATAATTTGCTTTGATTGGACAAAAACTTGAAATTCTTTTGGGAGGCAAGGAAGGAAGGAGGATGTTTCAGAACAAGTAGAAATACATGGTGTCATCACAAAATTATCCCAAACATAAGCAGTATTAAGTTGGCAAAGTGATTTGTCACTAACTGTATCTAAATAATCTATATCTAGATATGGTTTAGACCGTATCTAAACTGAATGAGTTTTTACCTGGACTAAGGCAGTTCTAGTGGCGGTAACATAACTGTTGGCAAGATATGATGGAAAAGGAAGAAGATGGCAAGAATTAAATGCTACCTTCTCATTTTATACTGCAATAAAAACAACCAGAATTGCAGAAAAGGGCAAAATAAGCTGCTTTTTATTTCTGAGGGTGATTATTTGAGCTGGTCTGTGAAAGAGTTCATTTTGATAAAATTCTGTCATCTGATCGAATTTTTCCTTTTTCATTTTGGGCTTTTTACTTTTTTGGTGAGTTTGATGATTTTGGGTATCTTGAAAGCTAATCAGAACTCTAATCTGAAAAAAATCAAAATGTATCCCCCGTCACCACTCAGTGTTAGGAAATTGTTGAAAATGCAGTGATCATTGTACCAAAAGGTAATTTAATGGGATTGTTTCCTGCAAGGAAAATGTTTTTATGTGTAATCCCTGTTGAATTAACAGAAAATAAAGGCAACAGTGTTTTTATTAGCACTTGAGTGAACTGCATTTCAAAGGGGCCTGACACTCCAAGGCCCTTGGACTGATTGGTATCTGTTCCACTGGCTTAACTCCTTTGCTGTGAAGACCCTACATGGCATTGTAAATGTGTGTGGAGGGGGAGGTGGGAAAGGGGGGTTGTCCTGTGAGCTCCAGGGCTTATTTCAGGCAGCAAAGAAGAGTGGATAATGTGCTCTCATTGACGTCAACAGGGTAAATAATACCTCGCATGTGTCACCCTTTAAAGCAGACTGCTAACCACCAGCACAAGCAGTGCTGCCCCACCCCCAAGGCCCCTGCCTCAGCTCCACTGTACAAAGGCTTGACTGGAATCTAGATACCAAGGTGGGGCAGTCTCCATCATCAAGACTGGAATGTGGAGAAATCCTGTCAATGTGGAGGCTAAAGTTGACAATGGGTTATAAAGCAACCCTCACCCACACGGATACAGCACTCCCTAGTAAATTTATATGAGACTAAGGATAGAATGATCCCCCTAGTGACCCTTGGTCACATGATTGGCGCTCACATTCAGACATATCCCTATTCTGGAGGAGCCACTGACCATGACCGATGAAGTGGGCCTATTCTGAGGGCCAATTTTCTTGCCAGACAGTACTCATGGTAAATAGTACTAAGACTTTTTTTTAACCTAGCATGGTGCTTTACATGTCGTGGGCACTCACTCAAATGTTTCTGGATGAATGAACTTGCCACATTGCTAATGGCTGACTCATTGAACATGTGTAGGCAGTAGAACCTACAGAGCTTCCTGGGGGATAGAAGGGAATAGATCCTGGCCAAGAAGCTCCTTCCCCACAGTCAGCCCATTAGCCCTTTTGACTAGAAACCAAGTAGACAAGGGAGTCAATAAATCAAACATTTGCATTTGTACCTGCTGACCACCCCACCCCCACCCCACCCACCCCCCGCATAACAACAGGATGTTTTAATCATGCTTCTGTGGCCCATCAAATTCTATGCCATTTTAATCTCTTTAGTCACAGCCCAAAACACCAAGGGCAAAACAAGTTTGCTGAGTCTTTGACTACTATTTGTCAGCTCACATTTGCTCTTCTCATGTTTGCTTGTTCTGCTGTCTCCATCGTCCTTCTAATATCCTGGTATCTAGAAAAATTATTTTTCAATTTGAGAACCTGGCAGCATCAAGGGTAGGGAGCTGCCCAGCTCCAGTCCTGCCCAACCTCACAAACTGTTGCCATCTGTAGGTCCTAGGGCATTCAGACAATAAGTCCAGTCACTTGTCCATTGATATCCGTTTCAGTCAATGGTCTTTTGGAACCAACCAGGTTAGGGGCTGTAGCCTTTGGGGGTGAGATGTGCAAATAAAGGAAGGACCCAGCCCTGGGGTCCCTAAACTCTAGAACACGGGACAGGGCATCTGTCCAACCTTCAGCTGCATGGCTGGGGTAACAAAACTCCATTCTGCCAATTCCCATTTAAATTTCAAGAACTATACAGCATGATTCACCCAAGTTACTACTTATTCTAAAGCCCCTCCATAATGGGAGTAAAAGTTAAGCAGTGCCTCTTCCTCAGACTTAACTACATCAACTCATTCAATGCAATATTTATGGAAGCATATTACAAAGTAGAACTCAGATTAAACATCTTTTCAGCTTCCTTATGACAAACTGAGAGCTGCTAGGTGGTGCAGTGGATGAAGTGCTGGGCCTGGAAACAAGAAGAGGAGTTCAAATGCAACCTCAAGAAATTAGCTGCATGACCCTGGGCAAGTCATTTAACTCTGTTTGCCCGTTTTCTCATCTATAAAATTATCTGGAGAAGGAAATGCCAAACCACCCCAGTATCTTTACCAAGAAAACCCCAAAATGGGTCACAGTTAGACACAACTGAAAATGACTAAATAACAAAGACAAACTGAAGAACTCTGCTTTTCTAACTTACTCATCTCCTCCCAACCCCCACAAGCCAGAACCCTAGTTTCAAGAGTGTAGGCCTGCTCTCTTATTCTCCAAGTGAAAAGCCGGTTTTGCCTGTTTGCCATTAACATCTAAAATGAGAGGCTCAGCCTTTACAGACAGGGTTACGGGGGCGCTCTGGCCACAAAGATAGAGATAATCCTTCCTCCTCTTCCCCAACACCGGACCAGAGCTCTTATATAAGCCCCCTTGTAAAGCATTGGCCCTCAGAGCCAAACAGGAAAAACCCCTCCCTTGGGTTAGGGAGATCACCTGCCAATCCCAATCACCACTCTAGAGATGATGAAAGAGGAGGAAGGGAGGACGCTGAATCTTGAAAGGTGACAGGGTGGCCGTCCTGACAAGGGTTAGCCGTGAGGGACGTCACTCCAGCTGCTGCTGGCCTTCACTGGGTCATCACTGGTTATTCAAGTCCTAGAAAGATGGGTGCTGGGTCACAACCCACAAGGGACAAAGCCTTTCTGTTCAGATTTGTCTTGATGGTAGCTAAGCAGCTGGCTCTTTGGATAATCTCTGGCAAATCAACCATTATCAGCCTGGCAAGAAACTATGTTCAGAGAGAGGATGGAGTTCATAGGGAATGGGGCTGTAGGCTAGGCAGAGGAGGTAATTGCCTACATTGCATAATTAAAGGCCATATCCTCTTCCAAAACCCTGCCAGTGATACTCAGCTGCCTTGTTGTTGGAGATTCTTACCTTAGGTTAAAGCAAAACTCATGAGAGGTAACATATTAAGCTGTTAGGAATCATTAACACTTCAGTATGATTAGTCCTACCAGTCTCTTGTCCAGTGGCACGCTAGTCTAGCTCAGGCTTGGAGGGGGAAATGGTAGCATTCAAAGCACTCTCTTGGCAGGGTGGGTTGCATTCAACAGGGCTAAAGGGAAGAGGCTGGGGGGAGGGGGAGGAGGCATTGTTTGGGGAGGAATCTTAGTGTTGTAATGAATGGAATGCTAATCCAGAAGTCACAAAGAGATGAGTTCAAGACACCACCTCCACAGCCCTCAACAAATCACTCAACTTCTTTCCATTCCAGTTTCCCATCTACAAAAAAATGGGGATAAAATACCTTAACTCACAGGATCCTGAGGATGAAGTGAGCAAAAGCAGGTAAAGGGCTTTTGCCCACCTTCAAGTGCTAAGTAAGTATCAGCTGCTGTCTCAGCTATTATAGGAACAACTATAATAGCTATAATAAAATTATAATAGGAACAACTGTGAACTGCGAGCCCTTGGGGCAATTCCTGAGGGGAGATGGGACACCAAGGCATCCATCGCATTCACTACTAGATTTTCTCGGGGAGTCTTTCAAGGTGCGCCCATCTCTTACAGAAAAGAAACATGGATCTTTGCGGTGTAAGGGGTAGACCAGGGCAGAGAGGCATCAATCCCAGGGCTAGTGGCCACTCTCCATCTCAGGACTCTCCATTCCCTGGAGTGGGGGAAGGGGACTAAGACACGAAGGAGTTTAGAACATAGAAAAAGAATATTCACAACCATTACCATTACCCTAGGAATGGATAGTCAAAATGCCACAGAGCTCACACAGGGACATCCGAAAAAGGCACGAGGGTCGTTGTACAGCAGGGTCAGGGCTAACACTACTTCAGAAAAGCTGTCACGGCAGCACAAAGAAGGCCCCCTCTCTCCGGAGAGAAGGCCAGGCCAGGCCAGGAGCGTTGAGCTGTTTGCACTTTCTGTATTGTTCTTTTAGGTTAAAAGGAATGTATTCTCATCACGCTGGCCTGATGTGACTGATCAGCTTGGAGCAGTGGATGAAAAGGTGGGAGACATGTCAGGAGACTCGTCTTAGACTCTCTGGAGCCTTTCTCGTTGTTTCTGCTTTCCTTCCGTCCCTCCGTCCCTCCCTCCCTTTGGATGGGGAATGCCCATATTCCATCACAATGATCAACTGGAAAGTACCTAGGGAGGAAAAGCTGGGGTCCTGCCCCGGCTGTGTCACCAACAAGCTGTAAGAGCTTAAGCAAATCAGTCTCCAGGATTCAGGGTTTGTTTGTTTTCCACTGTGAGGCTAATACTTAGCAGGATGATTGTGGGGGTCCAGTGCATTTCACAATCATAAAATACTATGCAAACTGAAGTATTTTCTTTTGAATCTCCCAAGTTGACTCCCACAAGCCTCCCTTGTAACCTATCCCTGTTTTCCATCTAGCTCTTTCTTACTAAACAGCATTGTTCATTTGCAAAAATTACCCCTTTGGCCTTAGTGCTCAGTTAGTTGCCCCAAGACAGACATGGGGAATTAGTCTCTCCTCCTGATTTCCCAAAACTGGGAGTTTTAGACAACAGCCAGATTTGGGCTTCTCGTAGGACTGACCAGAAAAGGCTTTACCAGAAATGAGCATTAACCCTTAAGTGGCTCTTTGCTCCATCCCAGTTGAAAAGGTACAGCTTTAAGGTAAATGACAAATTCCCAAGATGAATAGTAGCACTGGGACAATCTAAGAAACTATTCCTACCAAAGAGGAATATCTGAGAACCTGGTTCTGCTCCTGATCCCTAGGACTCCACCTCTGAACCCCCAAATTTTGACTAGTACTGAATGGCCATAGGCCAAGTTAAACCAACTAGAGATGCCACAGCTCTCAGGAATCACATTTAGAGTATTTGCTTTTAAATGTAAGAAGGAAAACATTCTCCCCAGCTGCACTTGATAGACTCCCCAATCAATCGTCTTGCTTGATTCAAGAAAGCTGATTTTCTTGACAAGCTTTGGCCCTTCAAAAGCTTCAAATGCCAGGCATCCAGAGTATGGCTAAGCTCCTTAGAATAGGAGTGGGATGCTGTACGCAATGCCCACCTTCTATGAATAGGACTTTCAGTGACAACCAGTCATACTCTGACCTTACTGTGGGAACAAGACTAGGAGTCCAGGCAGTCAGTTAAGAAAAATCAGCTCCTGGATCACAAGTACAAGTCATATGTTTGGACCCATAAAGGCAGCCTTATACTCATTCAGACTCCTTGGTTCAGAAGATAAGACTCTAGATATACAGAAAGAAATGGAAGTTGCACACACAAGGATCAGAACTGAAAGGAAGAATTTTTAAACCTTGAAAAATTCAGTGTGAAGAAAGAAGTAAGGGAAGAGAAGCAAAGCAGACATGTTCTCCCTTGATTCCCTCCTTGGTCACTGGAGGATGCAGGCTCCTGGCTCCAGTCACTATCTTCGCCCAGGACAGATTGTCCTAGCTTAGAGGGAAAAGAGGAAGAGGAGGAGCAGGCATGCAGTGACCCACAGTGGGTTTTGTAACCACTATTTATTGATGTTTCACTTGACTTCAGTCTCCAACTCCAGCTCAGCATGGAGACTGAATGTCCCTCACAGCTGCTCCTTCCTACAATAACAAGACTGACATCACCCGTTGTCAGGGAAATGGTGTTTTGATTAAAATCATGTGACAGCTACTTCATGATTCAATAAACAAATCTCCATTAACCCTTGCCTGGCAACCCATCATCCATCAAGAAGCAATCACCCACACCTCTGTCTAGGAAAAAAGGGAAGCCCACCTGAGGAGGTTTGTGAGTTTTCAGAACTCAGCTTGGAGACAAAGCAGAAGAAGGCTGAAGGCGGGAAGTCAGACTGTAGACAGCGTGGCCCATCTGGAATCAGGCCTCAGACACTGTGACCCTGGGTAAGCCAGTCACTTCAACCTCTCTGAGGCTGTTTTCTCAACAGCGGTTTAAATGGGGCTAATAGCACTAACCTCACAAGACTGTGGTAATATGTAAAAGGCTTCATCAGTTGCCTAAAAATGGGGTTTAGAAGAGAGAAACTAACCCACTCTGCTGCTTGACCATATCTCCCACAGGCACTATGGTGACAAAAACTTAAAACATTCCCCTTTATACAGCCCTTTAAGGGTTGAAATGAAATACAATAATAAAAACAAAAATCCTGAGGCTCTCTGTGACAGGGTATGGCATCTGCTACCTCCCTACATGTTCTCTACATGGCTAGTTAAGAAATGGCAAAGTTAACACATTCCCAATCCCATGAGAGAGACCCTGAGACAGAGCCTATGGCTCTGGTTTAGCAAAATACTTTGAAGACATGTTTCCGTTTTATCTTCAAAACCACAGCATGAGGGGCTATTATCCCCATGTTGCAGATGAGGAAACCTGGACTCTGAGAGACTGTGACTTCCCCACAGACACACAGCTGCTAAGTACCTAAGGAAGATTTTAACTTGGCTCTTCCTAACTCCAGGTCCAGTACTCTATCTACTGTACCAAATGGCTGCCTGATAGGCAGAGCTTTCCTGGCATACTGGCAGTACCCAATTTCCATTTCTGCATCACACCCCAGTTATACTTTCCTTATGTGAAGCAAAATGTAGGGGAAATCCCAGCATCACGTGGCATGAAATTTTTCAGGTTTGAATGGACAATCCCCTTGAGGCATATATGCTGCTGGGTTTCTGATATTGGTTACAAGACTCCCCCAAAATGAAAACATAGGAAGACAGATTCAAGAATTAGAGAAAAATACAACTTTCTATCTTTCCAAGGTACCCTACTACCACTGAGGTAATCTCAACTCCCACAATCCTATCCTCATTTCAGGCATGTGACATGTATTAAAATTGTGAGAGGATACTGAATCTGTTAGGAAAACCATGTTCCTATTGAACCAATGAAGTTAAGATTTAGATCTCAAATAATACTGCTGCTATCACAACTCCTCTAGCCTACATCTTCCCTTAAGTTCTACGAGATAACAATGCTAAGGTGCCCAAAATGCTGACTGAAACATACACTAACTTACAAGAGGAAACTAAGCAGCCTGGACATCTTACCCCAGGTGGGATGCAAATGACCCCCACACTTCAACATACTCCCATATCAAAGTCACGTCAGATCTCAATCCAGGCCTCCAAACCACTGACCTGTGCTGAAGATCATCCAAATACAGGTAAAATATTGCTGACAACCTGTTTCCTAAGCTGTCCTCACACTGTTAACTCTCTGCCTGCAGGGTTCTGAGCCAGATATTTGGCAGTCTTAAATTCCATGGAATACATCTCCAGGAAACAAACTGTACAGCATCTCGGGATAGAGAGTTCCAAGATAAACGGCCACAACATTAGGGCATTGAACTAGGGAAAGAACACCAGGTTTCATGACCTCACCTTTGGTTCAAATGCAAGAGAGGGAAAAGCCAAGGGGATTTCTAAGACAAACATTTCTTTCCTGACATTTCCCCCAAGCAAACACCTTAACTGCCACAAGGGGAAAAAAAAATCTCCTTGTCGAGAATCCTTGCCCTTCATAAAGAGTGCTTGATGTTATGATAAACTACTCCAAGTAAACCAAACCAAAGTTGGTCAGCTTCACTTCCTCCCTCTAGCTTTTAACCTTTTTAATGTAAATTGAATTTAAAAAAAAATTTTTTTTAATTTTTCAGAGGTCTAAGCACATCATCAATGAAAGAAACTCTTTTTCCAAATGTGTCGATTCAAAATGATTCTGTAACTTGCTGCCCCGAGGCTGAGGTCAGCCCCAGCTGTATTTGCCCTGCTTATAACTTTGACATGGGTCTGTTTCCTAAAGGGAGTTCTCTCCTCAATGAAGAACAGTGCCCAATGAGGCATGGAGTACATTTGGAATACTAAACAGTGAGCTCAGCAAATGCTTTTGTTTCTCTGAGTGGAAATTACTACCTAGGAAAAAATCTTGGCAAATATCAACTTTTTAAAATACCAGAAGATGGAACACAAACCTTCTCCACAGCAACCCCTCACCAAAATACCCTGTTTTTACCCAAGCCTTGTGCTTGCAGCTTTTTAGATGGATCTGTGTACAGCTTCAACAAGGGAGCTCTTCCAAAATACTTTGAGAGATGACTTGAGAGGACCTGGATGGGGTCCTGTGGCCCAAGACTTAGTGACTGTGGTCAGAGTATTTTCATCTACAACACCTCATTTGATTCTCAAAATTCTGTACACTTTAAGTGTGTTCATTTTACAAATGAAGAAAAGTGAAACTCAAGAGGTTAAGTGATTCGCCCAAGGTCATAGCTACTGAGTGGCTGGCAGAGCCAAGACACAAACGTAGGCCTTCTGACTTATAGTCTATTTCTATCAGACCATGTCGCTTCTCCTTAAAGACAATCTCATACTCACTGGCCTATCTCACTTATACCTCAGCTCGCTCTCTTTTTTTTTTTAGAAGAGATAAGCAAAACATTTATTCAGACACCAGAAATAAGAATCCCAAAACCAGGAAACGGAATCCATCACAGCAACATAGAAGTTAATACACCACAATGTAACAGAGAGCCACACCATCCTTTAGCCTTCCCATAAACAAACTTTTACTCACAAGCCTAACTGTCTCCTTACCTGCCATCCTCTCTCCTCCCTCCAATTCTAACTGCTCTGACTCCCAGCTTCCTGTGAGCTCTGCTCTACCCTTCAACAAACCCCTCCCATCACAGGCTCCATGTGATTACATTCACCCTATTAGGGGGCAGAGAAAATCTTCAAATCAGGGAAAGCCTTCAAATTCCCTTAGGCTTATTAAGGGGCAGGGAAGATCTTCAAATTCCCATTACCATTACACTATGAAAAATCTGCCACTGTCCCCCTAAGAATTCTTGATTCCCTCTCTCTACCCTACAATTCAATCCTCTTGTGTATGGTGAACTCTTCAAACACTAAGTCGTCTTGCTTTTCTATAAGTATCCTTAGCACTTAGGACAGTACTTTGCACAATTAGCACTAATAAATTTTTTTCATTCATTTATGAAATTATAAATCACAATATAAGGCAGGTGATAATCACCACATGTATGGGATACACAAGTACTCTAAGAATTCTCAGTTGGGAAGACTATATATAATTAACTGCAAAATGTGAGATACAGATTATGAGGGCAATGGGAGTGCAGAGAAGAGGGATATAAATGAAGACTGGTGTAGTGAGAGCAGTTGTAATGGAAGACCTGAGACAAGCTGGACTTCGAGGGATGAATAGGATTTATTTGTATAGGTCGAAAGCAGAGAAGATGGCACTCCAGGAGTGTGGAACAACACAAGCAAATACAGCAGTGAGCATGGCCTTTTGGTGGGACCTTGAAAAGATTAGCCTGACTGGAATGAAGGGTATATGCTGAGCACCAGGGGGAAGTGAGACTGCACAGGTAGGGTGAAGCCAGATCATAGAGGGCCTCGAAAGCTAGGAAGAGGACAGGCAGGTGCTCATTCATCTCTTTTTTTTTTTAATTTTATTTTAGTTTGCATCATTCATTTCCACAAGATTTTGAGTTACATATTTCCTCCCCCTCTTTCCCCCACCCACCGCCCCAAAACAGCCATCCCAGTGTGTCCCCCCTCCCCCAGTCTATTCTCTCCTATGTCACTTTTCGGTAGGGCAGGATGGATCTCCC
>CM053582.1:168438433-168457139 GCA_028627135.1 Pseudochirops cupreus | reverse complement strand
GCTTATCTCCCCCTTTCACAAATCCCACTCACAGCTGCTGCTAATCCACTCACCTGAGAGGCTCCTCTGCTCCTCCCGTCCAGCCGCCCCTGGGGCACAGCCGCGGCTTCAGGCCAGGCTGGTTGAGGTTCGCAGTGCTGATATGGTTCCTCCTAGCCGAGCTGACTTTAGTGGGAAGTATCTTTGTGTGCATTTTGGAGTTCTAGGATTGCTTTAGAGTCCTATTTTACGGGTATTTTGGGGTGGCTATGTGAGAGCTGCGATATGTTGCTGCTGCTACACGGCCATCTTGGCTCTGCCCCCCTCAGCTCTCTTAAGAAAAAAAAACCACTGTCTTCCTAAGTTTCGACTTTGGTCTTCTGTAGCACTGCCCTTGCTTTATGCGCTCTCTGACCTGGGGGTCCCAAGTAGTTCCTGTCAGCCCCAGGGGCCTGGGTCCTCAGATTTGGCTTTCTATGTTTCTGTATCACCACTGAGGATACCAAGTAAACATTTTACCTTCTCCTGGTCAGTATGTTCCACTGTCCTGGCCTCATTCCTAATCCCTACTCACCACACAGCCATAAGCTTCTGGGCTTCCAAGACTGCAATAAGTGGACATTGTAGGCACAAAAACTTAAAATATGATGCCAAATGATGTGATGAGAAGACTGTTCACATCCTATATGCTATGAAAGAGTCTAGACAGATAGAAAACTAAACTCCTTCTCTCGAAATTCTGTAAGGATCTCATTTTCAGCCATCAAGCCGAGGGACCTACATACACAGTAGGTTACATACAGGTGATGATAACCTACAGAGCCCTCTCATTAGAAACCTGACCTTTAAAGGAAGGGCCATCTCAATATAAGGTACACCTTTTCTACTTTACACTTAAGTTTTAATTCCTTTCAACCTCAAGATAAAGATTTATAACAAGAGTATGACAGTTTTAGAAATTAGCAGGCTTGAGGAGAGGCTTAAAGAAGGGTCAATTAGTAAGGTAGAAATGGGAAAATCAAAGCCATCTACAAGCTCTGTGATACAGAGGACGACTAAGGATTAGTGAAATTTAATGTGAGGATGGCAAAAACCAAAAAAAGATTAGTAAAGGTGACTCAGACTAAAGTAAACAAAATGCAAAAAAAAAATGAAGAAAAATCACTGAGTAACTTATATTTTTCTCTCCATTTACCTAAGCAACTTCCTATAAGTGTTAGATTCTTCCACTAATAAAAACTAATTCTGTACAACCCTGCAAACCACAGACCACTCTTTCAGAACATTAACGTCACACACAACATGCTTACTTCACATAGAAACAAAATTAAGTACAGCTAAAGGGACTGAAGACATAAGATCTCGACAACTGGGTCAGGAGTAACATCTGAGATCAGAAAGCAGTCCTTGGCAAGTTTCTAAAATTTGTTCTCATATACCTTTTATGGTCAAGATGTCCAACTTCATCTTGGAGACTCCATCATGCAATTAGTGCCAGCCTACTTCTTCCGGGATACCTATCATTAAGTATTTCAACACAGCCTCACCAGAAACTATTAACTTGCTTATGCTTCTACCTTAAGAGGCCAATCTGATCAATAATATCTGCCTGGAAATATAGCAGAAATCAGAAAAAGCTGCTTTAGTAATCCTGATTGAGCTAAACCCAACCTTTTAAGAAAACATTGATAACAAATGAGGTATTTACACTTAGGACAGGGTCTAGGTTGGTACAGAAAGCTAAGTGCCTACTCTGGCTCTTTACGTTAAAATGTAATTCATTTTTTGGGAGCACAAATTTCGGAGCAACCCGGTATTTGTCTGCTTGGTTTAGAAAATTCAACAAAAAGCTGAGCTGCGGCTTAAGTAAACAGAGGCTGCTGGTAGGCTCAACACTGCATGTGTCCGTTTCTTCATATCATAAAGGATAGAGTACTTGGACTAGGATAATCTGCAAAGATGACATACATGGAGGCAAAAAAAATAAAAAATAAAACTTCAACCCCACTAAAGCTGAAATAAAACCAAAGTATCAAGACCTAGGCACAGAAAAACTTCACATTATCCCAAATTACAAGTTCTACCTCCCTTCGGTACTGAAAATAGCAGAAGATAAACCAGATTAAAGTAAAGCATCAGCTAAAGTGAAATTTGATCTTTGGTAATCCTCTGAAGACAGCATATAAAGATGACATGCCAAGAAACAGGTGTATATATAAAAATGCTATGCCTCCTTGTGGTGCTATGACCCTATATTTTTAAAGTCAGCAGATCACTAATTGCAGCAGGTCCTACACCAAGTTCAGTTAATATATTCTAAAAGGTTTATCACTAGAAAGTTGGCCACCAAGTGATGAGATGCATTAGGCAAAAAAAGTTGCTATCTATGCTGGTAGAGAGAGTGTCCTCACAGCCCTCTTAAATTAGCAAAATAAGTATGCAAAGATGAGATCTGCTTCATCCCAAGCATGTGCAATACACCACTGGGACTATTTTACAGATACAAAAACTGGGCTAAAGAGAGAATGCCCAAAGCACAGGGCAAATAACTTGGCTAAAAAGTTGGAAAGGGAATTTATTACTGTTGGTGCATTGCCCTGTCCAGCCACTAAGAAGACATGGTTAAGTTCACAAAAAGCTCCCTCCCTAAAGAGGAGGGACCAATGGTGATCTCACCGAAACATGTTTAAGAAGCAGCTAAAACAGCCTAGGCACAGAGTTATGGAAATGGAATCCCTTTTACAGAAACAGGAATGATATATTCAGTCAAATATTAAGCTGATTTACTGTTTTGGGTTTTGACATTAACATATCACAATCTCTGGAATTTGAAGGTTATATTTCCAGTTACTTCTTTCACATACATGAAATTATGTGACTATGTCAGACTCAAAATGTCATTAGTAAGGGTCTATTAAAGAGGCAGCTAGGTGGCTCAGTGAATAGAGCACCCGCCCTAGAGTCAAGAGGACCTGAGTTCATATCCAGTCTCAGACACTTAACACTTATTAGCTGTGTGACTTTGGGCAAGTCATTTAACCCCAAATGCCCACCCTTCTCCCCTCTAGAAAGAAAAAAAGTCTCTTGGAAAGTAAAATGGAAAAATCTAGAAGATTTTAAGGAAAAGATTAAATCCAAAAAAGGGAATAAAGTATAGGTTTCTAAAGCAAGGCAATTGGGGTTAAGTGATTTGCCCAAGGTCACACAGCTAGTAAGGGTTAAATGTCTGAGGCAGGACTTGAACTCAGGTCCTCCTGACTCCAGGGCTAGAGCTCTATTCACTGCGCCACCTGGCTACCCCATATAGGTTTCTTAAAAGACACTTTGACAATCAAAACACAAATGCTATTTAAATGTTCACATAAAATAACTTTTTTCTAATGGATTTAAGACAAATTTGAAAGTAGCCAAAACTGGGTTTTATGTAATTATTTAATATATGAAGTCATCAAGGATTCCCAGTGGCTTCACAAAACCAGGACAAGTAGGGCTCAGTAAGCTAAAGAGTTATGAATTAACACCTCAAAAACAACACCCCCTCCCCAAAAAAAAATTTTTCAAAGAGAGACTAACCACACCTCTAGTCTCACCTAAAGAAAAACACAGTATGGCAAAACCTCCCTGATTTATAATACAGAACATAAATCTGTTAGTGAAAAATCTGAGTTTAAAATTTACACATTTAAAATTCCATGTTCAAAATGTTTAGTGAAATACAATTTTATTCTTTTTCAAGTACACAAAGTAACTCAAACTAGGCTAACAAAATATTGCCTAGCAGAGCTCCTGATCGACCCACTTTTATATGATAAGAATGATCAGTATTTAGCACATGAACGGCCATACAATTGAAATGGGTCCTTTTAAAGTATTTGAGAGTGCTTGAAAATAGATTGTCTTCTTAAAGAGTTCAAATATGCTTCCTTCCATCTGATGTGCACAGGTAATTTGTTTTAGCAAACCCTTCTATGAAATCCATCTTCACAAATTCCAAGGGGAATTAATGAGGTTTTATTGTTGATGCAGAAAAACAAATTTTAAGCTATAAAAAGACAAGACATCACCATATCAAAAAGAGAGCAATGAAACTTCAGTTTGAAAAGTTACTGTACAGTATCAATGACTGGATCTTAACATTATTGGAAGCAGAACCAGTTTATGTAGGAAATCCACACAGTATTAAACCTGTGTTCCTTTACTCTTAGGAAATACAAAAGTGAAATCTCACAATGAAACGGGAGAAACTGCTGCTTACTATTAGGCACTAAATTTAAGGCTTCTCAGATAAGAGAATTATTTTTAAATGTAGTCACACCAATGAGCTTCAATACAGTTAGGTTTCAACATCACAACAATAAGCAGCAATATACTTCTGTATTTGGTTTCTGAATGACATGATTACAGTCAAAATCAAGCAAATAAAAACCAAAGCAACAAATACATTAAACTTGTGTTTCCACATGCCCCTTTCAGGAGACACTGATGAAAGTCACCATCATCCAGTAAAAGGAGACTTCCACTACAGTCAAATCTCAATTACCCACACAAATGGAGAAATGAGGTATAAAGTAACAGTAAGTAGTAAATCACATGTACTTAGCTACGGAATGCAGTCAGAGAGATACTCAGACAAATATATAAACACACAGACACTGACTCTATTCCATGTCCCAGGTTCAATTAAAAATCCTTACACCCAATCCTGCCCCCAATTTGGTCCTGACAAGAAGTCCTCAAGAACTAGCTACACAGAAATTGCCATGAATAACCCATTAGTGGATAATTGAGAGTTGACTGTACTGTATGCTGAGAATTAGTCAGAAACCACAAGAATGGCTTATATAATAATCTTAGCAAAGAAAACAAATTTTAAAAAACCCATTTCGTCTTGAGAAAGTCAAGTCACTGAAATATGATTTCTTGTAACAGTTGCTGCCATTTGCTTGGATGAGATCTTGAAGGTTTTCCATTTTTTTTTCTGCATCCCATTTAAGAACACATTGACTAGAAATCTGTGATAAGAATTTAGTGAAATCTTTTCCCTCCTGTTCCTCATTATGCCAAGGCAAGAACTGGAAAATTCCAAATAAAATAACATTAGTGATACAGATATGATACGATACAGGTTGATATAGTATCTCTGTAAAAAGTAAGAAAAGTATCAGACTCTCACCCTATCATAAAGCATAAAGTTCTCAGGCTGACCAGGTCCCTCATTCTACTAGGCTACCCAGCGATTAATTTGTTTATAATTTAAGATTAAAATGAAATTAGTAAGATGAAATTTTCATTTCACTAAAATGAAATAGTAAGAATCTTTTTCTTATCATCAGAGATATACTGAGCATGTTCATTATGGGAGGGTAATGGTAGAATATGAAAGGTCTGTCCATCAATATTTCAACTTACAACACACTCTGGAGGGGTACCACCCCAAATAATGTTTATAGCATCTTATAAAACTTGATCTACTTCTTGTTAAAGAGTTATGCCTGGATAGCAGTATAAAACATTACAAAGCACAAAAAAGAAATACCTACCATTTATGGCTTCCTGTGCAAAATACTTGACATCCATGTCCTCATCCTGCCCTAATTTCTGTAGTACTGGCTTGACTTCAATATGCAATGCACTAAAACAAAATAGTATTACTAAAGTAAGTAATCTATTATAAAAACTGCTGTCTAATTATATTGTAAACTCTATGTCTTCTTTAAAAATCAGAGAGGAGAGATTTTTTTTAAATTATAATAAAAATGTTAACAGATATGAACTAATTTAATTCCTAAGGAAACTCAGTATAATCATCTTCAGAATCAAGTAATTTTCTGTTCCTTTATATAAAAGTTTTGTTACAGAAAATCAGAATGGGCATCCATAACAGTTGGCCGCATAATGTTTAACCAAAAAAACCTCCTTACAATCAAAGATTTGTAGCTGCAAAGATTTGCAGAGATCACCTAGTACAGGGGTAGGGAACCTGCAGCTCAGGTGTGGCCTTTTCACTGAGTCCAAATCCTTTTAATAAAGGGGATTTTTTTTTCTGTGAAGTTTGAATTCAAAGTGCCATACCTGAGGACTTAGAGGGCCACAGGTGGCCTCAGGGCCACAGTTCCCCATCCCTAGATGAGAAAACTAGGCCAAGAAAAGGAAAGAGTCTTGCCAAAGGTCACAGAGGCCCTAATGAGCAGAGCTGGGATTTCAACACAGAAGCTCTGGTGCCAAATCACTGCTTTTTCCAAAACACTCACTTTCTCTTTGGGAAACATCTTAGCCTCAGTGACACTTCATACTAAATTAAAATTTAAAATTGCATACAAGAAGGAAAACATTAAAATCATACCTGCTATCTAGAATCGGACCAATTTTTTGTAGAGATTTAGCCACATTAAAGCGAACATTTGCTACTTGGTCTCCTGCCATTTTTAATACAATGGGTAGCATTTGCTTAGTTGTGATTTCCTGGCCACAGGCTTCAGACAGTGCCTAGAAAAAGGAAAAAATATCAAGTCAAAGAAAACCCTTCCAGGTGACAGCTCTTCTATCTAGAACTTAATGAAACTTTCAATTACCAAGGTAAGAAAATAAGCAGCTAAGTTACTGGCAAACAAACAACATTAAGTTTCCACGCTGACAGCCATCAACACACATGGGTCAGCAAGTGGCATTCTAAGAATCAAAGAATTTTCAGAGCTAGAATAGACTTTCAAAATGATTTAGTTCAGGACCACATGTTACCAATAGAGAGACTCAGGGAGGCATTATGAAAACAAATGTGTCCTGAATTTGAAAAAAAAAAGAATTTGAGAGACTGGTTTAATGACAGACATGCTTCAACAATAATATGCACTCCATACTTACATTAATACAGAATAAAGTGGTCATCCTATGTAAGTAGTTAGGATCATTTGCCATTACTAGTACTTTGGGAACAATGGTATTTTGGGCCCACTCAGCACCAAATTTCTCTACCAGTTTCATTAGGTTGTTTGTCGCAGCTTCTCGAATTGCATACACTAGAAGAAATGTGAACACATTCAAATAAGACCATATCATAATCAGACAATCTATTTTACTAATAATCAACCACAATTTTTTTCTGCAAACACAAAATTTACTGTCATGTTATAATGAAACATTATTTTCAATAAGTTCCTTCATCTAATAGAGTTAATTCCCTTTCAAAAGAACCACATTAAACCCAAGGGAAACTGTAACAACCGTGACACTGATCAATCAAAAACTATTATTGAAAAACTACTAACTGTTTAGCGTTATGAAAGATGCAGAACTATATCACAAGGTCCCTTTTCCTCAAGAAATTTACTTAATCTAATTGGGAGCAACCAAGATTAACAACATAAAATCATACAATATAAAATCCTATATAAGCACAAGCTACATAGCATGCTCCAGTACTATAAAAAGTCTGACCCAACAACATCACTACTAAGCCTATATGTTACACTGGCAGCCAAAAAAGATAAGGACCTATATGTACAAAAATATTTATAGCAGCATTAGTTTTGCTGTCATTGTTGTAGCAAAGTATTGGAAACTAATATGGAATCCATCAATTGAGAAATGGCTAAATAAATTGTGGTAATCAATGTGATCAAATGTTAGTGCACTGTGAGAAATAACAAAAGGGACAGATACAAAGGAATCTGCTAAGACCTGAATTACTGAAGAGTAATGTGAGTTAGAAACAGAGAATAATCCAAACATTAATCCAAATATTCTGAAAATGTTAAAGGTCAGGTCAATGCAATGATTAGCTATGATTCTAGAGAATCAAGGATGTAGCATACTACTTCTGTACCTGAAGCTTGAGCTATTTATTTCCAGACATCATGGTCAATTTGTGGATTTGGGTTTTTTGAGTATGAATGTTTATTACAAAAGCTTGGTTGTTTTTTTAGTGGGGAAGGAGGAAGACATAGGAAAGACTATAGGAGAACTATAGTCCTAGAAAGGGCTAGCAATAGTGATTCCAAAAAGAAGAGGGTCATTGTAGCATTTTTAACATACAGAAGAGAACAGGAGGAGGTTCAGAAAGAGTCAACAAGTCAGAGAGCTTTGAAATTAACCATGACAAATTTATCATATACATTTTTAATGCAAGCTATACATAATAGACACATGGTTTCATGCTTAAGTCTCTTTTTTTTGTTCTCCTGTGTATATGGAAATGTTAGTTTTTGCTAAAGTTTGCCAAATTGTAACGGTAATGAGATCTGAAGTTCCTTTTGTATTGCTAAACTGAGAGGTACTTAGCACCTAGTTCAGATTAAGCCTCTGTTAAAGAAACAGAAGGTATGAACTCCTGTCTCCTGTTGCTGATGTAACAGGAAGGGGCTGAACAGGCAGAGGCAATACTGTATATAAGGAAAAACCGAGAGAGAGAGACAGATCTTCTTGGAGTGAGCTCCGTAGAGACAGAAGCTGCTGCCACCAGAGAGGCTGAAAAGGAGTCAGAGAAGCTGAAGAGAAAAGCCCTCCCTAGGCTAGAGAAAATGATTTTGATTTGGAGAACCTGCATGAAGTGATTTTGATTCTGGGAACCAGCTGAAACTTCTGCTGAGTCTGAGGGCCAGCCAGAGCTGCTAAGGATTTCTGAGAGCCAGTCAGAGCTGAGGGCTAGCCAGAGCTGCTGAGGAGGCTGCTGAGGAGGCTGCTGAGGATTTTCCGAGGGCCAGCCAGAGCTGCCAAAAGACCAAGGAAGCATGACTGTGATGCTGGTACTTTGCATGAACTGGTTTCTGGCTTTGTTGAGCCTTGACTTCCCAGGAACAGAGACTGTGAAGGATTTAAGACTTTGTCTGGTTTGTGGCTTTGTTAAGCCTTGACTTCCTGAGAACAGAGACTGTGAAGGATTTGGGGTGGACTGGACACTGTGAGCTTCAGCGTGGAATAGAGACTGCATGGAGAGCTGGACAAGGACCTAGAAGCTGTCTGCCTTTGAACCCAGGTGACAGTTTGGTGAATCCAAGTAGGATCTGGGACCATGGAAGGGGATCTAGGAAATCTGAGAAACCACCCTGAGTCAAGCTGAAAGAAGACTTTACTTGGATATTGTGTACTGACTGAGAAATTATAAACTTACTAGTGACCTAGGGGTCGATGGTTTGTGTATTTTCTGATGATTGAACAGTGAATGATGAAGGATAATTGAATGATAGAGTTCATATAATGATTGACTGACTAAATGATTGCATTTAGTGATTGATGACTGAATAAGTGACTGATTGAATGAACTTAGTGTGCCCCATGAGTGGAGAATTTTGACTGTTGTACTTTGTGTTCCTTGAGGAGGCAAACCTCCTTAAGGATGATTGAATGATTGAGTTATTAAATGACTGTTCTTTCTTGAAAACTTTGTGACCACTGTGGTAGAAACTATGTGGCCATTTTCTGTGATAAGTTCTTGTGAATGCTATATTTTGATTTTCTGTGATAAGCTGTAACACTGTGAATGCTGTACTTTGATTTACTATGAATGTTTTGCTTTGATTTGTTATGGAATAGAGTGTGCACTATACTGTGTAATCAGAACCTTAAAAGCTGTTCATAGTAGCATTCTTCTGAAAAGCTGCTAGTGCTTGGCTTTACACAAATACAGAATAACAAAACTTTTTTTTTAAGTTGAAGAAAGAAGATTAATAAGGGCAAGAAAAGTCAGAGGTTTAACAGCAGAGGTGAAAGAGACCTTAAATGATGAGTACAATTTGGATAAAAGAAGAGGATTCAAAAAAAAGACTACAATAAACAAAGGCACGAAGGTGGAAATGATTATGATTTCTGAAAGATGAGCAAATTTTTTGTACATTCATTCAACAACTAATTTTTTAAGAGACTACAATGTGAGAAACACTCCATTAGGCCTTGGGGTAGATAAGATGATAATTAAGACAGGGCACCTGTCCTCATGCTCTATATATTGTAATCTAATATAATCTATATATTGCTATCGAAAGAAAAGAGGTTTTCTAGGTAGGAGCAGATCATGGAAGATTTAAAAGTCAGTGACATGAAAACTGGGAATCATCAAAGGTTTTTTTAGAGCAGAGGACATGATGACAGTGGGTTTTAAAAGCAGCTTTAGTAAAAACAAGATTGTCCTGATATGTAGCTCAAACTGGAGCAGATAGAGACTAGAAGTCACAAAACCCAACAACTAAAGAGCTGTTAGAGTAGTATTATTATCATCATCACCATTACCAACTAACATTCACACAGCACTTGATTATCTGCAGAGCACTAAATATATGTTGTCTCATTTCACCTTTACAAAATCTCTGTGAAGTATCTGTTATTTTCCACATAAAGAAATCTGAGGCTCAGAAGTCAAATGATCTACTCAAGGTCATGATTCTTTAGTCAAAAAAGAGACTCAAAGCCAGGGCTTTTTCAACTTTGAGTCCAGTGTTTTGTGTGTGAATCTTGCTGCCTTTCAGAGATCTAGTTAGGAAGAATACGGACAAACTAGGACAGTGACAGTGGGAATATAAATGGACAGACAAAAAAGACACTGTGACTGGAGAGTGTCCAGGTGTCCATTCACTCTCTGCAAAAGTAGGAACCTCCCAGAAAAAGGAAGAGGCCTCATATTCAGTGCATGTAGCCCTGTCTACCTTGGGGACAAGAGCGACTAATAGTGTACAGCTCACAAAGTTTCTATGTACATTAAATCATCAAGCTTTGCAGGTAAGTCCTGGTATCCTTCCTGAGACCTTTGATATATGGGGAGGAAAGAATGGGTCAATGACTTCCAAGACTCCTGACAGGCAGCCAGGAGGCAGCTGAAGGAGTGCTGGATTCTAGGCCAGGGGACCTTGGTTTGAAACCTCAAGCAGACACTCAGTACCTAGTGACCTAGAGCAAGTTGACTTTACTTCTCTGGGTCTTAGTTTCCTCTTTGTGCTATGAACTAAGTTGAACTAATTCTTCCAGCTCAAGATTCCTTAAAATGAAGAAGTTAGAAACAAAATATAGAGTGTTACTTACAAGTCAACAATGAATGACCAGCACATGCATAGCACCAAGTTTTATCCTGATTCGTTAAATTGTGGCCCACCTTCTACCTCCAACATTCTCTTGCTACTTTATGTCACATTATTAATCTTTAATGTATTTAACAAAGGTATGAACTAAGTGAAAACAAGGGTGGGCTCTGAGAAGACTCCAAGTTTCATAAAGTTCTGAAGATAGTACAAACCATAATATGTCTTATATTTTCTGGTATTTCCAGTCGATGCACAGTGCTATATACATGGAAGGCCCTCAAACACAAATGAGACCATAGGTAATATTCAAAACTTTATGAAATTTTAAATACATCAAGCAAAATCAACTCTGGTAGTAAAAAGAGACCTTTCTCTTTAGAGACCAATGTGAAAGCACAAGGAATAAACCACCAAACTCAGATTGTAAAGACAAGGAAATGGAAGAAATGGAAAGATGTAAAGCAGAAAATGGAAGGGAGGGCTAAACTAACAGAGGATGAGGACAAAAGCATAATATGGTACCTTAAGAACGCTATCAGGAATGCTCAAGCTCCAAGTGAGTAGAGGATGATCAGGAAAGCGAAAATCAACAAAAAGGGGACTGTTATTTAGCAAAAGAAGAGGAAGAAAGAAAGGGTGGGACCTTTGCTCAGGGTGAGTCCGGCAATGATAACTGAGGAGAGGGAGACAAGGCAGCCATGCTTAATTCTTAATGCTAATGTGTTTCTTTCAACTTTCTCCACTAAAGAAAATTATCTCTGGTCTGACAAGAGAGAACAAAAGTCGCTAAGAGAGAGTGGATACCCAAGATATGTAAGGAGATAATAGAGAATAACTAGCTGCCATTGGTGAGTTCACTACATCCCTAAGGTGCTGCAAGAACTGGCAGATAGATGTTATTGCTAAGCCATTGTCAGTGACATCTGAGAAAACAAATGTCTTGATTTCCAAAAAAGGGAAGAGAATGAAATCTACAAACTATCTATGTGTCAGCACGCTAAGCATTAAATATTGACAAAATTCTAGAACACTACTGAAGGAAAGGCTGGTGAGCACAATGAAAAGGACACAGCTTCATCAAGGACAGGTAAGGCCAGACTAACTTTCTTTTTTTTTTTCTTTTTAATCAGTTACCAAACCTCTAGAAAAGAATGCTACAGAAACAGTTTATTGTTCATTATAGCAAGACATTTGCATTGGTAACAAATGACCCATAGCCTGATTATTTAGGACCCATGGCTTTTGGTAATTTAGATCTTAACAACTACCTTCCTCTCTAGCAAGGTCGCACAAACCAAAGCCGTAAGAAAGTTACAGCAATACTTCACTTAAAAAGTTAAATAGAATCCAAGATATTATCTCCAAAAACATATTTTGCCAGTGATAACTATGCAATATTTCTGAGATACACCATGTTTGTAAACAACTGGGTCCTCTAGAAGAGAAACAATCTTGGACATTTCACTGACTCAGGAGCTACTTTCCAAACCAATGACTGTGATTTCCACTTATGCACGTTACACCAAGAGAAAGGGGGGGAAACGGCCCATATTTAGTTGCAGACTAGTCAGTCAATACCCCTAAATCAAGAGTGGGGTCAAATAATCAACAGCTTTTGATTGGACAGGAGGTTATTTCTATAAAAACAACAGGGAATTTAAGGTTACTCTAGGGCAAAGAAAGTTAAAGTAGTTTTTTCAATCCCCTGTAATAATTACTGACAACACACACACACACACACACATAATATATATATATATATATATATATACATACACATACCTGTATATACATACACATGCACACATATATGTACACACACACACATATATATATATACACACACATTTATACGTATACAGATACACACTGACATTTATCACCTTATCTTCTTACTCTTCTCTCATTCTTTTTAACTACATATTCTCCCAATATTGCAATATATCTGCTATCTTACTGATATCTCCTTCATCTCCTTCAGCCATGCACACTGCAACCTATCCATGGCTGTTCCTTCTATGCAAGTCTCTATGTCCTCTCATAAATTCAGCACAGGGGTTCACCTAGCCTTCTAGGAGCTCTGCTCACATTGTCTAGATACTAAACTAATGAAGAACACAGACTTAAGCCTTCTCTCACTCTTGCTAACTGACCAACCCATGGTTTTTCTGGTCATAGTTCTCTGATGATTAGCTTTATACTGCTTCTCCTACATGATTCATCATTTATGTGTGGCAGCCTGCAAATGCCCTCCATGTACTTCTTCACTGTATTTTTGGGGAGCCTCACAATCAATTCTCAGGAGGTTACAGTATTCCACAACTCAAAGTAGTACCTCATCATCAAAAAATATTGGCATTAAAAGATGGGCCTTTGTTTTGGGGAAAACCATGTGTCATCAAAGAACTTTGCAATTATCCAAATCTCCTCTTCTCTTCATCTACAACCACCTCACCACCCATTTCTAGTCTGTCCCAGATACTGATATATAAGCCCTATCTGAACCTCAATAGACACAAATATGCCTGTACATAAATACCAAATATATAGCCACAGAAGTGCAAAATTTCTCCATTTCGCACATATAAACACAAAATTCATACATAGCTACAAAAATATACCATTGTTTGACCACTGGGTACTTCCAGAGGACAACAACGCACTGCAACTTCCAACATGTGGTATAAAAGCTGATGCCATGAACATACTAGGAAGTCATCTTTCGCTCACTAAACTCTAGCACCATTCTACAGTGGGGCCCAAAGTTAACACTGTAGTTTCACTTTCTGCATGACACCAGCATAGGCAAAGAGCACTCCTCTCTGCCAGTGGACTCCACCCAGATCCAAACTATTGCTACCAGACCCACCTCAGGATCATTTTGTCCTAGGTCTAACAGCAGTAAATCTTCTAAATCAAGGAATTCATCTCTATTCTTTCTCTGAGACTCATCACTAAACTACGCCCCCTACCACTCAGATTCACAAAGTGAGAATATTCTATTTCTTTACCACGTTCTCTGACTTAAAATGGTCCAAGTAATTTATTTTCCCTTTTTTTTTGCCTGTCCTCAAACCCTATAAAATTTAATATTATAATTATTGATGATAATATGATCAAAATAAGGTGAGGTAGAAAGAAAAATGGGTCAGTAGTTTCACATACATGTGTACACATTTATGTTGGAAGGAAAATGTTAGAGAGGTATGATAGGTATTGAATAAGAGAAAAGGGATAGAGAATGTGTTCATTTACCTCAAAGGAAAATAGGGGGAAAATGAAAAAGGTGGAAATATAAAAGTCACATCCATAGTTAAAGGAAAATTTCTTTAAACAAAGCCGTTTATCACAAGAGTCACTCTATTGTTTCTTTCTGAAAAGGAAATATGAGTGCCTTAAAACTCTTCAGGAAAAGCAAAGAAAGTTTGCTTTTCATAATCTGATTATTCTGAACTTCTACTTACCATGATCCACAAGCCAGGCCATACACAAAGAATTCAGTTTCTCATCAAAGAATTCCACACCCTATATACAGAGAGGACAGTTAATACGCAACCATCCCAAGTCAAGAGATAAGACAACCTAGTTACATCATACAAAGTTGTGATCTGGGAAATCTAAAGCACAAAGGGTTTGGGATTTAGGGCAGCATAGGAAATTCAAGGTGTGAGAACTCATTCTTCCAACAGCTCAAAACCCACGTATGAGACTGTTGGGTGTTGGGTTGTTGGGAGTTGGTTGAGATACATCGGAAGTTTAATGATTTATCTAGGGACATACAGCTAGTAAATGGAAGATGAAAGATTTGAATGCAAGTCTTCCTGATTCTAAGCCCAGCACTCTACCCACAATGCCTTGCTGTACATAGCTCTCTTGGAGAAAGAAGGAATGAAGAAGGAAGGGGAAGAAAGGAGAAAGGAAAGGAGAGAAGAAGGAAAGGAGAGAAAGAAAGGAAAAAAGACACAGCTATATAAAGAAACTGAGATTAAGGAAAAGTGATATTCCCAAAGGAAAAGGGTGAAAAATAGTGATGGGAGAAAAAAAACAGGCTAAAGAACTTAGGTAAACTTCTGAATCATCTTCTTTCATGGTTTTAGTTTTAACTATTAATGAGAAAACTATCAGGGTACAGATTAGAAATAGTTGGCTACCTTTTAGTCCTTATACAATATTTTGTGCGCTCTTTTATTAAAGTTACGTATTTTTCACCTGCCCCTTTGATATCTGAACCCTGGTAATCAAATTATATTTTTCATTTTTGCTAAGTACTAGTAAATTTCCTCAAATATATATGCATTTATCTTGCATGTTGTCTCCTCCATTAGAATGTGAGAGCAGGGACCACATTTTTTGCCCTTTCCTGGTATGGGACACAGTAAGCACTTAATAAATGCTTGTTGAGGATGCTGATGAATTCCAAGGAATTTCCTGGTCGGTTATTAAAAATTTTATTCAAAAATGAAAAACTTGGGGTTTTGGTCCCTTGCAACCAAGAAAAACAATTTTTTAAAAGAGCATAATACTATAAAGTAGAGCTACTGGTTTTTAATTTCTCTATATTGTCACACCTTCAAATTACTGTCAACTCTGAAAGTACTCCTTTTTATACCATGCTACTTTAAAATCTTACAGTATTTTCCTCAAGTCTTATTTGGATTTCACTTTTCTAATATCTATGGCTTAAATTATTCTTGGCAAATGAAAACTTATGGGTTGGGTTTTATACTTTTTCTGATCAGACCTGTGAGATTTCATGATAAAGGGAATTCCCAGCGAGAAAATTTCCTTTAGGAGTACAGATCAGAATCTGTTGTACAACTTATGCTATTTAGGGTTGCCTGGGGTAAGCGACTTTTCCAGTCACAGGAGAAGTATGTATGAGAGATAGAACTTGAAACCAATCTTTCTGACTTCAAAGTTGGCTATCTATTCACTATGGCTTGCTACTTCTCTGCATTGGTTACCTTATTTAAAAAAAAAAAAGCTTTACAAAAAATCAGAAAAAAGTTTAGGAAGAAAAATGCACTTAATATGTAAGAAATCATGAAAAACTTTCATAACACAGGATTAAGGAAGACAAAGGGCCAACCAGAGACTATGATTGTCAAGAATCACCCCTGGCCTTCATTCCATAATATTCTATGCTATGATAATATTCTATTATATAATATCCAATTTTTGGATTTTAATAAGCAAAAACATAAGCTAGTTCAGTCTCAAACTCAGAAAGAGAGCCTACAAAGCTGGGTAGTAAAGGCTCTGTAGTTTTCAACCTCCTCTTCCCATCACTGCATTGCTAGGACTATCTCAGCCTTTTCAAAGAGGTTTTACTATAAAACTCAGGGAATATTCTCTTTTGATCAGGTACCTTGGATTTGTATGTCTACTACATAGATACACACACACACACACACACACACACACACACGACAAGCACACACCCAAGACAAAGCTAAGAATTTCCAGTGTCTAAAAAAAACAGAACCTGCAAAAACCATACCAAGTTTTAATGTGTCACTAACAGACAAGAGAATCTAGTATCAACATTTCCTATGTTAAACGAAAATAATCTCAATCAAGACCTAGAAAAAGTATGATGAAAAAAAAGGTTCTACTTTAAACAGAGGTTAAAGGATCTGTTTTAAAATAAATAAGTCAAAGTTTCCTTATTTTGAATTCCCATCCTACTATAAGACAAAACTATGGAGTTCCAGATTTGAAAGAGAATTCAGAGATCATCTAGTTCTAGTATAATCCTTCACCTGAAGCATGAATCCCCTTCAACAAGATTCCCTCATTGGTGGTTATCTATCTTCCATTAGAGTAGCTCCTCATTTCAGAGAACCCACTGTATTTCAAGGCAATCCTTTTTTTGAACAGCTGTTAAGAAGTACTTCTTTTATACTAAGCTAAAATCTGTTTCCCCATTTTCCATCAATCCTACTTCTGAACTTGGAGAACATCAAAGTCTTGATTTTATTTTTCATAAAAACCATGCAAATACTAGAACATGAGGATTGTGTCCCCCTATGTTTTCTCCAGGCAAAATATCCAGTTCCTTCCATCTTATCCCCAAACCAACCCAAATGAGCTATAGTTTTTTCATATCCTTTCTAGAACACACATAATTAGACATGATATTCAAGATAAAGTCCCATGTAGAAGGAAGAGACAGGTAAGGGCACAATAGGTCTATCACCTTTATCATTCAAAAAACTATATTCTTTTATTAAAGTAGTCTTAAGATTACACTGTCTTTTTATTTTTGGGGGGAGGAGGGGCGCCAAGTTACGGCACATTCATATTGAGCTCTAAGTACCAAAAAATGTTAGGTCTTTTTCCCATGAACTGCTATCTAGCCATGCCTCACCCCACAAACTGAGACTATTAATTGTTTTAATCAAAGTATAAGAATTTAGTAAAATGCAATTTAATATCAATAAATAAAATATCAGACTATTTCCAATCTGAGGTATTTTTGTATCCCATTTATATCATTCAATGTCCTAGCCATCCCTCCTGGCTGATTTTTTTAAAATCCTTAAGATGAAAAAACTATAAAATATACCAAGCCTACAACATGATAACCTGGTACCACAAATTTGCTACTTTTCAAATAAAAATATTTAAACATACATAGAATTTCTACTGAAGAACTAAAAAAAAATTTCAGTAAGGCAAAAAAGGCATTTTATTCTTTCATATTTGTGCCTATTAAGAGATGGGACCTGTAATTCCACTGGCAGATGGAATACCTGATGAGGAAATTCCCCCTACTAACAAAGATAAGCAACTTATTTTCAAATTCTAGTCTTAGAGAGTTGCCTAGAATACAAAGAGGTTAAACGACTGACACAGGGTCATGCAACTACTATTGTGTCAGAAGTAGGGCTTGAACATAATTCTATCTAGCTCCTAAGTTAGGTCTCTGTCCACTACGTATGTGCCAATTAGCTCAAATGGTACACTGCCTTTGCTATCGTTCAATTTACTACTAATAAAAAAAGTAAAACACTCACCAGCTGACCTGCCAACAATGGCATGTACTCAATGATAGCCAATCGTACTCTCCACTTGGCATCTTCTGCCAATTCAACAATGGCAGGAAGAAGAGACTGAGAAAGCTGCCGGATTCCAATCACTTCATTTACACAATCCAAATTGGAGATGATATTCAGACGAACTTCAGGACACTAAAAGCACCAAACCAAAAAGAATGAAAATAATGGTTCAACTTATACAAAAGATGCCCAATGCAAAAATCAATCATGGGATAATCTTGTTAAAATAAATATAAAATAAAATATAGACATTAAAGAACATACAGTCTTAAAGTAAAATTTAGAGAATAATAGCCTAAAGGACATACAGCACAGTGGATACAGCACCAAGTATTTAATTTCACATATCATAATCACATAAATTATTGAAAGAAAAAAGTATGTGATAAAAAATTAAATATGAGGGGTCATCCAAAATTATTTATAGCCAAAAATACCATTAAATAATTTAAATTTAGTAACATACTAAAACTGACAAATTAAGGGAAAAAAACATTATCCCCATTTTATCCACATCACTGGTAAGGAATTACTTGTCTATTCAGCATCATTCACAAAGGGACTTCTGAAGAATTCCACTCTATTATATCCCAGTGGCCATTTTTCAAAGTTTTCCATATCCCTAAACCATGTGCCATTCCTGAGTTTTGAAATTCAACC
>CM053582.1:168422775-168437933 GCA_028627135.1 Pseudochirops cupreus | reverse complement strand
CTTCAGGCCAGGCTGGTTTCGGTTCGCAGTGCTGATATGGTTCCTCGTAGCCGAGCTGACTTTAGTGGGAAGTATCTTTGTGTGCGTTTTGGAGTTCCAGGATTGGTTTAGAGTCCTATTTTATGGGTATTTTGGGGTGGCTATGTGAGAGCTGCGATGTGTTGCTGCTGCTACGCCGCCATCTTGGCTCCGCCCCCCAAAAAGAATATATATTTAAATCTTTTCATTTTATTTTACCAGAGAGTAAAAAAAGTTTTCAATCAATCCCAAGAAACTTGAAGTTTGCACTGTTTTAATATTCCTTAGGTCACAGTGTTTCCTCTTTCTTTGAAATAATTATTAAGTATTAAGATGGTAAGGTATTTGTAAAACATGAGAAATAAGGTATGCCATACATTGAAATATTGCACAAAATACTTTATTCTCATACCCACTATGGAGCTGAAAGAGTTTTGAAAAACCAAAATAAGCCAACATTAGTCTTACCTTAACAAAGGGAAGAATGTGATTCATAATTATAGTTTCTCTACCATCAACCGGCAAGTTCTCACAAAGTTCTAACAGGCATAAAGAGAAAATGTTTGCTTGGTATCAATTACACAAAAATGAAGACATTTACTCAAGTTTATCAAAAGTTCAAAGTCAAACAACTTTATTTATCTAAGCAAACAAGATTTGGGGGGAAAAAACCTACTCTTAATTTAAATATATTTTTTTATTTGATCTGCCAATCATCCTCTAGTAGCATATTTTTAAACTTGAAAAGGCAATGACTTATTTTAAATATCTTGCCTATAATATTCTTGCATATTGTGTACAATCTGTTCTATTTGGGAAAGATTTTTCTGGAGGTAAAAACAAACATAAAGAGCACGAACACTGAGTGCCCCAATGGGCAAACACTACTGAGCTTACTCTTTACCTTTCACTTTGTGGGCAGCCGCAGCTCGGACCTCTGCTTCACAGTCTTTAAGGAGGTTCTGAAAGGCTGGAACCAGGTCATGTTGGGTGATTTCTGGTCCCACTGCTTTCTGAAGCTACCAAAAAACATGTGCAGTTTATTAGCAAATGCCATAAAAAGAATCAGCAAGACTGCATAAAACCACTGTAACCTTCTTTCCATCTAGGACCTATGCCTCTACCTCCACGTCACCTACTCTCTCCTCAACCCTAGATAGTTTGTCACAAAACCTCAACAACTCTATTGAGTAAGCTTCTTCAAGGTTCACCTAAAAGGTCATTAAGGACAATGACAACTGCCTTTTATTGCCCACATCCTCCTTTCTCTCTCCAAACTAAAAAGGACAATGATCGGATACCATAAAATGCAAACTCCTCATTTTACAGATAAGGAAACTGAGTCCCAGAGAAGGGAGGTTTCTTGTTCAAGTCATCCAACTAGTAAATGGCAGAGCCAGGATTAAACGCAGGTCTTCAGACTTTAAATGCAATGCTATTTCTACCATAACCCAGAACTTTCAATGGCTCCCCATCCTCTTTCGACACCTATAGGTGTTTAATAATATATTTGTTCTTGCCCCTCTTTTCTCACTGTTTATTCTTTTCCCTGTAAATCTCTTTTACTCCCATAGTTTTAACTATATATTCTCCATAATTCATATATCCTACACTGGCTTCTGTTCTAAGCTCCAGACCTGCATCTATAACTGGTTACAGAATATCTCTACCTATAGTAGCTGAAATTCATCACGTTCAAAGCCGAACTTATCTTTTCTCAAAAAACTCAATCCTCTCACTTAATTACTTTCCTAAGTGGTATCAACATTCACCTAGTCTCCCATATCCAAAACCTTGCTACTCCATTACTCCTTATCCCTCACAATCCATTACAGCACTGTCTTGTTGATTCTACTTCCAAAAATCTCTAACATCTGTTCATTTTTCTCTTCACCACCCTGCTCCAAATTCTCATTTTTACCCACTTGGCAGACTCGCTTTCTAACCAATTTTCCTGCCCCAACATATCACCACTCTGCCCTAATAGATCCTTCAAAACAATGCCAGCAAAATTTTCCTTGGCAAAGACCGAATTGTATTAGGCCTGTGTTATAAACATTTCAACAGCTCTATACTGACTAAAACTCAAACCCCTTAACCTGGTATTCAACTTGGCACCACATTACAGCTTTTCCTCAATATCATCTAAACTCTAGCCAAATCGGACTGTTCATTTATCTCCTAACTTGTAATACCCTCCCTCTTGACCCTTGTCTTTTGAAATTCTACCTATCCTTTATAGTCTAGCTCAATGTCACTTAATGTGTAAAAAGCCTTTTCTGATTATTTTTCCTCCCAGGCCCCAGTAATCATCTTTCCCATCTCAGACCTAAGCTAGTCCTGTTTATACTTCTCCTATATATTTACATATTGTTACAGTTATTTGTTATAACCTTTTATTAATTATGTTATGTTCCACAAGGGCAAGGGCTGTATCTTGTCTAATCGTCCTATTTCCCCTCAAGCCTAGTTTTGCACATAAGAGACCCTTAATAAATGTCTATTGACTTGTGTTTGAACAAATGTATTCAGTTAGAGCACCATGTTTTAGGATGGCCATTGACAAACTAGAAAGTATCCAGAAAAAGGCAACTCAAAGGGTGGAAGATATTAACGACACATGAGTTATCATTTGAAGGAACTAGAGATGTTTAAATTGGAGAAGACTTAAGGAAGACATGACAGCTGTCTGCAAAGCAAAAGAGGGATCAGTCTCATTCTATTTGGTCCAAGAGAACAGAACTAGAGATTTGCAAAAAGAGAAAATTAAGCTTGACGTAAGGAAAAACTTCCTAACAAATATAATTTTTCAAAAACAGAACAGGCTGCTTTAGGAGACAGTGGATTTCCCCTCACTGAAAGTTTTAAATGAAGACTGGCTGATCATGTGGTAGGTTATGACATAGATGAGATTCTTGTCCAAATACTGATGGGACTAGATGGCCTCTGAGGTTCTTTCTACCAGAGATACTGTAAATTTGGAGTCTTTAGTAAACGCAGTTTAAATTAAAATATCATCAAAACACTAAAAGCCTGAACCCCAATTGCCCTACCTTCCTCCCTCCAAAAAGAAAAAAAAAGAATAAGAAGCCTTAACCCAAGACACTTCTTGAATAATGAGACCTCTTATCTTAATATTTTATAGCTATATACTATGTTATGTCATGTTAATGGTAAAGGAAACACAGATATCCTGGGTCATATTTTCAATGGACACTTTGTCAACTTTCTTATTATACTTATAACCTATTCAATTAAGAAAATTCCATTCTCAAGGAGATACCTAAACTCAGAGAAAGATATAGAAAGACTATAGTTTAAATGGAGACAAGCAAAACACGCTATCGTTCTCTTTCATGTCTGGTTTTGCTTTTTTTTTTTCTTTTCCCAGTGATCACTCATTGGTTACAACCCTTCTATATGACCAAACTATTGTACAGTGTGAAAGTATTTGCAGATCCTATACATGACTGCACGCCACCATGGGGGGGGGGGGAAGGGAGGGGAGAAAATCTGAAACTCAAGTGATTGTGGAACTGAATCTTGTAAATTAAAAGTAAATGAGTAAATAAAAAAAATTTAAGAAAAAAAAAAGAAAAAAAAGAAAAGAAAATTCCATTCTCATACTACAGTTAAACACATGGAGATCATATATTTTATTTGAGTGACATAGACATCCTGACTTGGGATTGTTCTAAAATGTATCAAAGACTTCTCATTCTTTTATCAATCAGTCAGAATTTAAGTTCTAGGGACAGCTAGGTGGCGCAGTGAATAAAGCACCCGCCCTGGAGTCAGGGGGACCTGCGTTCAAATCTGACCTCAGACATTTAACATTTACTAGCCATTTGACCTTAGGCAAGTCACTTAACCCCAACTGCCCTGCCTTCCCCCCTGTAAGAAGCAACCCACCCCCACCACCCCCCCGCCAAAAACCCAGAATTTAAGTTCTGGCTCCATGTATACACGTATTATACACTTCATTATTATAATATTATTATACACTTATTATACACTTTAAGGGAATAAACAATATAAATTTTTAAAAACCAAACACTAAAAGCTACACCAAATTATGCTTTCCTATTTGATACTTAAAAGTTACACGTCATGTTTTTACCTCTGAAAACTTCTCAGCCACCATATATCGAACTCTCCAAGATTTATCTTCTGCTGCTTGGCGAAGCGTAGGCATCACCAAAGTTTCAAGATCATCCTGAGATAGTAACTGGGCAATGCTGACACATGCTTCTACAGCTAGAAGACGCACAGAATCCTGAAGGAAAAAGACTTCATATTGTCAGTAATATTTAACACATACCAACTGTCTGTATGCTACTTTTTAAGGTGTCCCTGACCTTAGGAGGTTTCTTCTAATTTAGTTAGAGGCAGAACATATATAAAGACGTGTAAGAGTAAACAGCATGCTGGAAACTGAGAGAGAGAGTGTGTGTGTGTGTGTGTGTATAACTGTATTCTCTATACATGCAAGAGAATAAAGGCACTATAAAAGTCACATAAGTGAAGCTATTTAGTAAAGCCTAAGGTGACTTTTTAAACACATTTCTGATAAAAAGATGCAGAATGACAGAGCAAGGCTATTCAAATGGAAGAAATAGCATGCCAAATATATGGAAGTAGAAACATATGAACTACATGCTGGATAGCAAATTCTGCAGGAGCAGAGACTATGAAGCTCAGTAAAAATCAGAAAAAAAAAGGCTGAGGAAGAGCTTTTAAAGCTAAATAAATACAGTAAGAAGATAGATATGAGAAAAAGAACATTTGAGGAAGCTGTACACAATATAATCATAATACTAGTTTAGCCATAAGGTGATAAAGACCTGAACTAAGCCAATGGTGGTGGAATTAAAAATAATCATTGACAATAAAAAATAAAATCAAAACTTCAATTTGTATCGGGGGAGGCAGAAGAGCATAAGGAAGAAAAAAGTTTGAAAAATACCCTGAGATTAGAATCGAGAAGAATTATAACACCGGGGGGCGTGGAAGTGGGTTAAGAGAAATCCTGTCAACATAATTACCTTGGCTTAAAAATATGAATATATTATTATATTCTATCTATTATATGATTATACATAATATATAAAAGATATACATTATACATATATAAAACTATCAGCTTTAAAAAATGTTATCATAACATTCAAAATAAATGAAGACACAGGCCAAAACAATGGTGAGAGAAGAACTAAAAAAGCCTGTGAGCTTTCCCACATGTAAGTATAGTCATCTCTTCCACACTGTGGGGGTCAGGAGTGTGGTGCATGCACTCCCTCCCTGCCCCACCCCCACCCCAGTTATTCGGAAAATCCAAGTAAAAAATGTTGATGCTCTCTTCATACGAGAGAGAAATCGGAATTATTATAGTATTAAAGATAAAATGTTTGTATTATACAATACTATACATATATTTTATGCATTTCTGAGTTTCTAAACTTTTTCTCTGTTGTTTGCTGGCCTTCATGCTTCCCAAAAACTCCTGGAAAATTCCCATTTAATTTCTTATGCCAACCCTCGATATAGTGAAACCACAATTGGGAAAGTTCTAATGTGGAAGGGATAACTGTAGTAGCTGAAAATGGGCACAGAGTGAAATATAACAAATTACAGAACTAATACTTAGCAGACGCCAACAACTATGAAGGAGGAAAAAAGAGAAATCAACAAAGAATACTAATAAAGAACAATCAGACAAAATTGGTTACTGAATCCAAAGGTAAGTATATAAAAAATAAGGCAATGAACTGTCTGTAGTACAAAAGAAATGTCGAAAAGAATGAATATCAGAAAAGCAGGGAACTCATTATGCTCCATAGTGCCACTGCTGGCCATAATGCTTACAAAAGAACACAAAACTAAGAAACAGGAAAACCTTTAGAATAGAAGAATTGATTCCTAGCCCACTGCCCTTCCACTGTATCACGCTACCAGCCCTATTTGTCCTGTTGTTTTGGAAAGCAGTTCTCTGAACAAAAATAAGGGTAGACTTGAGTGAACTAGTATCACATGAAGAGAGGTGAAGGTGCCGGACTAAGTCCCAAAGTTGGGGATGAATGAATAGTCGGCTTTCAATAGCTATCTCAACTGTAGGCATGGAAGTGTATTGCCAAATATCATTATCTTCTCAAAACCAAGATAAATATTTGAGTAGTTTTGTTTTTCATGTTAAATCTGGAGTGAAAAAAACACCACTTTTCAAGCAAAAACATGAAAATTCTGAATAAATAATAAATTCAGAGTAAGGATAATGAAAAGATTTATCAGTATATATGTATCATATGGCAGGTTTTTCTATCATTTAGGCAAACAGTAAATATGAAGTGATGCTTGGCATCAAGCTTCTTGTTTCAACAGATTTTTGGTCTCATCAGTGAAGCAACTCCTACTATAATCACAGTCCCCCCACATCTAATACATTCTTTGTGAATTTTGATCCACATTTCTCTGTAAATGCTGTATCCGATCTACTCAATGTGCTAGGGGTCTTCCTCAGGTACTTCCAATCTTATTTGTATGTTGTGGACTGCTGCTACAGAAAGATACACAATAGCACAGAGTGAGTACATTACAAATGCATGTTATCCACTTTTAACCATTTCCTCAATACAAGGCAACTCTTTCAATGTCAACTGTTTCAAACCTTCTTATACCCTAAAAATTCCCACACTACCCCTCACCAGCCCTCTCACAGCAGAGAACCTCACCTTACACTTTACTGAGAAAATGAAGACCATTCTCAATGAGCCCCCCCTCTCAACATCCCCAAACCCCAACAACCCCCCATTCTCTCCTCTTTAATCGCTCTGTCCAGTGAGAATGTGGCTCTTCTTCCTCTCTAAGGCCAATGCCTCTATTAATAGCACTCTTGATCCCCCACTGTCCAACAGATTACCCCCCCATAATCACACCTCTCTCCAATCTCCAATCTCTCCCTTTTTGGATCTTTCCCTACAAAAATACCCAAATCTCCTCCATCCTTAAAAAAAATCCTCATTTGACTACATTGTCCTCTTTCCTCCTCTGCATAGCCAAACTCCTAGAAGAAGATGCCTAGTCTTGTTGCCTCTACTTCCACTACCCTCACTTCCCAACCACTTGGCAATCTGATTTTCCAACCTTATCTTTCAACGGCAACTGTTCCCTCCAAATTTACCAATGATTTCCTAACTGCCAACTTCAATGACTCTTCCTCACTACTCACTCTTTGAGCTCTTTGTACTACCTGACTCGACCACTTCAACTGGATGTTGTTCTCCTCTTGGTTCTTCCCTATGCTAGATCGCCATCCATAATCAGACCTCAAATGTAGGTTCTGTCCTTGGTCTGTCTTCTGCCTCTGTATTCTTGGTGACTTCATCAGTTCTCATGGGTTTACTTATCCTTACATAAATGACTCTCAGATCTATATATTCAACTTTAGTCTCTCCCCTGAATGTTATTCCCCCACTAACTACTGAACATTTTGAAAGGGATGTCCTATAAGCATTTCAAACTCAATATGTCAAAAAAAAAAAAAACCACTCATCTTTTCTCCCAAACCTACTCCACTTCCAAACTTCCCTATTTCTGTCAAGGACACCACTCTGCCTTCCAGGTTTAGAGGTTTTAAACTTCAAAGATATCCTTAATTCTTCATTCTCCCTTATGCCACATAACCTAATCAATAACCATCTTATTTACTCTATCCCTTCAATCTTGTTTCCATTGGTCCCTTGCCCACCTCACATTTCCACCATCCTAGATCACTAACTGGGACTACTGCAATGGACTCCTAATTGATCTCCCACCTAAAGTCTCCTCCTTCTTCAATCTATTCTCCAAGTGCCTGACAAAGGAACCTTTCTAAAACACCATCTTACTCCCCTGTTTAAACTTCAGTGGCTCCCTATTACAAATTCCTGTTTGTCATATCATAATCTGGCTCCAACCTACCTTTCTAGTTTTATTATCTAATACTTCCTTGCACTCACTCCACACTCCAGTCAAAGTGAACTTCTTTAAGCTCCTTATACACGACAATCTATGTGCCATCTCTGTGCCTTTGAACAGGTTATTCTCTCATGCCTAGAAAGCATATCCACTTCACCTCCTCCTAGAATCTGTAGTTTCCTTCAAAGATCACTTCAAGTACGATCTTCTATCTACAAGAAGCCTTTCTTAATAATATTACTTTATAGTGCATGCCCCCATACAAAAAAATTACAAACACACACACATAAGATACTGATATTATGTAAAATGTTGTGTCCCCCAAAAGAACATAAACTACTCCAAAACAGGGACTGTTTCATTTCTTTGTTTCCTCAGAACATGGTATAGTACCTGACACATACTTAAATGTTTCTCAAATGATTTATTCATAGCCATACAACAGCATATGGAGAATACTGATGGCAAAAAGATGATCTTTTGTGACAGCAAGGGACTTCAGATTCTTCAATTTCTCAAATACTTGTCAGCCCCAAACAATCCTCTTATTAAATTGCAGTTTATTACCTATCTCTAGGACTGGTCCAAAAAACACACAATTAATGACTAATGCAGTTGGCTGCCCATCTAACTTCATTTCATAATTGGGGGAACCTATCATGTTTTAAATATATGGATAACTAGGCCAATCTCTTTCAAACAACTATAGATTTCATTAAGGTTATATAGTATTTCAGTGCATAATATAATTAATGCAACTTTATCTGTGAATGTCAACATTTGAAAAACTTTCCTGTTGACGAAAAATCCTATCTAGACTCTACATGACACAACCTCCATGCCACTGGCATACACCTTTGACAAACAATGAACATATATCTCCTTGCTTCATGTTCTGTTCTACTGGAAAAATCATTAAATATCTTTGCTGTCTTATCTATCATAGAATTTTTTTTTTATCATTTAACATATCAATGGGAGACATCTTGTTTGAAGGGCACTTTTAGGGCTGTATTTATTCTATTAAGTCAAATGCTTTTTTGAAATCAACAAATAAGTTACATCAAGATCTTATATACTCTATACCTTTTGGTCATTTGCGTGATTACATAAGTAGTCTGGTGTTAAAAAAATGTGCAAGTCCCCTTTCATATTCCCATTTCACATTTTCACTAATGAAATCCTTAATGTGTGCACAAACCATTCTCAGAAAGCTTAAGTAGAAATGAGAACACAGAGAGGGGTCAGTAGTTTCTAACTTTAAAAAAAAACAACACTGCAATTATTTCCCTTCTTTTGTCTGTCTTCAGTTGGAGAATTTTAAAAAGTGTTCCCTCAGTGCCTCTAAGTGTGGCAACAGAGATTTTTTTCTGATCCGGGCCTGCTGTTCTTCCCCACTTCAGCTTTCCCCCTCACCACTTCTTCACGTGACACTCATGTACCTGGGTGGTAAAGTTTGGATACATACCTAGGTGGTAAAGTCTGGATGTAAGGAGTGTACTGTTCTCCCTAAAGCACCACAGCAACACAGGCTGTTTTTAACTGTTCCATTTCATGACTTTTCAATTCCACTTACAAATGTTCTCAGGATGATTGGACTTAGCTGGGTATCATCCTAAAATGTTTATTTCCTCAACTGTTTTGAGACAGTCATCCATGTAATCTTGAGTTAACCTCTCCTATTTTATAAATGAGCTTATTACTCTAAGCTGCTGTTGCCTATTTTCTCTTATCTGTTCCTTGACAAGATCAAGTGTTTCTTGGCTTCGGTAATTCGTAAGCTAGCTTGATCTCCTTAACTGTGACTGTTTTAGAGTTAAAATCTGAATAGCAACCAAATCCAAAAATTATCAGGAGTCTCTTTGCTAATGCCAGAATTCTGAGGACTAGTCTGACAGTTATCTACATGTTAGAATAATTCTCTAGGGAACCAAAACCTAAGCATATTAGAGGAAAAAGGCTATATTCTTGATATGGAGTTTCCTGTACTCATACTAAGTGTCCTTAAACACTAGTGTTAAAGAATCTGATACATGCCGCGCATCAGAATCCAAAGGATTATATGCCTGTTGTTAAGTTGCAAGCCCAAGATGATAGGAAATTTCACTGCCCACATTATAAAGCTATGTTACTATGCATTACAGCTTTGGTCCACCCTCCTAATTATAGTTCCCATTTCCTCTTTGATCACTCCTTTCTTTTACCCTATAAGTATGCTTCCTGTTTGAGGGGAAGAGAGTGGAAACAACATGGAATTGCTAAAAAAAAAAAAATCACCATAAGAGCGCTAAGATAGACTGGTCTAACCCATATCATACAGAAATCTTAATTTTTCTAAGGAAGGAACAAGATCACTGCATCAAATATACCCAGACCTATTGGCAATAAGCAAGTCACTTATCCTCTCTGGGACAAGAGATTCCTGAAATATAAAGGGGGCAGGGGGAACAGGGGATTTACCCATCTAAGTATATATCTTGATAATAAATTATATTTACCTGTTCATCTGAAGCTAGATTAGTGAATAATGGAACAATTTCATTTTTAACACTTTCCAATTCCAAGACTTTTGCAAATTCACCCAGTTTGGAAGCAGCAGCACGTCGAACCATTGGGGTGTCATCAGAACACAGGGAACGAAAGTGCCTGCAGCAAATGAAAAACTGAATGCATTTCACCTCTAACAACAGTACAACAACAATCAGAAAATGCATTTTAGAATCTTTCTCTTGGGCAGCAAAAATATCAATGTGTAGGTTTCTGAGTATTACATACAAAAAAATTCATCGTCATTCCCACTATCCCTTTAGGGTGCCCATAGGTGAAATTGTAGATTTTAGTTACTTGTTCCCAACAACCCGAAATAAGTGAAAAGATACCACATCTTACTGTCTAATTTCTGCCTTGACAGAACTTGAAGCCCTGGGATAGCAAACACTGAACAACCCACATGCAGAGGTGCGAGAAGTGAACCAATCCCCACTGGCCAGGCGTTTCACAAGAGGTACAAAATGGGCTTCTAGAGCAATAGGAGTGTGCTCCTGGGAGATCTGCCTCAGTGACTCCACTGCCTTGTCTCGAACTACAGTCTCCTCCACGGTTGCCAAACTTTCCAAAGGAGGCTGAGAGAGAACCAAAAAGGAAAATCAAAGAAAACTTACTGAATCAGGTTGGAAGCAGCAGAATATCACCTTCTGTAGTGACTGAAGGAAGGTGGTACATGTAACCAGAACTTTAACTACATAACATCAAATGGTAGCTTTCAGTTCACAGTGGCAACATAAGGTATGTCCAACCTGAAGACACGACTTCTGAAGGATAGCCAAGATCTCATGTCCCAGATGGCAATTCACAGATGGTGTCTACAAATGACACAGTGAAAGAGACTTGCCACAATATTAACAGTACTGAGCTGAATGCTAGTTTTAAAAGACATGTAGCCAAATACAGGTTAAAAGTATAATACATATTTCAATAAGGACATATTAAAAAATGCAATAGTACACAAAAGAGGAACATTTTTCTTTTTTTTTTTAAATAAATTTATTTATTTATTTTCTTGTTTACATCACTCATTTCTATGAGATTTTTAGTTACAAATTTTCTCCCCATCTTTCCCCTACCCAACACAGAACATCTTTCTTTAGGAATCTCTTCACCCACTATAGTTACTTCCATTTTCCATCAAGTCACTAAGCCCACCATCACACCTGGAGGTGCAGGTGATACTAACACTGACCTCAACATTAGCTCCATACCCTCCATTTATCCATTCCATTAAATGTTCCTACTACAACACAGTGCCTCTCAACACTATATTCTAAATCCTTATCTGAGTCAGTCACCCATAACAAGGACAATTTGTCAGGACAGCTGAATGAAAGACATAAGGCCAATGGCAGAGACTGAAAGAAAATCCAACCCTACGAGATATCTCAAAAGGTCTCATTAACTATGACATGACCATATGAAAAGTAAACAATGTTTGTAGGATGGCTCTAAAAGCCCAGGGCTTTGGAAGCATCAGGCTAACCTCCTACAAATCTTTGTACTTCTGGAAAGATTAAAGCGTATGTTCTCAGTTCCACAAAATCTCACATGCAGATTGCAAGATATACCTGCAACGTTTTTAGAAGGGTAAAATGAAGGTAAGGATTATGTCTGTTTGGTAAAGTTTGTTCCAAACTGTGACATTCAGTCAAACATAGAAAGCACAGTATCTACAGTAAGGAAGACCTAGGTTTAAATCCCACTTCAGACACTTATTAGCTATGTAACCATAGAAAAATCACTTAACCCTTGTACCTCAGTTTCTTGATGTATAAAATGAAGGGGTTGGACTCAATGGCCTGCAATATCCCTTTCAGCTCTAAATCTATGATCCTATGATTTCTTGGTATTCAGTTGGGTCTGACTCTGTGACCCTATTTGAGATTTTCTTAGCAAAGATACTGGAATGGTTTGCCATGTCCTTCTCTAGCTCAGGGATAAGTGAATCACCGAGAGTCACATAGCTAGTAAGTATCTGAAGACAGATTTGAACTCAGGAAAGTAAGTCTTTCTGATTCCAGGCCCAGCATTCTATTCACTCCACTGTGCTATCTAGCTGATCTTAAAAACACAACTAAGACTTTGTTGTTCAGTCATTTTTTCAGTCATTTCTGATTCTTCATGACCCCATTTGGGGTTTTCTTGGCAAAGATATTGGAGTAGTTTGCCATTTCCTTCTCCAGCTCATTTTACAGATGAGAAAACTGAGGTCAACAGGGTTAAATGATTCGTCCAGAGTCACACAACTAATAAGGTGATGAGGCTGGATTTAAACTCAGGTCTTCCTAAGTCTACCAAACCAGGCACTCTATCCACTGGATCACCTAGCTGATCCTATGACAGTCTGCTAAACCTACTCTCTCTCCATATAAGAAACAATTTGAAAAACACTATTTTTGATATGTACATATGGAGAAACCTGCACCACAACAAAGGCTCACTCATAAGCCATTGTGTTCATTAGAATAAGAAAAGCATATGCATTTATTGATCTTTACAACAGTGTTAAAAACAAAATATAAATAAGGAAATTTCCCAAAGTAAATGACATACCTAGGTTCTCCATCTTGTGAATTTACAAATAAACCCATAAGGACTGATCAAAGAACAAGTAACTGGATTATTTTGCAAAGTTAAAAGACGGTCAATTTGCTAAGTCTACAGGACAAATACTGTTTATGTTCTCAATGACAGAAACTGTGATCATCTTCCCACAAGATGATCATGAATCAACTTTCATTAAAAGTACATACAACTCTGCGAGTGGGGGGGAGGGGAGGAGAGCCAACACATCTCTCCAAATAATACAGCATTTAAACCACAAGAGAAGAGAGAGCACGGCATAGAAAAGAAAGAGCAGGGGTGGCTAGGTGGCGCAGTGAATAGAGCACTGGCCCTGGAGTCAGGAGGACCTGAGTTCAAATCCAGCCTCAGACACCAAACACTAGCCATGTGACCATGGGCAAGTCACTTAAACCTAATTGCCCTGCCCTCCCCCCTCCAAAAAGCAAGAGGAAGAGAGAGAGAGAGAGAGAGAGAGAGAGAGAGAGAGAGAGAGAGAGAGAGAGAAGAAAAAGCAGGCCTCAGAACAAGGAAAGCCCAGGTGCAAGTCTTGCCTCTAACACACTATGGCTTTCTGTCCCTAGGCAAATTATTTACCCTCTTGGTGTTTCAGGCAAGTCTCAAAGATAAGAAAAAACATGCCAACCCACATTGGTAAAGGGTTTTCCCTTATCTGGAAGTTCCTTTTACCAAAGAAATCAAAAGTCCAGTCCCTATCCTTATCTCTTAAAATTCAGAAAATATAGAGAGAATAGGTCACACATCACCACTCACCAGGAGACAGTGGGCAAAATCTGGACCTCCTACCAGGACAGTGAAATTTCCCAGCTGTTCAGCAAGAGCCAATAATACCTCATCTTCATCATAAATTGTATCTAAAATAGCAACAATGGGGAATTCATGATAAGAGTTAGCTGACCAACAGCTGAACACTCAACATGAAACACAAGAGGAAACAAATAAGACATGTAAATAGCAACATGGTCAAATTATAAGAAAGCCTACTCTTCTTTCAACAGATACTACCTAGAATCTCTCCTGCAGAACTGAGTTAGGAAACTGTTCAACCTCCTTTTCTATTCGACATGTAAATTTTTTTTTACTTGTTTAATATGTCTGGAATATTTCCGTCCACATTATTTTACACCAAGGCAGATGGCGTTGTCTTTCTATACCACTCTGCTCACGTGAGTATTCAGGAATGCTGTTAATAATATAGCCTATGAAATGGCTAAATCAATAAACAAATGCTACAAAAATTAAAATTCCCATATTTTCTAAGAAAACAAATTTAACATACCAGTAAGAAATGGCAGCAGTTCAGTTCGAGTTCTCTCTACTCCAAGAGCTAAAGCAATTGTTGATAACTTCTTAATACTGTTCAGCCTTAGCTAATTAA
Organism: Pseudochirops cupreus; assembly: GCA_028627135.1. Lineage (NCBI taxonomy): Eukaryota > Metazoa > Chordata > Mammalia > Diprotodontia > Pseudocheiridae > Pseudochirops > Pseudochirops cupreus. The sequence continues at coordinate 168,423,451 of CM053582.1, read as the reverse complement.
AAAAAAATCATTACATGTAGAAGTAGGAAACCAGTACAAAGCTGAGAAAGTGCAAACTAAACAAAAAAAAAGCATTAAACGGGCAACGGATGGCAAAGAAGACAAATAAAATTTAAATTTCTGATTTCTCAGAGAAGTTGATGTAGCATGGAAGCATGAAGTCAGGTTAACCTAACCATATAAACAAGAGAAGATTCCTCAAGCAGAGTAGTCATACTTTTTTGGGAAAATACAAGAAAAATGAAAGCCTGAGAGATGATCACAAGGCAACAAGTGAAAGAATTTTAACAGGAAAGAGAATTTTGACAGGAATGTGGCAGGCGAAAATAAATTCTATGATAACTGTTGTCATTTTCCCTTTTAACCTGAAAATACACATTTCATTTAGCTTAATCATGCATCCCTCCTTCACCTAACCGGCTTTGCTATTTCCAAACCCTGGACTTGTTTCAACTCTACAACTCCAAGGACCACTTGGCATCCTGTTAATCAACCTCGGCTCTCCCCGGCCCATCATTCATTTAACATTGGGGAGAGAAGAATTAGGAGAGAGGTGGAACAGGAACAAGACCTGGAGGGCAAGACCCTGGCCGGGGCGGGGCAAGGGGAAGGAAGCACCCAGATCAGAAATGCTGACTAACAGGCCCCCCACCCTCCTATGCTAAAGTTTTTCTTC
>CM053582.1:168363088-168422275 GCA_028627135.1 Pseudochirops cupreus | reverse complement strand
GGGAGGGGGAAGAGGGGGAGGGCTTCCCACAGACCAGCTCCCATGAGGCGTCAAAGAAACATCTTCCTTGGAAGTTGCCTCCCCAGGGGCCAACCCAGCCCGGGCTTGGCCCCCGAGTCTCAGGCGGAAGCTCCGTGGGATCAGGGTTAAGCCCCTAGAGAGCCCTAGCGTATGCAGGAGGTAACTTTGGGGCAGGTTCTGGTCTCCCCCCACTCCCCCGAGCTCCGGACCGACCCGGCCCGGCTTCAGGCCGGCTGCTGCCCCCACCCCCAACCCACTGGGCCTTCCTGCCTCAGTCCTAAACCCGGGTCTCCCCATCGCCGGCCCGGCCTTAGGCCCCCGCTCCGGCCCCACTACCTGCACGTCCTCATTCCGGAGCTCGTCGATCAAAACCGCGATGGGGTACAGCGAGTCGTCTCCGTCTCCTCCCGCGGCTCCAGGGCCGCTCCCGGGCCCCGCAGCACCCGCCATATTCTTCCTCCGGCTGCTACCGCCGCCGCCGCTGCCGCCTCCTGCTCAGAGCGTCGACCCCGCCGCACGCACGCACACGCTAGCACGACGCGCTGGGCTGCGTCTCACGTACGGCGTGCGCGTGTGTCGCAGCCGTTCTCTTTCGTGATCCTTCGGGAGCGTGGAGGTGCTCCTAGACTTGCGGAGGGCTTCAGGTTGGCGGGTCCGCGTTTTCTTCGCCAGGCAAGACGGGGATTTCTCTGGGTCTCTGGGTCCGAGAAGGGCTCTTCCCAGCGAGGCTCGGAGGACGGAGGCCCCCAAGCCCTCCTGCCTGACCCTCCCTCTTGTAGGCTAGGCACTTGTCTGTGAGTTCTCCACTCAGACTCCCCTCCCTGCCGCCCCCAGTTAGCACAGACCCGGCCTACAACTCTTCTGTCAGCAGTTCCACCAGAACTAGCGTCTGTAGTAGAAAACAAGTGATGACAGGGAGAGAAAGGAACAGTGCTGGCCAAACTCTGCAGTCAATATTTTTTCCAGTTTCCCTAGGCAAGCTGTTAGAAGCACGCTGCTCTGTTGGTTTTGTATTCCTGTTCTCTCTCAATCCTGGAATTGTGCCGTGTGTGTACACTTTTCCCCCTGTCCTTAGTTCTTAATTCAACTAAGCAGACCTATATAAAGTGGCTCCGCTGTGCCAGACGCTGTGCCGGGTGTTAGGGATACCAAAACAAAAGTGAAACAGTATTAAGTACCTACTCTGCCAGGCACACAGTTAAACGCAGGAGATAGAGATAAAAACCAAAACGAGTCCGTGTGCTCAAGGAGGTCACAATCCAAAGGAGCTGCCTTCAAGGAGACCCTGCCCTCTGGAACTTGCAGTCTACTGGGGTGGAAGTGGGGGGTGGGGTATGACATAAACAAATGAGTAAATACAAGATAATTAAAGGAAGAAAAATAGGCTTACTGTGGAGTGGGGAGGGAGATTTCGGATAGCAGATGATCTAAACTTCCTGAGGCACTAAGGCTTCTAAGATGAAAGCGACGGGGAAGGGCTCTCCTGACATGGATGCTGGAGAAGAAAACGAACTCAGGGGAAGAGCAGATAGGTCAGTTTGCCTGAAAGGAGGAGTCAATCAGTAAATAAGAATTATGAACTACACCTTGTGCTAAATAATGGGTACAAAGAAAGGCAATCTCTGGACTCTGAACTTACCTTCTAATAGTGGATACAGGCGGATATTATCAAGTAATGATATATGTGCAGTACAGAGAATGAGAGGGGAAGGTGCTAGCAGCTGTCAGAACTAGGAAAGTTTTGTAGAAGGTGAGATTGAAACCGAGTCTTGAAGGAAGCCAGAGAAACTTAAGGGGCAGAACATTTCAAGTGTGGCTGACAGCAAATACACAGAGAAAGGAGATGGAATGTCATGTGTGAAGAATAGCAAGAAGGCCAGTGTTGGAAAGAAGTAAAGTATAAAGAAATCTGAAGGATAGAAATCAATCAGTAAAATATTAAGTGCATACTGTATGCCAGTCACTGTGCTAAGCACTGTGGATACAAAAAAAAAAAAAGGGACAATGCCTGCCTGCAGGGAACTTAAAATCTAATGGGGGAGACAACTGGCAAAAAAAGATATACAAAGCAAGCTATATACACGATAAACAGGAAATAATTAACAGATGGAAGGCACTGGAATTGAGGGGTTGAGGAAGGCTTCCTGTGAAAAGTCAGATTTTATTTGGTTCTTGAAACCAGGGAGGGCAGTCATTGGCATGAACAAAGGAGAACATTCCAGGCATGGGAGAAAGCAAGGGAGAATGCATAGAGCCAGGAGATGGAGTGTCATAGAGGTCAGGTTGTGAAGGGCTTTAAATGCTAAACAGAAAATTTTCTATTTGAGCCAAGAGATAATAAGGAGCTACTTGAAGTTAATTGAAGAGTGGAGAGGTGACAGGGTCAGACCTGTGCTTTAGGAAAGTCACTTTGGTAGCTGAGTAAAGTATGGATTAGAGTGGGGAGAGAACTGAAACAGGGAAGACCCAATTAGAAGACTATTTGAGAATTGAGGCAAAAGATGATGAGGGTCTGTGCAAGGGTGATGACTGAGTGGAGAGAAAAGGACATGTCTATGAGATGTGTTATATGGGTAAATATAACAAGATTTAGCAAGAGTGGATATATGGAATGAACAAGATGGGGACTGATTGAATTGGGAGGATGGTTATGCCCATTATAGTAACTGGGAAGTTCAAAAAGAGGGGAGGTTTCGAGGGAAAAGGTGATGAGGTGATTTTAAACATGTTGAATTAAAGATGTCTAGAGAACATTCAATTCAGGATGTCCAAAAGCAGTTGGTGATGCCGAACTGAAGCTCTGAAGAGAGACTATAATCTAGTATATAGGTGTGGGAATCATCTGCATAAATGATGATTGAACCCTAGGGAGATAAGATCACTAAATGAGAGTATAAAGGGGGAAGGGCCCAGTGACATAATAATCCCGGGAGATAGTTACTTACTATCCTCACTTTGCAGTTGAGGAAACTGAGGCAGACAAAGGTTAAGTGACTTGCCCAGGGTCATACAACTGGTAAGTGTCTGAGGCTGGATTTGAACTAAGGTCTTCCTAACTTCAGGTTTAGCACTATTGTGACAACTAGCTGTTTCTAGAGGATATCCCCAATTAGTAGGCATGACAAGGATGAAGAACCAGTAAAGGAAACTGAGGAGAGGTCAGGCAGATAGGAGTAAGCAATTCCATGGAAGCTTAGAGAGGAGAGAGTATCCAGGAGGAGATGGTGATCAACAGTGTTAAATTCTATAAAGAAGTCAAGAAGAATAAGAATTTAGAAAAGGCTATTAGATTTGGCAATTGAGAGATCATTGGTAACTTTAGAAAGGGCAATTTCAGTTGAATGCTGAGGTAAAAAGTTAGAGTATAAGAAGCATAATGTGAAATTAAATCTGGAAAGTTAGGCTGGAGCCAGACTATAAAGGTTTTAAATGTAAAGTTGAGAAGTTTGTATTTTTTCCTGGAGATAACCAATTACTACTGGAAATTTTTGAGCAGATGTCATAGTCAGACCTCTGTTTGAGGAACATAAATTTGGCAGCTCATCGAAGGATGTCTTTTGGAGGTCGGGGGACTCGGTAGGAGACTATTGCCTTTCAAAGGAGAGATGATAAGGGATTAAACAAGAGTGAATAAAGAGAAGGAGGCAAATATGAGAAATAATGAATGTAGAATCTAAAAGACAGTGAGTTAAGGATGTAAACCTTGGGAACTAAAAGGATGGTGGTGTCCTCAACAAAAATAAGGAGGTTTGGAAGAAAGTTAGTTTTATAAGGAAGGATGATGAGATGCAGTTTTGACTTGTTGAGCTTGAGGTATCTGTATAAAATCTAAAAAGATATAGCTAGTAAGCAGTTTTAAAAGATAAAACAGGTTCAAAAGAAAGAACAGGGTTAGATTTGAAGTCTGGGGAGTCATCTGCAAAATATCATGAACCTATGAGAGTTGATGAAATTACTAAGAGAGGATATAGAGACTGAAGAAGGCCTGAGGAAATACCTCACATAGGGGAAAAGAGATACATGATAATCCATCAAAGCGTATAAGAAACAGGTAAATAGGACAATCAGGACAAAAATATTGTTAAAAAAAACAGAGAAGAGCAAGCATCCATGAGGCCCTCCTCAGTTCAGAAGCTCCATAGGTCAAGAAAAGTAAAGACTATTTCTGAAAGACTATTGGATTTATTTATTAACAAGTCATTGCTAACCTTAGATGGAACAGTTCAGTCAAGCAGTTGAGTCAGAAGACATTTTGAAGAGTTGAAATAGAAATGGGAGGTAAGGATGTGGAAGCCATTAGTGTAAATGACTTTTTCTAAGAGTTTGACCATGTTAAGAGAGATATAGGATGATAATTTGAAGAGATTTCAGAGTCAAGTGAAGGTTTTTTAAGGATGAGGGAGATGTGGGCATCTGTAGGCAATGGAAAAGAAGCCAATGGATGAGAAAAGATTGAAAATGCAAAAAAGTGGCCAGAATAAAGGAGATCTTGAAAGGTTGGCTTTGGCAAAGAGAAGAGCCACTTCTTGGTGGAGTTGGGGAGGAAAAGGGCACATAAAACGAATGGACTCCATTTTCTCTGTAAAGTAAAATGGCAGCATAGTGTACCTAGGAAGAAAGGAAAATATGTGAGACTGTCATTGTGGGGAGTATAAGAAAGAATCAGGAAAAATAAAAGAATTACAATGATGAAGTAAAGGATCAGTTAAATAAATTATATATCATGAACCTAAACCCAATCAACAGATTATGATTTTATTGATGTTCAACAACATGCTAGTAGGAGTGGAGGTCAGAAGGGAAGCATCAAATGTTGGGGGTTGGCATAGAATGAACAGCAATAGGACAAGGAGCAAGAAATTCTAGGGCATAGGATATAAATATATATTAAACTGGCTAACTATAATGTCAAGACTATGAAGGAAAAAAGGTTAGGCTACAGCAATGGTGATGACTACGGAGCAAGGAATGGTAGAGGGCAAGGTTGCAGAGAAGACAAATAAGAGGTTTATTGGAGTGGATCAGGGTGAGAGAGGGAAGGCTAGAAGGTTATCATCAGAAAAAATTGTAAATCATTGAGGTAGAACAGTTATGGGTCATTCATCCCTGTGAGTAGCTTGAGGTAGAGTGAGTAATAATAATAACTAACACCTCTATAGTATTTTAAGGTTTGCAAAGCAGTTTATATGCAGTGTGTCACTGAAGCAGGTACTTAATCCATAAAAATTATTTGATGGACAAATTTCTTGGGTAAGAAAAGAATTCGATTTGGGAATTGGCATGATGTAGTGGCCAGCATAAGGCATTGGGAATCCCAAGACTTAGGTTCTTAGGACAAGACTGTCCTACTCACTAGCTCCAAAACATTTGGCAAATTATTCAGTATCACAGGGCCTTATCTTCCTCATCTTTCAAATGAGATTGGACTCCATGCTATCGAGGGTCCATTACAACTTTAAGATTCAGCAGGCCTATGGGTTCTCTAATCCACTTCCCCTTACTCGTTAGCCAAGGGCCAATGTGGAGAGAAAATCTGATGTAGTTTGGAACCAGAAGACCTAGGTTTGAATTCTTGCCCTGTTATGTTGTAAGGCACCTCATCTCTCAGGGCCTCAGCTTCTTCATCTGTAAAATGTTGGGGTTATGCTAATAATGTGTAAGGGCCCTTCTAATTCAAAATTCTGTAAACCTAAAGAGAATTCAGTTCCCTTATTTTTTTTTCAATACTCAAAAAGAAGAAATCAAGGTCAAAAAGAAACAGATTAGATTAGTTCCTTGAGCCTAACTAACTTAGATAACAACTAAAGCTTAACAGGAATGTGTATTGATTTTTAAGTATAAGGAACCAGAATACTAGAAATTGAAAAGCTAAATACAGAACCTTACTTAAAACACCTGTAGGCTAGGTTTACATTAGCAACATCTGATAACTATACACATCCAATCCTATTCAAGTCTCAAGCCCCTCTTTTCTAGCCATGTTTTTACTTGAAATATCCAAATGATTACTTCAGTCTCTTGCTTCATTTTACCATTACATAAAGAGCTATAGTATAAAGCAATTATACCTTAAACCAATTCCCAATCCTACCTGTCAGAAAGCAAGATTTGTTTACTTCCAAACATTAAGGGCAAGAAGAAAAAGTCTGAAATCATAATAGTGGGCATTGTAGCTAGAGAAAGCTCTTTGGCTTGAGTTGTCCTAGATTCTCCTCCAAACTATCTTTGACTCAGTGCAGTCTTCTCATTCCAAAGCTTCAACTTCCCCTTCATAAAGTTCAGATAACGACCTATGGTCTCTTCTATAGCTATTAAGAATGCAGTAAGGATGAAAGATAGAATAAATATAGGGATGCTAATAAAACCAGTTTATAATTATAGCATCATTTTCAACCTGATATATATTTAAAACAGCAAATAATCTTCAGTAAGTTTAAAGACTTTGACCTAAGTGGGAGAAGAAAATCAAATCAAGGGGGAAGGTTCATCAGGTATCATGATTTCTATAGAGAGAGCTGGCTCAGTCACTGATGTAATGGAAAAGAGATGTAATAGAGCCCACCTGCTGCTGTCTTGAAGCAAGCAGGCTACAGGTGCAAGTCATTAGTAAGCTATCTAAGCCCTGTTTACTGTAGTACATGCAAGATTAAGCAGATATCCACTCTCTTGCTCTATTATTGGAGCTCAGCTAAATATGGTAGCCAACATACTGTTTAAGTAATGCTTCGAAAACCTTAAGTCACTTTTAAAAGATGAGTTATTATTACCAATAAATGAGTTTCGTGTTATGTCACCCACCCTCCTCCACATACTATAAGCTGCTAATGTCCAAGGAGTGCCAGAGGCAACAGCTGAGAACTGGAACCAGGATAATTCTCAAGACACAATGTAAGCCTTCTTAGCACTGACACCCACATACGGTTAGTTTAGACATCTAGTTAATCAGGGAAGAGAAGACAGGGTTAGATTTGTCTAGATCCAGTAAGTTATATCATAAAAAAAAAGTTCAGAGAAATAGAATTCTAAACTTCATACCTGGAAGGGACCTTAAAAACCATCTATTTCAACTCCCTAATTTTACAGATTAGAGGGGAGAAGAAAGCAGCACAGAGGTTAAATGACTTGCCTAGGCATCACAGCTAATAGGTTCCAGAGAATGAGTGGAAACTCACATTAGGAACATTGGCGGCCTATTTTAGGAAACATGCATCAACACTCAATGCACCCAAGCTGTTGCTCTTAGCTATATAACCTTAGTAGCATTCCTAGAGATCAACACTAAGGCAATGGATCTGGCTCGGGAAGATCAGTCTTAAGGGAATCTGAAACTTCACTGTCTCAACAAAAAATCTCTCTCTTTTTTTTTTAAATGCCTGTTGTGTACTAGTACTGCCCTAGAGACTGGGTGGGATACAAATAAAGATCACATCCTCCTTTCAAAGGCCTTACAATGAAGGAGAAATGATTAGAAATGTACACAGCTTAGAATCTGGTGCCGTGATGTAGTAGTAAGAATTCCAGACTTGGAGTCAGAAAAACTTCATTCAACAAGCATTTGTTAAGCACTTATTAGGTATCAAGCATTATGCTAAGCACTGAGGATACAAAGAAAGGCATTTTAATGGGGGAAGTGGCTACATACAAAATACACTCTCAGTGGAAGGTTAGACTAGCATCTGGGAGAATGGGTGCAGAAGGTAGTATTTGAACTGAGTCTTGGAGGAATCCAGGGAACTAAGAGCCTCAAGTAAAAAAGGAAAGGATTCTAGGTATGGGGGACAGCCAGGGTCAATGCACAGAAACAGGATAAATAGTATTACTATGTGAGCAATAGCAAGTATACCAGTGTAGCTGAATTATGGGGTACATGAAAGAGTAAAATATAAGAAAACTGGAAAGGTAGAAAAGGGCCAGGTTGTAAAGGGATTTAAATGCCAAAGAGAGGATTTTATATGTGAGCCAGGAAGTAATAAGGAACCATTGGAGTTTATTGAGGAAAGGGGATGAGATCACAGGATCAGACCTGTGTTTAAGGAAAATCCCTTCAGCAGCTAAGTAGAGGATAGATTGGAGTGGGGAAAGACCTAGGGCTGGGAAACCAATTAGAAAATTATTTCAATAGTTCAGGCAAGCGGTGATCAAATACAGGTATGGTGACAGTGTGAGTAGCGGCACAGATGTCTACAAGCTGTGTTGTAAAGGTAGAAGTGAGAAGATTTGGCAATGGTATAGATACATGGAGTGAGAAAGAGCAGTCAAGGATAACACAAGTTGTGAACCTGTAAGATTGGAAGGAGACCTAGACAAGTCACACCTCTGATGCTTGGCTAACTGTGTGATCACTGACAAATCACTTGACTACTCTGTGCCTCTGTCTCACTTGGAAAATGGGGGCAAAAGAAATCAAAGAAAGAAGGAAAGGATCCCTATGCACAAAAATATTATTTATAGTAGCAATTTTCATTGGAAAAAACTGGAAACACTAGTGCCCATAATCAGGGAATAGCCATCTAAGTATAATAGAATATTATTGTACTATGAGAAATGACAAAAAGAATAGATTCAGAGAAACTGGGGGGACTTATATGAACTGATGTAGAGTCAAATAAGTAGAATTTATACAGTGATTAAAATCTGTTTTATCAATTTATACAATGATTAAAACATTGTAAGGTAAGACAACTTTGAAAGATTTAGGCACTACGATCAATGCAATGACCAATCGTAGTTGGTGGCACAGTGCTGAGCCTAGAGTCTGAAAGATCTGAGTTCAAATATGGCCTCAGATACTTACTAACTATGTGACCCTAGGCAAATCACTGAACCTCTCTTCGCCTCAGTTTCCTCAACTGTAAAATGAGGATAATAGCACCTATATCACTTGTTGTAAGGATAAAGTGATATAATGTTTGTAAAAAGCACTTGGCATAGTGCCTGGCACATGGTAGGCACCATATAAATGTTTATTCCCTTCCCCAAAAATACAACTCCATATGACTGATGATGAATTATGCTTCCTACCTGTTGACAGAGAAATAACAGACTAGATGAGACATTGTCAAATATGGCCAATATGTAGATTTATCTTACTTGACTATATTTATTTGTTACTGGAAGCAGGATGGGGTGGTAGGTAGAGAGCTGGCTTGGAAGGCAGAGTCATTCCTCTGAATCATACTGGCTCTGCTCCATGGGCAGTCACCTAATCTCTCCAAGACTATAAATTACAGAGCTGGTGCGAGCCTGAATTGGTAGAGGGAGCTTCCTCACCAGGGAATTTCTTCTACCAGTTAAATCCTTCTCCCTTAAACTTATTTGTTTCAAGGGAGGACTTTGGGGAGAAGGTGGGAATATGGGGTGGAAGGGTAGACACAGCATTACTGATGCCAAAGGGGAAAAAAAGATGATACACAAAAGAGAGCAGATTGAAATTCAGAAGAAAGATAAGCAGGACAGTGTCGTAGCTACTGTGTTGAATATAATTTTAATAACTAAATGGAATAAGCTAATTGTATGCTTTTTAAAAAGCTGATATAATAGACTTGTGATGTCATAAAATTCTCTGTCCTTTGTATAAGGAAATGTTCATTTTTGTTTGTGCTTATCATATTCATAATTATTCAGACTTTTAAGAATAATTTCTTTTTAAAAGAAAATGACAGTACCTGTGGTATTTACCTCACCCAGGTTGTTATGAAGGTCAAACATGATAGTGTGTGTAAAATATAACTTTAAAGCACCATATACCTGTCAGCTTATTATAAAGAAGAATGCAAAGTGCTAGGAGAACAGATGAGGAAAGGAGAATTGGGAAAGCCTTAATAATAAAAGCTTTTAAATATTAACTGAAAGAGGGCTAGAATGTTGAAAGGCAGAGATGGGAAAGAAGAGCATTGAAGGTATGGAGATTAAGGGAGGTGAGCAGTTTGGCTAGAGAACAGAATATGGGAATGGGAATAGTGAGATAAGGTTAGAGGTAGATTGGAATCACAATGCAGAAACCCTTAAATATCATGCTAAGGAGCCAAACTTTATACCTTAAACACGGGGGGAGTCCTTGAATATTTCTGAGCAGTAGAATAATTGGACCTTTGTAATAAAATGATGAATTTCATAGTGGTTTGTAGAATCAGAGGGAGGACAGCCTATAAACTTAGAAATCTGCAGTATCTGACTGTCTTAATCAAAGTAAAGTCCCAAGGACCTGAACTAGATTGGTGTCGATGGGAATACCATGGTATTTATTGAAGTGAGATACATAGAGAGAGAACCAATAAGAATTGGCATTTGTGTGGGACCAGGGAGAAGGAAGAGTGATATAGAAATGATATTGGACCTGGAATCAGGAGGACCAGCTGTAGCTATGTGACCATAGACAAGTGTACTATGTACCATGGTAGCTGTGAAGGAATCAGGAATCAGGAATCAGAAAAAAACAAACTTAGACAAACTGGAGACTCTATCCCAGTATCAAAGCAAACAAATCCCTAACCACCTCTGGACAGCAGCCAGGGCTCCCTTACCACAGGGAAAGTGTTCAGTCTGTGACAAATCTTGAGATCAAATAAGCATGGAAGCTTCAGTCCCCCCATTCCTCCCATATTTCATTGGTATTATTAGAGTAGGGCCCCAGCTTATTTTACTAGATGCCAGACAGAGCTCAACAAAAACTCCTTGAAACATAGTAACCATTCCAAAGATTTTACTCCACTATTCCATTCATCTGATCAACTCTACTTAGATTTGATCTCCCCCAAAAGATTCCTTTGTGAACCCACATACAGAGTTCAAGAGTAGTCCCTCTGAGAGACTGGAGTTGAGTGCTGTAAGAGAGAACAGACATGACTCTTGTGAAGTATCTAGTCGTAGTTACCAATGCAGTGGGTTCTCTCCATTTTTCTCCATCTGTCAATATGTATGGTCACCAGAGCACTCTCATTGCTCAGTTGTTCCCTGTGTCCTTGGCCAACATAATTGGACCTACATAACAGGGTATGGGCTTCCTCTTATTTCTCCTTTATTGTTGTTGAACCCAGCATCAATATTCCTGGTGTCAAAACTAAACAACATAAGCAGCAGCTGGTTCGGAAGCCTAATCCCAAAGCAGAGGTTTAATTTGACAGTAGCAGATTTTGTTTAAAATACTGCCCATCTTCCCTAAAGCTTCCCTCTGTGGTCTCAGCTGGATACAGTATTCTTCTCCACTTCCTGTTCTGGTCTTCTGGGCAGCACTGCCCAGAGAGGTCATAGGAGTAAGAAAAAAACTGTGCCAAGATCCCTTGGACACTCTGTCCATGTCTCAGCAGGAATCCAACAGAGAATGAAATCAGACACTGGAATTTCCACTAACTTCTAGGACTTCAGGAAATCAGCTCCCTCTCTGATCCAGCCCTGCAATTAAACATTAGCCAGGGGCACATCACGTTCCAGACAGAGCCCCTACTAAAGGTTACCATGTCTGTACACTGCTTATTTACCAGGGTGGCCTTGCAGAGCCCCAACCACAAGCCACAGCTATTTGGAACATATTAAAGAGGTGATGGAAAAGTCAAAGAATTTGGGCTCAGTTGAACCTTATCAGTGCCCGTCCAGTCTCATGGACTCCAACATAATATACCAGGAAATTATAGATCATAGGGTTTTAGACTCACAGAAGACAACCCTGACAAATCTTGATCAACCATCCTCCCATCCCCCAAAATGAATCTAACAATGAAGCTGAGTGGAAGTTAGATAGTATACACATATAGGAGCAAGGCATTCATTCCCTTCCCTACCTGTCTGCATTTGGTTTGCAAGGCCTAAAGGAAACCACTGAATCCCCAGTAAAGACTTTTTAAATGCAGTTTAAAGTTAAATGTTAAATACTATTTCCTTCTGTAGTGCTTGGTTCCTACCACCACCCCATGACTTGAGCAGAAGCAGTAATCCAAGATAATTCTGGTGTCCTTTTTATAGCAGGTAACCAATCTAAGCTGTATGTACTTAGACAAACCAAATACTATTACCTTTTAAAGCTGCTGCATTTAAGTTTGTGTATTGGTTCATGATGGGAGAAATGGTTTATGTGAATTTTGAGTGTCCTTTGGCAGCAAGAATAAGCTAAAAGGGGCTATTAGATGTTGCGTACCTGGGTTGCCTATGAGTCAGTATTTTCCTGTCCTGACTCACCAATTTTTCTGGCAAGAATAAGTAAATGAATATTTTATCTTTGAAACCAACTATTCTTTCTCCTTCCATTATATACATATATATCTTAACACATGATATAATCAGTGTTCCAAGTAGAACTGAAATGGGAGAGACATAACTGAGTGCCTATGTATCATCCTAAGGGGGAAGCCAGGAATTGACAACTAAATATCTCTGATTCAAATGTAATCCCATCAATAAGCCAAGGACAGCGATTCTACAGGAATTGTTTATAATACTGCTACCACATAGCAGTGTGCCATTTGGAGATGGATTCTAGAGACAAATAACCCAAGGATTCCAACCCTGCAGCTAAATTCCCTTACCAAGAACCACACAAACACAAGAACAAACAGGAAGTCAGTTTTCCAGGAGGGCACTCAGCCCTAATAGTTTGAGTGAGAGCAGGGCCCCCTCTGCTGGGAGCTAGGGAAATGAAACATCATGATGCCCAAGACCATAATGATCCTGAATGAAGAAGCCTGGTGCTAGCAGATGAAAAACAAGATAGGACCCCTTCAGAATGCCCATCATAACGTTTTACCATCCGATGAGAATTACAGAAGGAACAAAGTAGAAACATAAGAGAGTCACAGTCAACTTCTAAGAAGTATCAAAATATTCCAGAAGATCCAATACTCCAATGAAAGATCTATGACCTCATCCATATGGGTATTCCCTGTCATAATGCAGACCACAATCCATCCATAACTGTCCATGATGATTAGCTATATTATATGTATAATTCTATAGCTGAGTAGGAACTGATAACTCATTATCAAATTATTTCTAATAAAATGCATATTTAAAACAAGTTTCAGGGAGAGCTTATATGTGTCTTAGATTCATATGTAGTTTCAGAACTTTATGCTGGTTCAGCTATCCAGAAAATTTGTTCAACACTTTACTTTTAGAAGGAATTTTTACAAATATTCTAAGAAGTCTGCTGATGTGATCATCCAGAAGTCAGAAATCTGGCCTTAAAGAGGTATTTAACAAAAACTGAGATGTTTAATGTGGCTCTACTATCAATAATGCACCATTTAGGCCAATGACATTAGGGACAGAACATGTGGCTGAATGCAATTGCCTTCTGGGGAAGGGAAAGAGTGCTGAAATTTATTGAGAAAGTAGCTATGTCAAGCAGATAGACAAATTTAATTGTAATGGGAAAAAAAATCTAATATGTTTTAGTAGCTCGGATCTAGAAGTTGCAAACCCCTGGCATCAAACAGTCAGAGATGAAGGAACTTAATGTGAGCAAACTTTTATTGAACTGCAAACTGGAGAGTCTTATAAACATCAGTTTCAGAAGTAGCATAGTATAATGGAAAGAGACAAAAAAACCTGGATTCAAATCCCTGCTCTGCTGTTAACTACCTTCATAACTCTGGACAAGTAATTTCATCTCCCTCTGACTGTTTCCTCATCCATAAAATAAAGATGTAGAGTGGACACCATGTGTGGCAAGGACCTTCCCCTACTTCTAGTATAGGGGTATCATTGACAACAGGAAGACCAGTAAGAGACTTCTTTCCAAAGGTACACAAGGACAGAGGAGTGAAGGCAGAAATCTAGTATAGGTAACAGTGAAGAGACAGGGGCATTATATACAGAACCTGGTGACACCCTGCCTACAGGTGAATACCTCTTTTGTGGGATTCCATTACAACATGGGAGGATACATGAAAGAAGGGAAGCGGAACAGGAGGATAGAAAGAGGTAAGTGATGTGCCAGGGTCAAATACAGGATCAGCAATGAAGGGAAAGTGACCTCTGTGGTCTCAGCCTGTAGGGGAATGGGTGAGGAGGAAGAGAAGAAGATTTAAAAGGGGGAGAAAGGGAGGAGACCTTACTTTGGACATGGGAAGGAATTCCATTGATGAATGCTCCTATGGGTGAAAGGAGGCAAGTACCTTATACTAGATGAGGCCTCAGGGAATTTGGGGCCTGAAGAATCTGCTCATCCTGGGAAATGGGGAGGTGGAATCTGGGAGCAACTGGTACCTAGAGAAGGTGAGAGAGCTTGGATACTAGGAGAAGATTTCCAGGCAAATGCAGGGGAAAAGTCAACAAGAGAGTGTACAGATCAGTAAGATCAGTAAGTGGTAGGAAAGGTCCCTATTATGGAGCACTGTTCTCTTTGACACCTGCAATAATTGGCATTGTTCTGAGAGGTAGACACAATGGAAAAGGGGAATTCTTGGAGTAAGCCCTACAAGACAGTGGCAGAAAGCACCTAGAGTACAGAATCTAGAACGAATATCCTGAAAGTTTTGACTGCATAAAGAATACAGAAAAAAGAGAGAGAGAAATCAGATGATTATAGGGTTATGAATCAAACAATGAGGATCTGGAGTAAAAAGGAAGAGAAGGTAGATAATAAAAAGAGAGAAATCCTTTTTGGAAAGGGGAACAAAAAAATGAAAAAAAAATTTTAAACCCCTAATAAACAGGACTAGCTAAAGAGGAGGAGAGAATGAGGGAATTTACCTGACTGAGAGGAAAAAAGAGAGAAGAAATATTTAAATGTAGACAAAAGCAGGAGAGGAACTAATATATAAAACCCTAAAGGGAAAGAGATAACAAATGAGAAGAGGGAGAAAAGAGTGGGAACAAGGACACCTTAAAAAAAAATTAAAGTAACTGAAGGGACATAATACTGTGTTTAGACAAGAGGAAGGAAAGTAACAATTTGAGGGGAAAACAGTTTTAGAGACAGAAGAAGGAAAATACAAACCTAATTCTTATAACTTTAAATGTGAATGGATTAAACAATCCAATAAAATAAAAAGAGCAACAGACTAGATAAGAAAACAAAACCCAACAATCTTGCTTACAAGAAACACTTAAAATACAAACACAAACACAAAATAAGACTTAGGGGATGGAAAAAATTTATCGTGACTCAAGTGAATCAAAAGAATTAGGAATTGTCATCATGCCATCAGACAAAGCAAAAACAAACATTCAAAAAATAAAAAGGGACAAACAAGGAAATTACTATGCTGAAATGAACCACAGACAACAAACCAGTATAAGTATGCTCCAAATATCTTAGTGCCCAAATTCATAAAGGAAACATCTAAGTTTCAAGAAGACATAGACACTAACACGGTAATGATAGGAGACTTCAATATACCTTTATAAGTTTTGGATAAATCTAGCAGAAAGATAAGTAAAAGGAAAAATATAGAACTGAACAAATTTTTGGAGAAACTAGAATTAAAAGACTTATGGCAGCGGTTCTCAACCTGTGGGTTATGTTCAATTTGTAACAATGAAAATACATCCTGCATATCAGATATTTACATTACAATTCATAACAGTAGCAAAATTACAGTCATGAAGTAGCAACGAAAATAATTTTATGGTTGGGGGGGTCACCACAACATGAGGAACTGTATTAAAGGATCGCGGCATTAAGAAGGTTGAGAACCGCTGACTTAACGGCATCTTCTAAATGGGACGGCAAAAGAATAGATTTATTTCTCTGCACCAAATGGCAGTCTTACAAGAACTGACCATGCATGAGAGCAAAAGGATAAGAAGGGAAGTGGTTGACTAGGGGAACAAATCTTTGTATAAGCTATCAATAAGAAAAAAGTACTATGCTATAAGAAATCATGTGTGATGAATACAGAGAAGCATGGAAAGATCTGTATGAACATTAATGCAGAGTGAAGTAAGCAGAGCCAAGAAAACAGTGTGCCCAGTAACTACAAAATGTAAGGGAAAGGACACTGATACACGAAAAAGTCAAAGGTAAACTAAATTACAGTGATCAAAGGGGAAACACCCTCAGCCTGCCCCTTTGTGGAGATGGGAAGTCAACAGGTATCACACATTGCACGTGTTTTTGGAATTTTTCAATGTATCTGTCAGTCGTGTTGAATTTTTTTCCCCCTAAAAATTACTTTCCATCACATGGGAAAGCTCTCAAGGAGAGAGTATACATGGGATACTATGGTGATACAAGAAACAGAAAATACCAACCAAAAAACATTGTTTTTAAAGATACAATGTAACATGGGTTGTCTATTATTTATTCCTCACTTTTACTACATGATCAGTCTATCTTCTTTTTAAGTATACTTTTTTTTGATGATGTCTTTTACACCCTTTCTCTGACTCATGCTTAATATGTACCTCTTTATTGCCGTCGGGATGATCCTCAACTTCAGATCTTTGGAAACTAGTGGTCCATGTTGCAGCCATACAGTGTCATCTGAATAATAATGAATGATATTTTTAACATGTGCCTTTGTTACAGGGAGAAACTTGGAGTTATTACATTAACTTTGAACTTTTGCAAAGGCCGTTCAGCTCCTCTTTTCCTGTGCGGTTCTGGAGCTTGTTCATTGTCTTTTTGCAGCACCCATCCAAGGTATATATACTGATGATAAGATAGGCTGCCTATCCAGCTGCCTAAAATAATCTGGACAATAAGCCTTCTTTATCTATTGGGGTTTTCCTGTGCAAGGACTTGGGACAATTTCTTTAGAGTGATTAGAGATCTCTTCCAGGATTCTCTGCAGTGTTCTGGGGCCTGATATAATTAGCACAATGTTATATATAAATAGTAGCATCAAAGACCTCACTAGAGGGAATCCCTTTTCATTTTAGACTATTCTGTGTCTCCTTTGTGACAGTGGTAATCACCTTTGGTGAACATATATCCTCCTGGGTTGTGTCTCATTTGATCAATCAACAAGCATTTGCTAAGTGCCTATTATGGAGACTAAAGTACAAAAATGAAAAAGGTAGGTAGGTAACCCTCTGTTATTTTATTTTTTCAAGGAACCTTCCCTCTTAATGCTAGTCCTTTCCCTCTTTTGATTATCTCTAATTTATTGTCTGTAAATTTATTGTTTGTACATAGTTGTTTTCATGTTGTCTCCCCGTTAGACTGTGAGCTCTTTGGGAGTAAGGACTGTTTTTTTGTCTTTCTTTGTATCATTACTGCTTAGCACAGTGCTCGGAACATAGTAGGTGCTTATTAAATGCTCATTGACTAACTGATTGACCCTGTGTTAGGGTGGCTTTATATGGACGACTCCTGCAAGTATCTAGGCAGCCCTCATTTCTTCTGAGCTGCAGACATGTATCCACATCTTTGTATATTTTGAATTGGAAGTTTCATAGGCATCTTAAACTCAGCACATCCAAAATCAAGCTTCTCTTTCCCCAAAACATCCAGCCTCCCAAGTCAATTGAGAACACTTCAGACTTTCCCCCTCACCCAGGTTTTCAATCTTGGGGTCATTCTCTACTTTTCACTGTCCCTTGTCGTCCATAGCCAATCAGTTCCCAAGTTTCGTAAATTCTACCTCCACAGTATTACTCCTATCAGCACCTTCTCCCGGCACACACAGCTCCCTAGTTCAGGCCTTCTATCACCTCATACTGACAACTGCAGTAACCTCCTAATTGAGCTTCCCCCCTCTCTCCCTCTGCAATGCATACTCCTCACAGCTGCCAAAGAGATCTTCCAAAAGCAGGGACCCCACCATGTCCCTTCCCTCTTCAGGAAGCTTCAGTGGCTGAGTTGGTAACTAGGTGTCGCCATAGTGCATAGAGTACTGGTCCTGGAGTCAGGAAGACCAGAGGTCAAATTTGACCTCTGACATTTACTAGCTATGTCACCTTGGGCAAGTCACTTAACCTCTGTGTGTCTCAGTTTCCTTAACTGTAAAATGGTGATAATAGCATCTGACTCCATGGGCTGTTATGAAGATTGAATGAGATAATATTCTTAAAGCACTTAGCACAGTGCCTGCATGTAAAAGGTAGTTAATAAGTACTTGTTCCTTTCCCCCGTGGCACCCTATTGCCTCAAAGATAAAATACAAACTTTTCTTGCTTTTTGACATTTAAAGCCCTTCACATTTAGAATCAAACCCAATTTTCCAGACTTACTACTCCCCTGGACACACTCTGCATTCTGGTTTTAAACTGGCTTTCTTGCTGTCCCTAGTATATAGCTTTCCGTCCCTCCTTGGTGAGCCTTTGAAAGTACAGGCAGTCTCCTATGCTTGGACACACCCCCTTTTCCCCTCTGCCTCTTAGAGATGGTGAGCTCACTTTAAAGCTCAGTTAACTTGCTATCTCCTGTGTATGGATTCTCTTGATCCCCCTTCTCTTACTGCCTCCCCCCATTGTTTTGTATTTGGTTTTAGATATTTTGTATTTACTCAAAAGGTGGCCACCATTCCTTGCACCATCACTGCTCCATAGAAGGTAAGCTTGTTGAGGGCTGGGACTGTGTCATTGTTGTCATTGAATCAGCAGCACCCCTGATACAGTGTCTGGAACATGGGAGGTTATTTAAAATGTTTATTGATTGACTGATTTATTATCTTCCTTCCGGTTTCCTACTTAAGTGTTCTCAGGATAATTTTCTCACGGTCTTAAACTTTTCCTTTGCCTATTCTTGGTGTTTTGGATAGAGGGATGACCTTGTTGTCAGACAGAACTTGGTTCAAGTCCCACTTCTGATACATAGTGTATGACCTTGGTCAAATCACTTAGTATCTCAGTGCCCCAGGCAACTGTCTAAGACTGCGAGTTGTATTAGTAAAGGAAATGCCTCCCTAGATGTTCCTTATACTGATAAAATATCAGGTTACAAAAAATACTGCTCATAACCTTCTACCATTCTTCTCCGTAAGATTTAAAAAACATGTTTATAATTCTAAAGCACCATTGCCTTGGCTGCTACATTTCTTAGTTTGGCAAACAGGTCTAGCGTTTGTAGGCTAAGCTCTTTGGTCTCCTTATTATGCAAATTGATTTACATCAATTAAACTTCTGTATTAAAATGTTATAATCAGTGATATCTTTTCCTTTATCTATTTCTCATTTTGGAAAAGTCAGTAACTCATTTACATAGGTCAGGTTGGGGTTGTTTTAATCAAATGCTGTATTTTTTATTTTTATTTTTATTTTCATTGCTTTGTATTAGGCTGCTAGGGGCAGTGCTGGGCCTGAAGTCAGGAAGACCTGAGTTCACATCTGGCCTCCGACAGGTACTAGCTGTGTGACCCTGGGCAAGTCACTTAACCTCTATTTACCTCAATTTCCTCACCTATAAAATGGAGATAATAATAGCACCCACCTCCCAGGGTTGCTGTGAAGATCAAACAAGATAATATTTGTAAAAAAAAAAAGTGCTTAGCACAGCACCTGGCGCATGGTAAGTGTTATGTAAATACTCATTCCCCTCTCCCTACCCTCCCTCATTTTCGTATTAATTTTGAGGTTGGGTTTATTTTTTCCCTAAAGAGTCACTAGATTTTTAACTTTTTAAAAAATTAACAAAAATTCACTTCTTTCCCTCCCCCAAAATTTATCCAAAGCTACACTCTGAGTCTGTTTGTGTAAAGAGATGAGTATTCTGTTTCATCATGAGTCCTCTGAAACTGGAATCAGTTGTCGTTTTTATCAGGGTTCCTGTTTTTCAGAGTTGTTTGTCTTTATAATGCTACTTTTATTACATATTTTGTTTTCTTCCTCCTGCTCACTTCACTGTCCATGAACTTATACAAGTCTTCCCAGGCCTTTCTGAAACTGCTCTCTGCGTTCTTCATTTTTATTCTTTTTTCTTGCTTTGTATTAATTTTGACCTTTTTTTTTGCTCTAAAATGTAGGTGGTCTGATTTTACAGAACTGGTCCAAGAGTGACTTCTACATCTATAATCTGTCCAAATAAAATTGGTTTCATTTGGGGGGATGCTTTCCATGATCAGAGCTGCCAGAATTTTTTTCTCAAAGAAATGTATTCAGGGTATACAAGTGTGAAGTTTCTCTGACAACTAGAAGTGTTTGACCTCTCTAGCTCCTTATTCCCCAATCATATTTTCATTTTTCACTATCCTCACTGATGCCTACCTTTTTATTGAAAGGCACTGAGTAATAAAGTACATGTTGATTTAATTTGAAAGGTCTTATCACATTCTTCACAGAAATTCTCTCTTTATCCTCTGTAACAGATGTTGGAATATAAACTGCAATTATTTTCATTATGATCCTTTTGCAAATACTCATCACCAGTACTTCAGTATGAGATGACCAAACATCCCTTGGATTGGTGTTTCTTTGACTATACAAATTGTGGTATATGAATCAGTCCATAGACATTTGTACTTGCTTCAGGCACTGTGCTATATAGTACTGGGACTATGGAAAGACAAAAACAGGCAGGCGCATCTTCAAGAAGGTTAAGATGGCAGCCTCCATGGCTGTGTCCAGGGGAATCCGATGGCTGGGGACAGCGGCCCAGTGAGTGACCCCTCTGGGGGCCCAGGCAGCCTCGGGCCTCACCAAGGACATGTTACCGGGACCGTATCCCCACATGCCAGAGGAGCGCCTCGCCACTGCCGCCAAGAAGTACAGTATGCGGGTGGAGAACTATGAGCCCTACCCGGAAGATGGCTTCGGGTGTGGTGACTATCCCAAGCTTCCGGACCACTCTCGGCATGAACGAGACCCATCGTATGACTGGGACCATTCAGAACAGAGGCTAAATTAGGGTGAACCTGAAGTGAAGGGGCCAACTTGGCCCAAGTTCCAGGAAACCGCGCCCCCACAAAAGGAACAGGAAGGACCCGGGGCCCCTAGCAAAACACCAGGTGCAGGATGTTTATGCAAGTCTGTGTCCTGATTTTTTTCTTCCTGATATGTTTGTGGTTTCCTGATATGTTTGTGGTTTCCTTATATGTTTGTGGTTTTTGCCTTTAAATACTCTGCTTACACCGCCACTCGGGGCAGATCCCAGGGCTAGACTCCGGGATTGTCGCTGGCTGGCTAATAAATGCTCCTTAATTTGTTCAATTGGCTATCTCCGTTTCTTCCTATTCGGTGTCCATTTCAAACGATGCACTTTGACTTTGATATGTACGCTCCAAATCATGTGGATACGTCTGCAACACCTGTTCTTGGAACACCATGTGTAAACATTTCTTTGACTTCCTCGGCTTCATGATATTCATGTTCTGGTTAGGAGAGGTGTACCCCTCATATCGGCCTGTGGCTCCGATGCAATAGCTTTATAACAACCTGTACCTGGAGCGTGGAGGTGATCCCAATGTAGAGCCAGAGCCAGTGATACACTATGAAATCTGAAGGACCTAGTCTGCAGGGCCACTGACTTTCTCTGGTGCAAACCTACTCGATCAGGAAGATTTAAGCTTAATGAAATACCTAATGAAACTCAAAAAAAAAGAAAAGAAAAGAAAGAAGAAAACAGAGCAGCCTCTGCCCTTATGGAGGCTAATTTGGCTAGACCATAGAGTGAATGAAAAGTTGGAATAAGGCTGGAAGTGTAGTTTGGGGCCAGGTCGGGAACAGCTTTAGATAGCAAGCCTAGACATTCGTATTTGGTCCTAGAGATAACAGAGAGCCATTAGAGTTTGTTAAAGGGGGATGGAGGTGAGCCGGGCAGAGTGAGAGATCTAAGTGTCCAACAGGAGGTTGGTGATGTGGGGTCAGAGAGGGGTCAGAGCTGGATACATAAATCTGGGAGTTGTCTGCATAGAAATGATGATTCCATGGTACCTAGTGGCAGCTTATGGCTGTAGAATAGATAGTCAGGCTTGCTTGATATGTTGGTTTTGTCCAACAGCCTTTTTCCTTTTTTTCTTTTTTCATACTTGATCATAAAAGGATAGCTTAATGGGTAGGGATTTTAAGAAGAATATTTTGGAAACAAAGGGGATATAAAAACAAGATGAAATTTTTAAAAAGGAATACTGTTTCTTGTTGCCTTTAGATACCCAACTTTACAGAATCCTGCATTTGTCTCCAAGAACCTTTGAGTTAACCTTGCTCTCAGTCCTCCACTTGGACCATCATCTCCATTCCCTCCACACTGGAAAATTGGACTCTGTCCCTGAAACACCTTGGGCTTTGAAAGACCAGCTTTGGCCTTAAGCTACATCTAGATAGATGTCCACAGCATTTCCCAGACATCTCCAGCTATCCTACTGTCTCCTCTTTCTAACTCTCCTTGATACATCGCTTTTTTTCCATTAGAATATAAGCACTTTGAAGTCATGGACAGTCTCGCCTGCTTTTACTTTTATTCTCAGCACTTAGCACGATGCCTGCCACACATTAAGTGCTTAATAAATTTTATATGTATATAAATATATACATATATGCATGTATATGTATATATCTATGTATATAGATATAGGAGTACATGTAATACATATGGCACATAGTTAAGTCCTTAACATATTTTATATGTGTATAATTACATACACACATATACAAATATGTACATATACATACATGTACATATAGGCACATTGTATATACACAGATATTTGGCTATTACTTCATTTTATCTTCTGGTTTTATTTTGTTTTATGGTTTCAAGAATGTCAGATATGATTCTGTTTCTATAGTAGTATATAAGCTATCAGGTAAGGACCTCACATTTAGAAGAGTTACTCCTGTTAATGTTTATAGATAGTCTAATCCTGTATGAGGCTGGAGCCTCATAGGACTGAGCTACTTTGTAATTTTCTTTGTTACATAGTTTGTCATAACCAAGTGGTCAGGCTGCTGGTAATAAAACTCTTTGTACTGAGCTAGGCTAGCCTAGGAAGCAGTCTGCAACTAGAATCATACTTAAAACATTGTAAAACCTGCTAAAGGTTGTACTTGATTGGCCAAGCCTTCAAAAGCCTGTGGCGCCTCCTTTCTCCCAAACCTGATGCTCATTATTTTTACTTTTCACGGCTCCTTGAATACAAAGTAATAATCCATCCTACCTCGCCACCTGTAGCCTTAGACAAATAATTTAACCTTTCTGGATCTCCATTTCCTCATCTATAAAAGAGGGGGTTGGACTAAGTGACTTCTGGGGTCCTTTCCTGCTTCAAATCTATGATCCTATAATTTGAGGTCAAGAGATAATAACTGGGAAAGATCCCCAGTAAAAACAAACTGGATATCTATTCTAGGAAGTTGTCGAGAGGTTGTCAACAAAGAGGAAAAAGGCAGCTCCAGTTCCTGAGTCATGCCTGTCTCTTCCTGCTTGAGTGGACATGTAACAATTCATTTCTCCCATAAAGGGATTATCATTTTGCCGTCATGTTTGTATGTGATGGCAACATCTCCAAAGTGTAGCCAACATGATATTTCTGCATATGACCAGAATGTTTGAGCAGTGGACAGTCTAAACCTGTGTTTAGATGGGCACGAGGACAGTTTGATCTTGGTTGACTTTGTCTCTGAAAAAAAGTGAAACAAAGTATAGGCAACAGAGGGGCTGACTGGTTCTGTTTCTGTTCCCCGTGCTGGTTCAAGGGGCCCCTAGGATCTCTTTTTACACCAGTGCTTCCAGTCCTGGAAGTCCAGTCCAGTCCGTTACTGCCCCTGGGTGCTAGAATGCAGCGCATGGCTGCCCCCACTGCTGCTGTGCTCCTGTCTGGCTCCCACCCAATGTCTGTACACCTCTATCTTTCTAAGTTGCCATGGGCAGGAAAAATAACTCACTGCAAATTTTTCTTGGCTTTCTCAATCAACATTTGGTATGGTGTGTTTTTTTAAGTTGTTGTGGGGGAGGTGTATCTGGTAAGCTGGGCAAAAATGCTCTAGCGTTTCTGACTCCACCTCCCTTAGAACAAAGTGTAAAGATTATATAAAACAAACTGGTTACAATGTCTGCCCTCAGGGCGGTCTCCAGTAGTCTCAGTCTGTTCATCTGCTCTCAGATGGCTTTATGCTCAATACGTGGGCACAACAGGGAACCTCCTTGCATGGGGGAACCCTACTCCTAATTTATCCCATTAGAGGCCTACCTACCATTTGTCTAAAATTCTCACCATTATAGTCACTCCTCTTGGTTACAGTAAAGGTCTTAACCTGGGGTCCACAGATTTTGAGGAGGAAGGGGACTCTGAACTTGGAAGTTTTAACAACTGTATTCCAGTATAATTGACTTCCTTTGCAAACCTATATTATATTATTATGTATTTAAAAACATTATTCTAAGAAGGCATCCACAGGATTCATTGGACTGCCAAAGAGTCCATGGCACAAAAATAGTTAAGAATCCCTGGCATATTTCCCCCAGGAGATCTCTATTTAAATATACAGTGAAAGAGGGCATGGGGAAATTATTTCATCAGATTATTAGAATTTACCAATGCATCAGAACCAGATTTGTTCCTTAGTTCCCTTGTTAGGTGCCCTAAAAGACCTGGATACAATATAGCTTTTTTATGACTGGGAAATAACAGGGAGCATTTGTCACATCCCAGCCCCTGAAAGAGAATGGGGCTAACTGGGATTCAGGGCAATCCACAGGGCTCTCAGGAAGAAGCCTCCTAGGAAATGGCTGTGTGATCAAGCCAGAGTTCATGGGAGGGCCCAGTCCAAAAACATGACTGAGAAGTCTGTAGGGTATATCGGGGCAGACTGTACAAAGGGGAATGGTAAGTCTGTGCACAACATGCTAGTTTATCCTTCCTCAGGGATCATTTCTCTAGAAATCCAAAGCATTGCATGGTTAAAAAAAAAAAAAGCATTGTTGGAAAACCTCTACCAACCCTGGGGGATGCACATTATGTACTGACTCCCACGCCTTCTCCTTAGGCCTATAACCCTGGGTATCTCAAGCTCCCTATCTCTTCTCTGAGTTCAGATAGAATTCTTGGGACCCCATCACCAGGTATTTACCAACCTAAATGTCTCACCCTCATTCCTTAGTGTTCTGCCTTTCCCCATCACAGGACTTTTTAGGGAAGGACCCCAATCACTTGATACTTCCCAGAACTATGGTTACCAATCCCACCTACTTCAAACCTAATCCCTGTGATTCAGAACAATCATATGTCTAGGCAAAATAGCCTATTATTACTCCCGTCATTCATTCCCCGGCACAAAAATCTTCAGTGGCTTCCTATTGCCTCTTGGAGAAGTCAGACTCCTGGACCGGCATTCAAGGGCTTCCGCAACATGGTTCCAATCTACTTTTTTAGATTTATTTTCTATTACTCCCCTTGTATGCTCTGTGTGTCAGTCAAACTGTCTCACCCTGAAATCAATACTCAGTCTTCAGTTTGGGTGACATTGCTGTCTGTCCTTGATAGAAGGCACTCTTCAGTTCAGGTATTACACAGCCTTTCCTGATTCCCCACCTCTCCTCAAATTACCTTGCAATGACTTATTTGTGTACACTCCCTTGGTCACATGTAATCTCCTGCAGTGCAGAGATTATCTTATTTTTGTCTTCATTATCCCCAGCACCTAGCACACAGGCTACTATTAGTAAATATTTGTGGAGCTGAATTGGCATAAAACCCATCTAAGTATCATTAACCTGGTATCTATGAATTTTTAAACTTAGTTTAAGGCTGCAGTAAGACTTTTTGGACACACTGAATAGATGAAAGTATCTACATAGACCCCACAAACTGGTTGGGTAACTATGTAATGTTTCATACAGGTCCATGTAGCCTGCACCTGGGGAGATGAGGCAGAGGTGGAGCATTATCCACTGAGTCTCATCTCACCAGGGCATGATGTGCAGGAACAAGTGAATGTTCACTAGGAACTGACCCTCCTTCTGCAAGTTTATGGCAGCACAGGGAGTCATTAACTGAGCTTTGATGCCTCAATACTGGCAGGTACCCAGTAGGTCTGGTCGCAGAGAAAGTTTAGAAAAGTTTTGAGCTACAGGAGAGTGTGTTAAGGTGCCAAAAACTGCTTTGAGTTCCTAGCCCTGAGGTTCTGAACTTTTATTTTGGTCATAGACTCCTTTGGGAGTGGAGTGCAGTGTAAGGACTCCTCAGAATATACTGCATTTAAAAGCACAAAATAAGATACGCAGGATTACAAAGAAAACGAGTTACATTGAAATAGTTACAAATACACGTATGTTTGTATTTATGTATTTGTATTGTATGTAAAATATTATTCTATTTAGATATATTCTACATTATATAATTTGTGTGTAGATATTTGTGTTTTTTTAAGTTCACAGACCCCATGTCCTTGAGGAATTCATTGTCTTTTTTATTATTAAAAATAGTAACAGCTAGCATTTATGTAGTGATTGAAAGTTTGCAAAGTGCTTTACATATGTTATCTCACTGGATTCTCACACCAGCCTTCTGAGGTGATGCTGTTATTATTCCCATTCCCTTACCCAGTGTCAGCCAGACAGCTAATTAGTGAGTGTTTGAGGCTGCATCGTAATTCAGGTCTTCCTGACTCCCAAGTCCAGGGCTCTATCTGCTATGCCGGTATGTATGATATTTGCCACAAAGTGGGAATTAGCTCTGTAAGAATACTGTCCTGAGAAGAAAGATGTGACAAAGGGCACTGTGGAATAAGCTGCAGAGGGGATCTGGAAGTACGAAGAACCAGAAATCCCATGACTTTCTGTCCACCCAGTGAAAGAATCTGGGGACTCACTTCTGCCAACTGGGAGGGCAGATGACTCCACCCACTTATGGAGCCATTTATTCATTTACTGCAAGTCTGAAGATGCTTCCCAGAATGTGGTCAGCTCCTTGGAAATCAGCTTTAACTTCTGCTGCACTACTGGAGTCTCTGTGACCCCCAGTTGGAGAGCTAGCTAGGCAGCAATCAGCCTGACCATTGTCTGAACCACAAGGTCATGGAAAGGCTGGGGGGTGTGGGTGGTAGGGGGCACAGAGAGACATAGGACAGTAATAATAACTCACATTTAATGATTTAAAGTTTGCAAAATGGTTCTTTCATAATAATCCTATGAGATAGGAAGTGCAAAAATTACTACCCACTTTTATAGATGAGGAAACTCTACTTCTTGCCCATGATTGCAGAGCTATAAAGGATCTGAGAGGGGATTTGAACTCAGGTCTCCTGATTCTAAGTCCAGCATTTTATCCATTTTACCACACTCACTCTCACTTCATCAAATGAGTATAGGGTAATAAATACCAGTGATTATGGGCAATCGACAGAAAAAGAATTCTGTGTGGGTCAAATCATGATTGGAGGGTAAAACCAGATTGTGTCAATTCAAACCAGAATTCACCAGACTACTAAATCTAAAGGGTGAGGCAAGAGGGGGACAAAGACCACAGAAGCCGTGCCAAAGTCAGGGAATCAGCCAGATTATGTAAGGGCAAAAAGAAACAGCAACGTGCTCTAAGGGAGAGATGGGAGGCATCACATGCCAGCCAAGTCAGACCACCAGCACTACCTCACAGCCGCCATTTCCCCTCAGATCCTAATGGAGAGAGCACTGGACCCTGAGCTCAGGAACTGGGAATAACCATCCCCCAAAACACTAGATCTGCTTCTAGCCCAGACATCACAGCAATAACTGAGGGCAAAAATCACTGTGGAGAAGGGGCCCACCTTTCTTATCTTCACCAGCGACATCTCCTCACCTCCCAGACTTCTGGTCCTGCTTCTAGCCCAGCCCTTCTAGCCATCATCCAGTGATGCAACCCCCATGCAGAAGGGGCCAGCCATCTCCCTCACCAACTGCCACTTACAGAGCAGGCAGGTCAGTCTAACTGAAGCAGCAAGGCCACCCTGAGGAAGACAGAGGAGGTAGCATATGCCAGTCAAGTCTAATCATCACCACAGCCTTGGCCACCATTTCCCATCAGATCTGATGGAGGCCACCTGGGACCCTGAACCCAAGAGCCTTGGGAAGAGCCCAGTGCTTTCAACCATCATCTTAGAAAGTCCTATGAGTAGAGAAGTATCCCAGCATTTGCTCTGTAGGTACTACAGCCACAACTACTTAAGACTCAGAAAAGAAAGTTCTTGCCACCAAAAGTTCTTGGCACTGTCAAGTGGTTTTACATCAGAAACATTATTTTATCACCAGAAATGGTATTAAAGAAGAGGGTATTGATATCTGCTCTGCCTCTGCACCCTAAGGACCTTGGGAATTGTTTGCAGGAAAAATCTTCCAAATGTCTTGTTTCCCCCATTAGAATGTGCACTCCTTGAGAGCAGAGATGTCTCATTTTGTCTGTATCCCTGGTGCTTAGCACAGAGCTTTTGCACATAGTAAGTAGTTAATAAATACTTCATTCACTAATACAAATATATTACAAAGTGAAACTATAGGCACTGGTGAGCTAAAAATTCCAAATAACTTGCATGCCTAAAACAGCCTTCCACAACGAAGATGGCAAGCTCCTCTCCTTGTTCCACTGTGTCGCCATGGCATGAGACTAAACATTTGCTACTAACCTGGGTAGCAAATGGGTGGCTTGAGGGTACTGAGTGGGTGGAAAGAGCTCTGTCCCAAAGACTTCCATCTATGTAATTTTGCCCAAAAGCTTAGCAGGCTTTCCAGGCCACATGGACTGCTTCCATCTCTCCCTCTTTCAGCTTATCTTCTTCAGCATGGAGAGGCCCCTCTCAAGGTAGTCATAAACCCATCAATTTGCAGCATGTCCTCATCCTACTGCTTGGGACTACATAATTAAACTGGTAAATGATAGGTAAATGATAAAAACAATAGTAAACTACTAAGTCTGGATGCTGATGAAAAACAAAGGAAATCTGGGTAGAGGCGGCACTGTCCTGAATCCATAGATGTGGGTTTGGGAAAAATGAAACCTTCAGGAGTAGTTAGTCTTAAATCACAGACTTCTCTAGCTGAGAAGCAATCTAATCCATCCTTTTATCTAATCTGAACTTGAGAGCTATCCTCATGCAATTCTGGAAGAGTTCTACTAGCCTCCTGGTACTAGTCTAGCAGGTACCTAACAACAGAAAATCAACTCACATTAGGGAAAAATCTATCCTGAAGCTTTTTACAAAGATGTCTACGAAATGCACTTTGAAATTTGCAGAAAAAGTTTTCCTACTCTCATGCAAATGTAATTATTATGTCCTTTAATCCTCAGTTTAAACAGTCCATTTGTTCTGTGGGGCTATAATAGGAAATGCCTAGTCCCATTGCATCACCGATGTTTCGTAACTTCATGTCCTCACTCTCACGTTCTCGATGGCTCCATTTCCTTACGGGTTTGTTCATTACATTTGTTTAGACATGATTTTCTCACGATTGATTATGACTTGGTTAAATGTCAAGTCTACACTGATATCCAAAGCACTGGCCTACAAATTATTAACAGCTGAAGGCAACCCTAAATTTTTTTACAATAAAAACATCACTTACACTTAATGTAAACATAATGTCTATTATTAAAAAGGCATTTTGTTACTACATATTCTTTTCTCAGGGGGCATAGAAGCTGATAGGCTCTAAGTACCCCCAGATACCAGATCCATAAAAATTAAGTAGGGAAAGAAAGACAAAGGATATAAACATGAAGGATAGGTTTGCTCATTGTGTCAGGCACTACATTAAGCTCTATGCATGTTATCCAATTTGAGCCTCACAGCAGCTGCTATTATTACCCCCGTTTTGTAGTTGAGGAATCTGAGGCAGAGGTTAAGTGACTTGCTCAGGGTTACATGACTAGTATGTACTATTTCTGAGCCAGATTTGGACTGAGGTCTTCCTGATTTCAGGTCCAGCACTCAAATCACTGTGCTTCCTAGTTGTCTTGGTAGTTTCCTTGGAAGTAATATCATACTCCACGCATGTTGACAAAAAAAGAAGGGCAAGACACAACTCCTCGTGTCTGCTCTGTGTGGATGCATCATTTGTGAAAGTCTGTGCAAGTGAAGAGAACTACTACAAGTATTGAGCATATTCTGAGTTGTTACCAGGACTCTTTACAGTGTATGGCCAATTATATTTTTTTTTCTGGATACAGACTGTGGCCAGGTGGAGGGTAAAGGCTAGAAAGTTTCTCAAGTTTCCTTTACTATTCTTTTCTCAGCCACTGCATCAGCAAATACTTAAGGAATTACTACTACCTATGGGGAGCTGTGCAAGGTTTAGGGGAATAAAAGGTGGTCTAAGACTAGGGCTATGTCACCTAGATGAGGAAACAGGACATAAACATAAGCAGGACAGATACCCTACATGCTGCAGGAACACAGGTCTGTCACTTGCTTGAAAAGCTTCAGTGTCTCCCTACTGCCGCAAGGATAAAGTATGAATGAATGAACAAAACATTTATTAAGCACTTACTGGGTGAAAAGGCACTGGAGATTAACATTGGAAAGTTCAAAATCCTCTTCTTGTCATTTGAAGCTGTTCATAATCAGGCTCCAGCCTATTTTTTTTTTCCAGACTTTTTCACATGTCCTTGGTGTTGGTTCATCCTCTGAGAACCAATGATACCCCAGGGTGATGTCTTGACTAGTGCATGAATTGGATTTAAGTAAGACAGAGTTGCACAAGAGCCTCAGCCTCACTTTCTCTTCCAGAGTCACTGAAGTCCAGTGGCAAGACAAAAGTCAGTATAACTGGTGATGGCCTGGGATGCAATGGATGACCTTGGCTTCTTCCATGTCTGACCAAGCTCTAAATGCTCCACAGTGCCTGCTTCAGCCGCCTTCATGGCAATTAGGGCAAATTGTTCTCATATACCCATCCTACTGGGGGAAGTCTTCACATGCTTGTGGTAGGCATCTTCCTAACTCACCAATGGAAACTTGTTGGTTACCCTCAACCTGGTTTAGCTTGTCAACTGAGACAGTTTTACCTGGGTGTGGCTACTGTGCATGCTACAGCTTTTTGGAGCCACAGGTGAGAGTAGGGTGACAGCTGGGCACCAACGGTGGATGAGCAGCCCTGAAAAGGGCACAGCAGCCCTCGCACTGGAGGTGCTAGTCCTCCTCGAACATGCTATACACAGTCTACTCTGTAGTCAGGCCTACCTGCTGTTCCCTCTCACCTCCATACCTTTGCACAGGCTGCCTCCCATGCCTGAATGCTCCTCCTCTTGGAATCCTTAGGTCTGAGATCATCTCAACAGCCATTTACTACTCAAGCCCTTTCTTGATCTTCCCCTTTCCAGCTTTCATCATTGAAATGACTCTGTATTTATTTTGTATATAATCAGTGACTGCTTCCATGTACACGTCTGTCCTTTTTACCCCAGTAGTGGTCCTTTAAGGGGTGGATTTTTGTGTTAATATCCCTGGTACCTTGCACAGAGCCTGGTACATAGGAAGCACTTAATAAAAGATTGCTGAATTTGAATTTATTGAAGTGATTAACAAGTATTTCATAGGGAAATGAGACAAGTTAGGACATAAGATGGGAGGAAGACAGGAGATGGCAGAGGAGATGGCTGGTAGCGCTGCCATGCAGTAGAGTATGTGCTAGATCTGAAGTCAGAAGACTTGGAAGTCTCACTCACTACATGTATGACTTCAGACCTCAGGTTCCTCCTCTGTAAAACAGGGCCATGATTCATGATACCTCATAGGATGACTATGAGGAAAGCACCAGGCAAAACTTAAAGAACAGACCTGTGAGTTATCATACTGATCATTTGGTGTGAATTGGATAAGCATAGAGGTCTTGTCATTGTACACTTGTTTTAGTTGTGTCAGACTCTGTGACACCATTGGGGGTTTTCATGCTGGAGTGCTTTGACATTTCCTTCTCTGGCCCATTTTACAGGTGAGGAAAATGAGGCAAATAGGGGCAAGTGACTTGCCCGGGGTCACACAACTAGGACGTGTCTGGGGCTAGATTTGAACTCAGATACTCCTGACTCCAGACCCAGCACTCTATCCACTGTGCCACCTAGCTGCCCCAGCATAGAGATGGTATCAGTCTTGTTTGCTAAAAACAGCTCTTCTATGCCCAGGGACCCCCAGGAAGGGGAAGCCACATAACAACTGGAAATAACTACACATATGTCTATGCAGACTGAATTTTTATATCCAAAAACTATAGAAGGGATTGGGATTTTAGGTATTTAAGCATACCAGTTAATACTATACTGGCATTAGTTTCTCTCCAGCTAAAATGAAACCAGCCCTTGTTGGAAGTTCCAAGGGGTTTCTCCCCTGAACCTTCCAACATTCTTTACTACCTGGCTCTTTGGGAGCCATATGATTCACCATACAATGGTGAACAGTCTTCTTTATACACACACACAAACACACACACACATCTATATATATATTTTTATATATATATATATCTATATATAGTATTTATTTATTTATATATAGTATAGAAGCTGCCAGTTTCCAATAAGGGATTAAAGCCAAAGAGCAAAGCAGAAAGCATCACCTCTTTAAAAAAAAAATCAAACCAATAGAATTTATTTGACTTTTGTTTCACAGTAAATACAGTAAGAACACAATGTAAACAGTGATATGTGAAACAACAAAGCAACAAAGACCAGGGGGAGGGCAGCACTGGACAATGTCCTTGCTTCAATGCTATTCCTCTTGCTTCCTGATTTCATTTGCAATATGAATCACACAGTTTAAAACATTGGGAAGATTAAAGCCAGAACTTGTTTAGATTCAATGACATACCAGAGGGCCTCTAAAATCCAATGATATTGTACAGAATATCCCTGTCTATTACAAAAGATTAAAGCTAGACACGTCTATTTGAACTCACCAAATAACATTAAATCCATTTACTCAAGACATTTAGTGGAAGAGCAGAAGAATATAGCAATACATAGACTTTTAACGTGTCAGTGGAGGGACTGTGAGATTAAACTCTCTCCCTATGCTGGGGGGGAAAAAAAAAACTATGATTATGAGAGTATGACATGAAAACTGGAGTTGCCAAATACCAACCTGAATACTTCAGGCCCCATACAAATCCTCACCTTCATTGTACTTGCATCAAATGCACAGCTGAGCACCACCTGTCTCCCCAGGAGGTTTCTTACCAATGACTATTCTCCCCCACCCCAAAAGTTGTGCTAGTCTTCAAGATGCTTTTCCTTTCATCCCTAGGAGCAGTATAATATGATGGAAAGAGTACTAGTCTGCATGGCTAAAGCTTTGGGCTCTAATCTGAGCTCTGCTGAGATGTGAGACTTTGGCAAGTCACTTAGACCCTCATTTGGTTTTAATTTTCTCTGCTATAAAATTAGGTTCTTGGAAGAGATCATCTTTAACCTCTCTTCAAGTGCAAAGAGTCTATGGTTATGAGGATTATGTAGAACTCAAAGACTCATCCCTCTCCCAAGTCTCTATATCTGGGGAAAATGACTCAGTTAAATTCAGGAGACACCACCTTGGTTTACAATGAAAGTGCTTCTAAGTTTGGTGTTCAGTTAAGGATAAGTACGGCAGGATACTAATGGTGGGAATATCCATTACCTCTGAATATTCCAAAAGGTTAAAATTATCTCTCTTACCAGTAATGGTCAGAAGACATGAACAGCTTTCAAAAACAGAAATCCAAGCTAACAACAACCATGTTCCAAATTACTAAGAAAATGAAAATTAAAACAAGTTTGAAGTTTCACCTCACACCTAGCAATCTGGCAAAGATAATAAAGGCTGGAAATATCAATTATGGAAGGGACTCTGGAAAGACAGGCACTCTAATACACAATTGCTAGAACCGAGAGATTGGTCCAACTGTTCTGGAAAACAGTTTCAAATTATTTGATAAAAAGTGACCCAGAGATCTCATTCCCAGGCAAATACCCCAAGGAAAAGAAAGAACTGTGTGGTGTCGTATATGCCAAAATATTCATGGCAGAATTTTCTGTGGTTGCAAAAAGCTGAAAACAATGTCAATGCCCATTGGGAAATGGTTGAATAACCATTTAATATATCAGTATAATGGAATGTTCTTGCACCATAAGAAATGACAAATATGAGGAATTCAGAGAAGTACAGAAAGATTTGTAAAAATTGACAAGAGAGTAAAATAAGTAGAACCAGAAAAACAGCTTATGCTAGTACGCTTATGTGAATAAAAGAATATGAAATAAAGTTGAATGTTAACGTCAAGCCCAATCAACAATAACTTATTAAGCACTTACTATGTGCCAGGCACCATGCTAGGTTCTGAGAATGCCAACACGAGCAAAAAGAAAGTCCCTCAAAGAGTTTTCATTCTGATGGGAGAAGACAACACATAAGAGGAGGCTGAAAGAGTGCTTAGGAAGGGTAGAGCGAAGGCACCCACAAGGGAGCACGGACTCCGGAGCAGAACCTGTACAGGAACAAAGACGTGCTTAGCTGGGTATTTTTCTTAAAATGTAAGTTCTGGGAGGAATCATTCAATTAGAGGAAGAAGCCACAGGGGCAGAATGTAGTTGTAACGATCGTCCTTAGCTCAAGAGAAAAGATGGAGCTACATTGAGTACTTTTCATTGGAGAGGTGGAAGATTATGGGTATAAAACGTTGCATACATGGTCAAACATGGTCTCAGTTTGTTTTGATGAACTCCTTTTTCTTCTGTTTCCAAGAACAAGGGAGGAATGAGAGAATAGAGGAGGATATACAGAAATGATGTGGTAAAAACAAAAGGCATCGATAAAACTTTAAAAAATAAGTTAAATTAAATGATGTGAATGCTTTCACATCAAAGTTAACTCTAGTGGATATAAAACAGACATTGAATAAAGGTGTGACAGTGTCGCTCTAAGCCACAAAGTCAGAAGTTAAGATTAGACAGTCAAAGGATTTTTGTGCAAAGAGCAATTAATCCATCAGGAACAGGTTCTCATTATCTAGTAGTCCTCAATCCAAAAACATTAAAACAAAATCAAAAGCCTTTTTCTCTTCAATTATGTCTAACAGTCCTTTTCAAATGCAATAATAATATCCAATCTGTAGACACAATTTTTTTTGTCAAATAAATAAATGCACCAGCCACCATTCTTCTGGATGTTGATTCTGTTTTAGGAATGCTACTCACCCTGGCTCCTGTCACACTCCTTCCTTCTCCCTACAAACCTGTTACACAGACACAAATGCCTGGCATTTATTTGTGCCCGATGATAGCCCAATTAGGTTACAAGCTCCTTGAAGCCAAGAACTGTTTTAAACTTCTTTGTCTCTTCTTATATCAGGTACTTTTAGCATTGTACCTTGCATACAGCAGGTACTCAATAAATATTTGTTGGTTTGACTTTCTTAATGGACCTATTGCAGAGAAAAAATGCACAAGTACCAAAAGGGGGGGGCCTGACGTTTCTGATACATGTCCTGGATTACGCTTTTTGTGTTTTATACTTCATCAATGCAGACTAAAACCACTCTATACCTTAAGTGATCATCTTTATAAATATGGCCCCCCAAATCCATCCCCCTGCGACTTCAATGACATGCTGGTTTTCAGATGATGCACACAGTGTGCTGTTAAGGAACCATACTTTTTTAACTAGGAGTTCCTGCAGGAACTTGGCCACGTGAGCATGGCCTTTGAGAACTGAGGGTTATCTCCTGGCCAAGATGAAACATCAATAGAAAAGGTTTGTACTTTTTTCAGTTTAATTCCTCACTCTGAACTGCTTAATTTACTAGTAAATGCCTAAGTCTGCAGTGACATATAAGCATTGCAAGGTCTACAATGCATCTACCTATGTGGCATCCAACAGGGTCCAATCCACTAACCCTTTCAATAATGGTGGCAGAAGGCAGAGGCCTTCCCTCAAGGTCCTAATGTTTTTAGCTCTTGGCCAGGCTGGGATGATGCCAGTATGGGCAAAGAAATTTAAAGTCAGAAGCCTCAGGAGCACCTAAAGGGAATCTACACTCAATTCCTTCCATGTCACTAGTAAATCTTATTCTTCTATCTAGACCTATTATTTTCTATTGCTTCTGCTCTGTCTCAGATAGTCTCTGAAGTAAGCAACCAATTATTACTCCTTTCATCAGCTCTCTTTTCCTCTCCTAGGTTTGGTCCTGCTGAGAAGTCATTCTATTTCTAGAATGTGGAATGGAAATTTCAGAAAACTAATTTACCTCACTAGTAGATACTAGAAACTATCATTCTTAAAGATTTTTGGCACTTTATTTAAACCTAAATGTTTAGGAACAGTACTGACACTGACCCCTGTGGGGCAGAGGAATCTGACTCCACAATGTACTCTTTGTTCTCCTGAGGCAGGGGAGTCCACAGCTATCGAGGGAGCTGCCCAAACAATACCAAAACAGATACTCCCACACACCATGAATACAGCCTGGAAGGAATAGCTTTGTCCCAGTAGTCTGAGTCACGATCAGCCACACCCAAACTCATAACCAAATAAAATCACCTCCTTAAAATGGAAAGTTCCAACATTCATCTGAACCCCCCCTCCTATCTAAGTCTTTCAGGTCATGTTTTCATAGATGGTCCTCTGGCTCTTTCTGATTTTCCGGCTTTGCTTCTCTGAGTGCCATATACAGGTACTGTCTTTGCTACACCACCAAAGCACCCTGAAGGGTTTGCTTCCCAATGGAACTGCTAGAGATGCTCTGAAGACTCACCTCTCCTCTCTACTTCTTGCTTCACCCTTCCAGTCTCCCCCTCCTCCCTCCATGTTCTCTTCAGTTATATCTTTTTTCTTTTTCTCAGAGTCTGCTAAAAACTTTGTCTCTCAATCACTCCCTCCAGAGAGTCTGCTATGGATTCTACAAAATAATGTTTCTTAAAACAATGACATCATCCAGAGAATTAAAATTAGGCACTTTCCCCCAAATATTCCCCATTCACTTAGTATTCAAGGGAATGTACACTGCTTCAACTTATAGACACTCCATAAATTCACACTTTAAAAAGGAAATGAAAGAATGGAACTTACGGGTAATTACAAAAGAATAAAAATTAGGGTACAGTTCCACAAAAGTTTGCCTCCTTCCTGAGCTACATCTCCAGGACAGATATCCTGGTCTTGTGAAGTACTTAACAGAAGTTTGGTTTTGCTGGGGGGAGCAAAGACATGTGGATGCGTGTTTGGTTGTTCAAATTCCACTGCTGAGAATAAGCAAGAGAAAGAGTGCTAGGAGATGCCAAGGAGATGCCAAGCAGCCATGAGTGAAGAAGCCCCAGAGGCAGGAGAGTTGCTGAGGATTTCTCTGGCAGAAGAAAGCTGCTGAAAAGAGCCGACCAGTCCACAGCTTTCCCAGTCTTCCTGACAGCTTTATTCTTTTTTCAGTCTCATAAATAACTGACCAGAAAAAAATATGTTTACAGGTATCATAGAAGTCTTCCACTCATAACCCACACTGCTCCAGTTCACATGACTCTAGAAGCAGAGCAGAGATACAGGCAAGAACTGAGAGTATGGAATTAACTTTGAATAGCCGGAGGCACCTGGATTCCAGTATTCTTGTTGGAAAGTCTTTATTGTGAATATTACAAGTGATGATTGGAGGAAATGATGCCATGGAGCCACTAGTTAGCAGCAATGGCTGGTTCTTTGGGACCACAGGTGTGCTGTTAACCACCAGTCTTCTTCCTGGCTTGCTTTCCTTTCCGAGGTTTGAGGATGTTATAATTTACATACACTGTATGCTTTTCTGACAGGAAAGGAACATAGAATGCTCTCAGTAGTTTTGAAGATCTGAAAAATTAAAAAAGGTAAAAATGAGGAGAGAATTATATTATTCAACAGATTTACCAGAAGTGACAAAAAAATTTTCCAATGGTACCCAAGATAATTATGGGAAAGAAATCATAAACCATTATTAAGCACCTACTATGTGCTGGGCTCTGGGGATAGAAAGACAAAAATAAACAGTCCTTGGTCTCAAGGAACTTTCATTATATCTGGAGAAGAACATGTACACATATAAACAGATACAAAATAAAAGGACATGTGGGGGAAGGAAGGCACTCATGTCTGGAGGGATCAGAAAATACCTCATGTAACTGGCACTCAAGCTGCACGCTGAAGGAAGTGAGGGGGATTCCAAGAGGTGGAGATGAAGAAGGAATCATTCTAGGCCTAGGGAACAGCCTAGCCCTCGGCCAAGGCTTGTGAGAAAAGAGATGGAATATTATGGAGAAGGGAGAGTTTGGCTAGACCACAGAGCTCATGAAAAGGAGTACTGTGTAATAAGGAGTATTGTGTGGGAAGGTGGGCTGAAACCGTATTGTGGAGGGCTTAAGTACCAACAGAGGAGTTTGCATTTTTTTTAAACTTTCATTTATTTTAGTTTACATCGTTCATTTCCATGAGATTTTGAGTTACAAAGGAGTTTGCATTTTATCCCAGAAACAATGATCATGGGCTTTTAGAAAACAACACAAGACAGAGAACTACAGTTAAGACTGTATTCCCAGATCAGTAGCAGAGAAGTTTATTACCCAACAAGATGGTGTTAAGTGACCTAATCAAGATCTGACTCTTTACCTGCCCATTCCCAAAACCAGCTACTCACAGGACTCTGTCACCTCTTTCCAAACAGCCTGGATGGGTCTATACTAATTTTGTACTAGGCTGTCCCACAGAAGTCCTAGATCAATTGAAAAGGTTTATAATGACTAATAAAACTTCATGACATTTTTATGGTCAAGGCAAAAAGAGAAACTACAGATATCCAATCCTCAGCTGGCACAGCCTCTGCCTCTTACTTTCCTCAGGAATTAGGGGCACCTGTGTGGTGAATTTTGTAGGGCTCTTCTGAGTACAGGGTACAGGACTGAAAGCAAGTCTCTAGACATCTCAGCACTGGACTTTTGCAACAGCCTTCTCATTGGTTTCCCTGTCTCTCTCTTCTTCAAGATAGCCTCCCCTCAGTGGCCAAAATGATTTTTCTAGTGCACAGATCTGACCATACCACTCCTTAGTCTATTAACTCTTAGGTCAGATATTTTATCACCTTTTTCATCCTTACAAAATTTCTATTTTTGTGTGAGTTTTCTAATGCACAAAGTTATTACATAAAAAAAAATTATACAGATGGAGCCTGTGATTTTAAAAGTTTGGAGACCACTGGCCTAGGGCCCTGAGAAGTTAAGTAACTTGCTCATAGTCAGGCAGCCAGCGTGTCAGTCAGGACTTGAACCCAGGCCTTTATAACTCCAAGATCAGTCCTTTACCCACTATACTACAATGTCTCTCATCTTGCACAAAGTAGATACTTACTATTTATTTTAATTGAGCTAAATTGGTCAGGCAAAGCAGTACATGCCTGTAAGCCCTACTCCTGGGAGGACTCAGGCTGGTGGACTACTTGAGAACAGTAATTCTTGGCTACGGTGTGCTAAACCTATGCTAAGTGTGGTAACCCATCCCAGGCTGGAAATGGAGACTGTCAAAGTTCTCATGGGGGTTGGGTGCCATGAGTGTCTGCTATACTTCTAGCCTGGGCAAGACAGGGAGATCTAGTTTCAAACATAATAATAATACTTAAGCTAAACTGAATTCCTGAAACATAAGGAAAATTTGCAAACTGATGAGTTTGTGAAGAGTGGGAACATGCCAAAGGGACAACTTCTATTAGTAAGTTAAAAAAAATAACGTTGTACCACCTTCTGAATTAGTCAATATTTCCTGTCGCAATCATTTCTGAGAAAAATCCAATCAGAGAAGAACCTTTTCTCTGCTACACTGCGCGGGATGGATGAGGGATGTTCCACTGCCCATTCTTCCTTAAAATCCCAAACTAATAAATGCCAGTGCGGTATTTGCACTGGCATCATAACCACCCCGTCTGGCAGACTGCTGCAGTGCCCAAACACAATGCTATCAGGGTTGGCCCACACACTTCCCAATCTGAGAGCTGGCAGCACTCTCTACACAATCAGAACTGCACTTCAACAATCAGCAGCTTAGAGGCTTTAACAGAGAAACTGAAGAGAGAAAGACGAGAAAAGGTTGGGCTCTTACAAAGACGGGCTTTAAGCTGGGGAGATCAAAACCAAGGTGATCAAGAGGAGGAAGTACTTTTGTTTGTCCAGAAATGATCTGTTCTATCTGTGCTACGTGGCTCAGGGGAAAGTCAGGATGGAAGGCGGTAGGCCAGTGTAAATACCCAAAAGCCCAAGTGGGGTGCACGTGACTAAAACTGGGCATTTTATTGAAATGTCATACTCTACAAAACACAAATCAGTACCTTGTTCTGATCAATTTACCAGAGTAGGAAGAGATCAGGCTCACAATGATCAAAACAAAACAAAACAAAGAACAATTTCAAAAGATTATACTGGGTTGTTTACGGATGAACAAATATTTATTAGGTGTAGGGCACTTTTCAAGGTCCAGGTGATACAAAGATATCTGGGTTCAAATCCTGGTTGGGCCCTTTATTATTTGTGTGACTATGAGTAAGTCACTTAATCTCTATATATCCGGTTTTTTCCAATTGTAAAACCAGAAAGTTGAACTAGACAGCACCTTCCAGAGCCCCTGGCAGCTTGGTCCTATGGACTCTGCCCTTAATAATGTATTTGAGAGGCCCGAATATGTACGTAATGAATATAAAGAAGCAGATGGCAACCAAGTACTGAATGGGTACTATGGATTTCAGAGAAGTGATTACTAAGACTTTAAAATGGTCCAGAAAAGCTTCACGGAGGAGGAGGAGGAGGAGGAGGAGGTTGGGGAAAGTGAGCTGGCACATGAAAGGGGTGGGGGTGGGGGGACATTCCACGTGGGAAGAACAGCATGACCAAAAGCATGAGGCAAGAACATATATGATGTATTCAGGGAACAATGAGTACATCAGTTTGAGTGGAAAGTTTCCAAGGGCTGGTTGTAGGCAACAAGGTTGGAGAGGCAGCACACAGGCCCCTGCAGGGGCAAGGACTGTTTTTCATTTTGTCTCTATTTCCCCAGTGCCTCAGACATAGGGACAGGAACAGGGACTGGGTCTGTGATTTTCACTAATACAGGGAACTTCTAGATGAAGAAACTCCTTCACCAAGAAGGTCAGCACCTTCTCAGTAACTTAGACTCTTAGACAATCTTGTGTACTGTACTAATGAACTACTAGGCAGAAAGAGAAACATCCTTTTGGATACAGTCAATGGAGGAATTTGTTTTTTTGACTATGCTTATATAATGAAATGGTGTCTTTTTTTTCCAGTGGGGGGGGCATGAGAGGAAGCAAAAATTAGTGCTTGCTAATTGAAAAAAAATACTTGGATTGGAGGAAAACAGGGGAGGGGTTTGAATGTGAGACTCAGTAATTTATACTTTATTCTATGGGCAAAATAAAAACTACCTTTCCTTGATTGATAATTAGGTAGTTCTAAAAGTCACACAAAACCTTAAGGGGTGGGGAGGTTATATGTCTTACACAGACAGCCATACTAATGATAATCAAGACAGACATTCTATTCCCATTACTAGAACAATTTAGGCAACAATGAGATATCTTTTGTCCTTAGTAGCGAAAGACAAGTGGCTACAGGAATGCTTCTCCATCCTCTCGAGCATGCAGCCTTGGCTAAGAAGCTAACCCAGGGAATACAGACTTTGGATTTGACTTAGACATGTCACTACCCCCCACCAGGGAGAACAAGATCAGGTCTTTCTCATCTGGACCTACTTAGTCAAGGAAGAAACTCGTCCTCGCTATTAACTCCTCCATCACCAACCCACAAAAGATCTGGCCTCTGGCAATGTACTCAACAAAGAAAGGGAAAAGAAACTTCACAGATCCAAACAAG
The DNA here is from genome assembly GCA_028627135.1 of Pseudochirops cupreus. Classification (NCBI taxonomy): domain Eukaryota; kingdom Metazoa; phylum Chordata; class Mammalia; order Diprotodontia; family Pseudocheiridae; genus Pseudochirops; species Pseudochirops cupreus. The sequence continues at coordinate 168,380,624 of CM053582.1, read as the reverse complement.
AGGTTACATAAAAGACAAAAATGGGGGGGGGGGGGCAGAAGGGGGAGGAATTACAGGAAGAGCCCAGAAGATGTCTGTTTGTCCTTCAATCTTAGAGGTGAACGGAGCAGGCTGGCAGACCAACCTCATGTTGCTTTTTCTCCTGCAACTTCTACTTGTGACCCACAGCAGGCCAACAAGGTCTATCTTTAGCACATGAAATCACCAATTTTCACCAGAAGATGAAGTGAGAAAAACACTGAGTATGCTTAGCTCCATTCCCACCTCTGGACTAGAGATTCTGTGTTGGGGTTTTTTGGTTTTTGGTTTTTTTTTTAATAAAGAACAAATTCATCCGAATTCTTCATCTCTAACAGAGCAGCTGCCATTCTGGAAATCTTTCTCACCAACAGCTTTGATATGCTAACTAAAGACTGTGACCTTTTCAGTTTCTGGTGAGTGATAGGGTTGTTGTAAAAGAAGGGAAATCAGATTCGTTATTTGTCTTCCTGAGGCAGATAAGGGTCTGGCCCCTAGAATAGCAAGTTTGTAACGTAAGTATATGTACACATACACAAGGTCATATGCACATGCCTCCACGTATTTAAAAAGAACAAAACAAATGCCTATAAAACTAATATAATCAATGGTCTTAAGGTTTAAGAATCTCACAGCACAAAAGCCAAAGGTCAGCTGTGTGGGAGCACAGACAGCCCAGCCTAAAGAGATATGAAAGACAGCGTCCCCCCCAAGGAGAGCTGAGACACACAGACCCTCCCAGTGAGAGAGCCACTCAGGCAGTGGATGGATGGGAGATGAAACAAACTTGGACAAAGCAGTTGCCTAAACAGCATAATTAGCCGATGGCTCAGAATGTTTTCTAATTCAATTATCCGACCCATTTATCAGGGCTGGGGAGCATTCTGCTGTGGAGATTTAAATCTGCTCTTGCTGACGTCAATGGAAGACTGGCTGCTAGTCCCTGATGTCTCCAGTTCAGCAGGCACGAATAGATCTGGTAGGTCCATTTTTCACTTTAAAAAAGAAACAAATCTAACACATTTAGTTTCTTTTATTATTCTTTGTTTTTAATATATTCTTCCAACATTTAATACCCTCTGTGAGCCTGCAATCTAAAACCACTGCCAGTTTTCCTCCTGCCACTTCTGCTAATGTGGCTTTTTGAAGGCAGCATGTTCATGCCATTTACAATTCACAAACCTAAGCACAAAACGGAACTTTGAGAGTACTCCTAGGTTTGGAAAAACTGGTCCCCATTCTCATTCAGGTCTCATGCCACAGCCTACCCCAAAGGGAACCTCAAAAAGAGCTGGGCCTGGTCAAAAATGTCATTAGTGAAGTCTAGGGGAGTGTTCTTAAGGAGCTGGGTGGCACAGTGGATAAAGTGCTAGGCATGGAATTAAGAAGATCCAACGTCAAATTCAGCCTCAAACCCTCACTAGGCAAGTCACTTAACCTCTGTCAGCCTTGAGTTACTTCAACTGTAACATAGGGATAATACCAGCGGGTCCAATAAGATAATATTTGTCCAGTGGTTAGCACACTGCAATGCACCTAGTAGGTGCTTACTAAATGCTCCTTCCTCTTCCTTTACATGGGGGGAGGGGATGGGAAGATAACATCTAAAATGGTAAAGTCCAAAAAGTCAAAAGCAGAGCTGGAAGAGAAATGAAAGAGGCCAGTCTGAGGCCTCTTTCAAAACAGAACCAGAGGTAACTAACAAATGGAAGAAGGGATCCTGACGGATGTTCCAGGGTGAGAAGGCAGCTAGCTGAACCACAGCAGAGAGTCAGAAGCAGAAGTAGGAGAGCATCTACTGGTCTTTGTCACTGTCATATACCAACTTCCAGGACACTTTCCCACCCTCCTCAATAACTTCCGCACTTGGGTTTTAATGTCCTCTCTACCTCTTCTCCAGTCATCAAAGATCTCACACTGTCCACAAGCTGTACCCCATTCAGAAGAACCTGGTCCCCTATATGGCAGTCAAGAATGGCTCTTCCTTATTCCCCATCCCTGCCCATGGAATCCATCTAATGACCTCTCAACATTTTCATGCTCTCTTAGACCCTCTCAACTTACCAAATTAGATGTATTTCCAATTTTCCCTTATGTTACTTCACAGAACCACAGAATTACAAAGAGTTGGAAGGCACCTCAGAAATCATCTAGTTAAGTAAAATCCCCTTGCTTTACAGATAAGAAAAATGAGTCCAAGACAGAATAGGTGACTTGCCCAAGGTCACAGTAGTAGTAAGGAGAAGCAAAATTTTACCCAAGTCTTGACTATAAATCCAGTACTCTTTCCACTGCATCAGTTATACTGATGTAGCACCAACTCTGGGTTTCCAACTGAAACTGACCTTGGCAGGTTGGATGCTCAGTGAGAACCTATTCCCTTGGCTTCCAGGCAGTAGCCCTGTGGCTGACTCTGCCTAACATTCCAGCTCACAAGCACCCATTGCTTTGCTTCTCATTAACAATCAGCCAGTAGACTTTGTTCTTGGCGAAGGTATTCACCCAAATAATATAGCAAGAATAACAGTTACAAAGCCCTTTCCCCCAAAGCCGTGTTTAAGGAGCCCATGTGGACAAAGTGACTCACAATTCTGAAGCAGCAAGGCCTCAATGTCTATTTTTCATCCGGAGAGGGCTCGTGCAGTTCACACCAAGGCAGGGCATGGCAGTGCACTGAAGCAGGTGACAGAGAAGTCTAGTGCTGCCACCACAGGGTAACAATGATGATCTTGGTAAAAGCATTTATATAGCACCTGAAGATTTGCAAGGTACTTCAAAAATATCTCATTTTATCCTCATAATCACCTTTGAAGGTAGGTACTATTATTATCTTCATTTCATAGATGAGGGAACTGAGGTGGACAAGTTAAGTGACTTGGCCAGGGTCACACTGGTATGAGTCACAGGCCTGATTTGAACTCAGACCTTCCTGACTTTGGTCTAGCACTCCATCTACTGTACCACCTAGTTGCCCTCACTCCTCCTAGGGTAAATTTCAATGGATGGGTTGATTCGATGCAAGACTGAGTAAGGTAAGACACTCAGTCGTTGAACTTTTCATAGACTCTCTGTGCATCTCTGCTGGACAGCCTGACTCACTGGACAGCTGCAGTCTCTACCCCCTCCACCCTCTGGCTCTGACTTTGGGTATTAGCATGCTCTTTTCTGCTAAAGCATAACTGGGATCTTTTAGTAAGAACAATAAGTAATATTTAACCAAAGATTGGAGACTTGGTTCTGAGGTCTGTCACCCTAACTCAGGAGGTGGGAGAGATGTGTAGTCTTTCCTGTTTCACCATTTTTCCTTCCTCCTGTCTTACCCATTTAATCTCCTATCCCTCTCATTTCTTATTTCTCCAGAGACCATTAAAACAGAACAAATCCGCCTATAGGTGTATCTGCCTCTGCATATCATATTCACCTTTCTCCAGGACTCTTAAAGACATTAGGGTATTGAGAAGAACTCTATTATCGCTCTATTATTAAACAACCCATCCCTGCTTATTCCCTTTTAAACATGTACATACCTTTCTATGTTTATTTTGGCTCCTACATTTCCATTTCAAAATGCATACTCAGTTCTCGCCAAAATTTTCACCTAGAACGCTTGGAAATTATTTCATCAAAGGCCTATCCCTCTCTTCCCCTCTCCGCTCACAGGATTATTTTTTGCCAGATAGGTTATTTTTTATTTTAAGGAATAGTGTAGTCTAAGCTTTCCTCCCCTTTAAAGGGGCAGCTCTGTGAGCCTCACTGCAGCTCTGTGCTATTCAAACTCTTTGTTTCTGGGTGCTTTTAGTATTTCTTCTTTGACCTGGGAGCTCTGAATTTTGGCTAAGATGATCAGGGTGTTTTCAGTTTGGGGTTTCTTTCCAGAGATGACTAATATATTCTATTTTCATTGCGTCCTTTGGTTCTAACAGTTTGGGGGCAGTTTTTATTTGTAATTTATAGAAATATGGTATTCAGGCTTTCCATTGGTTCTGATTTTCATACACATGGTTCAAACATTCTTAAATAATCTCTCCATGATCTGTTTTCCAGGAAGGTTGTTTATGACAGTAATTTGTTATAATTTCTTCTGTTTTTTCCCCTCAATCTTCTGGTTTTGTTTTCATATACCTAAGGTATCAACTCTCCTTGCCTTTCTTTCCTTTCTAGCCATCCTATTTGGTATTACATTTAACTTCTTCCATATATTTCTTCTTTTTCTAATCCTTGCAGCCAGGACATCTTTTTCTCTGAGGCTCCACTGGAACTTCTTGGGAAGCTGCTCATTTCCTCAGGGGATTTTTACCCTGGCAGTCAATTGAAGCAAGGTATTTTTCCTAATAGTATTTAATATTTTTTTTGAATTACTTATCTCAGCCTCATTATATAGACTGAGTAAAGCTTTACTGCACTCCTGAATGGGGAGGGGCAGACTATGCCTGGTCCCTAACTGTGGCATCCAAGATTAGGCCCCTTGTTCTGTAGGAATTGTTGGAACTTGTTCCTACTGCAGTTCAGGCCAAGGCTGTTTTTTTAAGGATGGCTGAATTATTGGGAGATTTTGGGAAGATGGTGGTATTTTATTACCTACAGGAGCCCAGATCTCTCTCAGATAAAACTAAAATACGACCATCTTCCCAAAATCTCCCAATAATTCAGCCCTCCTTAAAAGAAAAAAACAACTGCATTAGATCCCACCATACCCTCCAGCTATGTAGCTTTCCTCCTCTTCTCAGCAAAATTTCTTGGAAAAGCCCTCTACAATCAGTACCTCCATTTCATTTCTCATTCTTTTTTAAACCCTCTAATACGGCTTCTGACTTCATCAATCAAATGAAACTGCTCTCTCCAAAGTTACTAATGACCGCCAGATCTAATGGGCCTTTTTCCCACACTCATCCTTCTTGCCTCCTACTGACATGGTTGACTACTTTGTCCTTCTGGATATTTTCTGGATTTTGGTGACTTGACTTTTTCTTGGTCCTCCTCCTACCTATGTGACTGCTGCTTCTCAGTCTCTTTTGTTGTATCATCAATCATTTCTCACACACACACTTGTGGGGGCCCTGTCCCCAAAGACTGTTGTCTTGGCATCTCTTCTTTCCGTTTCTTTATAACTTAGTGTTCTCATCAGTTCCCAAGGGTTCGACTATTATCACTAGGCAGATGACTCTCAGCTCTATTTCTCAAGCCCTAGCCTCTCTCCTCAGTTCTTGTTCCTCATCACTAGCTTCCAGTTGGATATTTCAGACTGTATGTCCCACAGGTATCTCAAACTCAACAGGTCCAAAACAGGATTCACTATCTTTTCCGCCAAGTCATCCCCTTTTCTGAACTTCCCAATTATTGTCAAGAGCCCCATCCTCTTAGTCACCTAGCTTTGACTTCTTTGTTGCTTACCCTACACAACCAGTGGCCAATCTAATCATTTCCTCCTCTACAACATTTCTCACACATGTTCCCATCTCTCTACTCATCAGACAACTATGCTCCACCTTCAGTTTCTTGTCATCTCTCAAGTGGACAAATATAATAGCCTCCTAATTGATCTCCTTGCCTCAGGTATTTCCCCACTCTGATTCATCTTCTATTCAGCTACCGGCTACTTTCCTAAAGATGAGGTCTGAGCATATCACACACAGCTCCCTCAATAAACTCCAGGGGCTCTTTATTACCTCCAAGATCAAATGTGAAATGTTTTGTTGATCATTTAAAGTCCTTCAATCTCACAGCTATGAGGAGGAGAGGTATTCTTAACCAAACAAGGGTTAAGAGGCAATTATAAAAGACAAAAAAGATAACTTTGATTACATGAAATCAAAAAGCTTCTGCACAAACAAAATTAGTACACTTAGGATAAGAAGGATAGCAGCTGAATGGAAAAATATCTTTGTACCAAATATACTTGATAAGAGTTTAGTATCCAAGACACATAATTAATGTGTATATATTGATATATGTATATGTATATAGATATAGATAATATGGATTATGGATATAAATAGAGATATAAAAAGATATAGATATAAAAACCAAAAGCCATTTCCCAGTAAATAAGTGGCCAAAGAATATTAATAAAGAGTTCTTAAAAGAACTGCAAACTATTAACAAGTACATGAAAGAATGCATCAAATAACTAGAAATCAGATATTATAACAATAACCATATTGTTATATGGTATGGGTCTCTGGGAGGGAGAAGGATATGGAGAAAAATGGTGATGATGTGAAAAACAAAAGACACCAATAAAAACTTATTTTAAAAATATATACAAAATTTTTTTCCCATAATCTGGCCCCTTCCCACCTTTCCATCTGTCTTACTTCACACCCTGCAAATCAGAAAAGATGACAAAAGAATATGGGAATAGTTGATGTTGGAGGGGGTTGTGGGAAGATAGGCATAATACTGCATTTAGTGGAACTGTGAATCAGTACAATCAGTTTGGAAAGCAATTTGGAATTATGCAAATAAAGTAACTAAAATGACCACATCCTTTGACCCAGAGAGTCTATTACTAGGCCTATAAACCTAAGGAGACATTGATCAGAAAAAAGTTTGACACTCCATCAAAATATTTATAGCAGCAAGGAATCGGAAACAAAGTAGATTTTCACTGATTGGGGAATGGCTAAACAAATTGTGCACATGAATTTAATGGAATATTACTGAGCTGTTGAGAAGTAATATATGTGAAAAATATGGAGAAGTATGGAAAGAACTATAAAAGCTAATATAGAATGAGGCAAGTAGAGGCAAGAAAACAACACATACGATGACAATAATATCGTAAGTAGAAACACTGCCCCCCAAAAGTGAATGTTGCAAAATTATAAAGAGCATGACTCAAAAACAGAGATATATGAAGACAGTTTTACCCTTTCCCTTTGCAGAGGTAGAAGGTCCAGAAATGTTACATGAGGCACATGTTTTCATCAGCTATGCTGATTTTTTCATGTTTTTAAAATAATTTTTTGTCTTTAAAAATAATGGTTATATAGTGTGGGTCTCTGGGAGGGAGAAGGATATGGAGAAAAATTGATGATGTGAGAAACAAAAGATACCAATAAAAACTTATTTTAAAAAATATATACAACTTTTTCCCCCCATAATCTAGCCCCTTCCCGCCTTTCCATTTGTCTTACATTATACTTCCTATGATCCACATTCTTTGATCCAGCCATATTGGCCTGCTTGCTATTCCTCACCCATGACACACAGTATTCTTTTTCTGTGTTTTTTAACTCATACCTGGAACATTTCCTCTCCCAAACTCTGACTCTTAGAATCCCTAGCTTCCTTAAGATTTCATGGCATCTCCTCTGTGAGTCCTTTCCTGGTCTGCAGAGCTGTTAGTGTCATCTCCATTAAGGTTACACATTCCATTTATTCTGTATTTTATCTTGTGAGTTCTGATTATACTTGTTGTCTCCCCTTCTCCCCACATTAGAATGTAATTTCCTTGTTGACTGATCCCTCCTTTCTCTTCCGTTCCAAATTGGATAACTGGCTGCTCCCCAATCTCATTCTTTCCTCTCTTATCTCTAAACATTTGTACAGGTTATCCCCATTCCTGAAAGAGCTCCCTCCACAATTCAGTCTACTGAAATCTTTTTCTCTGAAGTATCCCTTTCCCTGATTCCCTCAGGAAGAAATGACTATGCCCCCTCTCCAATCTCCTATCTTTCTCTGTTTGACCTCTCCTAAACACCTGAGATGCTCCAACTTGTCTTATGGTTATTTCTGTATATATCTTATTCCCTCTCCTAGACTGTAAGATCTTTGAAGGCAAGGATTCTGTTGATTTTCCTCACTGTCCTCAGCACCTAGCACAGTGTGTTGATGTCACTGGCAGCTAACTGAGGTAAATACAGTTTCAAGAAAGAACCTTCTAGTGATAGGAAGATGGAGTCAGTTTTACCTTCACAGCAGTGTACAACAGAAATTGGGCTTATTATTTTCGAGTGGCTATAAATCACAAGTATAAAAACACTGACTCTGACCATTAACACCCATTAAGCACTACACTGTGCTCCTTCAAAATGCAAGTCTGACTGGCATTGCTATTCAAGAGGGACGATCCCCAGGGACAGTGAAAGGACAAGAAACAGACAGAAGGAAAGGCAAAGGAAACTTTCTTCTAAGTAATACACTGGTAAAGGAACTGTAAACTGCAGGAAACCAGGTCTTTTCTCTCTTGTCTCAACATATGTGACTAATATTCAAACAGCATAAATGAAGGAAAGGCAGGGGGGAAGGGAGTGCTGCAGTGATTGACACATGAGGGAACAGAAGGGAGTATTTCAATTACTGGTTGGGAGACAGAACTAATTCTATCCAAAGGACTCCAACACTCACTCGGGCATTCTGAACTGTTGGCATAGAACCAAATTCTGTCAAAGGGGCATAATCTTACTTCCCACCTGGGTAGTGAGAGCTGCAGATGGGAACAGCTTGCTGGACTATTCTGTGAACCATATGTCTATTTCTTTGAAAAATCTCCTTAGGTAAGAAATTGTTCAGAAATCAGTCAACACATGTGGGAAAATGCACCAGGAGACCGCCTAACTTGGTTCTTTACAATGGGATCTGCCTAACAATTTCTTCAAATGTATCTGTAGCACCAAGACAAGGGCTTATTATGACCCTGGAATATGCTTTCCTTATTCAAAAGGTGCAAGATAAGAGCAAAGTAACATTATGTTTCATGAAGCTACATGTTCATGAGGAAATCTAGAAACCAAAGAAGAGCTGTATCCTGAAGAACATTTGGGTGAACATCTATGGAGGTAGAGGCAGAAGCAATATCGGAGCTGCCACATAGGTCTTAAATAGCTACAATGGCCATGGTCTGGCCACATGATTCGCAGCTGCTGAGTGTCGGGCATCAAGGCAGTGGGACTGGGGAAAGAGGGCAGAGAGGACAAAAAGAAAGCACAAGCCTATGTTTTGTATTCATCTTCTATGAAGCTCTCTTGTTTCCAACCTTATTACATCTTTAAAATTCAAGTTGATTAACAAGTTCCCTGAGAATACACATTCATCTTTAGATAACCTCCACATTTTTTTCCATTAAGTAACATTTCTCTTTGCATCTTCAGAATTTTATTCATTAGAGTTTTCCATCCCTCTTGGGCTGACTTATCCTATAAAATATTAAACCATGAGCTCCCCTGTGTCATTTCTCCATACCCGGTGAAGTCTCATATATGGGCCACTATGGACTGATCCCCTCCTTCCTTCCAATGAAGGGATCACTGTCCCCAGAGTTCACATTCTCATTCTGAAAAACAAGGTCCTCCTTGTTGATCAGAATCAGATCTAGAGGGGAAATTTCTCTGCTTTACCATTCTGATGACATTATTAACTATTAACTACTTTGATTTTGGCAGGGAGGACCCCTTCAGAAATCCAGATCCTGTAGTCATGTTTCCTATCCTGACTACATTATAGCTTGGCCAGCCTTTTAATCTACTGCTCAAACTTCTCATCAATCTCTTCTTTCCGTCTAGCTAGTCTGTAGCATGCTCCGATATTGCTTCTGCCTCTACCTCCATAGATGTTCACCCAAATGTTCTTCAGGATACAGCTCTTCTTTGGTTTCTAGGTTTCCTCATGAACATGTAGCTTCATGAAACATAATGTTACTTTGCTCTTTATCTTGCACCTTTTGAATAAGGAAAGCATATTCTAGGGTCATAATAAAATTTCAATATTACATATGATGTAAAACTTGCCTCTTCAATTTATAATCTTACATTACCTCACCCCCCGTTTCCCCATATTTGTGGATCTGCACTCAAGAGATGTAAGGCTATGGGTTTGTTTGCTGACTCATCCTTGGATTTTGTATTCTCTGAATTCTAGACAATTCTGTTGCTACTTTCTTTCCCAGGTTTTTCCCTGCTTTCCTTTGTAATTTAGATGCTTTGATTTTGTATGAGCAAAAACTTTTTAGTTTTTGGCTCCCTTTCCTCCTGTCTTTTCAATTGAGAACTTTTCCTCATATTTCTCTAAAAACAGCAATAATAATAACTGTGGTCATTTGTTGAGAGCTCCCCCTTTCCACCCTTCTTCCTCATCTCATTACTCAGATGCCTTTTGTCACTATGTCCTCCATCACTCCAGTCTCACATGAACAGCTGGCCCTTCTTGTCACAGCAAATCCTTCTTGATGCACACCTGACCACATTCCATCTCGTCTTCTCCAGTAGATTGCCTCCTAGGTCGTCCCTGTTCCATCACTTATTTTCAGTTTCTCTTTATCTACTGGCTCCTTCCCTAATGCCTACAAATATGTCCATGTCTCCCTCATCCTCAAAAACCCCTCACTTTGATCCATCTGTCTCCACTAGCTTTCATTCCATAAACTGCTTGAAAAGGCCATCTACAAAGGGAGCTTCTACTTCCTTTCCTCTCATTCTTTTCTTAATCCTTGTATGGCTTCTGACCTCCTTATTCTACAGAAACTGTACTCCCCAAAGTTACTGTTTTCTCAGTTGACAAATCCAATGGCCTCTTCTCAAGTCTCTTCCTTAGTGACCTCTTTGCAGTCTTTGACATTGTTGATCGCTTTCTTATTTTTTTGGAGGGAGAGGGGGAAAGCAAGGCAACTGGGGTTAAGTGACTTGCCCAAGGTCACATAGCTAGTGTCAAGTGTCTGAGGTCAGATTTGAACTCAGTTCCTCCTGACTCCGGGGCCCAGGCTCTATTCACTGTGCCACCTAGCTGCCCTCTTTCTTTCTAAGTTTCATGACACTTCTCTCTTCTGGTTATCCCCTATCTATCTGACCACTCTTTCTCAGTCTCTATTGCCCTATCTTTATCCAAATCATACCCACTGACTGTGGTTTTCCCACACAGCTCTATCCTGGGTCATCTTCTCTTTTTCCTCTATACTATTTCATTTGGTGATTCCATTAGCTTCCATCAACTCAAATATCATCTCTCAGCTGATGATTCTAAAATCTACCCATCCTGCCATAAGCTCTTTCCTGACCTCCAGTCACGCATCCCCAACTGCCTACTGGACATCTCAAATTGGATATCTAGTAGAAATCTTAAATTCAACATGTCCAAAACCAAACATTATATTTCCCCCAAACCCCCCCTTCCAAATTTCCCTATCACCACTGAGGGCACCATCTTAATTATATCCCAGTCCCCTAGGCTTGCAAACTTGATTTCTCACTCTCTCACCCCCAATATCCAATCTGTTACCAAGGCCTGTCCAATTTTACCTTTGTAACATTTCTCACATTTGTCCCCAACACTGCCACCACCCTGGTGCTGGCCCTCAACACCTAATGCTTAGACTACTGCAAAAGCCTGCTGGTTGGCCTCCCTGTCTCAAGTCCCTTCCTACTCTAGTTCAGGGCTTAAACTTTTTCCACTCACAACCCCTTCAGTGCTTCTTAAACCCATGGTTTAAGAAGCACTGCACTAGTTCACCCTCTACTAAGGAGGACTGGAAAAGGCTTCTTGCAGAAATCGGAATTTTACACTACAGTATGTGGAGGGGATTTTTGACCATGTCACTACGCTACTTAAACTCCTGTAGCTTCCCATCACCTCTAGGATAAAATATAAAATCCTATGTTGTCAAAGAAGCCTCTACCTGCCTCTACACACACACACACACACGTTCCAGTCTTCCACTCCATCTCCTAATTCTGGGTATTCTGACTAGCTGCTCTCCACAGCTAGAATTCTCTCTCTCCTCATCTCTACTGCCTACAATCCTTCCAGTCTCAGGTAAAATTCCAATTTCTTCAAGAAACCTTTTTCAGCCCTCCTTAATCTTAGTGCCTTCCCTCTGAGATTATCTCCAATTTATCAGTCAGATATTGACAGACAGACAGGTAGATAAAATGATATGTGTAACCTATATGCAAACAAGATACAGATATAAGCATATTTATGTTGATCTATATAGATTTGTGTTGTCTCCTCCATTAGATTGTGAACTCCTTGAGATCGGGGACTATTTTTTGGCCTTTCTTCGTATCCTGTGTTTAGCAGTAATTGGCATGCAGGTCCTCACTAAATGCTTCTTTATTTGACTTGAGTAGTTAAAATTTTGTTTTCTTTCTTATGATCTTCTATGTCCCTTGACTGGCTGAGAATTCTCTCCACTAGCTACCCTTGTAAAAAAGTAACTCCTCTAATTATCCTCTATTTTTTAAAAATGTGACCTTTTATATGTAGGTCATATTCATTTTAAATTTATTGTGGGAGATGCTATAATAGTCTAAACCTATTTTTTGCTCAATTGCATTCCAATTTTTCCAGTAGTACTTGAGGAATAAAGAGTTCTTCTCCAAGTAGTTTATGTTCTGGTTTATCAAATACTATTACTTCATAAAGTAGTGAAAATAGTGGAAGAAAAACCAAATCTTCAGAAAACTTGGCTTGAAACCCAACTGACCCATGTCACCCAAGAGAACATGTATAACTCAAATTGGCAGGAAGTCAACAAACAAAAATTTGCCAATATTCCTATAACAAGTTATTTTCACCATCAGTGAAAGAACGAAAGGTATTATCACTGAAGAAGAAACATGGTTCCATAGGAAACATACTGGCTCAACTCCTTGAGTTCTGCTACTCGTTTTGTGACCTTCTCCAAGTTAGAGTAACCCTTCCACTTCATTTTTCTCCTCTGAAAATGGTGAGAATAATAATTGTGCTACCTGCTTCATAAGGTCATTAGGATGATTAGATGGGATAGTGGTTTAATTATAAACCATAAAATATTATATGAATGTAAATTTTTATTATTAATTCATGAGTCTGCTGGAGTCTTTTGAATTGGATTATGAGAATAGAAAGGGCTCCCGCTAGGAAACTGGCAACAAAGGGAAATTGGATCTTCTCATCATAATACCTCCTCAATGTGCCCTATTTCCATCATATAAAAATGCAGTATAAAGAGCACTCAACTTGGATTTGGAAACTGCACAAGACCCATCTCAAATTTAAATGTCTAAAACTGAGCTTCTTTGCCATGTAACCTGCTCACCTACCAGCTATGTGAATGTAAACAAGTCACTTAACTACTCTGAGACTTAGTTTCTTTATTTATAAAATGGTGATAATAACATCTTCCTTGCCTACTTTTCAGGATTATTGTGAGGATCAAAATGAAACAATGTATGTATGTAATAAAAGCATTTTAAAAACTATAGTGTCCTATACAAATAAAACATTACCATCATTATTAATCTGTGAAGGCTACTGTTTATTTAAGACCCAAGTTCTAGCCTCAATTTGCTAACTAGCCAAACCTAAAGTTCTTTCAGATAAAACCTATGTACCCTAAAATAGGGAAACTCAAATCTTACACTCTGTAGATCCAGAATAAAAGCAAAAAGCAGGGGACCTGAGAAAGAGCTAGTTTCCTTCTCTGCAGGAAGGTGGGAGGAAAGTTATTGTTCACAGAAGCAATAGCATCACAATTTGCTTCAGTAAATACAAGCAGACTCTGGAGTCCGGGAGTCCAATTCTAGCATTATGGAAAGGCATTTTCCTCCAGACACTAGGAGCCATATATTCTCACCACTGACAGAGACTAGTTCACCAGCAAGCTGGTAATTTATTGCAACACTCCTGCTTCACTCCTCCCTGGGGAATCTCAGAGTTGGCATTACGTCCGCCCACTTGTCAAGCTATTTTATACAAGTAGCAATTATATCAAGCTTCAAAGGAAAAAAAAATACCATCTTATTTTAGAATGTATGTAATGCAAGACAGCCACAGAGTGACAAATGTGACTAGTTTTTAAAGTGATACTGTCAACTAGTTTAGACTCCCCTCGCCTCAAAAAAAATTACCAACAAACTACAGTGGATTATCCTAGGAGTCTGAACAGCCTTTATAAAGTTAGATAATTACAAGCATAGTAGAGGTGATGTGGAAAGTGACAGGGTAATCACTTCTACTATCATGAGAGAAAAGACTGGGGGAAACAGTCACTGGTGCCACATAATCCTAGGTTTAACTCAATCTATTACATCTGTAGTCTCTAATGCTCCCAGAAAGAGAGCCAATTACTGCTAAACACAGGATACAAAAAAAGGCCAAAAAATAGTCCCTGATCTCAAGGAGTTCACAGTCTAATGGAGGAAACAACACAACCAGTTTGGCTAGAATACAAAAAAAAGATGGGACAATTAGGTTGCCACTCTCTCAAATACTCCCCCCAACCTGGTCGCCATAGGGTAGTTGCTCCAATAGGAGACTGGGGCTTCCTTAGTTCTCTTCTATTTATCACAATCCTAATGGATTCCCCTAAAAATTCCAGCAAAAAACAGGCCCTTCTTACATTTGTACTAATCAGAAACTCCTGAGACTGCACCATTTATTCTCTTGTCCAATAATTCTGAGGCTGGTGTTACCTTTGAGTAACCCATGAATGCTAGATAACAAAAAAGCATATTTTTACTTTTCTTTTTAAAAAAATCTATATTGGTTAGAATAGGAAAATCAAAGATTGGATGAACCTCTGCCTGGGATGTATGGGCGGATGAGTATGGAGTGAAGGCACAACTACTGAAGTCAATCTTATATTGCTTCTGTTTTCTTTATCAAGGAAAATTATCTTCAAACTGGAGAAAAAAGACGAAAACTGAGTAAGAGGGAGTTGAAACCAAAATGAGGAAATGGTAAGAGAGCATCTAGCTGCCTTCAATGAATAAGGCACCAAGATGTTATCACTGGTACTGTCAAAAAAAACTACATGCGAGAATAATGAAAGAGCTGAGGACGATAGCTTTGCTGAGTAACTGTGGGCGATCTCTGAAATCTGAGAGAAAGGTAAATGTCTTGATTTTCAAAAAGAGATTTTCAAAGAACAGATCATGGAGTTTGAATCCAATTCCCTGACAAATTATAGAAGATATTATCACAGGGTGATTTTTGAGCATTAATTAAGAAGGGGAAGTACTAACCACTAAGAATCAGCATGGACTGATTAAGGACAGATTATCAGACTACCCTCATCTTCCCCCAAGATTTTGGTGAGGCATTTGACATTGTCTTATGACATCTCTGTGAACAAAACAGAGAGCTGTGACCTTGGTGATGGTATCATTATGTGGATTCAGAACTAGATAGATACTTCAGTGTATCCTTCAACATATTAACATTAAAAGTAGATAAAGTAGAAAGTCAGTGAGCAGAAAGATTAGAGTTGATGCCATAAGAGGATTGGTTGAAGGAGCTAGGAATGTTTAGTCTAAAGAAAGAAAAGACTTAGGGCAGAGATGTCAAACACATGGCTGTGGCCAGAACCACATTAAAATGTAACTGGGAAATAGTTAACAAAAGCTCAATAGAATATAATGTTAATATATGGTTTCCTAAATGATTATGCAATATACAGGAAGCCTTATGTATGACTTAATAGTACCACTGTCTTGGGGTGAATATGATAGCTATCTTCAAGTAGCTACAGGACTGTCATGTGGAAGAGGGATTAGATGTGTTTTACTTGGTTTTAGGGGGGAAAAATTTGGGGCAAGAAACAAGTTAATTGCAAAGCTCAAAGCAGAACAGGCTGCTTTGGGAGGTAGCAGACTGCTCATCACTATAGTCTTCAGGTGGAAGCTGGGTAATCACTTGTAGAATTAATTCCTACTTAAGCAAGGATTCAACTGTGAGGTCCCTTCCAATTCTGAGTTTCCTTGGTTCTAAATCTTCCAGGTCACATGCTCTGTTTCCTAATTTCTGGGGACCACTGTTACCAACCATTGAACCTGAATTCCTTCCCATTTGTTAGACCAGGACCAATTCTTTTTTCTTTTTTTAATATTTTCTTTTTTTTATTTTAGTTTACATCGTTCATTTCCACGAAATTTTGAGTTACAAATTTTCTCCCCATCTTTCCCCTACCCACCGCCCCAAAACAGCCATCCCATTGTATTCCCCCCCACCCCCCTCACCCCTCTGACTTTCCAGTAGGGCAGGATGGATCTCCCTACCACAGTGCCTGTGTATCTCAAGTGACCAGGACCAATTCTTGTTGGATCCATTGCAACCCACAGAACAAGAAAAGAATGTGAATGAATTAAAACTTTTGAGTAAACTATATTTTGAATATGGGTTGTGGGAAATAATATTTATCTATCTTTTCTTCATTTTAATAGTCCTGATTTTTTAAACAAACCCCCTTATTTTAGCTTCATTATTATTTTAGAACAGTGCCATCTCATAAAAAACAAAGTTAAACAGGTAACAAGAAAAATCATGAGGACAATTCCTAAATGTTCACCTCATCGTACTATTCTCAAACTCTGCTCCCATTGTTCATGTTGTATGCATCCCTCTATAAGCTAGGGAAATGATTTGGCCTCACCTATCTCTGTAAGATCCAACTGAAGTGTCACCTACTCCATCAATTGAGCCCCATAGTCTTCATGAAACCTCTATATTCTAGCTGATCTCTCACTTCTCTGAACTCCTACAATGCTTATGGATGGAAACACACACATACACACACACACACACACACACACACACACACACACCACACACCACACACACACACACACACACACACACAAGTCCTGAAGTCATGATCTGTGTCTAATACAGGGATTTATAATCCAGGGTTCATAGAAAGATTTCAGGAAGCCTACAAGCTTAGATGGAGGAAAAAAAATTTATTTTTACTAACTTCTAACTGAAATTTTGCATTTCCTTCAATTATTGAATAGTCTGAGAAGGGGCTCATGTACACCACCAAACTGCTAAAGCAGTCTGTGACACGAAAAAAAGGTTAAGAACCACTGGACTAATTTTGTTTTCCCCAGAGAAACTTCTACAGTGCCTGGTCCCCAACAGGCATTTAATCAAGACATTTAATTAAGACTGATTGACTGATGGCTGAAGTTGTGAGAACAGTCAGATCTTGGTCTAGAAAATCCCATACACTTCCATGCTGGCTCCTTACAAATCCAAAGTAAATGGTGAGGGTCACAGATTTGTACCTACACATAGGCCATATTTGAGAAATTCCTTTCCCGGAAGCGGCAGAAGTGGAGGTCCTGCACCCACCTCCACATTGCTGCTTCAGAGCTCCCGGCCTGCAGACTGCAGGGGGGCCAAGCGATTGTTCAGAGGCCAAGTGCTCTCACACTAAGCGGCTTGGATCTGGATCGCAGTCTTGGGTGGTGGTCCTGGGGTCTCTTTTCAGTGAGCCAGAGCTGGGGAGGGCCCCAGCAGCCTCCTAAAAGCTCCGGCAGATGGGAAAACCCCAGCGATTTGGGACAGAGCTTTCCCCTCCGGAAGCAGAGTTCCACAGAGCTAAAAAATCTCTGATTGGCCAGCCATGAATAAGCATAGAAAGCAAAGTAAGAACAGCAACCAAACCCTAGATTCCTTCTTTGGAGAAAAGAAGGATCAAAGCAGGGAATGGGAGGAAGACAACACAGTCAGATCTCCCGCACCAAAAGCTTCCAAGAAACATGAAGATTGCCTAAAAGCTAGAGATCAGCTGAAGGATTTTGAAAACCAAATGAGAGAAGTG
>CM053582.1:168341593-168362588 GCA_028627135.1 Pseudochirops cupreus | reverse complement strand
GGGGGAAGACATAGGAGAGAATAGATTGGGGGTGGGGGGATATACTGGGATGGCTGTTTCGGGGTGGCTAGGGGAAAGATGGGGAGAAAATATGTAACTCAAAATTTCATGGAAATGAATGATGTAAACTAAAATAACATAAAAAATCAATTAAATGCCAAAAAAAAACTAAGAAGACAGACTAATAGGACTGTCATTTCTGTTCTCCAATTTGAGAAGTAGATTGTAAGGAAAGGAAATTGCAACTTACTTCTCAGGTAGAAGAAAGCTGCTGGGGTATCGGTACCACTCCTTGCCCACACAGACGTTCACTGGTCTCCCTTCTGGGACTGTGTGGATAGCGGGATCAGTAGCAATTCTGTGGAATTCAGGATACAAATCAAGGGGTCCATGATACCCTAAAATAATTACCAGAGAAGGGGAGATACTACAAAACAAGATTCAAAATTTAACTGTAATGCATTTTAAATTTTTACTGAAATTCCCCAAGCAAAGGAAGAATTTGAAGGTTAATAATGGGCAAACCTGCTCAGTCAATGCCTCTCCAAGGGGTCAGATGTTAGTATATGCCAATTAAATTCATTTTGCTAAAAATCTTTTGTTCTCTTGCCTTTCTCTACCCCCTTTCACCTTCTTTAGTTTAGTTGTTCTTTTTTGTTGTTGTTGCTTTTTCAGAAGGGCAATTGGGGTTAAGTGACTTGCCCAAGGTCACATGGCTAGTTTTGTGTTTAGTGTCTGAGGCCACATTTGAACTAAAGTCCTTCTGACTCCGGGGCCAGGGCTTTGTTCACTGGGCCACCTAGCCACCACAGTTTAGTTGTTCTTATTCCATTTTAATGTCTTGTAATAAAATTGATATTCCTACAAAGAATGTCATTATAAGACCTCAGCCTCATATTAGCATCTTCCATTTTGGAGCTTTCTTAATTTAATAACATCCCCTTAAAAAAAGGTAGATGTGTGTAGATAAACTATTTATAGCTAATCATACTAAAAAGAATTCACAATCCTCTCTCCTATTAATATTAAGCCAAATTACTCACAAAGGGCAAAGAACCTGGACATTAAAGTAACAGCTATCAGAGCTACTATAGTTCCTCACCTAGGGAAGAAGTCTCCTCTTAGCAAAAGCAGCAAACATATCAAGTTACCATTCATCAGCTAAAGTTTCAGATGAAATATCTCATGGACTTGTTTTCCAGAACACTCACCTTTGAACAATGCCACAGATCGAGACAGGGATAGCAGCCCAAATAGGAAGACGGTCCCTAAAGCCAACCAATTGGAAGAAACTGTGTAATGTTCTAGGCGGTAGCGTTGAAACACAAAGTGATAACATTTCTAGAGAAAAAATATAATAAAAATTTTTAAATAATATTTTATTTTCCCCTAGTTAATGCAAAGACAATTTTTAACATTTATTTTTTTTAAATTTTGAATTCCAAATTTTTTCTCTCCCTCCCTCACCTTCCCCCTCCCTGAGACAGTAAGCACTTTGATAAAGGTTATACATGTTCAAGCACGCAAAACATATTACCATATCAGTCATGTTGTGAAAGAAGACACAGACCCAAAGGAAAAAAAATACAGAAATTGAAAAATAGCATACTTCGATCTATACTAAGACTTGATCAATTCTTTTTCTGGAGGCAGACAGCATTTTTCATCATGAGTCCTCTAGAATTGTCTCGGATTACCATATTGCTGAGAATAACTAAGTCATTCACAGTTGATCATTATACAGTATTGCTGTTACTATGTACAATGTTTTCCTGGTTCTGTTTATATCACTTTGCTTTAGTTCATGTAAGTCTTCCCAAGTTTTTCTGAAATCTGCTTGCTCATCATTTCTTATAGCATAGTAATATTCCATTATAATTATATACTATAAATTATTCAGTCATTCCCCAACTGATAGGCATTTCCTTAATTTCAAATTTTTTTATATTACAAAAAAAGCTGCTATAAATATTTTTGTACAAACAAGTCTCCCCCTCCAACCTTTAAAAATCTCTCTGGGATACAAACCTAATAGGGATTGCTAGATCAATGAATATGCAGAATTTTATAGCCCTCTGGGCATAGTTCCAAATTGCTCTTCAGAATGGATGGATCAGTTCCTAACTCCACCAATGGTGCATTAGTGTCCCAATTTTCCCACATCTCCTCGAACAATTATTCTTTTCCTTTTCTGTCATATTACCCAATCTGATAGGTATGAGGTGGTGCCTCAGAGTTGTTTTAATTTGCATTTCTCTAATCAATAGTGATTTAGAGCATTTTTTCATATGACAATAGATAGCTTTGATTTCTTCATCTGAAACTGCCTGCTTATATCCTTTGACCACTTATCAATTGGGGAATAACTTGTATTCTTATAAATTTGAATCAGTTCTCTATATATTTGAGAAATGAAGCCTTTATCAGAGATATATGCTGTAAAAATTGTTTCCCAACTTTCTACTTTTCTTCAACACTGGTTGAATTGGTTTTGTTTGTGCAAAACCTTAATTTAATACAATCAAAATTGTCCATTTTAGATCTAGTAACGCTCTCTATCTCTTGTTTGGTCATAACTTCTTCCCTTCTCCATAGATGTGACAGGTAAATTATTCCTTGCTCTCCTAATTTGCTTATGGTATCACCCTTTATGTCTAACTCATGTACCTATTTTGATCTTAGTATACAGTGTACCATGTTAGTCTATAACTAGTTTCTGCCATACTGTTTTCCAGTTTTCCCAGGATTTTGATAGTTAGTTTTTGTCCCCAAAGTTGGAGTCTTTGGATTTATCAAACACTAGATTACTATGGTCAAATTTATTACTAAGTCTTGTGTCCCTAATTTTTACTGATGTGGTTTTAATTTTTTTTCTTTAAATTTCATTTTATTTAATCCAATTTAGTAGACAATTAACGTTTTCCACCAACTCAGGGTGCAGAAACTTTCACAGGCTTCACAATTTTTTGTTTAGGTGCTGCCTTTGTAGGAGGCTTAGCAGCAGAAGCAGCTGTCTTCTTAGTTGCTTGTTTAGCCTTTTTTGCTTCCTTGGAAGTCCTGATGGCTTGTTCTTATTGGGCCTTTTGAACTTCAGGTTTCTGGTTCCTCTTGGCCATTATATCAGCAAGAGAAGACCCAGTGACGGCCCTTTGGAATTTAACAGCCTGGCGAGTTCTTTTCTTTTGACTCTCTTCTGACTGGCCCTTCTTGTGCTTTCTTCTATACAGGACAGTCCAATTGATCTGCCAGGGGTTCCTCTTTGGAAAGAATGCAGACTTGCATTTTGCATTCAAAAATTGGAAAACCTTCCCGTCCATCCAGGCATAGCGCTTGCTGTGACTTAGGTAGATATTATACCCGCTGAAGCTGCACAGCTCAACCTTCATGGCTGCAAGAGGGAGGAAGATGGCCAAGAGGAAGAGAGGATTGTTGGGAGGATTCTTATTACGTGGACGGCCTCCTCCACCCTCTACCGTCGCGTGCTCACGTTGCTAGCCCCAGAATGATGTGGTTTTCATTTGCAATAAATTAAGATAAAATTCAGATAGGCCCTACATGTCTAGTGCAGCCTTGCAAACCCAGGCTGTACACCTAATCATGTTAAAAATTTATGTTTTTTTCCTGCACCTTGTATCCTAATCTAATAACCTGATCCACCACTCTATTTCTTGGTCAATACCAGATAGTTCTGATGATTACTGCTTTATAATATAGTTTAAGATCTGCTATGGGTAGGCTACCTTCTTTCACATTTGTTTTCATTAATTCCCTACATTTTCTTGACCTTCTGTTCTTCTAGTTGAACTTTGTTATTATTTTTTCTAGCTCTACAAAATAATTTTTTTGGTGGTTGAGTACATCACTGAATAAGTAAATTAATTTAAGTAGAATTGTCATTTTTATTGAAAAAATATATTTATGAAGAAATGTTACGTGCCTATGATAAGTATCTCATTAAAAACAAACCTGTCCCTAAGTGGGGAATTATAAAAAGAGGTCTGATAGCTTATTAGAACCAAAGACATATGGAAATACCCTATCTTCTAAGAAATGAAGGAACATTTCCAAAACTGTCTATACACTAGCACCAAAATATGATGGTATCTGTGATATCTCAGTAGTTTGGTAGGGGCAAAGAATTTCTCTAGGCCCATGAAAAATCTCTTTTAAAAAATATTTGAATTAATAAACACATGCATTGTGTTTTTCCTCCATACCTCAGAGGGTCGAATTAGTACTAAACTATAGGTACTAAACTGGACTGTTCTTCAACCTTAGACTACCTTTTTTTTTTTTTTTGCTTTTTGGAGGGCAACTGGGGCTAAGTGACTTGCCCAAATTCACACGGCTAGTGTGTCGAGTGTCTGAGGCCGAATTGGAACTCAGGTCCTCCTGACTCCAGGGCTGGTGTTCTATTCACTGCGCCACCTAGCCGCCCCCTTAGACTACCTTTCTGCTTTGAAGTTTTTACCACGTTTGGCTTAAAACTCATGCAGACACGATGGGAAAGGGTGGAATGGGATGGGAAGGGAAGGGAAGGGGAAGAAAGGAAGAAAGAAAGAAATCATTGGACAGGACATCAAGGAAGTGCTTTTAATTATTTCCCAGGACTACCAGCAAACTATAACAATGCTATTGAGACACACAGGTCAACATATTCATATACGAGCCACGTGTGGACTCCTGTTAACTGCTCACGAGCACTGTTTCTTCAGGATCTCCCTATTTTGAGTCAGGTATACTATCACTAATCTTATAATGAGTCTTTTGCTTCATTTATGCTAAAAAAAAAAAGGAAGTGAGGAGGAGGGAAGAGAGGAGAGAGAAAGACAGGCAGAGAGAGACAGAGAAAAGAAGGGAGGAAGGAAGAACAGAAGGGAGACTATGTTCAAAATGGTGATATCATAGGCTAAAAATGCCTAAGGAAAATAAATTTTATTTTAAATTTAAATCTCAATTTGAAACAGGGGTAAAGAACAACCAGAAGCCTGAAAATGTCACAAAATAGTGGGCACAGTTCAAATTTTTTTTAAAATGCACAAAAGTGGAAGAATGTTTAAAGCTTAGGGAACTGTCCCTAAATATAAGTTTATATGTAGTTATTTAATATAATCACAAAATATAGGTTAAAATTCTACTCTTATCCAAATGTTTTAAGGGAAGATATTCAATTAGCTCTGCTACCCCATCATCATCTAATCAGTATCTAATTCTCTTACAGTGACTTAGAAAATATCTCTAAAGTAAACTGAGTCTATGTTCTGAAATAAAAGGATATTTATTTGTGTGTACACACACACACACATACACACACACACACACACAATTACCTATATAATAAATTATATCATATGGTGAAATTATCTTAACAGTAGAGATTCTGCAATCTGTTTTTAAATTTCTACAATAAAGTATAAAGAAACTCAAAATGAAACTCTTCAGGATTTCTATTTCCCTGAAACTCACCTGAAGTGCAGAAAGAGCCACTGCACCACAAAGGCATATAAGAGGGTATATAGGGAACAGAAATCTCTCCTCTTTGTGAGGCTGAGCAAAGAAGATGATGATCCAGATGTACATTGGAGACAAGGTAAGCCAATAGGGACGACCTAAATTCTGAACTGTAAGAAACAAAAAAGAAGCCATTTCATATTTCACTATAGTAGAAAACTGCAACCTATGTAGCCTTCATGTCCCCCAACTTTGGATTTGGGATGATATAGCTCTGTCCCTGGCAACTCTGTATTCACTTACAAAATGGGCCAAGACACTCGTACTCCTCTTTACCACCATGCGAGAAAATGTCAGCTAATAAGGGAATTCCATTCTGTTGCTTTCTAAAGAGACTGGATGCATATCACCAGACCCAAATGTTAGTAAAA
This sequence comes from Pseudochirops cupreus, assembly GCA_028627135.1. Taxonomy (NCBI): domain Eukaryota; kingdom Metazoa; phylum Chordata; class Mammalia; order Diprotodontia; family Pseudocheiridae; genus Pseudochirops; species Pseudochirops cupreus. Next base: position 168,356,706 of record CM053582.1, on the reverse strand, counting down.
TGAATTTTACCTTAGATAGAGAAAGAAAAGTCTCTTCTACTATGGGGACCTGACAGTAGGTCTAGAGACCCCTAAGACTATCTGCCACAAACCTTTAAGTTTTAATCCTATGAAATAAAATATTTATACACTATATTCTAGGTAGCACTCTTCCTCCATTAGCAATCAGCCTTCTTTATTACACCCAAGTAACTACAGAAAAGTCACAGACCACAAGTTAAAAATAGAAGGAAATGGTGCAAGAACCAGCATTCTCAAACATATTAACCGAATTTTTTTTCAACAGTCACTGACAAATAGCTTGCTGCAAAACAAGAACAAAAACAACCCTGATAAAGCTTCTTCTCCTTCTCTCCTACAATACCGTTCAACTCTAAATCTCTAACTGGGACCAAAATTTTAAAAAGAAAGCATGTGCAAGTACTAAAGGGATTTAATGATCACTAAGGCTCAAACCCCTGCTGGAGAGTTCCTGTGGTTAGGTACATGAGCACTGAGTGATAAGCTCGCAACCCCACCGTGAGAGCATCCCCTCCTGTGCTTGCATTAGTCATAATGAGCAGTGCAGCAGGGATCTCATGTAAAAGCTATAAATACAGTGCCCTCTGCTGCCCACCAGATTCACGCACCACAGGCTACACAGTTATTTATCCCACAGAATCCCAGCCTGTAATCAAGGGTCAAACCTGAGTAACACCTAATTCACAGGGTTTCGGGTGCATATGCATTTACCAGAGGCTACAAGGGCCTCCATTTGAGGGCAGGGCACGGACTGTCTTTTGCTTTTCTTTATCTTGTCCCAAGACAATAAATGTTTGTTGACTGACTATACAGGGATAACAATTCTTAAGCTACAATACCAGCTATTTTAAACTCTGCCCACAATTACTGGAAGATATTAGACTATATTTCAGAGTAATACTTTGCCAAGGTTTAACTATTAAATCGGATTTTCTCAATTGTCATAGTATGTCACAGCACAAATTAACCTAACCTCAGCAGGCAAAAATTCTTTTGTGCCACAATATCATTTCTGAAATATGATTTCACATTTTATATACTTCACAATGCAAATCTGCCCCTTGGGGTTGATTTCATGTTCTCCCATCACAAGCAAAAGTACTCTGTAAACTGACATTTTTAGCTTGCTTAATTCTTTATAAGCAATTTACGATACAAAAAAATAGCACAATGGAAACATAAACCGTCTGAGAAAAAAACCACTCATAACCCTTTCCAAATCAGGAAAACAAATCTAGACTGAATTCTCTTCCCAACTTAAGAGTTCTGCTTAAATCCAAACCTCCCGCAAAGAAAGCCAGAAGCACCTGATTAGCTGGGAATCTGAGTTAGGGCAGCAGTGTAAAAACAGATGCTGAGAAACAGAAATAAATGACTAGGTAAAGTACATAGTCCAGAGGAGAGCATCAGACTTAGGAGTGGCTCCTCCTGATTCAGTCCTCCAGTTATGGGGGAAACGGAATAAGTATTTTTTTAAAAATTCAGGTGAGGCTACTTTCTTCAACATTTTTGCCCCCAATATGGCTCATTACTCCACCCTTTGAACAACAGTCTTCATAGCACAAAGGATTCTAAAGATTGTGTTTCCCTGAGATCTTGCAAATGCCTTTTCCTGTCTAGTTGGTTAGCGAGCTGGGTAGGCTTCCTTATGTGAAGATGTAAGACTCTTCCTGTAGTCACGGAGGACTGTAGCACTTAATGGGTTACCCTGGCATTGTGGGTTTCTGTAGATTTTTACTGATGTGGTTTTCATGTGCAATAAATTAAGATAAAATTCAGATAGGTCCTACATGTCTAATGCAGCCTTGCAAACCCAGGCTGCAAAAACAGACCAGCCTGCCATTCCCCTAAGAACACAGTGAATACAAGAAGGGACTCTATTTTTCCTCCACGGTAACCACTGTCACCTCGAGCAGCTATTTACAAGGCTGGCTAATGTTTTCTAAGGCACAATTCTTCCTGCCACCAAGCAGACTGGAATCTTTCATAACTCTACCACTTACCATGAAATCTCTGCAACAGGGTCTCCATGAGAGAAGTCAGCGGTAGGACCAGAAGAGCCAATACAAAGGCCACATTGAAATTCAGAAACCCGTTAATTAAATAGAAATACCAGGGCTCTGTGCCTGAAGGAAAAGGAGACAAGGGTGAAACCTACAAACAGCAGTGCTGAGGCTTAACACATCATGCTCTATCTTCATTAAACATTGGTCAACTGCTAACTCAAGTAACCAGCAATTTACAAACTACGAGGGAAATAAAAACAGAACAAGAAAAAAAGAGTGGAGCCGGGGCTCACACACATAGAAACGACACCTAAACCCCAAATGACAAAGGGCGGTAGCCACCATCAACTGATGAAGAGTCTAGGGTTTTAAACAGCCAGCTAGACTCACTACCACTGCCCGTTACAGTATGAAAACCCTAGTGGTCTGAGTTGGGAAGCACAGGTACACACACTCACACAAAAGACCGCACCAATGAGGCCATCACGCGTCTGCTCGCCTCCTCAAACCATTCTGCAATCTGTCAACAAGCATTTATTAAGGACTTATTACACGCTAGGTAGTGCGGATAGAAGGTCAAAAAATGAAATAATCCGGACCACGGTCTATGAAGGCAGACTGACAGGCACATGTAATTAGTACATTCAGAATGTAAATATATTTACACATAATAAATAAATATTTCTTTTATATAATGTAGAAAATATTAGAAAATAAATATAAAGCAATTAAATACAAGATAGTGAAAGAGGGAACCAGTAGTTGCAGGGATCAGGAAAGGTTTCCTGGAGACAGCAGCTCTCTGGCAGTATCTCAAAAGAAATAAAGGATTCCTTTAAGAGGAAAATAAAGAGGGATGAGGTGAGGAGAGGGCCCTCAGGGCATGGCAGACACTCAGTCTTCCCTGGGAGTTGGGAGAAGAGGAAGGCATTTGAAATCTCAGCTGGGTTACAAGGGTCACAAAATACTCTGCTTTCATCTTCTGGCCCCGGTTTCATCCTGTCATACTTTTAGCTACCCTCAGGTGCCTCACTCTTGTTTTTCCTATCGTGTAGAAGGAGAGGTATTATGAGGCCATTCATCTAATAAACAAAAACAGTTCTTCCTATGCAGGATCATCTTCAGTGTTAGTTTCACTCAGCTACCTTGAAGATCAAGAATGAAGTGAAATGACGGAAAACATAAATCTCACTCTCATTAGTTTTGACTCCTCAACTTGAGATGCTTAAGCCAAAAATGATTAAGAGTGGCAGCTCCCTCTGCACATTTAGCAATTTTCCCCCTGCTTCTCCCCTCCCTGTGATTATTTCAATCAGCCAGCAAATGACACACACGGGTCTTAATCATTGTGCTGTTGTGACACCCACCACGCACCACAGCAATTTCCTGCAATCAGCACCGCTTAAAAGGGTAATCAGGAGGCTGAGGAACAGTCAGGAAAACCTGACATCTTTGCAGCTTGCACAGCAAAATAAGACTGGAAACTAAACTCAAAATGTCAGAAATGTTTGAAAAAGAAGGAAAAGAGAGAGAAAAGGACTCCAGTTCAAACAAGTGAATGAGAGCCTCTGCAGTAAGGCCTCCTTCAGGAGCCTGAATTCACTGAGAACAATATCTTATGCCCCTTAAGAATGACCTTTCAGACTAAGGAAAATGAATGAATGAATGTAGTTTCTTTTTTTTCTAATTTTTTAAAATAAATTTTAATTTATGAATGTAGTTTCAAGCAGAATTCTGCTCCTCCAGGTTTGTGGTAACATTCTGGTAACCTGTTTCTCTAAAAAGGGAGGCACAAGCTCCTTGCCTGGCCTATCTGACTGCTACCTTCAATTCATAGGACCATTTTTTCCTTAAAGAATTCTGGAAATCTATAGATCTTGAAGAGAAACCATGAAGAAGAACAAAGAGAAAGTGGGTCATTCTTGAGACATTATGTATTATGGTCAGTAAGCCTTGATGGACACACTTGGTTATTATCATTTCACAGCATTCAGTTTCAATTGTTTCTAATGCTGTGAAAGTCTATTGATCAAGTTTGGCCCCCCAAAAGAACAATGCACCTCCCATCTTTCTTTGCAGAGGTAAGGTGGCGGGATTATGCATGAGGAATAGTGTTAGACTTAAGTTGATAGATTCACTGGTTTTCCTGAACTACTTTTCTCCCCCTCTTTTTAATTCTTTGTTATAAAGGACAGCTGTCTGGAAGGAGTGGGGTGAAGAGATATATTGAGAAATGTAGATCATGTGAAAACAAAACATATCAATAATTTTCTTAAGTCTTAATAGCAGGGATCCTTGTTTTCTTTTTTGGTATTTGCAAATATGTTTGGAACTCAATGGAAACTTTAAATAAACATAACATACAAATATTTAGGAAGGAAGCTCTTTAGGGTTGAACAAAGACTTATTTCCATCCCACCCCAGCTTACCTTCCACTCTTGTTGATTATCATTATAACCATGCTGACAGTACTTTGAGATCTTGAATCAAAATTACTAAGTACTAATGCCAACTGTCATTATTGTGATAGGAACTCAGACATCAAGTTCACTACAAGGCAATCTATAAACATTACACAACCAACTATTGCCTTGCTGAAGGATGGAGCAAAGGGAGAGATGAGCCAAGAGTGAATAAGGTTCAGAAGAGGCAGTCTTAGAAATAAAAGCAAAGGTTATGGAAAAAGAGAGTAGTTAAGTGAATTTCTACTAGAAGGCTTTCCCTGCTTTGAGGATATGCCTCCCTTTAAATAGTAAAAGGTAGAAACTTTTATCTTGGTCCAGGGAGGTATCATGGCTGTGGCTCAGAAAGTCCTGATGCTGAACCACGCAGACTTTGTGTCAGAGTGGCAAGCCAAAGGCTTCACTGATGCAAGACTTGATGTAAAAATGAGCTGGGTGCAGAGCCTCTCTGTAGTGAATTACCAATTCAAAGCCATGCAATCATACACCATCTTGACAGTAAGTACCTCAATTTCTCTCCCCTCCTAAGAGCTAATGGGCACTCTGAAAGAGTTTGCTAAGATAAGAAAAAGAAGTCATTTCTGATGTTTGCTGTGCTGGGTGGAGGAAAGTCATTACCCATGACTTAGTACCATAGGTACTAAGAGACATCACGTCATTCTTATAAATGTCAAGTTTGCACAGTAAAGAGTGGAAAGTCATCAGACATAAATGATTAACAAAGGCCTCTGGAACAGCTTTTACTGGCATATAACTTTAAATAAGCCAAAAGCAGGCTTCATACACTTTTGCTTCCACTCCCTCAAAAATGTCAAATTATATGGTGGGGGAGGGAGACATTTACTGCCCAGAGCCATGACCTTTCTCAGATTTCAAGTCCTATAACATTATGGCTCTAAAAAAAAATTAAAGGAGGTAACAAGAACATGCGATGGGACAGGAGGGACAGAGCCCTTGAGGGGAAGCAGCTGTTGTCCTAAATTAAATATCATTCTTTGTCTTGCCTTTTTTTTGGGGGGGGGGTGATATGTTCTTTTATCTTATTTTTGTTGATGTCTTTTGTTTTCAAATCACTTTTATTTCTAAATATAATTCTCCCCCATTCCCTGAACAGTGAGCCATCCTTTGTAACAAAACTAAAAACAACAGAGAAAAAAGTAATCCGTAAAACCAAGACATCAACCATTTATGTCAGGATATGCGATATCTGACAAGCCACAGCCGCCACCTCCACAGAGAAGGGAGAGAGGTCCATTTCTTTAACTTTTTTCCAGGGTCAAGGTTAGCCATTACATTTACTCTGGCTTTCCTCTTAAGCCTTTACATCACAGTCAGTCGGTCAATAAATATTTAACATTCAGCCAGTCAATAAGCATTTAAATAGCACCTACTGTGTGCCAGGCACTGCATTAAGTGCTGGGGATACAAAGAAAGGCAAAAGACAGTCCTTGCCCTCCAGCAGTTCACAGTCCAATGGGGGGACAATGCAGAAACAGCTATGCACAAAGAACACACATACAGGATAAGCAGAAAAGGATCAGCAGGGGAAAGGTGCTGGGGTTAAGGGAGATCAAAAGAGGCTTCCCCTGCGGCCTTGAGGCCGCGTGTGGCCCTCTAGGTCCTTGGGTGTGGCCTTTTGACTGGGTCCGGGTTTTGTAGAACAAATGATTTTATGAAGGGGATTTGTTCTTTGGAGTTTGGACTCGGTGGAGGGGTCATACAGAGGGCCTGGGGGGCCGCGTGTGGCCTTGGGGCCGTAGGTTCCCCACCCATGTCCTAAAATAACCAGAATACCCAAGTATTAATAATGTAATAATGCTGCTCTGCTCTGTGTTAGGGTAGACTTGGTGAAAGGAAAAAAGAGCTCATATGTATGTCAGTCCTGCTGCTTAGTTGTTCTGGCTTCTTCACAAGGTAATATGGTCCACTAAGATTTCTGTGTGTGGCAACCAAAGGTAGCCCCCCGTATTAGCCATGGACCTATTTTTCTACTGCGACACTCACTATGCCTTTTGTGACCTTTTTTCCTTTGTTCATTAAACATAGCTGTAAATATAAAAAAAAAAAAAAGAGGCTTCCCATAGCAGGGGGAAGTCAGGAGTGGGAGATGAGAAAGGAGAACACTCCGGACAAGGGTGTCCGAGACAGCCAGAGAATGTCCAGAGCCAAGGGATGGGGCTTCTTGTTCAAGGAACAGCCAGGAGGCTGGGGTCACTGGATCAAAAAGTATGTGGAGGGGAGGAAGGTACACAGAGACTGGAAAGGTAGGAGGAGGCCAGGTTATGAAGGCCTCTGAAAGCCAAACAGAAAATTTTATATTTGATCCTAGAGGCAAAAGGACACCACTAGAGTTTACTGAGCAGAGACATGAGCTTTACCAAGTTACTTTGGCAGCTGAGTGTAATGGGGAGAGATTTATAGCAGCAGGGAGACAAGTGAGCCAACTACCACGAGGATCCAGGAGTGGGAGCCTGCACTAAGGGGGCAGCAGGAGCACAGGAGAGAAAGAGGCACATGTGAGAGATGCTATTAGGGGAAAACTGACAGGCCTTGACAAGAGATTGGATATGAGAGGTGGGAGGTGGTGAGGAGTCAAGAATGACTGCTTGTCAGGGAGACTCAGTGACTGAAAAGATAGTGATATCCTCAAAAGTCATGGGCGGGGGGTGGCTAGGTGGCTCAGTGAATAGATAACCAGCCCTGGAGTCAGGAGGACCTGAGTTCAAATCCGGCCTCAGATACTTAACACAAAACTAGCCATGTGACCTTGGGCAAGTCACTTAACCCTAACTGTCCTACCTTCCTCCCTCCAAAAAGCAAAAAAAAAGTCTTGCGGAGGGGACGAATAAGATGAGTTTAATTACAGACATGTTAAGTTTGAGATGGCCAGCAGGAAGTTGGAGATGTGAGAGCGGAGATCAGAGGAGAGGAAAGGACTAGATAAGTAAATCTGAGAATCATCAGCACAGAGATAATAACTGAATCCATGAGAATTAATGAGATTGCTGAGTGAGGGAGAAGAGAGGACCCAGGACAGAGCTTTGAAGTGCACCCAAGACCAGTGATTTGGTTGAAGATCCAGCATAGGAGACTGAGGATTGGTCAAAACGGAAGGAGGAGAAGCAAGAGAGAACAGTATCACAAAAACCTAGGGAGAAGAGAATATCAAGGAGACAAGGGTGACTGACATCAAAGAGATTAAGATGAGGATTGAGAAAAAGTCATCAGATTTGGTAATTAAGAGGTCTTTCATAACTTTGGAGAAGGGAGTTTCCATTGAATTCTGAGGGCAGAAGTAACACTAGAGAAAGTCAGGAAGATAGTGAGAGGAGAGGAAGTGGAAGCACCAACTGTAGACAGCCTTTTCAAAGAGTTTAGCCACATAAGAAAGAGAGAGATGGGACAACAGCCAGCCAGGATGGACAGATCAAGGGAGGGCTTTTTGGAGGATGAGGAAGACATGGGCATGTTTCTAACAGTAGAGAAACAGTCAGTTAACAAGAAGAGACTGAAGAGAAGTGAAAGAGCGAAGATGATATGGGGGGAATCTGTGGCAGAACACAGAATGGAATTGGGTCACCTGTGCATGTAGGAGGGTTTGTTTTGGCAAGGAGAAGGGCCATCTCATCATATAAGATGAGTGAAGGTGGAGACAGTGGCAGAGGGCATCTGAGAGATAGGAGTTGTGGAAGAGAGGAGAAGAAGGCACTCTCCCAAATGGTCTTAATTTGTTTGGGGGATACAAGGCAAGGTCTCAACTGAGACACTTGATCTATGGGAGGTTTGAAGAAGGATAAAAAGATTTGAAAAAGTCACTGTGGTGAGTGGGATAATGAGTCATTTGGGGAAGTGTAAAGAGAACTGCCTTGCTGCAGTGAGGCCCATTTAAGACTATACATCACATAAATTTGGAGTGGACCCAGTCAATATAGTTTCATGATTTTCTCCAGCTTCATTCAGCAGCACATAAGTAGGAGCAAAGGTAAAGGATGGAATGAGTGAGTAAAACCTGGGCTGAGGCTTGGCAGGGCAAGATTAGAGGTAGGTAATGAGGCACAAGACTCAAGAGAAGTGCATAGTGTAGAGCTGAACTAGTTCATTAAGGAGATAAGATAGGGAAGAAAGGAGAGTGTAGCCAGGAGTGATGGCCTAGAAAGAACTAAGATGTAGAGGGGCTGGAGATCACAGTGGGAACAAAGAATAGAGTTGGGGGTTGTAAGGTAGAGGGAAAAAGTAGAATAACACATATATAATCAGAGAAGGGAACTTCAAAGTTCAAAAATATGTAAATGGGGCATTTGTGTGTGATAGCAAGACCAACAGCATGACAATCTCTGTGTGTAGCTGAAGAGGGATGGAGAAGTAAGTCATGGGAAAGTTGAGTAACTGGGAGGTAGAAGTATTTGAAGGAGTATCAATATGTATGTTGAAGGCAGATTTGCACAAAGTCATCAGCCTCAAAGTCCAGTGGTAGAACAAAAGTCAAGATGACTAGAGATGATCTAGGATGCAGGCGATGACTGGCATCTTCAATGCTTGACCAAGGTCTAAGCATGCTACAGTACCTGCTTCAGCTGCCTTCATGGCTATTGGAACAAATTATTCTCATCTGCCCACTCCACTGGGGAAGTCTTCACATGCTTGCAGCAGACATCCCTCTAACTCATCAAGGTTTAAGGCCTGTTAGTTACTCTTAAACTGGTTTAGCCCATCTGCTGAGATAGTTTTTTGGAATGTGATTACTGTGCATGCTACAGTTTCTTGGATCCACAAATAAGAGTTGGGTGAATCAGGTGGACACCAAAGGTAGATAAACAGCCCTGAAAATAGCTCAGAAAGCCCTCACACAAGAGGTGCTAGTCCTCCTGAACAACCTATACACCCCAAGTCTCATAGTATGAATGTAGGAGATGGGAAGGATAGAAAACCTCCGTGAGACAGGCATTAAACTCAATGAGGAAAGAAGAGGAGTATTCATCCTAGAGGTTGACAGGTAATAGCTACCAGAATTGTGAACGAGTGGTCGATATGAACTGAGTGAACTTCAAAAGAGAGGTTACTGAGTGATAAAGGTAGAGATACAGCCTGGAAGTGGCAATGGGAAGTGAATCAGGGGGTGTAAGTTCATCACCGTAGATAGGGCCAATTTTCATTCACTCACTCATTCAACAATTATTTACTAAGTCTTAGTATTTGAGATCTGACTTTTAATCCACTCCTTTTTCCTGGCAATCTCATCAACTTCATGAGTTCAATTATCATCTCTAAGCAGACTACTCCCAAATTGAAATAGCTAAGCCTTAGCTTTCTACTAAGCTCTCTTTTTCATCTGCCTTATGGACATCTACACTAAATGTTTCACAGGCATCTCAAAAGCAACATGTCTAAAACAGAAGTGATTATCTTACCCCTACCAAATCTCTACTACCATCCTTCTAGTTACACAGGTTTACAATGTCAGCATCATCCTTCCCTCTCCCTCACATTCTATATTCAATCAGGTATCAAACTTCCATGATATCCCTTCCATCCGTCATTCAGTTCTAAACCTCATTACCTCTTCCCTAGAGTAGTGCAACAGCCTGCTAATTGGTCTCTCTGCCTCTCATCTTTCTCCTTACACAGTGTAAAACTGATATTTCTCAAATTCCATTCTAACCATGTTACTCACATGTTCATTAGAATGTAAGCTCATTTGTAAGAGACTGTTTCATTCGTTATATTTGTATCCCCAGAACTAGCACAGTACCTTTTACAAAACAAGGAGCTATTTAATAAATGTTCATTGACTAACTGAATAGACTTAAATGGCTCCTTCTGCCCCTAGGAAATAACAAAGTCTTCTATTTGGGAAGTGTTTACTTTACTCTTTTCAATATGATTTGAACCTATTTTTCTAAACTGATGAAAAGGCAGAGCCGAAACGGTGAAGTGAAGTGAGTGTGTTTGTGGGCACTCCCAACACACAGCTCTAAACAACTTTTTTAAGGCATCAGACCAAATTCTGAGTGGGATAGCTAACAAAAAGTCACAGTGAGATATTTTCCCAACCCAGGGCAGGTTAGGAAGACAGGAAGAGACGCCTGCAGATACTGGGGTGGGGACTTGCCAGGAGCTTGACACAGCAGAAGCAACACCATCTGCTGACCCTGGGGGTGGAAAGAACAGCAGAAGCAACATCAATGGAAACACTATCAGGAACACCCAGGATACAGGGACAGTAAGGGGACTAAAAACCTGGTCAGAAAGAGATTCCAGGGGAACCCCTGTGCCAGCACAGGGTACAGAATCAGACTCAATTTGGCAGTTCCTTCACCCATTACCTAGTTGCAGATCATGAGTCAACAGCAGAGAGAGTGGTTGCAGTTGAGAGGGAACAGAGGCTCTACCTGGCTAAGGACCAGAGATAAGGACGAGTAGTTCAGAAAGGCAGTGACCAGAACTCTTTCTGGATCATCCTGAAAGTATCAAAACTTACAGGGCCCCTGCTCTAGCTGTGAAAGCAGCATGAATAAAAATCAGAAAGTAAGGCCAGATACTCCCCTCCCCCTAGTCCCAGAGATGAGGAGAGTACAACTCTAACATAAAGTCCAGTCAAGAAAAAAGATGAAAAAAATGAGGAAACAAAAAAAAAGAAGAATCTGATCATAAAAAGCTACTATGGTGAAGGGAAGCTTAAGACTCATACTCAAATGAAAAAAGTGACTTGAAAACAGCAACAAGCAAAGCCTCAAAGGGAAAAAAATGCAAAGGGTACAAGGTCAACAAGAACTCCTGAAAGATCTAAAGAAAAAGATTTTTTTAACAAGCAAAAACAAATGATTTTTTAAAAATCAAATAAGAGTGACAGGAAAAATTGGGGCAAGAAAAGAGAGCAAAACAAGAAAACTGTGAAGAGAGAGTTAACAAGTTGGTAAAAAAGGTATGTGAGTGCACATATGCACGCACACGCGCACATGCACACACACACACAGACACACACACACACACACAGACACACACACACACACACACACACACAGACACACCCCTGAAGAAAATAGCACTTTTAACATCAGAATTGACCAAAAGGTAAAAGAGGTACAAAACCTTACTGAAGAAAATAATTCCCTAAAAATTAGAATTGTACAAGTGGAAATTAATGACTCCATGAGACTTCAAGAAAGAATAAAACAAAGATAAAAGAAGAAAAAAAAAAGAAGAAAATATGAAATATTTCATAGGAAAAAAGTTGACTTGGAAAAAAGATCGAGGAAAGATCATTTAAGAATTTTTGACTACCTGAAAGCCATGATTTAAAAAAATAGTCCAGAGATCATATTTCAAGGAATTATAAAGGAAAACTGCCCAGATATCTTAGATCCAGAGGGAAAAAATAGAAATTGAAAGAATTCACCAATCACCTCCTGAAAGAGATCCCAAAATGAAAACTCCTGGGAATTTTATAGCCAAATTCCCAAGCTCCCAAGTCAAGGAGAAAATATTGTAAGCAGCTAGAAAAAAAAATTCAAATAGCATGAAACCACAGTCAAGATCACACAAGATTTAGCAGCTTCCAAATTAAAAGAATAGAGGGCTTGGAATATGATATTCTGGAAGGCAAAGGGCCTAGGATTACAACCAAGAATAACCTACACAGCAAAATTAAGGACAATCATTCAAGAGAAAAATGGATATTTAATTAAATAGAGGACTTTCAAGTATCCTTGATGAAAAGAATAGAAAATCTGACATTCAAACACAAGACTCAAGAGAAGCATAAACAGATAAATATGAGTGAAAAATCATATGGATTAATAAGGTTAAATTGTATACATTCTTATATGGGAAGATGATACATGTAACCTCTAAGAATTTTATTATCATTAGTGCAGTGAGAAGGACTCTACATAGACAGAGGGCATGAGTGTGAATCTATTATGGTAGGATGCTGTCAAAAGAAAAATGGAAGGATGAAAAAGAAGGATCCATTGGGAGAAGATGCATTAGGAAGAAGAATGGGAAAATTATCCTACATCGAAGAGGCATGCAAGGAAGAGTTCTCAATAGTAGAGGAGGAAATGGAAGGGAACAGACAATGTCTGAACTTCATTCTCATCTGAACAGTTTCAAAGAGGAAAGAATACATGTAAACACACACACACACACACACACACACTCAAACACACACAAAATTGGGAATAGAAATTCATCTTACCTAACAGGGAAGTAAGAGGGGAAAGGGCTAAAAGAAAAGAGGAGAGGGTTAATAAGAAGGGTAAATTAAGGGAGGCATTGGACAGAGTAAAAGAAAGAAGTGTAAATGGAAGAGAACAGCGTGGAGGGAAGCATCAATTTAGCAATCATAACTGTGAATGTGAATGAGATGAACTCATCAATAAAATGGAAAAGGATAACAGAATGAATCAGAAGCCAGAATCCAACAATACAATGTTTATAAGAAACATACTCAAAACAAAAAGTCACACACAGAATTAAAATAAGAGGCTATAGCAGAATCTATTATGCTTCGACTGAAATACGGAAGGCAGAAGTAGCGATCGTAATTTCAGACAAAGTAAAAATCAAACAAGCCTAATTTAAAAAGATAATCAGAGAAACTATATCTCGTTAAAATATGCCATGGACAATGAATTACTATCATCTAAGTTCTTGAAGGAAAAATTAAATGAATTAGAGGAGGAAATAATGAAACTCCAGTAGTGAGAGACCTCCATTTACCCCATTGCAGACCAGGATAACTCAACTATAAAATAAGAAGGAAGGAGATAAATAGAATTTTAAAAAACTTAGATATGATAGACCTTTGGAGAATACTGAATGGGAATAAAAAGGAGTATTTCTTTTTCTCAGGTGTACATAACACCTTCAAAAAAATGGACCATGTATAAGAGCATAAAAACCTCACAAACAAATGAAGAAAAGCCAAAATATTAAATGTACCCTTTGAGGATCATAATGTAATAAAAATTACATACAATAAAATGGCCTTTAGAGACTGAAAATTAAACAGAAACTAAATAAACTAATCCTAAAGAATGAATGGTCAAAGAATAAGTCATAACAATAAATAACTTCAGATAACGAACAATGAGACGACACCAAAATTTGTGGGATACAATCAAAGCAGTACTTGAGGAAAATTTCCTATCTCTAAATGCTCCTATCAGCAAAAGAAAGATAAATGAATTGACCACTTAACTAAAAAACTAGAAGAAGAACAAATTTAAAATCCTCTATATGCCTTTATAGAAATACCGAAAATCAATGGAGAGATTATAAAACTGAAGGTAAAAAAAACAATCGAAGTAATAAATGAAACTTGGAGCTGTTTAAAAAAAATAGCTAAACTACTGGCTAGTTTGATTTAAAAAAAGAAAAAAATCAAATTGTTAATATCAAAAATGAAAAAAGTAAATGCAAAACCAATGAAGATGAAATTATCAGGAAGTATTTTGTCCAATTATACTAAAAAAAAAAACCTGATAACCTAAATGAAACGGATGAATATTTAGAAAAATATAAATTGCCCAGATTAACAGAACAGGAAAGAGAACATTTAAATAACCCCATCTTAGGAAAAGAAATTAAACAAGCTATAAATGAGCTCCCTAGGGGGAAAAAAATCAAAGACAAGATGGATTTTCAAGTGAATTCTACCAAACATTTAAAGAATAATTAATTCCAGGGGGGTGGAGCCGAGATGGCGGCATAGCAGCAGCAACATATCGCAGCTCTCACATAGCCACCCCAAAATACCCATAAAATATGACTTTAAACTAATCCTAGAACTCCAAAACGCACAGAAATATACCTTCCACTAAAGTCAGCTCGGCTACAAGGAACCATATCAGCATTGTGAACCGAAACCAGCCTGGCCTGAAGCCCTGGCTGAGCCCCGGGGGTGCCTGGACGGGAGGAGCAGAGGGGAGCCTCTCTGGTGAGCGGATTAGCGGCAGCTGTGAGCAGCGTTCAGAACTAGGTCAGTGGAGCTTGCGAATCGGGGGAGAAAAGCCTCTGGCCGAAACGCCTCCAAGGTGGGAAAGCGAAAGGCAGAGGTTTTGCATCCGCCTCTGCGTTGCAGCTTCCACGCCCGTGGCCTGCAGACAGCAGGGGGACTAAGCAATTGTTCAGAGGCCAGTGCTCTTGTGCTCAGCGGCCTGGATCCGGATCACAGTCTTGGGCTTTCGGTCCTGGAATCTTCATTATCCAGTGAGCCAGAAGTAAATAGGAAAGGGACCCAGCACCTTCCTGAGAGCTATGGCAGCCGGGAGGACCCCAGAGATTTGGGACAGAGCTTTCCCTTCTGGAAGCAGAGCCCCACAGAGATTTAAAAAAAAAATCATGGACTGACCAACCATGAGTAAGAATAAGCATAAGAAGCAAAGTAAGAACAGCTCCCAAACCCTTGATTCTTTCTTTGGGGAAAAGAAAGATCATGGGAGAGAGAGGGAGGAGGAGAGCGCAGCCAGAGCACCCCCACCAGGGGCCTCCAATAAACATGAAGAATGCCTTAAAGCTAGAGATGAGCTGAAGAAGGATTTTCAAAACCAAATAAGAGAAGTAGAAGAAAAATTGGGAAGAGAAATAAGAATGTTGCAAGAAAATCATGAAAAGAGAGTCA
>CM053582.1:168317529-168341093 GCA_028627135.1 Pseudochirops cupreus | reverse complement strand
GACATAGGAGAGAATAGATTGGGGGAGGGGAGGAAACACTGGGATGGCTGTTTTGGGGCAGTAGGGGAAAGATGGGGAGAAAATATGTAACTCAAAATCTTGTGGAAATGAATGATGCAAACTCAAATAAAATTAAAAAAAAAGAAAAGAAAAAAAAAGAATAATTAATTCCAATATTATATAAACTGTCTGAAAAAATACATATAGCAGAAGTCCTACCAAATTCCTTCTATGACACAAATATGGTTTTGATACCTAAACCAGGGAGAGCAAAAATAGAAAAATAAAACTACAGACTAATTTCACAAATGAATATTGATGAAAAAAATTTAAATAAAATACTAGTAAGGAGACTACAGCAGTACATCATATAGATCGTGTATTATTACCAGGCTGGATTTGTACCAGAAATGTAGGGCTAGGTCAATTGTTAGAAAAACTATAAGCATAACTGACCATATCAATACCAAAAACAATAAAAATCATATGATTTTATCAATAGATATATAAGAAGCTTTTGATCAAACATGATAATACTCATTCCTATTAAAGACACTAGAAAACAGGAATAAATGGAGTTTTTCTGAAGATGAGAAGTAGTATCTATGCAAAATCAAGAGTGAGCATTGTCTGTAATGAGGATAAACCAAAAACCTTTCCAGTAAGACCAGAATTGAAGCAGAAATGTCCGTAATCACTATTCTTATTCAGTATTGAGCTAGAAATGTCAGCTCAATAAAACAGGAAAAAAAGAAATTTAAGAAATAAGTATATGCAACAAGAGAACAAACCCATCATTTGTTTGCACATATCACGGTATATTTAGAGGACCCTAGCTAGTCAACTAAAAAACTAAGTGAAATAATTAACAACTTTAGCAAAGTTTCAGAATATAAAATAGACCCACGCAAATTATCCACATTTCTATAGATTACTAACAAAATCCCATAGGAAGAAACAGAAAGAGAAATTCCATGTAAACTAAGTGCAGACCATATAAAATGCTTGGGAGTCTACCTGTCAAGAGACACGCAGGAACTACATGAACATCACTACAAAACACTCTCCATACAAATAAAGATGGATCCAAACAACTGGAGAAATACTAATTGTTCACGGGTCAGGTAAGCCGATATAAGAAAAATGACAACACTAACTAATTTATCTATTTATTCAGCGCCATAATAATCAAACCACCAAAGAATGACTTCATAGAGCTAGAAAAAAACAGTAACAAAATTCATCTGGAGGAACAAAAGGCCAAGACTATCAAGGGAATCAAATAAAAATATTGTGTAGAGGAAGGGAGTTTAGCAAAACCAGAATTCAAACTATATTCCAAAGCAGTAATCATCAAAACAATGCGGTACTGCATATGAAATAGAGTGGGAGATTCTACAGAAACGGAATAGAACAGGTACACAACATATAAAAGCAAATGAGCACAGGAGCCTAGTGTTCTTTAAACCCAAATATCCTAGCTTTCGGGTCAAGAGCTCACTCTTGGATGAAAACTTTTGAGAAAACTGGGAAGTAGTCCAGTAGAAACTAGGCACAGACCAACATCTCATACTGGATACCAAGATAAGCTCATAATGGGTAAATGATTTAGACATAAAGGATTATATTATAAGCAAATTAGGGGAGCACGGAAGAAATTATCTCTTAGATCTATCGACAGGGGAAGAATTCATGACCAAATAAGAGATAGAGAGATTCACAGGAGACAGAATGTATAATTCTGATTACATAAAATTAAAGTTTTTGCACAAACAAAACCAATACAGCCAAAGTTAAAACAAAAGCAAGAAACTGTGAAAAAATTTTGCATTAAGTTTCCCTGATAAAGGCCTCATTTCCCAAATATATAGAGAATTTGGCCAAGTTTGTAAAAATAGGAATCATTCCCCAATCGACAAAAGGTCAAAGGATATGAACAAGCAGTCTTCAGAGTAAGAAATCAAAGCTATCAATAGTCATATGAAAAAATGCTCTAAATAGGTAATAATTAGAGAAACGCAAATTAAAACAATTGAGGTGAAACCTCACACCTATCAGATTAGCTAAGACAGCAGAAAAGAAAAATGACAAATGCTGGAGGGACTGTGGGAAAATAGGTAAACTAATGCACTGTTGGTAGATCTGTGTACTAGTTCAACCATTCTGAGGAACAATTTGGAACTATGCCCAAAGATGTATAAAACTTCAGTTTTTGACCCAGTAATATCACTGCATGTACACCTACTCCTCAAAGTCTATTCCCCAAGGAGATCAAAGAAAAAGGAAAAGGACCTATACATACAAAAATATTTATAGCAGCATTTTTTGGTGTGTGATTAAAGAATTATAAACTGAGAGAATGCTTATCAATTGGGGAATGGCTGAACAAGTTACAGTATATGAATCTGACAGAAAATTATCATGCTATAAGAAACGATGAAGGTGTTATTTTAAGAAATACTTGGGTAGTAGGGCGGAGTTCAAACAGTGGAGTACAGGCTGTGACCCAACTAAACACTCCCAATGTCCCCCTCCAAACTTAGAAATATCACATCAAATCAAATTATGGAGCAACAAAGCAAATAAAAGTTCAGAGGGAGACATTTTTCCAGGCTAAGACAACTTAGGAGGGCCAGAGGAGGGTTCTGTAACACTAGGGTGGTTATAGGTCTGCAGGAGCACCAGCGGTAGATCCTGGCAACATCTGCAATAGAATAGCAACTCAGGAACTCTCAGGTGCAAGAAGGTAAGAGGTTCAGACAACTGGTCAGAAAGAGATGACAGGGGACCCTTTGCTGGTACTCAGTTTAGTTGACAGTGACTGACCACTCTGTTAACCATAAGCAGTTCTGATCAAGGCCTCATTTCTCAAATATACAGGGAAGTGAATCGAATTTACAAAAATAAGAGCCATTCCCCAATTGATAAATGGTCAAAGGATATGAACAGGCCATTTTCAGAAGAAGAAATCAAAGCTATCTATAGCAACATGAAAAAATGCTCTAAATCACTACTGATTGGAAAAAAGCAAATTAAAAAAACTGAAGTACCATTTCACATCTATCAGAAATGCTAAACGCTGGAAGGGATTGGTGAAAATAGGTACACTAATGTACTGTTGGTACAACTGTGAAATAGTCAAAACATTCTGGAGAACAATTTGGAACTGTGCCCAAAGGGCTATAAAACTGTGGGGTGTGTGTATGTGTGTGTGTGTGTGTGTGTGTGTGTGTGTGTGTGTGTGTACCCTTTGACCTAGCAATACCGCTACTAGGTTTGTACCCCAAAGAAATCAAAGAAAAAACAAAAGGACCTACATATATATATATACATACACATATATGTAAATATTTATAACAGTTCTTTTTGTGGTGGCAAAGAATTGGAAATTTAGGGGATGCCCATCAATTGGGGAATGGCTAAAGACGTTTGCTCCTTGGAAGGAAAGCTTAGGGCAAGTCTTGACAGCATACTAAAAAGCAGAGACATAATCTCACCAACAAAGGTCTGTAAAGGTAAAGTTATGGTTTTTTCAGCAGCAATGTAAGGCTGTGAGAGTTGGACCATAGGAAAGTTAAGCACCACAAAATTAATGCTTTTGAATTATGGTGCTAGGAAGACTTTTGATACTCCCTCAGACATCAAGGAGATCAAATCAGTCAATCCTTAAAGAAGTTAATTCAGGCTATTCACTAAAAAACCAAATACTGAAACTTAAACACTTGGGCCACATAATGAGAAGACACAGGACTCACTGGAAAAAACTGAACAGAAAAGGAAGAGGATGGTAGAGAATGAGAGAGTGTCATGGAAACAATAAACATGAGCTTGGACAGACTTAAGGAGATAGCAGAGAAAAGGACGGAAGGACCCGGCATGATATAGTCCATGGGATCACAAAGAGTCAGATCACAGAGTCAGAACAACTAAATTCAAAAAGAACAAGTTGTGATATATGACTGTGATGGAGCACTATTATGTTATAAGAAATGAGAAGGGGCTGGTTTCAGAAAATACATGGTAAGATCTGTATGAACTATACAAAGTGAAGTGAGAAGAACTGAGAGATCATTGTACACAATAACAGCAATGTTCCAATGATGATCAACTATGAAAGACTTGGCAATTCTGATCGACAGAGTAATCCAAGACAATTCCAAAGCCTTCATAAAGAAAAAATGCTATCCATCTCCAGATGAACTCAGTGCAAACTGAAGTACAATTCTCTTGCTTTTTTTGTGATATGGCTAATATGGAAGCATGATTTCACATGCATATTTAATATCATATTGTTTGCCTTCATAATGGATGGAGAAGGGTTGGAAGGGAGGGAGACAATCTGAAACTCAAGTTTTAAAAAGAATGCCCAAAATAAATAAAGATGAGAAAAAAAATACCTGGGTAGACTTATATGAACTGATGTAAAGTGAACAGAACCAAGAGAACAAGCTACAGAATAACAGCAATATTGTAAATATAATCAACCACGAAAGACTTAGTAAGGCTGATCAATACAATGATCCATCATAACTCCAAAGTATTCATGATGTAAAATGCTATCCGTCTCCAGAGAGAATTAAGGGACTCACATAGTGCAGACTAAAACATATTTTTTTTGCTTATTTTTCCTCCAGGACATGACTAATGTAGAAATATGTTTTACATAACTTCATATGTATAATGCGTATCATATTTCTTGCCTTCTCAATGGGTGAGGGAGAAGTAGAGGGCGAAAGAGAATCTGGAACCGAAAATACAAATTAAAAAATAAACTGATGAAAACATTCTAGTTAAAATGGTCACCAAGTCTTTGCTCAGGCTTTCTATCATACCTGGAATGCTTTCATGAGTCTTTCCTGACCACCCAATCATTAGTGATCTTCCTTCCAAAATTATATTTACTTTGTACCTATTTTATGTTCACTTATCTGTGTATGTGTTGTTTTGTACCAGGAGTAAACTCCTAGACTGCAGGGATTATTTAGCTTTTGTCTTCATATCTCTAGTGGTAACAGCTGGCATTTATATAACTCTTCAAGGTTTGCAACGTGGTTATCTCATTTATTTCTCATAACCCTGGGAGTTAGGTGTTATCATCATCCTTATTTTTATAGATAAGGAACTGAGGCAGAGACTTGCCTAGGGTCATGAAGTCAGTAAGAACTCTAACTCAGCTCTTCCTCATTCCACGTCAGGCACTTTGATTGCTATTATCACGGAGCTCCATTTTTCCCATCTAGGACATTGCCAGACATTCACAACAGGTTCAGCTGACTTGCTGCAATGAGTCACTTGCTCTGTCCCTATGGCCAAATCTTTCCCAGATCCTAAAAATGGCTTCTCCACATTCCTTCTCTTATTTGCTCAGAAGCCTCCCCCTCCTCCAAAATTTTCTCCATATTTTTCCCAATTCATTTTCTAGGCCTGCCATAGTGACCATGTCTCTGCTGCTTACAATCACTGCTCTGTCAGCTCCCAAACTCAATTCTGGACCATTTCCTTCAGTCTTTGCCCATTTTCACCCAAGCTGCCTGATTTCACCTCTTGCTGTACCTCCAATTCTTTTCCTCTGTTCAATAACCTTTTTAACTCCTTATATTTCTTTTACAGCACATGCTGTGAAGACCCTTTATTCATTCATTAATTAACTCATTCATTTAGCAAATACTTATTGAAGTACTATGATACAAGGATATACAAGACACATTCTTGACTTTAAAAAGCTTACAACCTAGTAAAAGAAAAAAGATTCATACAGAACAAAATCAGTTTCAACCTTGTTAAGTACTTTCTAATTACAAAGATACTGTATGCCTGCCAAAGCTGACGTATCATTTTGGAGTGGTGAAGTCCTTTGCCAAACAGCTGAATAATACTAGTTTACATCCTGAGAAGGAGATAGTCCAAGTCATGAGAGGTTAAAGAACTTAACCAAGATCACACAAGTAGTGTTAAAGCCTGAACTTGAACTGGGATCTGCCAAGTCCAGTGTTTTCTCCACTCTTCCCCATGGCAGGACAAAAATGAATTGTGTTTAGTCTGTAGGTATGGAGGCAAAAGAAATAGGAGCCCTGTACCTTTCCTCTTTTGTCAAAATTCACTCTATTTTAGAAACTGACCTCCATTTCCATTAAGACCAAGGAGTCACATTTTATGTGTAATGGGGATAAGCCAAACTCCTTCCCAATAAGATCAGGAGTAAAACAAGGATGCTCATTATCACTAATATTATTCAATATTGTATTAGAAATGCTAGTAATAGTAATAAGAGAAGAAAAAGAAACTAAAGAAATTAGAATGGGCAATGAGGTAATGAAACTCTCTCGCAGATGATATGATGATATACTTGGAAAATTCTAGAGATCCAACTAAAACGTTAGTTGAAACAATAATTTTAGCAAAGTATCAGGATGTAAAATAAACCCACATAACTCATCAGCATTTCTGTATGTTACCAACAAAAACCTGAAAGAAGAGATAGTAAGAGATCGATACCTTATTTAAAATAACTGCAGACTACACTTGGGAGTATACCTACCAAGACAAACCCAGGAACTACAAGAACATAATTACAAAATACTTTTTATACAAATAAAGTCAGATTTAAATAATTGGAGAAATATTAATTGTTCAAGGGTAGAGAGAGCCAATACAATAAAAATGACAATCTTACCTAAACTAATCCACTTATTCAATGGCATACCAATTAGACTACCAAAAAATTTATTTTACTGAGCTAGAAAAAATAATAAAATCCATTTGGAAATAGTATTTTATTTTTTCCAATTACACGTAAAGATAATTTTCAACATTCATTTTTGTAAGATTTTGAGTTCCAAATTTTTCTCCCTCCTTTCCTCCTCTTTCCCCTCCCCAAGATATCAAGCAATCTGATACAGGTTATAACATGTGCAATCATAGTAAACATATAATAAAATTCATTTGGGAGAAATTACTGGGAAAAAAATGTAAAGGAAGGCAATTTAGCAGTACCAGATCTTAAACTATATTATAAGGCGGTACTTCTCAAAACTATCCAGTACCAGCTAAGAAATAGAAAGGTGAATCGGTGGAACAGAATAAACATACAATACACGCTAGTAAATTATCATAGTAACCTTGTGTTTGACAAACCTAAAGACAAACTTTTGGAAAAAGAACACACTGTTTGGTAAAAAAAAAAAACTGTCAGGAAAACTGGAAAGCAGTCTGAATGAAACCGGATATAGGTCAATATCTTAACATCACTTACCAAGATAAGGTCAGAATGGATATGTGACCTACACAGGAAGGCAGATATAAGAAAACCAGAAGAACTTGGAATACATTACCTATCAGACTTATAGACAGGAGTAGAATTTATGAATAAACAAGAGATAGAGAGCATTGTGAGATGTAAAATGGATAATTTTGATTACTTTAATTTAAAAAGGTTTTGTGCAAATAAAATCAATGTAACCAAGGTTAGAAGGAAAGTAGAAAATTGAGGAAAATTTTTATAGATAATTTCTCAGATAAAGGTCTCATATCTCAAATATATAAAGAACTTTATTAAACTTATAATGAATGAGTCATTCTCCAAATGATAAAATGGTCAAAGGACATGAACGGGAAGTTTTTCTATAAAGAAATAAGAATTATATATAAATATACATATATAAATTTATATATATATATATGTTCTAAATCATTGATGAAAGAAATGCAAATTAAAACATCTTTGAGATATCATCTTATACCTATCAGATTATCTAAAATGACAGGAAGGAAAAATGAAAAATGGTGAAGGGGATATGGAAAAACTGGGGCATTAATACACTTTTGGTGGAACAGTGAATTGATTCAACCATTTTGGAGAGCAATACTACCCTTTAACTCAGCAATACCACTATTAGGGTCATTGTTTGAGCCCTGATTGGCTCAGAGTCAACTTAAATAGCAATTGTTTCTGTTTTGGTCAGAAACCCTGAGGGTCTTCCCCTACCAGGTAGACTTTTTTTTTTTTTACTAAGTAAAAGAGGCCTGTTGCTTTCTCATTTCTTACCTAGGCTTAATCACTGAATGGGTGTTACCTTAGTCAAACTGAGACCTGTTAAAGATTAGCTTACAAGAGACAAGGTCTCCCACTGCATCCAGGACCATCTCCAGTCACCCTGATCTATATCTGGTGACTGGACTCAGATGGCTCCAGAGAAGAAAGTGAGGCTGGTGACTGCACAGTCTCTCACTTAAATTCAATTCATTTGCATGTCATGACATCACCACTTTGATGTCTTGGTCCTCTCTGAGAATGAAGAATAAACAACAACCACTATTAGGTTTCCCAAGGTGATCAGTGAAAAAGGAAAAGAACCTATATGTTCTAAAATATTTACAGCAGTTCTCCTTGTGGTGGCAAAGAACTGGAAACTGAGGAGATACCCATCAAATGAGGAATGGCTAAACAAGTCATAGCATATGATTGTTATAAAATACTACTGTGATGTAAGAAATGAGCTGGCTGATTTTAGAAACAGACGGAAAAACTTTCATGAAATAATGGAAAGTAAAATGAGCAGAACCAAGAAAACATACGCAGTAACAGCAATACTGCTCAAAGAATCATTATGAACAACCAAGTTATTCTGAGCACTATAAATTCTCAAATCAACTATAAAGGATCTATGAAGGAAGATGCTGTCTACTTCCAGAGAAAAAACTAATAAATAGATGTATGCATGCACAGTATGGTTTTACATATATTTATAAATTTGAATCAAAATGTAGCCTTCTCTAGTATGGGCTGGGGAGGGACTTAAAATGTAACCAAAAAAATTAAATCAATTTAAAATCAAAACAAACATCTCCACTTCTGCACTTATACTGCTAGTAGCTCAATTCAAGTCACTTTACCTATTGCCTACATTACTGTAATAGCCTCCTATATGGTCTTCCTTGTGTCAGTCTCTCCCTTCTTTAATCACACACCTGAGAAAGTGATTTTCCTAATACATACAAATCTAACCATGTCACTCCACTATTTTGG
Organism: Pseudochirops cupreus; assembly: GCA_028627135.1. NCBI lineage: Eukaryota > Metazoa > Chordata > Mammalia > Diprotodontia > Pseudocheiridae > Pseudochirops > Pseudochirops cupreus. The sequence goes on along the minus strand of CM053582.1, from coordinate 168,332,068 downwards.
TTTTTTCTTTTGCAACTAGGTCTCCCTATGTTGTCCAGGCTGGAAATGCATGCCACTCATGGGCCCAACCCCACCGCTGAAAGACACCGGAATTTTAACTTGCTCCATCTCTGACCAGGGTTGGTTTACCCCTTCCTAGGTAGCTCAATGGTTCCCATTTTCCGGAGCTCAATACATTGGCACCAGACTTAGTGTGGACAGTCAATCGGTTTTAGCCCACTGCAGCTCAGAACTCCTGAGTTCAGGACTCTTAGGAGCAGGAATCACATGCATGTGCTTTTATACCTGGCCACTCTGCTAATAAAAAATACCGAATTCCTGCTGCATAAAGAAAAAACATAAACTTCTTAGACTTCCATCTAAGGTTCTCCACAATCTGGCTCTAAACTACCTATCTAGTCCTTTTATACTCCTTCCTTTGTGAATTCCCAAGTTCCAGAAAAACTGGGACTACAACCCAGCCTTGTCCTCTCCTCCCTCATCTGCTCATTCATTCAAGATGTCTCCTATTTTAGGAAAATGCTGCTGCCATACTCTTGCCAGTCAGAATATTTGAAGTCCTTCAAGACAATTCTTCCTTCATCAAACTTTTCCTAATTGCCACATACTAACCTCCCTCCATCCCCCCAAAACCTTGATTCCTCCCAAGTTTTTCATAACAATTTGCCTGCCGGTTTTTAACACTTTTTATGCCCAGATCTTCAGCCCTACATCTGCCACTGCCCTGACTGGTGAATGCCTCTCCTGGCCCAGCCATGTGCCATTTCAGTCTATTCTCTCCATCCCCGGCACAACATTGCCCTCAGCATCCTTCAGCTCAAAGTTCGATCAGATCAGCACGGACGCGGTTTCTGAACGGGGTGTGTGAGTCTTCTCCCCGACTGTTCCACCAGCCACCCCTGTAACTCCGCTATGTGTGCTGTCTCCTCCTGCTGGAGTATAAGCTCCTCCCAGACATGAGCTGCCTTTGCTTTCACATTTGTGTCTCCCACGCTTAAAAGTAGCTAATAAATAAGCACTTAAGCATCTTTACTAAATATGGCAAAGTATTTAATTAGTGTCCATGCCTGCGTTCCTATCACATTTTATTTATTATACTGTATTTTATCTCCCTCCATCCTATCAGATGGTAAATTTCTTGAGGGAAGAGATTATGTTATCCTTTATCTTTGTCTTTTCTTCTGAAACCAGCAAAGTGTCTTATATATAGTATATGTTTAATAAATGTTGACTGAATTTTGTTTGCACTTTCCAGAGACACTTATTGGGTGACCCTGCGTTCATGATTGCTAGAAAAATGAGATACCTCCCCTCCCCATGATCTCTCCCCTTCTCCTTCCCTTCTCCCCTTTTCCTCTCCTCTGCAAAACACTGATTCAACTGAAGAATGAGGCTAATGCTCAAGAAAAGAATAGAACTGCTAATGCCTCTGCTTTCTCCTCAGATATACCACAGATGCTTCACAAAGTAAAACCAGAGGTGGAAAAAAACAAACCTAAAACAGAATCTAGGCCTCATTTCCAACCCTCTCCTACTCTTTTCCTACTTCTAGATTTAATAACTAATTATTCAGTCAGAAAGACTACAGAAATAAGTACCTTTGGTTGAATTTTTATGGGAATTACTTGAATTATTGCAAATAATAGAATATCATCTGCTAAGATGGAGATGCCAAATTTTCAAAATTAAGTTCAAATTAATGTAATTTATTCACCCACACAAAATGGATGCTGTATTGCTAAAAGGCTCAATGCAAATTATTCTCTAACGTGCACTCTGGGCCTAAGAGAATAGTCTTGCTGTGTATTTTTTGTAGAAACAAATAAAACCTTACAAGTAAATTTATCAAATCAAAAAAAAATTATTAGGAAATAAAAATACAGCTAGTATACCTGGTGAAAGGGAGACACCCAGTGGCAAAAACCTAGAATCATGGCTTTCCCCCATAGCTCAGAGCCAAGGAAAGGCTATTTCTAAGTCTCTATACCTAAGACCTATTCTCTGCCCAATTTGCTTCATTTGAATTCGGCAAACATTAATTAAGTGCCTACTGTGTGAAAGGCACGATTCTGGGCATTGAGAACACTAGCAGCTATGGGAATCAAGATATAAGGCTTCATAGAAGAGGCTGGCACCTGAGCTGAGCCAAGAAGGAAAGAAAATATGAAAGACAAGGAGAGAGAGGGAGTGCATTCCAGGCACAGAATACCAAACCACTTTCTTTTTTTTAATTACAGAGAGAAAAAGAAAGCCCTCAGGGAGCTTACAGTTTATTAGAATGCTGGTGTTGCTAATGTGGAGATATGTTTAATATGAGTGTAAATACATAAATATTAGAATGCGTGCCATCTTGGGGAGGGGAGTGGGAAGAAGAGGGAGAAAACTAAAAACTCAAAATCCTATAGAAGCATCACCACTTCTAGCTGAGGTAGGGGGAAGAAGCAGGTCATGGGAAACTAAATGGAGGAACGAGGAAGTGAGGGAGTTCAAAGGAAGCATATATGCTGAAGCTGCATAGCATGAAGGCAGAAATTGGGGAGAGGAGACTGTAAAGAAGAAAGAAAGGGAAGTGGCCTGAAGGTCTGTAGACAACAGTCAAAGGAATCTTTATAGGATGATAAATATGGCTTGAATGAAACTTGAAGGAGAAAGGGTTACTGAGTGATGGAGACAGAGGGAGAGCCTGGAAGTAGAAATGGGGAGCAAAGAGTATTCCAATTCACTCACCACAATCGGTGAGCTGGGAGGGATGAGTAAAAGCACAAGCAGTGCTAGAAAAGGCAGTCAAGTAATCTGTGTCTTCAGGATGGAGACAGGTCCAGTCTGTGCAAAAAGACAGAAGGATCAAGAAAGGAAAAGGCTTAAGATGAAAGCTGGTTTGCTACCAATGGAGCAGGTATGCCAGGGAGCACAGTGGAAAGGGTGGGTAGTTTTACAGTGGGGGGGAATGGGAGCAGGGGCTGGCTGAGGGGGATGAGAATAAGGGAGTAGTCAGTGGGAGATAGACAACAGAGTTTTAAGGGTGGTGATCAAGAGTTCATTATATTGAGATGAGGAGGAGTCTGGTCTTGGGTTGGAGTATCAGGCATCATTGAGTAAGTGGAAAGCTGGGGGAGGAGGAAGGGTGCTTGGAATGAGATGAAATGGCTTCTTAGGGAAGTGAGGGAATCTTCTCTCACAAGCAAGGCAAATCCAGTGGCTGGAGAGGGTGCTTGAAGAATATGACAAGCCCATCAAGGAAGAATTAAAGAATTCCCATGATGGCCCCATTGGGATCAGAAAGCACGAGTTTATAATTAGGTATATACCTCCACATGCAAATGATAGGAGTGATCCAGGACTGAGAGTTGAAATGATGTGAATACTCCTAACCTCTTCCAGGGTGTCAAATGGTTAATTCTAGGGCAAAGATTGTTTAGGGAAGAAAGGGAGGATGGAAATGGAGAACAAAGGGGGGTGGAGGTATTGATGATAAAGAGTAGATTTAGGAGGAATAAGGCAGAGGAAAAATTGAAGGGTAAGAAAGTATTATCCAAGAATGAATTTCAAAAATTTGTGTTCATAGACATGGTATAATTATAGGTAACAGCTAGAGCTCAATGGTGATCACTACTGGGAATAGTCATGGTGGAATAAAGATGGTCCAGAGGGATGAAGAAGCTGATGAATTGGGGGACCTAGATGTTCCAAGAAATATGAATATACACATAAAGTCCTCAAATATCAAGACAGAAATGGGAGTAGAGAGAAAAACTGTGAATAAGATTCTTAACGCCTTCACAAAGGAAGGAGAGCAACCTAGAGGCCAGCAGATCACAGCAGCAAGGACTGGGATCCAGTGACATGGATCAATACAGTGAACTTCAAAGGAAGAGAGGCTGCTGAGTGATGGCAACAGAGGGAAGATAAGGAAGCAGCAACAGAAAGCAAAACGTACTCTTTTTCCTGGCCTAGAACAGTGGAGAACACAAATGTTTGTGTTCCTCAAACTGAGACCCTTCAGGGTAATCCTTGTTATCACCATCCATCCCTTTAGGTATCAGCTCGCTTCAGTTAAAGGAACAGATTATGAATGCCGAGGCCAGCTTCTTTTCCCCAAGACTCACAAAAGGACTCAGCTCAAGGCCTGAACAAATACATGCAAGTGAGGACTCTTCTTCCTTTAAGCCTAAACCTGCCTTTTCTAGGATGAGCTAACACTGTTTTGGACGTAGCTATTCTTCTTTTCAGAAAGGCAAGCAAGCATTGCCCAGTCCCATTACCAATGCGTCCAACTTTCTATACAACTTTCCCAAGCCTACTCCTTTTAGATTATGGGTTCTTAATTTCCAGTACATGAATTATATTCCAATATAATTGGTTCCCTTTGTATTTTATAGGAGCCATCCAAAAATATTCTGAAAAGGGTTCATAGGCTTCGCTGGACTACTAAAGGGTCCATGACACACAAAAATGGTTAAGAACACCTGCTTTAGATGGAATTAATGAAAATTTTATAACAATGTCAACAGTCTTTGCATACATAGCAAAATCCTCAAAACTCTAGAGCTGAAGGTAAGAGAAAGCAGAATAAAAAGAGCCTCCATGGAGACCCAAAGACTTGTCAAGTCCACAAGTGTTTACTGAGGTCCTGTTATGTATCTCCCACAGTGATGAATCCATCAAGGAGATACCCTGGAAATATTCCCCCTTCCCCCCCTCCGCTCCCATTTTTCAATATGGTCAGAAAAAGAACAAAAGCAAGACGCTATCTTTACTCAGTCAAGAGAAAGAAATAAGTCCTAGAGTTCAGTTGGGTGAAGCTCATTCCTGAAGCTTCTCCACATTCCTTAGAACTTACCGTAAAGATCAGGTCCATGGGCTGTAAAAACGTTATACAAGACAATGTTGAGAGGTGCAATCACCAACTTCCCATAGTAGTAGCTGTCAATGACCACTGTAGGTACCTAGAGAGAGGAGATTCAACTTAATTTAACCCAATTAAAAAACATATACTAAAAAGCCAATGCTTAGAGAGCACTGGGCATACAGCATGTACTTAATAAATTCCTGCTGGCTAACTGACTGGGAGAGGCATGAGCAGGACACAGTTTTTGCTAATGGAGCTTACAATCATCTTGTAGGAAGACAACAACAAATATAGAGATTAAAATGGCTCAAATATATTAATAGGTAAATGTACACAGATGGCTGCTATGTCTTAAAGGATTTAGTATGTCCTAATATATTTCCGGTGGCAAAGAGCGTTGGAGGGAAAGGGCTATTCCAGGTTTAGGGAATGGTGTGGATGGAAGCAAAGGGGCAAAAATGTGGAGGAGCTAGACAGGAGATGTGGAATCATCCAGTCTGCTGAAGCTGTGAGTAGTGGAAGGGAATAATATGAGATGGGTCTGGATAGGATGGTACCAGATTTTAGAGGGCTTTCAATACTAAGCAGATTGCGTACAGAGACTGCAGAAATTATAGTTTTGCCCCAAGTTGATACTTCCTAATTTAACTTATTTTCTTTCTTATTCCACATTTTGTAGCCATTGACAAAAACAAGATACACAAACAAGAAAAAAGATCATATGTGAAAGTATAGACTTCCATTATTTACATTTTAAAGTACACATTAACAAGAAAGTGCCAAAAGTTCTATTTGTCTCCATGTCCCCTTCACCTCTCATGTATGTCTTTTTCTGGATTATCCCTGCTTTATTATTTGAAGAGTTGCAGTCAATCTGTATCGAAATTAATTTGACTCCAAGTTTTACATTGTCCTCCCCCTTCAAATTCTTCATGTTCTCCCGAGTTTTCCATTTAACACAATTAAATATACAAATAAAAGACTCACCAGAAAGAGTATTAAGGCCATTAGTGACCAGTGAAGAAAACTCTTCCACCTTCGTTTCATGACCAGCAAATCAAAGGCAATAGGTAATCTAGGGATATTCAACAGGGAAACAGGGATTGAGAAAAGCCACCTTGAAGAATAACAATCATAATAACACATATTTAATTGGCACTTTGAGATTTGTAAAGCACTTCCATCAGACGACTCCAAGTGATAGGCGGGGCAGGTATTACTACCCATTTTATAGATGAATAAAGTAGGGTTCAGAGAAGCTCAAATGCCTGTCAAGGGTCACGCAGCCAGTGTCTGAGCAAGGACATACGGCGAGGACACAAAACCAGGTCTTTTGGCTCCACCACCACCGTTCTTTCACACAATAGATTAAGAAATCCAGATCACTGATTAGATTCACAAACACTTGGCGCTGAATTAAGAGAGGAGAATTCCTCTAAAAGTTATGATGCAAGAAGCAGAACTGGTACATAAACAGTCTATTTCTTTAGAGCTCCTTGTGATTGTTTCACAAGACCTACAAGGGCACATAAGGCATATTAAATTACAATGATGGATTTAATGAGAATTTTAGTTGCTATACGGAATTCCATTTTATTGGAATTCACATGCCCCTAGTCATGAATATTTTAAATAAGTGAAGAATAAGTGGAATACATTAAGGTAATCTCTGAGATCCCTTACAGCTCCGAAATTCTGTTAATCACTAACCTTTGGGTCACATACTGGAATATCTCTAGCCTAAATTAATAGTAATCTCAGTAACCTGACAATCTTAGAATCAGAAAATCCCACAGTTTGCAAAGATGTTGGGATCCTCTAGCTTCACCCCTTACCTGAAGCATGAATTTTCTCTAAAACATGCCTGAAAAATGATCATGCAGCCACTGCTTGAAGACTACCTGTGTTAGGGAAAACGTGACTTCCTAGGGGTAGCATGTTCCATTTCTGGAAGCCTCTAATCATCAGGAAGTTAGTTATCTTTTTTTGTTTAATATTTTTATTTCATAATAATAAACTTAACTCTGTAGTCTAGCCAGACTTGTACAAGGAAAAGGGAAATGAAATCCCAAGAGAATTGTAGGAAGTTAGAACACAAGGATTACAGGGTCGGAGAACAGACTGAAGATTCCCTGCCCGGCTACAGAAGAATGGTTTGGTGCTTAAGACAAAAAAGGAAAAGGAAAGAGAAGAAAAGATTTATGGGATTGTCCATAACCAGCAATGGTGATCTTCTTCCTAGTCTTACCATCACAGGATCTGAAGGGTACATGGCTTCCACAATGTTCATGGGTTTTTTTTCACCTGGTCAAAGAGCACATTCTTGGCATTCAACTAATTAGTCTTAGCAGTAGAAAGGAAAAACTGGGAAGCATTTGTGTCTGCCATGAACAAGATGCTAGGTCCAGAGTGCTTCAGAATGAAGTTATCATCAGCATGTCTCCCATACATGAGCTTGCCATTAATGCCATTATGGCCTGTGAAGTCATCACCCTTGCACCCAGGGATGACCCTGTGAAAGCAGGATCCCTTGTAACCAAATCTCTTCTCTCCAGTGATCAGAGCAGGAACATTTCCTGCTGTCTCTGGAATCTTGTCTGCAAATGGCTTGAAAATAACTCCATTCAGGTGGTCATTATTGGTAGTGACGTCAGAGCATATGACAGGGTTGGCCACGGCCATGGATGGCTGGGCTGGAAGCACGGGTAAGGACAGAAGCAGAGAGGAGTGCCGTATGGCGGAGCAAGCAAAGCCAAAGGCTCCTGACGTCTACACAGATTCTCACAGACATCTCACACTGAGCACGTCCAAAGCAGAACTCATTATCTCTCCCTTCCTCCAAATTTCCCCCAGTCATCCAGGTTCACCAGCTCGATGGCAGCCTCAACTCCTCACTCATACTCACCCCAGATGTCTAATTTATTCTATTGTTTCTTTCTTCACAATATTTCTTATGTATGTCTTCTTCTATCTGCTCACACAGCTGCCACCTAGACTACTGAAATAGTCTGATGGCCAGTCTTACTTCCTCAAGTCACTCCCCACTGCAATCCGTTCTCCCCTGAGCCGCCAAAGCAATCGTACTGAAGTGAATGTCTGATCCCATTACACACACCCCATTCAGTAAACTCCAGGGGCTCCTCCTTACTTCCACAATCAAATAGAAAATCCTTGGTTTAGCTTCCAAAGCTCTTCACAACCTGGCCCCTTCCTAGCCTTCCAGTCTTCTGACATTTTATTTCTGTCTATGTACTCTGTGATCCAGCCATACCGGTCTTCTTGCTGTTCCTCTTATACAACATTCCATTTCCAAACTGTAAACCTTCTCACTGGCTATTCCTGATGCCTGGAATGCTCTCCCTCTTCACTTCTGCTTCCTTGGTTTCCTCAAATTCCGCCTTCTGCAGGAGTTCTTGCCCACTCACCCACCTACTGCTATAGCTTTTTCTTGAGATTAATTCCTAATTATTTCCCATCTATCTATCTGTCTGTCTATCTATCTATCTATCTATCTATCTGCCTACCTATCTACCTATCCACCTATCTATCTATCTGCCTACCTATTTATCTATCTATCTATCTATGTATCTATCTGCCTACCTATCTACCTATCCACCTATCTATCTATCCATCTATGTATCTATGTATCTATCTATCTATCTATCTATTTATCCATCTATCCATCTATTCATCCATCTATCTATCTATCCATCTACCCATCCCTAATTAAACGTTGTATCCATCATGAGAATGTGAGCTCTTTGAGGGCAGGCACCATGTTTTTTCTTTTCTTTGTATCCCCAGAGCTCAGCGGTGCCTCACAAATGATACATGTGTAATAAATGACTTAATAAATAATAAACGAAAAGTGCTTAATAAATGACTGACTAAACTCCTTAGGTCTGTTACAAGGGATGGTCTCTTGGGTAGGAAAAGGGTAAAGTGACAAATTTATAAGTAAAGGTAATCAAAAACAAAAGATATCAATACAAAAAAAATTTTTTAAAAGAATGTAAACTGGGACAACCAGGTGCCACAGTGGATAAATCACCAGCCCTGGGGGCAGAAAGCCCTGAGTTCCAATCCGGCTTCAGACGCTTACTAGTTGTGTGACCCCTGGGCAAATCACTTAACCTCGACTGCCTCCAAAAAAATTAAATAAAATGAATGTAAACTTGAGGGTAGAAACTTGTTGAATTTTGTATTTATATACACAGTGCTTGTTGGTTTTCAGTTGTATCTGACTCTTCATGACTCCATTAGGGGTTTCCTTGGCCAAGATACTAGAGTGCTCTGCCATTTCCTTCTCCAGCTCATTTTACATATGAGGAAACTGAGGCAAACAGGGTTAAGTGACTTGCCCAGTGTCACACGGCTAATAAGTGTCTGAGGCTGGATTTGAACTCAGGAAGATGAGTCTTCCTGATTCCCAGCCCGGGGCTCTATCTACTGCACCACACTGTGCCTAGCACATAGAAAGTGCTTTAAAATGCTTGATTAATAGGCTGCATGAGCTCCTTTCATAGATCATTCGTTATATCCCTTCCAGCTACTGCTCCTTATCTCCTTTTCCCAGCTAAACTTCTCAAATAAGTATATTTGTATCTGTTGCTTTTATTTCCTCATCACCCCACTCTGGAAGCAGCATGGTATTGGGGGAGGAGGTGCTAGACTTGAAGTCAAGAAAATCTGGGTTCACACACTGCCTCTGACACTTAGCAGCTATGTCAGTGACCTTGGACAAATCATTTAGCCTCATTTTTTTCACTTGTAAAATTAAGTTGATCCCATGACCTCTTAGATCCTTTCCAATTCTAAATCTATGACCCTATGATCTCTCCTAAATGATCAGCAGTCTCTTCTAAGGTCACCAACAGCCTCTTCCTTAAGTTTTCATCTCCCTCCTGTTATTTCTGACAGTACTGACTGAATCTCTCTTTTTTTCAGTACTTTTTGATCCTCTGGGCTCATTATATGCTTCACTTAGTCCTTCTCCCATACAACTATGGATATCCTTGTCCAAAGCAAGCTTCTAGTCTTCCTCTATGTGTATTGCTTTGGACTATGTATCCCATCCACTTTCATGACTTTAACAATCACCTACAGGCTAATGATTCTAAAATGAAAATTTTACCCATGTTTCAAGTACAGTTTTCAAGTGCATCCATTTGACTACTGAACTCAAATTAATTTATTAGCTCCATGAAATGGATGTTCCCTCCAAAGATGCAGATTGCAACTCATCCATCCTACTCCTTCTCTTTCAATCACACATTGGTTTGATTGCATTCTTTACTCCAAGAGTCCTTTACTTCTTGTGTGATACAGCACACTAACACCTGCCACATGCCTCTCCACTGGCCCCTGAGTGATACATATTTTAATTCTTTGGAGACTTGAAACCATTCAGTACTCAGTGTTGGTATTAAAAAGGGGGGGCTTTTGCTTCTGGTAGAAACATAGTGTCATTGAAGTAGCTTTCTAATTTCCTGAAGATAATATACTCACTATTTAAGCATACATCCTGCTGAAGGAATTCTATAGGCTGCCTATCTAACTGTACATCAAAATCTGGACAACAGCTATTCTTCATCTGCTTGTTTCTTTTTTCCTCTATAGAAAGTTGGCTAAACTCTTCTGAGTAGCTTCGGATATCATCTAGGAGCCTCTGTAATGTCAGGGGCTTGATGTAATCAGAATGACGTCACCTGAAAACAGATGCACTGAAGGACCTCACCATCTAACATGGAACAGTACTTCAACTTGGACTCAGCTGGATCTCCTCCATGACAGTGGTGAATGCCTTTGGAAAGCATTCATCTCCCTGTTTTATGCCTCACTTGATGTTTATGATCAGGGGGTCCCTGAACTAAGATGTACAAGAAATAAGATTGTTACAGAAGGGAAGATACCTTACTTCCCACTCCCCCTCATTCCCCTCCCCCAAGGATCCCTTACACTCTCTCATCAGAACCCCTCAGTAAGCCCTCACCCCCATCCCCACCACATACATACAAATGGTTCCCTATCAAGTAAAATCTAAGTGATCCAACCTGGAATTTAAAATGGTCCATCAACTAGGGCTACCTTGCCTATCTGACAGCATCTTGTAGGATTTCTTAACAAATCAGCCTGAATTCACTAGCAAGGTGGGCACTCCTTCTGTACCAAGTATAAACCATACTTGCTCCTACCTCCATAACTTGGCTGGTATTATTCTCCCTATTTGGAATATCTTCCCTATTCCTCTCTGCCCAGAGAGATTCTAAATTTCCACTGAAGTTCAACTGTTCCATGAAACTTTCCCAAACCAACTCAAGGAATTTTTCAACCATCCAAGGAAATTTACTTTACTTTGAATTTCATCAATACTTCTGTTTAGTCTCTACAACATTATTATGCATTTGCTTATATAAAGCCCAACTATATTTTAATCTGGTTCTCCTTGGAGGCCAGCCAGGATTTAACAACTCTGCTCGAGTTATTTCTTGCTTCACCAATTATATAGCAAACTCCTGGAGAACAAAGACTTTTTCTCCTACTTTTTTTGTATTCTCCACTGTACCTTTTTTTTTGGATGCACAGACATCAATATATGAATATAATAATATAATATCTGATATATGATCATGGCTAGATAAATAACTGCTCAACTCAATCTATTAGAGAGAAGTGATTGGTCAGACCTGGCACCACTCCACACACTCCACTCCTGGCCTTCTCCTTACTAGAAGGTAAGCTCTGGCAGAACTTCTGTCTTTGTACCTTCAGAGTCTACTTGACAGGTACCAGCATATGCCCGCACTCAGTAAGTGCTATGGAACTGTACTGGCCTTCTTGGGCTCATAAAGGTGCACCTAAATCCTGATAAGTCCTCTTTAACATAGCAGCCACGTTATAAATTCAATTAGTCTCTACAGACTTCTCTCCTTCCCTGACTGTTTGCAGATAACTCAGCATTGTGTTTGGTGACTTGGGGCTGGGATTGGAGGTGGGGGAAGAGGAATCCGACTTAGCTTCTTACCCAAGAGCGGCACTAAATGGCCAGCCAAGGATAGCCCCAGCAGCTACTGCCAGCACAGCAATGGAGGTCTTGTCCATGAACCAGCCCGTCACAGCTATCACAGTCGTGTACATACAGAAGCTGCTAGGAAGGAAAGCTGAAAAAAGATGGAAATGTTTCAACAGCAACAACAAAGACTTCAGACAATTTATCAAAATTTTCACTAAGGTTAAATGCTATCACTTGCTGCAAGGCAGCAGAGACCAGAAGAGTTTACTTTATGTAGGCGTGTTAGACAAGGCCACATTAACAAATGGACAGTAATAAGCACTCATTCTTTTAAAATTCCATTTCAGTGGTAGTTAACTCTTTCCTGATTTATAAGCACCAAACACAACAGAGGATGTACCTCAAGGACACCTCACATGAAAGTACAAGACCAGTGGGTACATCCTGCAGTTCACACTCACTATGCCCAGGAACTCAAAGGATTGCCCCCAGGTTTCATGTGCACACTGGGATTAGGGCTTCAAGAGAACTACAGCTGACATAGACAGTTTACTTCTGCTAGTTTTCTAGCACTGCTCTGGTCCAAACCTGTAGCATCATGGTAATCAGAGGGGCTGCAGAAGGGCCTTTCCAGAGCATGGAGGTTTGGCAAGGGCTCCCCACTGCTCCTGAACCCACTGATATGGACAGTTTAGCTTCTGGACATTCTTCTCACTTATTACTACATCAAATAACAGGGTGCCCCACCCCAAGGAGGCTCTTACAATAGCACCATGTCATCTTTAAGAAATCAAAGGGGCATTACAGATCAACTAGTTCTATTTGCTCATTGGAAGAATACGGAAACTGAAGTCCACACAGGTGAAATGACCTAAATGAAAGTCTCACAGGTACAAGTACAGAGCCAGGTTTGAACCCAGGGGCTGCGCAGCTGCAGTCACTGGGTGCCCCCCTCTAGCTGGGAGCAGGAGCTTCCTGACACAAAATTTCACCCCATGAGCTAAAGGTACCCCACCAGGGCATCTGTTCAGTGTCTAGTGAGACTGCTTATGCTTTGCTCTACTGGGCAGTGAAGTGATGTGCCCCAGTGCTCCTCAAAGGACAGTTCCTGCCTCTCCTGCAGCTCACCTCTTACTCTAGTTATTTCTGGGGAAGTAATTATCAGCACCCAATTCCAACAAGAACTGAATGAAGAAGCAGGGCGCTCAGCAAAAGGCTCAGGAGCTCCGTGTTCTAATCCTGGCTCTGACTGAAAGGGTAACTTTAAGGCCTTGACATTCTTAACCACAGTATACAAAATCGAATTTAATCCTGGCACCTCTATCTTGGGAGCAACTCATAAAGCGACTATAAAATACTCTGAAGGGCAGATTTTCCAGACACAGGTGGCTCCATTTGCTAATACGTAGAGAGAAGGGTAGAGAGATCTAGACAAACCCAGGAGGGTTGGTTCAGAATTCTGTAAGCCAAAGTCCTGGTTGTAAACTACAGCTCTGAAAACAAAAACGAGCAAAAGCTATAGCTCTGGTTTGTTACATTCATCTCCAACAGACTCAGAAAAAGACTTTAGAGCACAACCAGAGACACGCTTTTCCTGGGAGAAAGTGTTCCCTCATGGAGAATCACAAAGGTATTGTTACATCCCAAAAGCACAGGAAAGACTGGGGTTAATTTTACTTTGTAAAGAATCTTATGGCTTTGCTTTTTAAACATACACTAAGACAAAGTGCCTTCTTTCATTGCAACGACAAAATCTCTATGGATGTTTCATCATCTTGCCTCTTACCTGCTGATGAGCAAAACATCCCAGTGCTGAGAACTAAAAATGCCAGCATCAATCGACTCACGTGGAGGCCAAATTTCTTGCACACAGCCCTGTAAGCAAAAAAAAGAAAATATCAAACATAACAAGCTTCAGGAACATCCACTTCAAATAAGAAGATAAAAAACTGCTACACTGATTGGTGATAATCGGATAATCTGAATTACAACATAAGGCACTGGTGACAAACTCATCAGAGACTCTGCACTAAGGGCTATCACCCTGAAAGGAAGAGCCCATGTGGAGATTTGAATTTTCTAGGAACTAAAAGTGATGCAATTACAACAACAGACAGGAAACTAAAGGGCTTAAATAAAAGACAGAGAGGAAAGAGATTTAAGATTCTCCTCTAAACATCTAGCCTATTATGATCTCACTGAAGCATTTATCAATCACTAAACCATCAAATATTGATACGGAAGGTACTGCTTTGGCCTCAGAGAAGAGCTAAATCCTTCATTACTGCATCTACCTGCCCACTAAAATTGAGGACAAAGAAAAAAAATTCACGTGTAACACATTAGAGATTTTTTAAAAAATGTTAGTCTATACTATCAAAGAAATTTAAAAATCCCTAAACGTTTAGAACACGGCAGTTATAAAGCAAATTCACATATATTATACCACTTGATCCTCTCACGAACTTGTTAGTGATTAGCAGATTTCAACTGTACATAAAAAATCCACAAACTTATTTTGAAGATAGGAGGTCTTTCCTGGTCTTCCAAACTCCTAGTGGCTTTTCCCTGGGTTACCTTGTATAAGTTTTATGTATGTCTATATTTGTGCACGCTGTCTCCCCATCAAGAAAACAGAGCCTGTTTTGCTTTTTTCCTTTATCTCCCGCACACAGCAA
>CM053582.1:168292560-168317029 GCA_028627135.1 Pseudochirops cupreus | reverse complement strand
CAGATTTCAACTGTACATAAAAAATCCACAAACTTATTTTGAAGATAGGAGGTCTTTCCTGGTCTTCCAAACTCCTAGTGGCTTTTCCCTGGGTTACCTTGTATAAGTTTTATGTATGTCTATATTTGTGCACGCTGTCTCCCCATCAAGAAAACAGAGCCTGTTTTGCTTTTTTCCTTTATCTCCCGCACACAGCAAAAGGACTGGCACCCAGTGGTGCTTAATAAATGCTTGCTGATTGATTGAGAACCTCAATACAATAAAAATACAAAGTGATAACTGCCTCTAACATGGGTTTATTTCAAATGGTCTCGAGATAATACATGCTATTTTTAAAACAGCTCCATAATTCTGGCAAAACTATGAAGTCATTCGCAGGTAGCAAATTTTAAAATAAACTCCCAAAATTTTAAAAGTAAAAAATGCAATAAAATTGAACAACCTCCAAATATACTAGCTTGTAAGAACAGGGGAAAATCAGAACTACTGTGAGGCATCACACAAGATTTTACATTCCATCCAACACTTCCTTATCACAAAATCACAAAGTAGCTAACAATCCTGTTGTTCTCACTGAATTGAATTATTTAATAGGGGAAAGAATAACGAATTTGGAGTACGGGGTCCAAATCCCAATTCTGTCATTTACTACTCATGTGGCATCAGATAAGTCACTTATCCTCTCTGAGTCTGCTTCCTCAGTTACAAAATGAGGCGGCTGAACTAGACGGCCTCCATAAAGGTCCCTCCCAGCTCTAAATCTGTGATCCTATATTCAGAAATAGAGGCTATTAAGTCAGAGCAGTGGGAACATGGAAGGGAAGATCTTCTGTCTGAACAGCACGGGTGAGGAAAACAGGACAGAGGATTGTTGTTGTGGCTTGTCCTTCATTTTCAAATAAGCCCATGACATCAGAGAGGTGATGCCAAGACATTCAAGGAGTTGGAAGGAACAAATACAAAGTGGCTGGAGCCAGATTTCTCCTTAAGACCTTTCCATAGCCTTGTTTGTGTTAAGGTTCTAAGAGCAGTCTATACAATCAGAGAGAGTTGAGCAAGCTAGCATCCTACTTCAAGAAAGGCCTCTACAAATTTTCTCAGGAGCCCCAAGTAACTAAACCTTCCATAATGCAAACAGGCAGTTTCCCACAGCAATTAGATATGCCAATCACAAGAGCATCAGATGACTGAAGGCTTTACTCCCAGGAAATATGGCAGGCAGGTGGAGTCTTCCAGGAACTTGCAGAGAATGTGGTACTATGTTTGTGTCTCTGCCAATCACAAATTATAACTATGCATGTACTCACTGCAAACTGATCTAATTACTAGGAGACAGAGCTAAAGGAATACTTCTCCATTCTCTAAGTTATTGGGGAGAATGAAAAGTTCCTTGAAAGAATGGAAGAAATGCTCCAGAGGAAAAAACAAGAAGAATTAGAGGTTGGTGAGCAGAAGAATTTGACACAGAAAAGGAAGGGAGGAGCCCACGGTGATTCTTTGGACAGTGTAAAATCATGACATTCTTCCTGTAGAAGGCAGGGCTACATCCTCTGAGGAGGAAACACTCTTATGTGCCACAAGGAAGGATGGTGTGGATGCACAAGTACTGCCAGGAGAGGTCACAGAAGAAGAGGAGGTGGATAGTGATGGCTGGCAGCACCCTGGTGAAGACCTTCTGAGGCAGTTCTAAGTAGACCTCATGTGAATGAAGATGGGCACAGCTTTCCTGAGGCTGCATCTGGTATAAAAGAGAAAATCTCCTGAAATCTGTCAAGAGCTTACCAGGGGACAAATGATATCACCAGAAAGAACCCAGATGGCTTTGGGAGCATCCTAACATGCTTCTAAATCAGAAACAGAAGACTGTAGGATAACAGGTTTCATTTTCACCCCTGCTGCCAACTGAAAGTGAACACTGATCAGCTGAGGAGAAGATGGTGTCTGAGGCTGACTTGAGTTTTTTGGACTTTGAAGGTTCCCTTTTGCTCTAGATCTGTAACCTTATGATCCCAATAATTTAACAGGGAGAAAAGAAATCCTGTATCTTGGCTAAAAAAAAAATCAACAGCACAAGGACAGGACAGAAAGGGCCCTGGTTAAATCAGTGCATGTGAAAAACATGAAAAAAAAACATTAGTGGCTTTCAAGCTCAATGAGTCAAAGGTGCGACCTCACAGCCAAAAAACACTAATGTAACCTTGTTGTTCAGTCCCATCCAACTCTTCATGACCCCTTGGACTACAGCGCTCTAATTCTAGACATAAGGTTTTCTTGGCAAAGATACTGGAGAAGGTTTCCATTTCCTTATCTAGCTCATTTTACAGATGTGGCAACTGAGGCAAACAGGTGTTCCATGAATTGGCCAGGATCACACAGCTAGTCAATGTCTGAGGCTACATTTGAACTCAGGTCTTCCTGACTCCAGGCCTAGCACTCTATTCACTGAGATATCTAGCTGCCTCAATGTAATCTTAGCTTATATTAAGTCTCAAACAAGGAATTTGAGAGTGCCCCACTACCCTGCCCCATTTACGTTTCATGAAAAAAGCAGGGATGCTCAGTCTAAGAAGGTTTATGGAACCATGAAAGTTGAGCTCAGTATATGATGGGCTATCAGCTGGAAAACAAGAACATCCTTCTTCTTGGACCCAAGGGACAGGACTAGGGGAAAAGGGGGGAGGGGTAAATATTGCAAAGAGGTAGATTAGGTCAAAGGTAAGGAAAACTCCCTCAGATGGGAGGCGTTAACTTGGGAGATGATGGATTCCCACCACTGTCATTTTTTAAGCAGATGTTGAACAATCACGAGTCGGGAGAGCACAGAGGGCATTTCTGTTCAGGCTGCTCTGGTGGGGTTTATTTTGACTGAGACTCCATGATTCTACAAATAAAACTGATCTGAAAATGCATATATTTTTGTTTTGTTGTATGGTGGGTACATTGATATCATTAGTTCTGGATGACATGATTGTTCCAAGGGTGGAGGCAGGACTAGAGAATGTAACACATAAAGATCTATTAAAGAAATCTGGTATGTTTACCTTGAAAAGAAGTCTTTTGGGAAACATGATACTTGTCTTCAGACATCTGATGAGCTATCACCTAGAACAGGGAAAGCATGTATGTTTCTGGCTTTGCCTGAGAGGGCATAAATAGGATTTCAATGAAATTTTGTTTGTGTATACGGTTCTAGCACTGCAGAACGTCTGAGAACAAGAAGACACTAGCGACAGAAACTAAAAACTGTGAGTTTTAGGATAGAAGATGATAAATTCAGTTTTAGATTTACTGAGTCTGAAGCAATAGCTGGTTGGCTAAATGCAAACAAACCCTCTGAGCACATCCCCCTGCTCGTTCTACATTGTGCCTTTTACAAAAAAGATTTATTTCATGATGTACTAAAAAACACACTACTCTTCAAAGTCATGACTCAACAAACAGTGATTAACAGCCAGCAATAAATGTTTATTGACTGATGAATAGTTTCTCGAGGCTCAATAAATAAAGGCAATATGTTTATTGTCTTTCCTCTGATAAATTTGGAACATTAGAAGAAGACACTCAGTTGAAAACAGCTACTACCTGGTTTAGGCCTTAAACACTTCACATGTGGATAACTGTCACTGGCCTCTAGAGCTCCCCCACTGACCTTTTACTCCCTCTTTGGCATTTATGGGTTGAGAAGTCTGGAAACCTCCACAGCTACCAGTGACGCACAACCCTGAAGTCTGCTCTGCCTGGCCTGAGTTGCCAGTCTCCGTCACTGGCCTCCAAACCAATCTCCATCCCATTTAATCTTTCCTATGCAGAACAAGAATTCTTTTCTCTAAATATCACTACTATCTATGCCACTATCACGCGCTTACCTCAAAGCCCTAGGTCCCTATACCTAATTACAAAACTCTTATTTCTACTTACTTAAATCTCTGCTTTCGGGTCCAGTTTTTGGTTAAAAAAATAAAAGCAGAAACTCAGTTACTTTGACCATTTGACTGACAAATACTTCAGGCGAGGCCTGGTCTTACCTTGTTAGTTTGTAGGACTTTTGCATGGAATGCAGCTGGCAAGGCATGAAGCCACAGGTAAGCATAGGATCGGATTGCATAAGCCGGGGAATATTCCCACGTCTGGAACCCATTCCCATAGACGAGGTAGTGCATCTGAAATTCCAAAACAGAGAGATAAATTTGGTGTTTTGCAGACAAAAATCATTTTCATGAGGATATATGGTGGCATGAAGAGCTTCTTGGTACATCTATGAACTAGGGGCCAAAAAAATATAAAGCTGAAAGCCTATGCAGAATTCTGGTAGTTGGGGAGGCTAGGTGGCACACTGAATAGAGCACTGGCCCTGGAGTCAGGAGGACCTGAGTTCAAATCTGGTCTCAGACACTTAACACTTACTAGGTATGTGACCTTGGGCAAGTCACTTAACCCCAATTGCCCAGCCTTCCCCCCCTCCAAAAAGCAAAAACACCAAAACAAAACAAAAAAAAAGAATTCTGGCAGCTAGGGATAGTTTTAGACAGAGGCCAGAGGAAACCAACATTGTTGAAGGTTGAGGAAATAACAAAATGCTTTAATATTATAGAGTATCCCACTTTGGATACTCAAAACCCCTTGAATTATTTTATTACAATTTTTTAAATTATTGATTTTGATACAATAAATATTTCCCAAAACACCTGAATAAATTCCTATACGAAGTATGTGCCATGAAAAAATATATCTGTTGTTAACCAAAAAAAAGATGCATACATCCTTTAGCTCTGAAAGCATGGCGCAAACACTGACCACTGTTTTTGGTCAGAGTTTTGCTTCCTTTCCATATTGGTTTTATTTTTGTTGTTACAGTTGTTACCTTATTATAAATTTAACAGCTCATTGGGCAGGATAGAGATGCTCTAATTCTGATATTGTCTCAGTATCAAATAAACCAAGCTTTTACTCCCTGGAGCTTTTTTCCTCAGAATGACATAACAAGGACATCACACCTCTAGATATACAGGCCAAAACACTGGAATCTCGCAGTTGTAAATTCTAATATGCAGCTATGATTTCATCATCGTGGGCACAAGAGCTGCCTGTTATGCATCACGACCCATTTATATCCTCTCATCTTCTTTCCCCATGACCTTCTATGATAATAATAATAATGACAATGATAGTCCACACCTATATATCACCGTACGCTTTACAAAGTACTTTACACATATTATCTCATTTGAATCAAACAACAAACCTATGAGTTACGTAACCATTTTGCAGTTGAGGAAACTGAGACTCAAAAAAGTTAGGTCACTTTACTAGGTTAAGGGTTAATGAAATATTAAAGATCTTCCCTGTACATTTATAGGCCTACGGGACTACATATGTTGTTCTTTCTCCTTGTAACAGGAGCCGCATTCCCAGGACTATAAGATCAGCTTGTACCTTCCTGGAAGGGTTGGCCACCCTTCCAGGAATATATGGAATCAATCCTGTGTCCTTCAGAACATAGACTTTTGCCATATCATGGATGTCTTGCTCCTTTGACCTCTGGCCCGGTCCACAGCCACAACACATCCTGTGCTGAGTCACGTATGGCTCTTGCACCGAGTCAGTCAGGTGCTGTCACATACGGCCCTGGCGCCGAGCTTTGAAACTGGATATAAACTGGAGAAATTGCTCTACTCTTTGGAGTCCCACTGGGGATTTTCCCAGCCAGGACTCTAGGGCTGAAACCAAGGGACTCCCCAGCATGTGAACCCAGATGTAGGTGCTTCCCTAGTTTGGTGATGTATAAAAATATTCCTATTACTCTGTTAAGCTTTATCTTTATATTTCTATATTTCTTTAATAGTGCTTTACATTGTCCTTGTGTGTAGAATAAATGTTGCACTGACTCTTATCTGGTGTAGGTATGCCCATCATACTATGTGATCTGATCCTAAAAATAGCTAAAGCAGTTGCACATGTCTCCTTAATGATAGACTAGGTTATGTTCTAGCTCTAGGCAACTGCCTAGTGGCACATTTCATAGATAGAAGACACCTTAATATACAAAGTAATTTTAAAAAAACCCCTCAGTGAATTTTAACCTGTTGCCTATACCAACAGCATACTTTAAAGCAGAGGTTCTTAACCCTTCTTGTATCATGAACTCCTCTGATGGTCTAGTGAAGCCTATGCACCTCTTCTCAGAAAAACAATTTTAAGTGTATAAAATACATAAAATTATAAAAAAACCAATTTGTAGAAATAAAGATATAATTTTTTTTTCAAGTTCAATGATGTCTATCCATGAACCCCAGGTTAAGAATCCTTGCTTTCAAGGCAGTTGATTGGTTCAGGAGATTTAAGAGTTAAGACAGAAATCCAAGTGAAGAATAAATTTGTACATCTTTGCTCTTTGCAGGAACTTAGGGCTGCAGGGAGGGTTTCCCAAAAATTCAGTCCAAGGCTATTTTACTACCAATGGTCATGAAATTTAGAGACAGAACTACCTGGAAAGGCTCATGCCTATAGTAATTGGCTGCTATACTGGTGTCAATGCAGATTTAATTGCTTCTTGCTGTATTTGGCTACACTGTTAAAACCAAACAAGAAAGTGTCTGTCTCCCCGCTTACAACTTCAAAGATAAGCATCCAACTTGCCTCAAAATGGCCACAAAGCACGTGAGATGACAGAAAATACCTTTCACATCGTCATCATTAGCAGACCTCAAGTAATTGGGACAGAAAGAGGTTGATTCTAACCCTATGTTTCTCATCCCCTTCAACCAATTACAATGCTCAAAAATTCCAAAAGCATTAAGCTCGAAGTAAAGGTCATCAGGTCATGCCTTGCTTCCCCACCAATAACCACCTTAGGATCCCCCAAAAGTGAGGGCACATCCCTACCCACGCTGCAGATGGGACTTTTCTGACTCAAAAGGGGAAGCTCAGCAACCATCTCTGGAGCTGTCACACAAGCCCCATGTCCATGTGAATCTGGAGAAGTTCAGTCTCTCTTCCATCTCCAGTCAGCTGGAGAGAATACCCCTCAATAAATTTCATTTGGAGATCTAAATTTATATGGGAGTTTTCTCCTTTTTCTGTCTCTAGTGCTGATGCTGGCATAAAACAAAATCACTCATTTGGAAGGAAGAGAAGGGGATGGGAAAAAGCATTTATATGGTGCCTACTATGTGCCAGACACTGTACTAAGCTTTTACAAATATTATCCCATTTAATTCTCACAACTTAAATTATCCCCTTCTTCCAGTTGGGGCAACTGAAACAAACAGAGGTTAAGTGATTTACACAAGGTCATAAAGCTAGTAAGTGTCTGAAGTCAAATTTGAACTCAGGTCTTCCTGACTCCAGGTCCAGCACTCTTTGCACTTTGAAACAGCTGCCTCCAAATTTGGAAACAGGAGGAAGAAACTAATCAAGTCTCCTCATTTTAAAACTTCTGCAACTAACAAAAACAGCCCTCATTCAGATTGCCACAATGAGCTCTCCCCAATTACTTGCCCAGGATTACCCAAGAGCTAAGTCCTTCTCAGAGGATTTACCCAACATATTAGAGCCTTCTAGATTTTTTAAGATTTCATGGATACCAGTGCAATACTTAGCCTGCCTGCTACTATCCCCATCTGTTACATATCACTAGCCTGCCTCTATCTCTCATGATATGTGTCCACAAGTCATCTTTGGTAATAAGCAGCAGCCCATTTCCCTCATGGAGTACTGGGCATGTACCTCTGATATACATACTGTGGATTTCTATTGTCCTTAGGGAAAACTTTGATCTTTTACTTGTCTGAAATTGAAGTGTTCTATGATTCAGAACTACATTGCATCACTGGGATGATACTTTTTTTTTTAAATGTGCTTTGGCAGCAGAAAGTAATCTGGGATCACTGAAAGCACTAAGAAATTTCCCAAATACAGTCTTGCTTGTCCTTCTTTATTTTTAGGCATGGCTCACTGTACATCTGCAGTACCCGTCTGAGAGAGATAGGACTAAAAGCTCCCTTATCCAAACATATGACACTATCTGAGCAAAACGCATTTTTCATCCATTTGCTCTTTCCAATACAGACTGCTAGGTCAATTTCTGTTGAGGGGCCATAGGTCTCATCATGGAGGCCCCCAAGTGTTCTAAGCTCAAGACAATCAGCTCAGTGTCATGCACAAAGAAAAGCATCTAGAAATCTTCCCAACTAATAAGGAATGCATCTTCTGTCTTGACTCTGTATACGGTACCCTCCATGACATGAACAGTGGCAAGTATGGATCCCTGTTCTATGAAAGACCTGATATAGATAATATGAGGACTGCTCAAAGAAATGACCTCTGCTGTTGCGTTCATCAAGAACGTGCATCCCATCTTAGCATATGCATGGGAAGTAGAAAAGCAAGCATTTATTAAGTACCTACTACGTGCCACGCACTGTGCTTGACGCTTTATAATATGATCTCATTTGATCCTCCCAACAACCCTGGGAGGTGGGTGCTAATATTACACACATTTTACATTTGAGGAAACGGCCCCTGAACTTAGATCTTCCTGACTCTGGGTCCTAACTGCCAAATACAGTACCACCCAGCAATTCACTTTGCTCTTTCAGGTCAAGTGGTTTTTTTTGTATGTTTGTTTTGCTTTTTGGAGGGGGGAAGGCAGGGAAATTGGGGTTTAAGTGACTTGTTCGACTACTACACAGCTAGTAAGTGTGTCAAGTGTCTGAGGCCGAATTTGAACTCAGATCTTCCTGACTCCAGGGCCAGTGTTCTATTCACTGCACCACCTAGTTGCCCCCAAATGCTTTTTTTAGTGATCGATGAACAATAAACACACAGCAGGATCTTGAAGTCTCCATATCTTGAGGCAATGGCACAGTAGACAGAATCCTAGGCAAAATAGGCACAATAATAGCAGCTAATTCCCAAGGTTGTTGGTAGCATTAAATGAGATAATACTTATAAAGCACCCAGCACGCAGTAGGAGCTTTATAAATGTTAGTTATTATTGTTATTATTTATCTGTCAATCAAAGTGTTACCATGAAAATACTGTCTGCTGTAGATCATCTTTTACAAAAACCGGTCTGTTTCCTGATTATATTTTTGTTAGAGATGCCCTAAATGAATGCGTAAGAGAATAAAGTAGGCCTAGTGTTGTCAGTTATTGGTGTTGTCTCAATCATTTTTTTAAAGTACCATCTTTCCTCCCTACCCCCAGTCTTTTAAGGTATCTTTAAAATCCATCCCTAAGTAAATTTTAAACTATGTAACCTCAGCATGAGCCTCCTCCCTTTGTTTCTGGTCAGGTCTTACCTCTTGTACCTGAATTTTTTTTCTCATGTGCCATTTCACTGGGTACTAAATATTAGAGTCCAAATGAAACTACTTTCATAGTATTCACATGGCATTTTCATTTTGAATAATTTTGTAAAACAATCTTTTCCATAATAAAGCACCACGCAGCCAATCATGAACACAGAAACACACGTGTTTCTCTACACACACCCACACACCCAAAATACTCTTCAAAAAAATTTTAAAGGCCAAGAAATAACTTACTGGTTCCCAGTAGTTGAACGTTTCATCACAGTCAGAAATATTACTCAGGAGAGCAGCACAGAACCGAGCTGAAATCAAGCACTTGAAAGCAGTGGACCCTTCAGGTGCCCAGACTTGTCCTGCTTTACTCCCAGGTGGCCTGCCCAGGAGCAAAGGATAGGTAGGTATCAGGAAGGAGCTACTAGGTTGGGGGCAAAACTAGCAAGAGGGAAGGGAAAGAAAAGCAAAAATGCAACAAAGCACTAAAGTTATTACAAAAGAAAGGACAAAATAAGAAACAAAACCAAAAAACCTCAAAACTTTTTGGTTCTTTCTCAGTAGAATGTGTAAAACCAAAATCAGAGCCTCCATCCTTTTACTTCCTGTTTTCAATATTTAATTTAGAGAGAAACCAACAGCTGCAATTCCAAAATACCTCACTCAGTCAATAATTCATTAATGAGTTAAGAATTTGAAAAGGAAATTGTTTCTTGGAAATCAGAGTTCAAAAAAATTTGGCATACAAGTATAGAACAGGAAAGACCTGGCTGAGTAATAATAACACACATTTAAATTGCTCTTTAAGGTTTACAAAACACTTTCCTCCCACCCCTATGAAACAGGCAGCAAAAAAAGGATTGGGATTCCAAACCCAGCCTCCTAATTCCAAATACAGCATTATCCTCCACACAACTAATAATATTAGCAGTTCATGTGGAAAAAGATGTTTCAATTGATTGTAAGCCTCTTGAGTTAACAGTGTGACACTGCATCCGATAAAAGTAATTAAATCCTAGACTACATTAAAGACACAATAGCCTCAAAGATCCCTTCCAGCTTTCAACTACGTTCCTAAGTGGAAAAGCAGATTGTCCACAAATCAAGAATGTATTATATTTAGTTCTGAGTACTAAATATTAAGAGGAACACTGATGCCCTAGAATACAGACAGAAGAGGGTAGGTCTTCCAGGATGGTCATGGAACTAGAAATCACAACATATGGGGAACGGCTGAAGGATTTAAGGATTTTGGATCTGAAACATAAATAGTAAAAGGGACATGATGGCTGTCTTCAAAAATCTGTGAGGCTACCACATAGAAGGAGGATTATGTTTATTTTGTGTAGGACCAGGAGGCACAATTAGGAACAATAGTTGGAAGTTACAGGATGGTAGATTTTGGATCAATTTGAGAAAGCACTTTCTAACCCTTAAGAGCTTTCAAAAATATAATGGATTACTTTTTCTTTACTTAGGTAATGAGCTCCTCATCACTAGAAGTGTTCAAGCAAAGGCTGAGTGACCACAAATGACAGACGCTGTATTTGGGAGTTGAAACTAAATGTTCTCTAAGTTGAAATAGTGCTCAGAAAACACTACTTTGGGGTTGATTTACGTACCTGTTGTAATCATCAATATTACTTTAATATATAGTGGCCACAATTTACCCTGTTTTTCTTACTCTTTGGTAGTTATTTCTTCCATGTGTGTTTGTATGTATATATGTGTGTGTATGTGTACATGTGCGCATGTCCACATGTTTTCAAAGACCAATTTTACTCATCCATTTGATATTTTTAAAACATCTACTGTGTACAAGGTGTTGCAAGAAACACAAAGATGTCTGAACAAAATTCCTTCCTTTAAGAATCATATAATGTAGTAGAAGAGACAAGACCTACACATGTATAAGAATAATACAAGGCAATATGTGGTTATGGAAGTGGAATGACAAAAGTACAGTACTCTAAGAATTCAGAGGAAAGAAAAAAAAAGCACCATTATCTGGGGTCATCACTGAAGGCTGTATAGAGAAGACAGTGTGACTAGTGCAGAAGGCTACCACACTAGTCCACCTTAAAAGGTGGAAGCAGAATTTTAGAAGACAGACATAGGGAGAAAAAAATATTCCAGGTATGGATGTAGCATAAAGTTACAGGGGCAGGAAAAGGGAAGTCATACACAGGAATGACCAGTAGACCATTTTTAACTTTTTTTTTGAGAAGGGATTTTAGCTCTGGAAATGACCTCAGGGATCATGTAGTCTAGAGGTATCAAACACACAGCTCTCAATACTCCCAAGTGTACCAAGAATAGTTAACAAAATAAATAAAAACATAATTTTTTCATAGATAATGTTACTATGTGGTTTTCTAAGTCATCATTTTCCCATAGGAATTCTTACGTATGGGTTAGCCTCTTGTTTCTGAGTCTGACACCACTGATCTAGTCCAATACCCTCATTTTACAAAGATACTGAGGACAAGAGATATGATTTGCTCAAGGTTACACAATTTTAATCTGGGCTAGAACCCATCTCCTGACATCCAGTGTCCTTTGTGCTACATTTTCTTCTGACATTGAGGAGGAGTAAGCCAATAAATCTGGTGAACTCTACGGCTAAAACACCCCTACCACGTCAGAGTGGACAAGCATTTATTAAGTACTTAGCTCTGCGGCAGGCGCTGCAAAGTGCTAAGGATACCAAGAAAGGCAAAAACACAGTCCCTGCCCTCAGGGAAATTACATTCTAATAGGGGGAGATATCATGTAAATAACTAGGTACAAACAAAATATACACAGAGCAGATGGAAGATAACCTGGGAGGGGTAAGCAACAGCAGCTACGAAGCCTTTGGAAAGCCTCCTGCAGAAAGCCAGACCTGAGCTTCTGAGTGACAGTAAGAAGCTGAATCGAGGGGTCAGAACATTCCTGACCAGCTAGAGATGGAATGGCATGTACAGGGAAAATGGAGGTGAGCAATGGACTGCCATGCTCCCAAAACTGGAACCAGCCAAGAGTGCAAGAAGGGAAAAAATCAGGAAGGGACAGGGTAATATGGAGCTCTAAAATGCCAAATAGAGAACTTTATTTTTAATCCTGAGGGCACAGGGATGGGGAACCTGCAGCCTCAAGGCCACATGTAGCCCTCTAGGTCCTTGAGTGCTGTTTTGGATTCAGTCAAAAGACTGCATTTAAGGACCCTACATGTGGCCCCAAGGAGGTAGGTTCTCCACCCCTACAATATAGAATAAGTGAAGCTCACTGAGCAGCCTTTTGCCCAAGAAAATTCATCTCGGCAGCTGAGTGGAAGCTGAATTGGAAAGAAGAAAGGCTATTGTACTAGTTCAGGTGATAGATAAGAAAGGCCTGAACCAAGGTTGTGGCTTCATAAGCGGAAAGAAGGCATCCCAAGAGATGCTGTGAAGGTAGAAAAGACAAGATTTGGCAACAGACTGGATATGTGAAGTAAGTGTGAATAAGTCAATAACACTGTGGAAGGAGGAAATAGCTGACAGACATTTCTTGAAGTAGGAGATGCTGATGGAGAAACCGAGATGATGACAGAAAAGTTCTCTAACCCTGGAGGCTGATAGAAAAGAATGGACCATCTCAAGCTTTTACTCCTCTGCTGAAGGTCTGCTCTGCCTTCAACACTCTGGGATCCTGGCAAGGGCTTGAACCTAACAAAACAACGCCAAGGCCAGACAATCCCAAGAGGCAACTAACCACTTCCTGCTCCAGGAACCAACCTGCTCTTGAAATGGCTAGAGAAGTAATGATTCTAATAAATGTAGGGCCACTTCAGGGCCAGCTAATGAGCCCCCCATGCAGAACACACACGTGTCTCTGAGCCTCGGACCCTGACATCTCTTTCAATGAATGGCAAAGTGCTCATCTCGTGGATAGGAGGTCAGCTGGAGCCTCCCCGGGGCCAAGAGGAAACTCTGGGACTGCCATGGTGCCATTTGAAGGCTCCGCCTCTGACCACCTAGGTAGTCCTGGGCATGTCACTGTCTGGGCCTCAGTTTCCAGGTCTGTAAAAGAAGGGAGAGAAACCAGCTCGGCGATCCCTCGAGTCCTTACAAGCCAGGGTTACTCCGGGTCGGGCTCCTGCTCGTAACCCACCCCCCAGGGGTTCAGAAGCCCCCTCCCCTCCTTCCCTGAAAGGCCCGAGCCCGGCGGGAGGTTTGCGCCTCCTTCCCAGGGCGGAGGAGGGAGAGAGAAAGGGGGAGGGGAAAGTGGGCGACTTGGGGGAGGGAGCGGACCCAGGAAAGAAGGGGGAGCCCCGGAAAAGGGAAAAGGGAGCCGGGGCCGACCGCAGGGCCAGGGGTAGAGGCCGCCCGGGCACGCCCCCGCCACGTTCCCGCCCTTACTCAGTCCGCTGATCCGAGGCAGTTGTCGCTTCTCGGCCCGGGGGCTCCTCCCGCAGCTTGGCCGAGTCTCCGCCGCTGCCGCCGCCGCTGCTTCCCTTGAGCCGCTGCCTAGCCCCCCGAGCCGCCATAGCAAGTATGGGCAAGGGAAGAGATTGTGTCCAATGAAGTCCCCGCTCTTGACGCCATGGCTCGTTTGGGCGAACGGTGGCTGCCGAGGTAGGAAATACCTCACGCGAACAGAAGCGCTCGAGTTCTATGTATTTTAGGTCATTTGAGGACAATTTTCCCATGGAAGAGAAATGACCTGCAGACTCATACCTCTCCCATAATTTCTAATCTGTGCTTCAAACGTTCTTCTTTTCTCCATCCGTTCTATTTTTTCACAGCCTAACAATGTCCCTCATCCCCGGTTTCTCTTTAAGGCATGTTTAATTCACCATACAAAGTGATAGATGCCACTTGCAGAGCTGCGGGCACAGTCCAAGTTAATTTCTTGACTCTTCACTCGAGTTGTTTGGGGGCTGGCCTATTTGACACAAGGTATCCCCTTCATATTGGTGGTAAACTTCATGCGGCAGAGCTGCAGAAGACCAATAAGAAATGCCTTAATTTGAAGCCAACGTAACAAAGAGACCTGAAAAAAGGAGTGTGTCACTCTCTTATGCATAGTATTTTAGCATGCTCCGGTTTCTCAGCTAAAACAGCTACTGATCTCACTTTTCTCCTGTGCGATGTTCATTCCACCTTTCTCCTTTCACTATCCCATGAATTTCAGTATATTTTTTTAAGACAACTTTGCAGTGAGTTCTAAAGACGATAGGAGCCTGGACAAAGGAATAAGGTCAAAACATCCCAGCTGAAGTTGGACAGTGGTCAAGAGGCTAAGAAACGTCTACACCTCTGACTCTACACGCAGTTATTAATTGCCAAATCCTGTTAACTTTTTCTCTCTAGTGTGTATCAACAGCCATAACCATGGGAAATTTAGAGGACACAAAAGGTTAACGCACTTCTTCCGTAGGGTAGGTGTAGAAGGAAACCAGGTACGGAAGCAGTTTTTTTCGTAGTGGTCTTTTTTTTACAGATGCTCATTATGAGCAATGACATAATTTAAGATGACCAAGTATCCTAGAAAATGTTCCTTGCTCTCATTTGTGGTAAACCAAAACCAACTCTTTTGTGTCTCCAAAGAGAACCCATGAGCTTCCTTTTATTCATCTGCAACTTCATTTTGCATCCTGACTTCATTGATAGCATCAATACTGGTACTGTTCAGTGTATATTTTATATATACTTAGATATGTATATACTTCTCCCTAAAAGAATATAAACTCCTTACATTCTGCTGTATTGGCAAAGAACTTTTCTTTTTCTTTTTTCTTGTATCCCTGTGCTTTACACAATACCTGGTCCAGAAAAGGCACTTAATACTCCACTGATGGAATGAATAATGAATAAATGAAAATGTATTAAGTACTTCCTATGTGCTAAGCAGCAGAGATACAAATTAAAAAGTAAGATAATCTCTATTATAAAGGAATTCATTTTTAACATGGGAGGCTTCTTTATGGATGAGGGAGGGAGAGGGAGAATTAGTAGTGTTAGAAATGTAAAAGAAAACAACATCAATAAAACATTTTAAAAATGCATCGGACAAAAAAGTACAGAAGGGAACACAGAGTAATTTTGTTACCCTCTTCTTAAATATTATATATATATGTATATTTACATACAAGTTGAGTTTCTTATACAATCCCCATTCTTTTTTCTTATTAAAATGTTTGTGACAAGTCCAAGTCCATAAAAAGGTTTAAAATAAAAAATACATGAGCATCTACCCACATATTTATACATATGTATATATATACATACATTACTGTGCAATATAATTTCCATAAGTAATCTTCATCTTTTGCTATATATTTGAATGTGACCAATAGCACTTTTTAAAAATGTAAAAACAGTTCTTTGAAATGTGACTGAAGATGCAACTTCCTAAATTTGGCTCTATACTTAATTCTGATTGATTGGCCTCAAAGCCTTCAAAAAGCTCCATAAAGGCAAGGACTTTAACTCATTTAGGCATCCACTATACCAGCTAGCACTGTGCCTTCCATTTGAAAAGTCTTGTCAAATGAAATGAAAAAGGACAATGATTTTCTGTTGCTATAGTGAACTTGATTTGAGGCAGACTATCTTCAAGGGTCCTTTTCTAACTATTTCACTCCATGATTTTCAAAATAGGGATGCTCAGAAATCCAGAATATCCCTATCCTCTTGGCAACATGGCAGCAAAGGGCTGGAACTAGTGCATGGATAGGATTTTAATATTGTATTAAGATAAACAAGTTTCTGCTATTGGCTTATCATCCATACATAAGAGGTTAATGTCTTAATACATCATTAAAATCCTATGTACAAAGTTTGTTCCATCAAGTTTGAAATGTCCAAAAGGTGACAGAGGAGTGAAACTTAGGGAAGAGATTGAGGCATCCAATATGGATACAGTCTGCACAGAGTTGACAATCAAACCCATGGAAATCACCAAAATAGAAGGGAAGAGGGGCATAGGGAAGAGGGCCTGGGACAAAGCTTTGAGGAACATATATATAGTACTTCATCCTCCTATCTCCATACCTCTGCACTAGCCATCTCCATGCCAGAAACATCCTCCCTCTTCAGTTCTACAGAATTCTCTTTCCTTCAAGACATAGTTCAAGCACTGTCTCCCACATGAAGCCTTTCCTGATCCCAACTACTAATGCCCTTCTTCCCTACCTTGCATTTATTTTCTATTTATTCTGTATATATTTATATATGTAGATGCTGTTTTTGCTGATAGAATATCAGTTCCTCCAGAGTAGGAATGGACTCATTTTTTAATTTGTATCCCAAGTATCTAGCATAGTATCTGGAATATAATACCATAGATGATTAATAAATGTTTGTTGTTTGATATGTGCCTGGGATATGTGCCTAAAGACCCAGGAAACAATCTATCATCCAAGTTAATGGGTGGCAGAAGCAGCTGGGAAAAGAGACAGATGTAGAGGAAGATGGATTGACCAGAAAGGTAAAAGAACTGGATTGGCATAGTGTTATAAAAATAAAGTTATCAGTGAGAATGTGGTCAATAGCATCAAAGACAGACCAGAAATCTAGAATGAGAATAAAGAAGCCAAAAGATATGTTTTACTCAATAAACCATAAGTACAGATTTTCAATTTATTTGGTTTGTACAATAAACTATACCTGTTTCCTGTTTCAATATCCTTTGGCCATATTTCCTAGGTTTATCTTTTTCTAAGTTTTCAAAAATGTATACTATCTCACTGAAAAGTATATACATTATTTAATTCATTTATTAAAATCACAAAGAGAGTCAGTCATTGGCGAGTTATTGGTATGGGGCTTACCAGTGTATTTCAAATTAAAACATGAAATAAATTGTGCTAGTCCAGGAATTTAGTCATATATGCTTCAAGATTCAATATTAGGATCCTAATCACTGGACTGTATAAGAGAAAACAATGTTTTAAGGAAATAACCACCGACATAATATGTTTTTTATTGCCACCAATCACTGTAGGTCTAAGAGAATGACGAACATCTCCAAGCTAAACTTAATTCAACTTGACAAGTATTTATTGAATATCTATCATGTTCTAGGCCCTGTGACAATCACTGGGGATTCAATGACAATAAACATAGCCTTTGAGGTAAAAGGGCTTATTACATTCTATGCAAACACACATGTATATGTGTATAAACACACACAAAAACATATATGGAGCAAATGGTTTTCAGGGATGGAGATGAAATGGGAGGCAAAAAAAAAAGAATATAATTAGGGTTATCAGCAAAGACCTCTTGTAGAAGGTGGCACCTAAATTGTGCTTTAAAGGAAGCTAGGAATTCTACAAAGCAAAGTTGAACATTCCAGGAATGGGGGATAACGTGCGCAAAAACATGGAAATGGGAAAGAGTAAGTAGCCATTTTATCTAGAAAGCTAAATTGGTCAGATTATGAAAAACTTTAAAAGCCAAAGAAGTTTATATTTTATCCTGAATATAATAAGGAGCTACTGTAGTTTCTTGAGCAAAGGGGTGACAACCAAACCTATACTTTAAAAATTTGGTAGCTACATGGGTAACAGATTGGTATAGGAATAGACTACAAGACAGGAGACCAGCAAGGAAGCTGACTGCACTTCCAGGTAAAGGTGTAATAAACTAGGGTGTCATCTACTTCTTGTCTTCCATTCTGTGCCTAGGAGAGGGTTATGTGCATGTAGAAAAGGGCACAGATGCTAGAGGTGTTGTGGAATAGACATGTCAACTGACTGCCTTTCTTTACATCCCTAGCGCTTAGCACGGTGCCTGGTATACCGTACATATTTAATAAATGCTTGCTGACTTGACTTGTGGATGAGACTGAAGAATTAGAATGACTCAAAAGTTGTAAGTCTGGAAAAGTAAAACTGGAAGGATGACAGTCATCCTTGACAAGAATATGGATTTTTGTCACATTCAGCAAATTGGCAAAGATGACAAGATGGGAATAGTTAATGTTAGGTGAGTTGTAGGAAAATAGGCACACTAACTAGTTAATTGTTGGTGAATCAGAAAAACCATTTTGGAAAGCAATTTGGAATTATGCAAATAAAGTGACAAAAATGTCCACATTCTTTGACCCAGAGATTGCACTGCTAGGCTTATGCACTGATAAGAAGAAAATCCCCATATACCAGAAAATATTTATAACAGCACTTTTTGTGGTAGCAAAGAAATGGAAATAAAGTATATGCCCATCAAATGAGAAATATCTAAACAAATACATAAATATAATGGAATATAACTGTATAGTAAGAAAGGACAAATATGATAAATATAGAGAAGTATGGTGTAAAGCAAGCACCCTAGCATACCCAGGATGGCTGCTAGCATAGGTTCTTTGATCTGCTTTACTAAAGGAAAACAACTTTAAAGGGGTCAACAATCTTCAATTAAACATATTTATTTATATGTCATTCACTTAGTTCAGGGGGAAAAGTCAGCACCCTGAACTTCAAAAAATACAAACAGAAATTACAAGCAGACCAAAAAATACAGAGAAAATAACACACACAATTCAACAGACCAACAGATAGGGCTTCTAGATGTGTGACTATTACATAGTTACCAGAGAGAGAAGCACCAACATCTGGGTTTTGAAAGCTCAACGGCTACCCAGTCTCATCTGATCAAATCACACAACTCTTCCCCTAAGTAAGCCCGTAAGGAAAAATGCTAACCTCAGAGTATATATACCCTTCTTCAGGGTCAGAGGGCATCACAACCCTCGTTATCCACTGCCTAATTACAAAGTAATGAAAGCTGTGGGCCTTCATGAAAAACTAGCTTCCCCTAAGCAAGCTTCTCTCTTGGGCTCCAAGTGAGGTCTATTAATAGGCAAGGAAGATCTTCAACTTCCATTAAGATTACAAATGGAAAGATACAGATAATTCAATGCAGAATGAAACAGATCCAAGAAAAAAAATGTATATATACCTGACTGCAACAATGTAAATGGAAAGCACAATCATAAAACAATCAAAAGCGAATGCTGCAAAATTACAATGAATAAGCATGGCCCCAAAGAAGACAAATGACAAGACACAGGTGTGTGGTACATTGTATATATTTTTACTTTTTTTTTAATGTATTGATTAATTTTGATTTTTTTTTCTTAAAAAATTGTTATATAGGATGACTCTGAGAGAGATGTATGGTGGGATACTGGGGGAAATTCTGGTGATATAAAAAAAATAAAAATTATCAATGAAAATATATTTTTGAAGTAGAGCTAACCTGTTCATTGAGAAAAATAAGACATAATGGGAGTGGGGAAAAAAAGAAAGGGATTTTGAAAAAAGGGTGAACTTTTTTATTAAATTATTTATTTTTAGTTTTCAACATTCATTTCATAAGTTTTAAATTTTCTCCCCCTCCATTCCCAAGTACAGCTTGCAATCTGATATGGGCTCTGCATATATATTCCTATTAAACACATTTTCACATTAGTCATGTTGCATAGATGAATTATAACAAATGGGAAAAACTATGAGAAAGAAAAAAAAAGAAAAGAAAATAGTCTGTTTTGTTTTGCATCCCTACTTCATAGTTCTTTCTCTGGATGTGGCTGGCATTTTCCATCATGTGTCCTTTGGAATTGTTTTAGGTCCTTGCATCGCTGAGAAGGGCTAAGTCTATTAAAATCAGTCCTTGCACACTGTGGCTATCATTGTGTACACTGTTCTCCTGGTTCTGCTCCTCTCACTCAGCATCAGTTCATAAAGACCTTTCTAGGTTTCTCTGAAGTCTGCCTGTTTATCATTTCTTATAGTACAATAGTATTCTATTACATTTGTACACCACAACTTGTTTAGCCATTCTCCAATTGATGGGCATCCCCTCGATTACTACTTCTTGGCCAAAGGGTGAGCTTTTTTTGAGGAGGAAATGATTTCTGATTTAGAAATGTTGAATTTAAGATGCCTATAGGACACAAAAATGAAAATATTCAGCAGGTAGTTGGTGGAACAGGTGCAGAAAAGAGATGATACATATATAAATTTGGGAGTCATTGACAAAGAGATGATAACTGAACCACGAGGGCTGGTGAAATCACTAAGACAGAACGTACAAAGAGAAGACAAGGGAGCCCAGAATAGGGCTGGTGAACGTATGAAGAGAAGAGCATGGTTTTGCAACAACAAAAGAGACTGAAAAGAAATAGTAAAACAAGGT
Organism: Pseudochirops cupreus; assembly: GCA_028627135.1. NCBI lineage: Eukaryota > Metazoa > Chordata > Mammalia > Diprotodontia > Pseudocheiridae > Pseudochirops > Pseudochirops cupreus. Next base: position 168,296,556 of record CM053582.1, on the reverse strand, counting down.
AGAACCAGGAGAAAGCAACATTAGAAAAACACAGACAGAGCCTTTAGGAGGAGAGAGCAGTCAGCAGTATAAAAAGCTACAGAGAAGTCAAGAATGATGATGACTAAAAAGGGACATTGCATTTAGGAGCCAAGAGTTTGTGAATAATCTGAGACACAGCAGTTTCAATCAAGTGGTGGAGACGGAAACCAGAATGCAGAAGGATGAGCTCTGGCTAGCTCAGCAAAATAATTGCTGGTCAGAAACTGAGAAACAGTCTTTGATGTAGAAAGAACACACATTGTTCTTTTCAGTCATGCCAGCACTTGAAGAAAATGACATAATTCCACACAGCTACCTCACCGTCACATGTAAACTCTGCTGTATCTCTATCCTAAGTCGGTTTTGAATCAGTATTGCCTGTTGGTGACTTAGAGCTCTGTCACAAGCCTGGTAGGTCAGTCTATAGCAAAGGCTGACCCGTCCAGTTTTTGGGTGCTGGAAACGATTAAGGAGCTGGATAGATGTGATCATATCCTGAGACACAGCCCGAGCCACAGTGTGAAACTCTACTTCATCAAAGCCTCTCTCCTCATCTAGCCAAAAGCTAACATCATGTACATAAGATGGAGGATAGAAGGAAAAAGCCTTAAAGGGCTCTACTTTTCCAAGGACAAAATGTTCTAGAAAACGTTCGTCAAAAGTCCATAAAATTCTCCAGTCAGGGATCCCCCATACCAACATGACTAAAAGGTCCAGGTTCACAGATGCAAATACGAATTCCAAGTCTTTGTATAGCTGGCTTGTAGCAGATGTTATGATAGACCCAATGACCAGACCCATAATTTCATCTGGACCAAAATTGTGAGGCTTCACACAAATCATATAATCTTTTTTGTTTTTCTGAGGCTTAAATGTCAGAGAGCTGCTCAGTTCAGGGCCATCTGGCAATCTCTGTGTGAGAAGGGTATGTAGAGAGCATTTCAGGTGTTCCAGGAATAACTGAAGACAGGAATTATTCATTTTTTTATTAAACCCATGAATAAATAAAGTCTCATGATATGTTGGCAGTATGAAAGGTGATATAAGACATTTCCTAAAAACAGGACCACTGAGGATGTGCAGAGACCCTGGGACGAAGTGTGGGCCTTGGATGACATCCTGTGCAAAAACTAGGAGGGAAGGTCTGAGAAGGAACTTTGTTGGGCTTAGGATTCTCTTCTGGGTGTCTTGTTCCCCATCCCACTCAGGGTCTTTCTGAAGATGGACCCTTGAAAACGACACCAGAAAGTCCTCCATATCACATGCTGTTTCACCAGCCAACAACTTGGAATGTGGAATTTGCTCTTTTTGGAGAACAATCCAAAAGGGAACTGATGTAGAGTCAGAACTCCAGGCAATGTGACTATCACAGTGTTTTTCTGGAAGCAAAGGAGCAGGGCATTTCAGTCTCTGAAGTGAAAAGGTTTTACTGAGCTCAGCAATTAGTTTTTCATTTATAGTCCTGACAGGATGACTTGAATTTCTTTCAAGGAAGCCCCTGTTTGATACAAAAGAGAAATCATTATTTTAACTTTTAAAAGACATACTATTCTTTAGGCAGAATTTAAAATACAAATAACAAACAGCAAGAAAAGTTAACTGTAAGCTTAAGAAATTAAAGAAACTCTCCATTTTGAGGACAGCATAACGTAAGGACTAGAGAACCAGCCTAAAAGTCAGACCTGGGCTCAGATCCTACCTTTGACGCATAATTGCTCTGCAACCTTGAACAAACCAATTAACCTTTCAGTTCGTATACTACAGAGAAGATGCTGACCAGCACTGTAAGAGGTAGATTCCTTACCTGGGAGGTCTAGGTCCTATCCCTATTTCCTACTATAAACACAAATGCACTGATTCAGAACTACAACTATTACCTTATATATAATAAATGAAAAATGTAGTAAGTATAATTACTGAGAATCTGGGGAATGACAGATTGACAGTTTTACTGGGATCATTATCTTCATTAATCACTTAGCATTTGTAGGACACCTAGCTTCCATCAAGTTAATTAGTGCACATTCTGAGATGGATGATATTTCCAGAAAATAAGAGACTACCTGTTTATCTTCCCTACCAGTGCTTCTGGTACAGAGAAGGAAAGCCAATGGTCATCCAGTCTAACTCTGCAGATCCCAGAGTGAGATTCTTCAAAAGGCAAGCTCCGGGTGAAAACATGATTCAAAGCTCCTTCAACACGGAAGGACTTGTTCTGACTCCTGGCAAAACAAAAGACCCTAAGTTTGTGCTGAATAATGGCAAAAGAAAATAAGCAATCTTAAGGGACAGAATCAAAACATGTCAGAGAAAATGCTATAGCTCAGTTTTTAACTGAGAGGTGAGAGAAAAGGCTTGGGTTTCACTAGTATGTGTTACCTGTAGCCAGTGCACTTGTACCCTGGCACAGCATCAGAGCTGAAAGGATGAACATTGCTCAAGATAAGTCCTCCTCCAGCTGCCATGGCTACTACTTGCCAACTATTGTGCCACTCCCTCCTGGGAGAATCAGCAGGAGTTCCACCTTGTCCTCTGCACAATGCCACATGGACCTCCCCTCTCTCTGAAAGGACATCAGCACAGCTGCAGAAAAAGAAGAGTTATCTCTCAAAAGATGTTAGAAATAACCATGGGTGCCACCATGATGGTCAGATTTTAAAACTGTCTTTTAAGGACCAAACTTTGAAGAAATCTGGCTACAAGTGAACGAAAAGAAGAATAAAATCAAAATCTGCTTACAAGTATTTTTTACATAGTATTTTTTCACTAGAAGGATTATGTTGATAGTGGAAGGACCAGTATCTGTAAGACTACTGTAAAATGCAATCAGAGGGAGTCATTTTCCTAATTATTTAAACCAAGTATTTTTTTCTTCCCTAATAGTTAACCTATAACACTGTCACTTAAATGCTACACTACACTACTTATCTCTTAAGCAAGATTACAGAAGTCAAGTCCCTTGAACATATCATTCTTCCAGAATTTCTCTCCACCTGAAATATTCTTCCCTTATAAACTTGTCAACTGAATGGAACCAGCCTGAGTCTAACCCGTGGGTGGCCAGAGCCCAACAAAGCAGCCTAGAGACAGGGGAGTCAGAAATCAAACGAAGTTTAATTTCAAAGTGAGGGAAATTGCTTAAGAGCAGGGACACATGTGCCAGAGCCCCACTCCTAGTGGATGGGAGTAGGGAGGGTGTTGAGACCCACTTTAGTGTGGAGATATCTCAATACTTATACCAAGGGCTGCAGTGAGCTGTAGCCCTGACAATGAGGAGTAACAGCAACAATGTGACAAGTTTGATTCATAGCAGGGCTTCATGACCAGAAACAATTCTATGATTTTACTGTGGCTGAGATCATACAGAGGATGAGTACAAGGGATTGTTGTTATGCCCAGCATAGGGCACAGTTTGCTTGCTGGACCTTAGCTCTGGAAAAGACATATCTTGACAGACTCCACATACCAAATTCAATGCTTCCTTCAAGGAAATATCTTTCTGACAATAACTGTATATATAACCCTGGGCAAGTCACTTAACTTGCCTGAGTCTGTGCCCTCATTTGTAAAATTAAAGAGTTGGACTAGATAATCCCTAAGGTTCCTTCCAGTTCTAAATCTATACTCCAATGCTCAACATTTAATTTTGACTTCCAACATATCATTTTCCTGGATAGTTCTTCCCATATTTTTCTCTCCCCTGCCTGATTTCCCATAGTTCAGTTACTGCCTGTACCACAAATTTTATCACTTGCTATCCACCATAAAGTGTGACCACTTTGAAAAGAAATATATATGTACATACATACACATATATACATATGTGTGTACTGTTATGGGAATCTGAAGATCTTCCCTGCCCCTAGGCCCTCTGCTAAAGTGGCTACGTGACTCTGAGGACTCTTGGATATTTGAAAGTATACTCTGTTCCCTAATAGGCTGAATGTGGTCATGTGGAGCCTGTGGCGCCAGGCT
>CM053582.1:168275841-168292060 GCA_028627135.1 Pseudochirops cupreus | reverse complement strand
ACTTTTCCCCCTGAACTAGGTAAATGATATGTTTGATTAAAGTGAGATTGTTAACCCATTTTGAGTTGCTTTCCTTTAGAAAAGCAGATCTAAGAACCTGTACTAGTAGCCGCCCTGGGTGTGCTGGGGTGCTTGCTGTTACATGTACATACACACACAGAAACATACAGAGAAAATACAACACAAAGGACCATGTAAAAGATTGGGGGGAAGGGTGGCCTATTTGTTTATCATTTTGTGTGTGTGTGTGTGTGTGTAAATGTAATAGGAGGGAGATGGGCAAAAGAATATATATCCCTCTCATTATTTCACGTTTCAGCTATTCCTCTAGGGCTGGCACCACTGTCACATACTTTCGCGCTCTACACCATGCCTTATAAAGCCTGAGCTCCGCCTCACCTCTGGAAAAACCTGGCAAGTAGCTCCCTGTTCTTAGACACTCCAGCTTTGCGCCCACAGTGCGGGAAGTTGAAATAAATGCGATCAAACTTCCAGCCATCCGCGGCAAAGGCCTCTGCCAGCCGTGTACAGTCCACGCCGAAGCGCACCTCAGCACCTGCGAGAGAAGGAGTGGTGTGGGCAGCATGAAAAGCAGAGAGCTCAGGTCACCCCCCAGCTCAGCACGGAGTCAAGAGCTATTCCTCCAGTTTACGACAAACTATTCAATTCAATAAACATTTAGTCAGCGCCAGGCACTGAGCAAAGCACTGGGGATACAAAAAGAGACAAAGGACAGTCAGTCCTGCCCTTAAGGAGTTTACAATCTACCGGGGGACACAACAAATAAATATATACAAAAGCAAGCTACATACGAGATAAATAGGAAATGATTAAAAAAGGGAAAGCACGGGCACTCAGAGGGACTAGGGAAGGCTTCCTGTAGAGGTGGGATTTTAGTTGGGACCTAAAGACTGGGAGCAGAAAAAGCAGAACTTTCGAGGAAGGGGGAACAAGCAGAGAGATCAAGTCTCAATCCCACTGAGGGGAGGAGGGGAACCGAGCTCCGCCCCTAGGTTGGGATGCATGTACGAAAGAGAAGAGTCACATGGCAGCGGGGCGGGGGCTCAGGGAGGAGGGGGACCTCGCTAATGGCTGGCGGAGCGGGGCTGAGACCGGGGGCGGGGCCTCGCTACCTCGCTCGCGCAGGCGCCGTAGGTTCTCCTGGAACACCGGGTCCCCAGCCAAGACCGTGAGTTTCTGGGGACAGGTGGCGATGAGACTAGTGCCGGGCCCTTGAACCTCGCTCAAGGCGGCGGCGAAGGAGAAATTCCCCTCCCCAACCAGTAGGAGGCGGCGAGCGACCATGTTCCCTCAGCTTGCCGGCATTCAGCAGGCCCCAGCCAGTGTACGTCATCTGTCACTTCCCCTTCCTACTTCCGGGCCGCTCCTCCCCGGTCGCCGAATGATGACGTAACATCTCCAGGTTGCCTTCACAACCAGTTGTTGGTCCTCCGAACAGGTGGTGGTAGTGATGACCATGACTGCAAATATGGGGAACTTTTCCCAGAAGGTAAAACGTCTCCTTACCCCGGCACTAACCAAGCGCGAGCTGATTCGTCAGCACTTATGTGACGTCACAAACAATCGCCTGTGCAGGATTCTGCATGGGGACGGATCCTAGGCGAGCATCTCTGTCGCCAACCGTCCCGCCACCGTCCTTATGCTGGGACGCATCTTAGATTTACATTTCGAAAAGACCCCTCATTCTAGAGACCCCGAGAAGGCGAATGACTTGCAAGGGTCACACAGGTAGTTAGTGGCAGAGCTCTGGAGTCCAACCCAGGTCCTCTGGGTTCTAGATCCAGAGGTCTTTCCTCTAGGAACCTTGAATGCCTCTCCACCCCCCACCCCCCGCCCCGAGCCCGGACCTTTCCCAAGAATTTAGTTCTGCTGCTTGCCACTTACTGGCTGGGTGAACCTTAAGCAAGTCATTTCGCATCGCACCTCTGTAAAATATGGGGGTTGGAATCCAACCCAGCCGTTGGTGCTTTCCCCCTTTTGGAATTACACGATCTAACCTCGTAAATCCTCAGTATTTGCTTCTTTGTGTACCGATTTCCCACCATAGGATGTAAGCTCCTGGAGGACAGGGATTTTTTTTTTTGTCTTTGTAGCTTCAGCTATTTGGGACAGTGCTTTTCACATAGTAGGCACATGATAAACGTTTGTTCAGTTGAATGGAATTAGGTGATCCTCCTACGCCTAGAGAAGGAACTACTGTTCCACTCAACACTACCACCACAAGACTAAATGGATAAAAGGTTAGTTGTGGTTTGAGGTCCAGGTCCTCTGAACTGTGGGTCATTACTCACTTCTGCTATCCTGCTGCCTATAGTGATATCAGCACAGCAAACTTCACAAAGAAGGGCCAATGACCTGCTTGCTTGGTCTCACTACCCAATATATCCTCAGTTCCATCAGCTCAGCCTTAGGTGTTGGCAGTGGCCTCTTCATCATGGCCACAGATATTCCATCAGAACAGAAACGGTGAAGATACTAATTTTGTTGGGATGAAATTCCAAAATCTAGGTTTGGTGACCTATCAACCTCCCAGGGAACATGGAAAAAAGAAGTCAAGACTTCATTTACCCTTTTGAAAAAATTTTAAGGGAGCAATTCCAATACCAGTCAGCTAACTCTAGCTTAGATGAGGTATTTTCTTGTTTCTTAACCTGGGGTCTGAACTGGGAATGATCAGACTTACGGAGAACATGATAGCTAGCATCAAGTATTGAAAGGGTTATTATATGAAAGAGGAAATATATTTGTTCTCCTTGGCTTGGGGTTAGGAGGGAGGAATAGAACTAGGAACAATGAGTAGAGGTTGCAAAGATTTAAATGTAGGTTTGATGTAATAAGAAATTTCTGTTAGAGTTTTAAAAAAAAGTAGAATGGGCTGATTTTGAGGTAATGAGTTCCCATCATTTGAGAGCTGTAAGCAAAGGCTGGATGACCACTGGTCCATGTGTTGTAGAGGGATTCTTTCAGGTACAGTTTGGACTAAGTGACAGCTGAAGTCCCTTCCAACTCTGAAATTCTAAGATTCCATTTTTCATTTCACATAAAACAAAAATGTGTTGTAAACTAAGCCCCCTTGCTCCTTATATTCCTAAATTCTAAGTTAGCTGCATCAGTTAATGCTATATTGAATTTCTGAGCACCTAAGATTTCCTAGAGCCCTCTTCAATACAATCATCTTTGCTGATTGGCATCCACTTTTTGCTGGATGTGAGGGTAGATAGTACATGATAGGTCAGGAGTAAAAATTCAGCTGCCTAATGAACTGCAGCAAACTTTGCAAGAAGCCTGGACATTGACTGGGCTTAATATCTTTCCAAGAAATATGTCATATCTCGGTGTGTGGAGCACAGAGTGAGAAGAAATGGAATTCCGTTATGTAGTTTCTGCAATGGTTTCCTTTTCCTGCCCTTCCCCAGAAATTATCCTTTTCCTGCTTTCTCACAAATCCACAATATGGCTGCCTAATGCACGCAGATGGCCACGGTGAAGTATGGACAGACTGGAATGATATGTCCAAGTTTTTCCAGTATGGATGGAGATGTACGACCAATGAAGATTCTTACTCCAACCGTACCTTAATGGGCAACTGGAACCAGGAGAGGTATGACCTTCGGAAGATTGTACAACCACAACCTCTGCCTTCCCAGGTAATCCTTCCTTTTCTTCCTTTGGCCAGTTCTTTAGCAGAGGACGGTATGGTTGTCTTAGGAGGCCGAGTATACAACCCTACCACTCCCTATTCAAATTAGACATTACCTTTCCTTTTGATAAATGACCCAGAAGATGCCATGTAATTCCTTATCAAGCTAGGTAAGACTTTGATCCTATCTACTAAATCTGTATCAATACTGTTCACATTCATAGAACACCACTGTCTCCTAGATGAGGGTAGATTCCCCCATAACCATACTGAATACATAGACTTGAACTTCCCTCGTGGGAAGCTTTGCTGTGAGGCCTCCAGCCCATATAAACCAAGTCCATATAAACCAAGGCAAGTTCTGTTACTACTAATGCCATAGAGGCTTCCATTCTTTGAAACTTGGCTGCATAATTTTTACTACACTCCCTCTTGTTTTCCTTTCTAGTTTGGGCACTATTTTGAAACAACATTTGCTGCCAGCTACAAAAAGAAGCTCCTTCCATCTGGAAGTAGGTGCTTTAAGGTGGAAGGGTTGGGATGGGATAGTGATTACTGTTCTTGGCTATTAAAATTAAGCCTACTTAAAATGAGTGCTTTAGGATGTTTTCCCTCCAAAACCTACCATTTCTATAGCTCCCCAGGATTCTTCCAGCTTATAATATGGGCTTTTCCCCCATTGAGTTACTATGGGAACCCTATCCTATACCTACAAGTTGTTTATTTTTATTGGACTAATCAGTTCCCCACTTTCCCTGATGTGAACAGACCTAATTGCAGTATGGTATAGTGGAAGATGTGCTGAATTTAGTATTGGAAGAAACCTAGGTTTGAATCCCAATTTTTGCAGTGTAACCATGGGGCAAATCACTTTACCCTCTCTGAGTTTGATTGTTCTCATGTATAAAATGGGGATAATACAGTCTGGTTTACCTAGCTCACAGTTATGGAAAGGATCAAGAAAAATAATGTATATAAAGCATTTAATCTTTATGTAAATATTAGCTAGTATTATTATTAGGACAATCCCTGTTGTTAAATTATGTCAGTTTTCCATTTCCTACCTTTCCCTTCAGGGTTTAAACAAGAGCCTCACTGTTTCCCTGGACATCAACCTGAGCTGATTCCTCCTCCATACAAAATGAGCACCACAGGGAAGACAGATTACATGGTGAATTATTCAGCACCTCAAACCAGGGAAGGCCCTGGACATATATGGGATCCCAAATCGATCCTAAGCCCCAAGCACTAGGGAAATAAGACAAGCTCCTTTTTTCTAGAGTAAAATATAACTGGGAATAGTTATCTATTTGACACAGCTAGGAATTTTGCTTCTGTAACATAGTAACTCTTCTCTGATGAAAAAATAAAGTCTCTAGGAACTGGAAGCTAATTTCTGCTGAAGTTCTTTTCCTCTCTTAACCTAAGAAGTGAATGTCACCTTTCAGTTACTGAAATTTAGGCACACAATACTAGTTGTTTGTTCTTTATTTCAAAGAAGACCATCAATGACATCACTGGGTGATGTCTTGACTCACATGTGAATTGTATTTAAGGGAGGCAAAGTTGCATGAACAAAGTCATCGGCCTAACTCTCTCTTCCAGAGTCAAAGTCTAGTGGCAAGATAAAAATTAGGATGACTGTTGATGCAGTGAATGACCTAGGAGTCTTCCATGTCTGACCAAGCTCTAAGCACTCCATAGCTCCTGCTTCGGCCACCTTCATGGCTGTTGGAACAAATTGTTCTGCTTGTTTCCACCAGAGGAAATATTCACATGCTTGGGGTAGACATTCCCCTAACTCATGAACAGGTTTGAGGCCTGTCAGTTACCCTTAACCTGGTTTAGCCTGTCTGCCAAGATGATTTTACTGGGATGTAGCTGCTGAGCATGCTGGAGCCACAGGTGAGAGTTGGATGATAGGTAGATGCCGAAAGTGGATGAGCAACCCTGCCTGGAAACCAGAGGTGTTAGTCCTCCCTGCACACTCCATACACCTTAATACTAGTAGAGATGTATGGTAAGAAGATAAACTCTGTGGCTTCAGAAGAATGTCATTGTCCCCTAATCCAGGATGACAACTTCTCACCTCTCTTCGTAAATAATAAATTTCCAAATTTATATAGACTCTTTTGCAACACATTTTCTTTAAGAAGTAAGCTAGATTTTACAGGAGGTAGAGTCAAGATGGCAGCATAGAAGCAGGAGAACTCTGTGAGCTCCCCCCATAACTACCTCAAATACCTATAAAATATGACTTTAAACAAATTTTAGAGCTCCAGAACCCACAAAATGACAGAGAAACAAAGCTCCTGCTGAAGGCAGCCCAGCAGGCAGACAGGAAGGGTTCATTGCAGCACCCTGGGAGCCAAGCCCAGCCTGGCATGAAACCTCGGCTTTAGCCCCAGGGTGGCTAGGACAAGTGGCGGCCAGAGCATTCGAGAGAGTGGATCAATGGCAGCTGTGGTGGTTTCCAGAATTATCAACCCATAAGAGCCAAGGACAAAGTGAAAGGTCAGTGGAACTCGGCTAAATTTGGGGAAGAGGAGCAGGTCTAGCCATCTGTCCTCAGAGCAAGAAGCAGATGAAGCGACAGCCTAGCAGCTGACTCCACGTGACTGCTACATGGGTCCCAGACTGCAGATCATAGCTGGGGCCAAGCGACCATTCAGAGGCTAAGTGCTCTTGCCTTAACCTGCCTGGATTGGAATCGTGGTCTTGGGTGGTAGTCCTAAGATGTGTGACCAGTGAGCTAAAGTTGGTGGGGGCTGCAGAGGCAGTAGCCTCCTAATAGCTCTGGCAGCTGTGAAAACCCTGGCGATTTGGGACAAAGCTCTCCCCACTGAAAGGAGAGTTCTGCTGAGCCCAAAAGTCAAGTAATTAACTGGCAACATGAGCAGGCAAAGGAAGCAAAGCAAGAACAGCAATCCAACTTTAGATTCCTTTTTTGGGGACAAAAAGGATCAAAGCATGGAACAGAAGACAGCACAGTCAGAACTCCCACACCAAAAGCTTCCAAGAAAAATGTAAACTTATTACAGGCCATAGAGGAGATTAAGAAGGATTTTGAAAACCAAATAAGAGAAGTTGAGGAAAAATTGGGAAGAGAAATGAGAATGATGCAAGAAAATCATGAAAAGAGAGTCAACAATCTGACTGAAGAAAATAACACCTTAGAAAACAGACTAACTCAAATGGCAAAAGAGGACCAAAAAGCCAATGAGGAGAAGAATGCCTTAAAAAGTCAACTTTGCCAGATGGAAAAAGAATCTCAAAAGCATTCTGAAGAGCATAACTCCTTCAGAATTAGAGTGGAGCAAATGGAAGCAAATGACTTCATGAGAAATCAAGATACTATTAAACAGATCCAAACAAATGAAAAAATAGAAGGCAGTGTGAAATATTGAAAAAAACCACTGACCTGGAAAATAGATCCAGGAGAAACAATTTAAAAATTATTGGATTACCTGAAAGCCATGATCAAAAGAAGAACCTAGAAATCATCCTTCAAAGAAATTCTCAAGGAAAATTGCCCTGATATTTTAGAACCAGAGGGCAAAATAGACCTTGAAAGAATTCACTGATCACCTCTTGAAAAAGATCCCAACAAGAAAACTCCTAGGAATGTTATAGCTAGGTTCCAGAGTTCCAAGATCAAGGAGAAAATATGATAAGCTGCCAAGAAGAAGCAATTTGAGTACTGTGGAAACACAATCAGGATGACACAGTATCTAGCAGCTTCTACATTAAGGGATCAAAGGGGCTAGAATATGATATTCCAGAGATCAAGGGAGCTAGGATTAAAACCAAGAATCACCTACCCACCAAAACTGAGTATAATGTTTCAGGGGAAAATATGGTCATTCAATGAGGTGGAGGCCTTTCAAGCATTCTTGCTGAAAAAACCAGAACTGAATAGAAAATTTGACATTCAAATATAAGAAGCATGAGAAGGTAAACATGGAAAACAAATTATAAGGAAATTATCAAAGTTGAACTATTTACATGCCAACATGGAAAAGTGATAATTGTAACTTATGAAACTTTTCTCAGTATGAGGATAGGTGAAGGGAATATACACATATACATATGTCTATATAGGAGGGTATATATGCATATGAATACATATATGAGTGTGCGTATATATGTATACCTAGACAGAGGGCACAGGATCAATTGAATAGGAAGGCATGATATTTTAAAAGGTGAAATGAAGAGGTGAGAGAGGAATAGAATGAGAGGAGACAGGGAGAGACAGAATGGGATTAATCATCTCATATAGAAGAGGAAAGAGATAACTGTTACAATGGAGGGGAAGAACAGGAAGACAAAAGAAAATGGGTCAACCTTACTCTCATTGAATTTGGCTTAGAGAAGGAATGACATACGCTCTAAATCTTACCCTACAGGAGAGTAGGGAGGAAGGAGATGAGAAGGGGGTTGATAGACGGGAGGGCAGGTGCGGAGCGGGTTGTTAGAAGCACACACTTCTGTAAAGGGACAGGGACAAAGTAGAGAATAGAACAAGTGGGGGGTGGGATAGGAAGGAGGGAAAAATAGTCAGTCTTTCACAATATGTCCATTGTGGAGATGTCCTGCATAACTACACATGTACGGCCTGTATTGAATTGCTTCTCTTTCCAGTGGGGGTGGTTGATGAAGGAGGAAGGGAAAGAATCTAGAATTTAAAGTTCTAAAATCAAATGTTAAAAATATATACATATATATTTTATTATTATTATTATTTACATGCAACTGGGAAATAAGATATACAGGCACTAGGGTAGGGAGATCCATCTTCCCCTACCAGAAAGTCAGAGGGGTGATGGGGGAGGATATAGGAAAGAGCAGATTGGGGGAGGAAGTATACAGTGGGATAGCTGTTTTGGGGTGGTGGGTAGGGGAAAGACAGGGAGAAAAATTTATAACTCAAAATCTCATGGAAATGAATGATGTAAACTAAAAACAAAAGTTAATTTTAAAAAAGAAGTAAGCTTGAAAGCTCTTTTTGTGGTGGCAAAAAATTTGAAATCTGGGGGATACCCATCAATTGGGGGAATGACTGAACAAGTCGTGGTATATGAATGTAATGGAATATTATTGTGCTATGAGAAATGATGAGCAGGAGGATTTCAGAAAAACCTGGGAAACCTGACATGAACTGATGCTGAGGGAAGTGAGCAGAACCAGGAGAACATTGTACACAGTAACAGTAACATTGTGTGATGGTCAGTTTTGATCAAAGATTTAGCAGGACAGTCATCTAAGACAATTCCAAGGGACTCATGATGAAAAATGTTATTCACATCCAGAAGAAAAAACTATAGAATCCAAATGCAGATCAATGCATACAATTTTCTCTTTTTTCTTTCTCCTGGTTTTTCCCTTTTGTTCTGATTCTTCTTTCACGACATGACTAATGTGGAAACATGTTTAATATGATTGTACTTGTATAGCCTATATCAAATTCCATGCCATCTTGGGGAGGGGGAAAAGGAGAGATGGAGAAAAAACTATTTGGAACTAAAAATCTTGTAAAAGTGAATGTTGAAAACTGTCTTTGCATGTAATTGGAAAAAATAAAATATTATTAAGTGGGAATTTTTTTAAATTAAAAAGAAAAAAGAAGTAAAGAAGCTGAAAGATATATGATATCTGATATCACCTCCCTGAGTATCTCCTACACAGCGCCAGGACAGTGGATGAAATAATTGGGATTAAGGGATGCTGGTAGTCCAACTCGGAACAAGATATTCTCCTTCCCCTAGTGCTTATCAGTGGGACTTTTTTGTAGGAGAATAAGTAACACATTCCACTCTATTTTAGTCACCATCTCTTTCCTTCTTATTTTGAGCTTTGTCTCTTGTACTCTGTATAAACTACTGTTTCTTCCCATTTGCATTTTTTTCTCTCAGAGCTCTGAGCCTTGGATCTTGACCTTCTCTTGCAATATAAACTAGTGCTTTGGAGACAAAGAAGCATTATATTTCTCCAGTGTATTCAAGTGCAGAAAATGGGTTAAAGAAAAGATAAAAATTTGTAGTATATATAGGTTTGAGGATTGGAACCAATGATGTAGTAAAGATGCTGTTTAAATTACTTTTGTTTCCAAATAATAAATATACAGTGCAGAAAACTATGGAGAACACACTCTGAAAGATCATTTTCTTTGATGCAGGTTACAATACTACCATGCCTCTCCTTCCACCCAATGACTTAAAATCAAGGAGAGGGTAAAGAGTGTTTTATGTACAGATCTGATGAAATGTGAAAATTGTCTGTGTGTGTCTACATTCTTGTCTTACTTAGAATTCCACAAATGTCTTCCCTTATTGGCTAATAGAACAATTTTCATGATCTGATCAGAATTTTAATCTTTTCAAAAGCTACTGCAAAACTTTCAAAACAAAGATTTATATAAGATAGGAGAGTTAAAATGTAAGCATGAAAATGTCTAATAACCATCCCTTTGATTTTGCTGTCCAAAACACTCCTCCCTGGCCACCATTCTCCTAAACAGATTAATCTTCCCCTTTTAGAATGTAAGTTCCTTGAGGTCAGGAATTATCTAGATTACCTGTATTTTTATTACCATCACTTAAAACAGTGCTTGGCCCATAGAGTAAATGCTTAATAAATGCTCTTTCAAACCTGGAAAGACATACCTGAACTGATGAAAAGTGAAGTGAACAGGAGAACATTGTACACGGTAACAGCAATGTTGTATGAAGATCCAACTGTGAATGACTTAACTATTCTCAGCAATGCAGTGATCTAGGACAATTTCAAAGGACTCCTGATGAAAAATGCTATCCATATCCATAGAAAGAACTGATGCAATCTGAATGCAGATTGTAAAAATAAATGCTCTTTCATTTGTTAATTTGTGTAACATTTGGGTTTTTTTTAAATTAACAAGCATTTACTTTCTCTTTTACCTCCCCTCTACTGAAAAAAAGGGAAGAAAAACAAATCTTTTGTAACAAATATGAATAGTCATGCAATACAAATTTCTAAATTGACTATGTCCAAAAATAAATATTTCATTCTTCATATTTCGCCCATTGCTTCTTTGTAAGGATATAGATAGCATTCTTCATTATCAGCCCTCTTGAATCATAGTCATGCATTGATATTTATTTCATTGCATTCTTAAATCTTTCAAAGTTTTTTGTTTGTTTTTATAATGTTGTAGTACAAATTGTTCTCTTGGTCCTGTTCACTTCACTCTGGCTAAGTTCATTCAAGTCTTCCCAGATTTCTATGAAACTATCCTCTTCATCACTTCTTATGGCACAATACTATCCTATAATAATATTAATTATCTGTTCATCCATTCCCCAACTGAAGGATGCCCCTTTAATTCCCAGTTCTTTGTCACCACAAAAAGAGCTTCTGTAAATATTTTTGTACATATAGATCTTTTGACTCTTTTTAAAAAATTTCTTTGTGATATATTTATGTAACACTTAAAGTTTATTATGCATATGGAATTATTAGACCATATATAATTATATCAATTTAACCATGCATCTAAAAATAGTTTAGTTCTGCTTTTGGAAGGAAATTGTAAAAATAACAAGTCCCAAAATTTGGTAATTTGTACTAAATATAGTCATTGAGACAGAGCATTTGAACAAAGACTTATTCATAAGAATAATAATAGCTAATACATGTTTGAAAGCATGAGTAAGATTCTAAGGTGAGAGATGGAATCACGAATAAAGAAGAATAGGAACAAAGACATGGGAGTGAAAATGCTTAGGGTGTGTATGGTAGATGTAGAATAGAGAAATGGAATTATGTAATGAAAAAAACTGCTATTCTCAGAGTCTGAAGATACCTCATCTGTAAAATGGAGATAATACATTCAATAAAGTGTCTTTAAAGGGTTGTTTTGGATGAAAAAAATATATGTAAAGAGCAGACTTTAAATAAAATATTAGAGACAGTATGGCATACTAGATAGAATACTGGACTTAGAGATACAATTATATAAGTTCGAGTACTACCCTTAACCCATATTACAGTAGCTGGCTGTGTGACTATGAATAAATCACTCGACCCATTTTTTGTTCCAGGCATAGACTATAAATTGCAGGTTAGTTGCCTGAATTGGTAGTCTGAATTGGTAGAGGGAATTTCGATACTTTGAGGGTCCCATACCAAAGAAATACAGAAACTCCCAAAAAAAGCTATCTTTTTTTTTTTACTTTGCGTCGTGCTGCCACTTTATCACCTCCCACTTTTCTTCCCCACAATACTCTTGCGTCTGAACCCACCATTCAAATGAAATTGCTTTTTCTAAAGTTAGCAATGGCTTCTTAATTGCTAAATGCAATAATCTTTACTCTGTCTTCATCCTTAATTAACCCCTGCCCAACACAATTTCTTGCTGGACATAGCCACCTAACTATTCCATATCCATCTCAAACCATACCCTTCCTCCTAATGTCCCTACTTCAGTTAACAAACCACATTCTTCCCCCCACTCACCAAGTCATCTCCAACTTTTCCTTCTCTCTCACTTCCCAAATCCAATCAGTTGCCAAGTCTCTCCTTTCTGTCCTCTTCTCTTTACTTGACGTGGCCATCACCACCACCACAGGTCAAAACCTTATCACCTTTTTTCTAGAGTACAGCAATACTCTCCTCACTGTTCTCCTGACTCAAGGCAATCTTTTCCAATCTATCTTTCATGCCACTGTCAAATTGATTTTCTTTTTTTAAATGAAATTTTATTGATACCTTTTATTTTTCTACCACTTACACTTCCCACTAAATTCCTCCCCAATCCCTTCCTAGAAAGCCATCCTTCCTAATGGAAGTTCTTCTCAAACCTTTTAGTCTTGGGACCCTTTATACACTCTTAAATTATTGAGGACTTCAAGGAATTTGTGTTTATGTAGGTTGTATCTATTAACATTTACCATATTAGAAATTAAAATTGATATTTTAAAATGTATATTCATTTAAAATAATAAACCCATTATAAAGTAACATTTTTATAAGAAACCTAATTTTCAAAGCAAAAAAAAATAGTGGAAAGAGTGTATTGTTTTATATATTTTTGTAGATCTCTTTACTATCTGGTTTTACAAAAGACAGATTGATTCCCACATTTGTTTCTGCATTCCATCTATTGAAATAGATTGATGTTCCCACAATGACCTAACTTCCCAATTCCTCAGTCTATTCAGCTCCCACTATGTACTTTTCCACTCTACATCAGTTATACACAGAAATAGTCATGCCCTTGAACTTGCCATCGCCCATAAATTCCCATTTCCATGTTCAGGAACTCTGAATTTTCTTTTTTCTTTCATTGTCTTTTCTCTTTCCATCTTTCTCTGTGCTTTACTCCTCCTAAACCTACTTTTATATCCTCACCTTTATTTGATCATAGTTCTTTATCTTTCCATTTCTTAATGCCTTATTCCCCTGAAACCCACTCTTGATCTTCATCATACTCTCCAATAGTTCCATCTTCAATAGTATTCTAGACCATCATTCCAACTCTGACTACACCACCCTCCCTTCTGAATCCCAACTCTTTGATGAATCAGTTCAACTTTGTACTACCGTTTTCTGTTAAGATCCCTTTTCTTTTGTTCTTTTGCTGACTATGCCTCATCAAACCCCAGCCTTAGATTACTACTATCATCTACCTCTTTTGTTCCGTTTATGTGTTGCTGAATGGAATCGGAGAAAATTATGAAACCATGCTAACTTGGTCAACAAAATATTTATTCTAGCTAATATCAACTGAGCTCTTTCTGCAATTAGACAATTCTCCCCAAAAGATTTTCTGTCCCACTTATTACAGCAACTGTTCCAACCTGTTTTTTCTCAAGCCTCCAAGTCATTCCCTTCTCTTATCCTCTTTGCTGAAGGCCTCACATCATGCTTCACCACAAAAATTTTGGCCACTCATTGAGAGTGCCCTCTCTCATCTCACATCTCTCTGGTAATATACTCCACTATCTTTGCTTTCATTCTAATCTCTGATGATGAAATGGCTTTGATGTGCCAAGGACAGTTTGTACCATAAATCCCATCCCTTCCTATCTATTCTAGTAGCTTGTCCCCAACATCATCGTCATTCTCTAATCTTCCATCTTTCTGTTTTCTGCCTCCTTCCCTGCTGCTTACAAACAGAATGAAGTCTCCCCAGCAATAATATAGTGAGTTAACTCTAACTCCCAGAACCAGGCTGGCTATATCTCCCCCTCGGAGTTTTGTGGTACCTGAGGGATCATAGGGTGTCTCTCTTCTTCACTGCCATTGGTTTCAGCCCCCATAGGCTGTGTTTCTCCTCCCCTGCCCACTGTTAGATGCCAGTGAAAACACCCCACTTCCATTTATCCATTTGACATCAACTAGCTTTTACAAAGGGACATTTGCCCTTTGTAAATACTTTTTAAAACATTAGTTCCATGAAGTACATGACTAGATTTGATATGACTTCCAGATAAATCCTCAACTTAGTTACCACTTTCCTGGGTCCCAAAAGTCACTCCTTTTCAGGGCCTCAGAGCTGGCTGAGCTAAAGTCTAGGCTGAGTAAAACCCAGCCTAGACTCCAACTCTCAGATTCCTGTCATTTGCTCTTCTGACTTTTTCTTTTCTTTTTGGATACTCAAAAGACTAAAGAATCCACTCCTTTCACCTAGAACAACAACAACAAAAATACTAAACACAGAGAACAAGGGCTGAGGCCCTTCCACAGGGCCCCAGGGCCCCAGAGGGAACTCAGGTCCCTAAGAGACTTAGAGAAGCGTGAGTGAGCACAGGTCAAGACAGAATGGACAAAAGGTGAGGCTATGCTGACAGGTCTTTTGGAGATGTCTCATGATCGTAGTATCAGTGACATCAAATCTAAATGTAAGCTGAGGCTAGGGATGAATGTCAAGGATTCCTCCTGAAAAAAAGAACTTTTAAATCATGGAGTCAAGAGGAAGATTATAGAAGGGATGGAACTACTGCTCAGAATGGATGGGACAATAATAATGGACAACAGAGAGAAAACAGAAACTCAACTAATTTTTATAAGAATATCGTTGAGAGTTCATGACGACCAAAATATGGTATAAAACTAAGGTTTGTGGGGTGGAGGGGCCATGTTACTAAACAGCATAGTAAAGGCTTGCTTTACCTAGCTTCAATTGCAAGTAAGTCAAAACAGATCTTGGGAGCAAGGCATATCCCTAGACCTTAACTCCATGTAACTCCTGTGGAGTATTTTTAAGCTTAGTTCCTAAAATGGGTTTTAGGGAAACAGGTTCAAAATCCAGGATTAAATGGAAATTACAAGTAATTTTTCCAACCCTAAGCCAGTTAGCTGTCTAGGACCCCAGGCCTCAAGTCAACACAGGCAAAGGCCATCAAAACAGTTATTTTTTATTAGATCTCTCCCTGGATATCATGGTTCATAGCTTTAGCTATGCACTAAAAGAGCATTAACCTATCCCTTTAAAGGAGGCTCTTTATAGCTATGGAACCTTAGTACATTGGAACAAATTGCTGTAGATGAGCCTGAAGAACTGAAATCCAGCAGATGGTAGCAAAGAGCAATTTAGGGACCATAGAACCAGTGGAAATAGCCAACGGAGACTATACAGGCAGAGTAAAGATACCATGCAGAGACAGCATAATACCCAGTTGAGAGTGGTGCCATGACACCAAGTGGAAAGCAGACAGCGTAGCCATGACCTTACCAGAGAAAAGAAGTAGTATGTCTTATCAAAGGGGTGTTATGCTTGCCACACACGTGCCCAGGCTGCATGGGTTCCAGACTGTACATCATACACATGAGCCCCAACTACACAAGTGTATAGTGTATGTCTTTTCACCTATATTCTGTGGCTATATATATTCCCTACGTGTTTGTCTTCCATATGTCATACCTTATCATGGTGTTGCCTTTGTGCATTCCCTCTCCCTACTGATTGTGTGGTAGGTAGCTTGTGGGAAACTATACGCCATATATACACGGTAGGGGTCTTTTCTTGTCACATTATTTGCTACGCTATTCGATTAAATGCATTTTGTTTTGGATTTATTTATCTTTAGGTTGACTGGTAAAAGGAAATTTTTATCAGTTGGGGATTGTGAGCTATGGTTTTGAATACCACAGAATGCCTCAAACCTGGAAGAATTTTTCTCAAGTCCACACATGAAGGAGTGCCCCAGGTGCTACATTTTACATGTTTCCTCTCCCAAGGAAAATGACCCTCACACTGGGAATAATAGAACAAAAATTGTTCATAGGAAACTAAAAGCCAAGACAAGTGAGGAGATATAGAGCATCTAGCTATACTCAATGAGTTTGGGTCATCAGGTCTGAATGAAGTATATCCCAACACACTGAAAAAACTAGCAAATGTGATACCTTGTATTGGTAATGGAATTTGGAGATGCCCCTGTATTGGCTTGATTTTTGGGTTGAGTGTTAAAACCCAGAGCTTGTGAATCCCACTTGTGGAATGGACTTGTTGACGTGAAGAGAGAGGGCTGAACTGGGAGGATCTGTGAATTGGGAGAGAGGCCCAAGCCTAGA
>CM053582.1:168216323-168275341 GCA_028627135.1 Pseudochirops cupreus | reverse complement strand
ACACAAGGGGATGGCTGTTTTGAGGGGGGGGTAGGGGAAAGATGGGGAGAAAATTTGTAACTCAAAATCTCATGGAAATGAATGATGTAAACTAAAATAAATAAAATAAAATATTAAAAAAAAAGATGTCAAGTCAGAAATCTTGCATCTCCTTTTGCCCCTTGAGTTTTCTCATAGAATACTGAAACTGTTTTCTCCGTGTACAGGGAAAGTCTTTTCACCTTTCCTTGTTTTCAAAGGTTATTTTGTATTTTTAAATAGCATTATACAGAGGTCTTTGCTAGTCTTGAGTTACCTTTCGGAAATGCAGTTGGGAGGAGGCAGATGAGGGAAAAATATATTCAGAGAAGGGAAAGAGATTTAACAATGAAGTGTTTTGCCAGAAGACTGCCTCTGGCTGAGGACTTGAAGCTGAAAAAACAGACGGATAATAACAGAACTTCTGATACACCT
The DNA here is from genome assembly GCA_028627135.1 of Pseudochirops cupreus. Classification (NCBI taxonomy): domain Eukaryota; kingdom Metazoa; phylum Chordata; class Mammalia; order Diprotodontia; family Pseudocheiridae; genus Pseudochirops; species Pseudochirops cupreus. The sequence goes on along the minus strand of CM053582.1, from coordinate 168,274,888 downwards.
TCTCAGAACATAAAAGAGACATTTAAATTGTGAAACCCAATTAAATAAGTCATTAGTGGGGGAGGCAGCACAAGTGTTGAACAACCTTACTCACCATATGTCTCCACCATTGCTGTGTCTAAAAAAGATGGTAGAATATTAAAAACTTGTAAACACACACACACACTTTATTATTACTGAAAAAAGTTGATGAAAAAATATAAATAATTACCAGCTTATATGTCTACTTTTACATCTCTGCAAAAATTTTTTATGAAAATAATCTACTCATATATTGAGGTCATACTCAATGAAGATATGAGAAGGGAAATGGCAGACTTTGACAAATGATGTTTTACAGCCAATCACATTGTTATAATCATTCAGTTGACTGAAAAAGTAGAGATAAAATAAGATCCTGTCATACATATTGTTTATTAACTATAAAAAAAATTTAGATTTGGTAGAGCAAAATGTTTCCTTAAATGCTCTCCTTGAATGAGGTATCTCCCATACATACATTAACATCATGCTGGATTATTCCTTGAAAGATATAACAACAGAGATAAATTTGTTCACTAACCTTATTTTTAATTTCTTTTTTTTTAAATAGTATTTTATTTTCCCCCCAATTACATGTCATGACAATTTTAGCATTTGTTTTTTTTTACAAGATTTTGAATTTTAAATTTTTTCTCCCTCTCTCCCTCCCTTCCCCTCAAGTAGGCAACTTGCTATAGGTTATATATGTGCTATCATGTAAAACTTATTTCCATATTAGTCACAGTTTTGAAAGAAGAAATAGATCAAAGGGAAAAAATATGGAAAAGAATAAAGTGAAAAAAGTATACCTCGATCTACATTCAAAGTCCATCAGTTCTCTGTCTGGATGTGGAGAGTATTTTCCTTTGTGAGTCCTTTCTATTTGTCTTAGACGATGGTATTGCAAAGAAGAGCTGAGGCATTCACAGCTGATCATCACACAATGTTGCTGATACTGTATACAATGTTTTCTTGGTTTTACTTATTTCACTTTGCATCAGTTCACAAAATTCATAAAGGTTTTTCTGAAATCTTCCTGTTCATAATTTCTTATTGCACAACAGTATTCCATTACATTCATATACCACAGCTTGTTTGGCTATTCCCCAATTGTTGGGCATCTCCTCAGTTTCCAACATTTTGCCATCATGAAAAGGGCTGCTATAAATTTTTTTTGCACATGTAGATCCTTTCCCCTTTTTTATGATCTCCTTTGGATACAGACCTAGTAGCGGTATTACTAGATCAAAAAGGATGCACAGTTTTGTTGCCCTTTGGGCATAGTTCCAAATTGCTCTCCAGAATGGGTGGATTGGTTCACAACTCCACCAACAGTGCATTAGTGTCCCAGTTTTCCCACATCCTCTCCAACATTTATCATTTTCCTTTTCTGTCATATTAGCCAATCTGATAGATATGAGGGGGTAGTTCAGGGTTGTTTTAATTTGTATTTCTCTAATCAAAAATGATTTAGAGAACTTTACATGTTATAGAAAGCTTTGATTTCTTCATCTGAAAACTGCTGGTTCATACCCTTTGACCATTTGATAATTGAGGAATGACTTGTATTCTTATAAATTTGACTCGATTCTCTATATCTTCGAGAAATGAGGCCTTATCAGAAACACTTGCTGTAAAGACTGTTTCCCAGTTTTCTGCTTTCCTTCTAATCTTGGTTGTATTGGTTTCATTTGTGCAAAAGCTTTTTAATTTAATATAATCAAAATTACTTATTTTACATTTTGTAATGCTCTGCATCTCTTGTTTGGTTATAAACTTGTAGCTCACTTAACTTCTCCTTTAAGAATCTGGATGCTATACCACTTGATGCATATATGTTTAATATTGATATTATTTCATTGTCTATGGTACCTTTCAGTAAGATGTAGTTTCTTTCCTTATCTCTTTTAATTAGATCTGTTTTTGCATTTGCTTTGTCTGAGATCAGGATTGCTACCCCCTGCTTTTCTTTACTTCAGCTGAAGCACAAGAGAATCTGTTCCAGTCCCTTACCTTTATTCTATGTGTCTTGTCTCTGCTACAAGTAAGTATGTTTCTTGTACACAACATATTGTAGGATTCTGGTTTTTTATCCACTCTGCTATTGACTTCTGTTTTATGGGAGAATTCATCCCATTCACATTCTTGCTTGCTAGATGTATATTTCTTTCCATCCTATTTTTCCTTCTATTTGTCCTCTCTCATTTCACCCTTTCCCTCCTCACCAGTGTTTTGCTTCTGTCTACTGCTATTCCCAGTCTGCTCTCTCTTCTCTCTCTTCCCCCATACTTTTACTTAATCTCATCCCCTCCTACTTTCTTATTGGGTAAGATAGATTTCTATATTCAACTGATTGTATATATTATTCCTTCATTGAGCCAATACTGATGAGAGTAAGGTTCAAACGATGCCCATAGCCCACTCTCTCATCTCTCCCTCTACTGTAATTAATTTTTCTCACTTCTTCATGTGAAATAATTTACCCCATTCTACCTGTCTCTTCCTTATGCAGTCACTATACTCCTCTTTGTCATCCCTTAATTATTTTTTATGCCATTTATACCCATACCCTCTGTCTATGTATGTTACTTCTAGTATTCTATCAATGGTATAATTTTTAAGAATTTTAAGTATCGTCTTTCCATGTAGGATATAATTAGTTCAGCTCCATTGGATCCCTTGTTTTCTTTTCCTTTTTTTCTCTTTTTTGGCTTCTCTTGGGTCTTGATATCGGAGATCGAATTTTTGTTCAATTCTCATCTTCTCCTTACGAAAGCTTGAAATTCTTCTGTTTCTTTGAATGACCATTTTTTTCCTGTGAAGTATTATGCTTAATTTCGTCGGACAGGTTATTCTTGGTTGTAGTCCTAGCTAGCTACTTTGCCTTCTGGAATATCATGTTCCATGACCTCTGAGCCTTTATTGTTGCAGTTGTTAAGTTCTGCGTAATCCTGATTGTGGGTCCCCAATATATGAATTGATTTTTTCTGGCCACTTGCAGTATTTTTTCTTTGACTTGATAGTTCTTTAATTTGGCTATAATGTTCTATGGGGTTTTATTTTGGGATCTTTTTCTTGAGGTGATCAGTGAATTCTTTCAATATCCATTTTGCACTCTGGTTTTAGGATATCAGGGCAGTTTCCCTTGATAATTCCTTTAAAGGTGCTGTCCGGGTCCTCCTTTCATTGTGACTTTCATTCTGACATTGTCTCTTCTGAATCTATTTTCCAGGTTAGTTGTTTTTCCAATGAGGCTTTTTACATTTTCTTCTATTTTTTCATTCTTTTGAATTTGTTTCATTGATTCTTGATGTCTCATAGACTCATTAGCCTCCACTTGCCCAATTCTAACTTTTAAGGAGTTGTTTTCCTCAGCTTTTGCACTTTCTTTTCCATTTGACCAATTGTACTTTTTAAGGAGTTCTTTTCTTCAGTGGATTTTTGTATCTCCTCTTCCATTTGAACAATTCTACTTTTTAAGTAATCATTTTCTTTTTCCAAGCTGTTAACTCTTTTTTCATAATTCTCTCATATCACATTCATTTCTTTTTCCAATTTTTCTTCTGTCTCTCTTATATGATTTTTAAGTTACTTTTTGAGTTCTTCCATGAGTTCTCTCTGGGTTTGAAACCTGTTTTCCCATTTTTCTTTGGGGTTTTGCCCATAGGTATTTTGACATTGTTGTCCTCTTGTGAGTTTGTATCATGGTCTTCCCTGTCACCATAATAACTTTGTATGATCAGAGTCTTTTTTGTTGTTTTTTTGTTCATCTTTTTTTGGAGGGGTGGGGTGGGGAGCTTTTTCATTTCTTTTAAATTTGAGTCCTGTACCTGGGGTGGAAGGAATGCTGTCTCAGGCTTCTTGTACCTGTGGCTGCAGGTCCTGGCTGTTTACCTGGTGCTGCACTGATGTTGTCCTAAGGCCCCTGGGGGACTGTCATATCTGGTGCTGTGCTGAGGGGATGGGATGGGTGGTAGTTGGTGCTGCTGGAGGCTGTAGGGGTCTGTCAGATTATCTGGTACTGAGCTGGATCCTAGTGCTGGTGTCTCATGTGTGTTGAGGCTAGTGGAGTGTTTCTCCATTTCCCTAGGGCTACACTGAAGCATGTGGTGGTTCTCAGATCTGGAGTCTGCCAGTTCCCCTGCCTATGCTGAGGCACGTGGGGGGTCCTGGTGTTGCCGTTTTCCTGCTTCACCACACTGGGCTTCAGAATCTACCACTGGTTTGCTGAGGTGGGGCTTGCTGCTGGTTTGCCTGTCTGAGACTGCATTCCCCTTTTACCCAAGTGAAACAGACTTATCTTGCTTATTTTACAAATTTCTTAGGCTAAAAAATTGTTTCACTTTGTCTTTTTTCTGGTTCTGCTGATCCAGGATTTGTTTTGGGGTGCTATTTTATGGTTGTTTGGAAGTGAATATGGGAGAGTTATGGCAGTTTACTGCTTACTCCATCATCTTGGCTCCTATTCCCAGTAACATTATTAATCACAAGTAAGGCATAAAATGGGGATATCTCATTTACCAAAGGGGTTTGTCCAGTTCAAATTCCAAAATGAAGAGGGATTTCCTAGATTGGGCCTGCACAACATACCATCCATAGGCCGAATGTAGTGCAGGCCTGCCCTAAATGGTGAAATCTTCCAAATGGTCTTATTTGTGGATGAAACTGTGTTGACTGCAGTAAGTAAAAGGAACATTGCAGAGTCTCCTAAATGAGATTCATAATTCACTCAAAAGTTTTTGGACTACTTAACCACGTGTGAAAAACCAAGTGGATGAAAGACAGATAATGTCTAGATCAATAGTTCTCAAAGTTTTTGGTCTCAGGACTATTCTACACTTAAAAATTATTGACCTTTTAAAAATTAAACCTTTTCATTTATTTTTATTTAATCCAAAGAACTTTGTATGGATTATATCTATCAATATTTACCATTTTAGAAATTAAAACATTTTAATATTAGTATGAAAACAGGTGTGACCTGTTATCCTCTGAAAGATTTTGGGGACCTCCAGGAGTCCCCAGACCATGCTTCAAGAATTGTTTATCTAAATCATAATTATAGAGTTGAACGGGGCAACCTACAGAACTAATCTATTACTATATATTTCTTGCACATGCAATACAAACGGAAAGTGGACTGGGCCCAGAATTGAGTCAGATGAGACAAGTGGGCCGAATTATATTTGGAAAATTGTGCAATGCTTTTAATGAGTCCAGGCTTCTTCCTGAAACAAAGGCTCTTTTTTTTTAAACCTCGATATAATTCTAGTCATGCTGTATGGCCACAAGCCATGGAATATTCTAGTCTCTGAAAAATGAAAGTTGAGTATTATCACTCAAAGGGCAGTAGAAAGTTTGTATATGAAGACCATAAGTAGTCTGCAAAATATTGCCAACAAAGAATTGAGTAGAAAAAGTGGCATAGAGGATGTCATTAGAGAGATATACAACCAGAATAGGAGTTAGTCAAGTCCCCTAGTGAGAGTAAGGGTGAGATAACCCATGTGCTCCATTGATATCCTAGTCAAGAGATCTAGAGGAAGCTGGCCTCTCTCTTCCCCCATCAAATGGACCCACCGTGGAGAATTTATGGGAAGAAGTGAAGAAGAATTATCAATTGATTTCATGTTAGTCATGGACAGCTTATGATCTGCATTCTCAGGATGAAAAAGAAAGATCAAGATACTTCCGTCTTCTAGCTTATTCCTGATGTCTTTTGTAGCTAGCTACTTAGGGGGCACGTGGGGTGTTCAGAGAGGACTAGCACCTCTGATGTGAGGACTGCCAAACCTTTTTCAGGGCTGCATATCCAACTTCGGTGTCTACCTGGCACTCATGTCTCACTTGTATCTCCGAGAAACTGTAGTGTGCTCAGCAGCCACACCCTGGTCTCACTGTCTCTGCAGATGGGCTAGATCCGATTGAGTGTAACTGACAGGCCTCAAACCTGTTGGTGAGTTAGGGGGATGTCTACTCCAAGTATGTGAAGACTTTCCCTGGTGGAATGAGCAGATAAGAACAATTTATTCCAACAGCCATGAAGGCAGCTGAAGCATCTGCTGTGGAGCATTTAGAGCTTGGTCAGACATGGAAGATGCCAAGGTCATACACTACATCCTGGGTCATTGCCAGTTGTCCTCGACTTTTGTCCTGACACTGGACTTCAATGACTCTGGAAGAGACAGTGAGGCTGATGGTTTTGTATATCTCTTCCTCACTTATATCCAATTCACATAAGAGTCAAGACATCACCTTGTGATGTCATCGGTCCTCTTTGAAAACAAAGGACCAACAACAACAGCGGCAGCTATTTAGAGGTTATAGTCAGGAGAGATTGGGAGGTAACTTTTGAGGTCCTATTTATCACTTTAAAAGAAACTATAAAGACAACTTGGAATCATCTGATAAACCTCTTACTTCTAGTTGTACACCCCTATCCCCTTTTGCCCCTTCATAGGTTAACAGAAAGAATTTTGGACTTGCAGTTGCCATGAGCTGGGTTTCAACCCTGCCTCTGAGATTTTCTAGGTGTGTAACTGTGTGAAAATCCACCCTTTTGAACCTGTTTCCTCCTCCGAAAAAGGGATAATAATATCTACAGTACTTATTTCACAGAATTGCCTTAAGGGTCCAAGAATGTAATAAATATAAGTTGTGTTTTGCATGTCTCAAAAGATGTATAAATCACCATCATCATCATCTATGGTACAGTCAAACTGGGGTCTCAGTTTCCTTAACTATAAAAATGCTGGAGATAGCCTCTGAGGTCCCTTTCAACGATGATCTTATGCCTATTCACCACAAGACCCCATACACCTCTGTGATTTCCCACTTCAGTGCTTTTGCCCAACATCACTGTCTCTGCTTTATCTAATTCTATCCATTCAACTACCACTTCGTCTGCAAAATTTTCTTAGACCAAACCTAGCTGGAAAATTTTCCTGTCCCAGACCTTCTATAGCACTTTGTTTCTGACTTAGTCACTCATGTTCTAGCTCATATAATATTTATGTGGGTATGTATTGTCCCCTTCCTACCAGACTGTAAGTTTCATAAGGACAAGGACTATATCTTCTTCATCTTTGCATCACCCTTAGCACCTAGCACTGCAAAAGTGCTCTGCTCATTAAATGTGTGGTAAATAAGGTGCTTGTTGAATTTAGTGAATGATAAGTGGGAGGTAGATTTGTTGGATCTACTAGAAAGTCTTAGCTGCAAATTAAAATGCAAAACCCTGACACTCAGGATAATAATTATACCAATTCCTTGCAGGTAACTAGATGAGCCTCTACTAGGGATCCTGAGATACCATGGACATTCAAAGATTAGACAATTGTTTGTTGCTGAATCATTTTATTGGCCTAGTAATTTGGGCTCTGCCCTCAGCATAAATAAATTAGCATCGGCACCAGTCATAAGGGATTGTACCCCTACTGGTGAAAGAGCTTTCCTGCCATAGAAAACACAATTTAGGGGATTGGTGCCTCTACTTCCGTGGGGCTGCAGTGACAGCAGGCTTCTCCTCACGAGTGATAGGAATGGTGCGCTCGGGGCCAGTGGCCTGTTTCCTTGGTCCATTCACAGTAAGGACCCCATCAGATGACAGAGATGAGGTGATGGAGAGTGGATCCACATCAGCTGGGATCCGGTACTTCCTATGGAATTCCCGGGAGATGAAGCCATGCTCATCCTGGTCCAAAGTAAGAAGGGACAAAGGTAGAAAGAGAAAGCGAAAGAGGGATAGAGAGGGAGGGACAAGAAGAAAACCATTAGAAGAACACCACCACTTTCCCATAACCTAGTCACATTCTCACCCCTCCTTTTTCCTCATTGACCTTGAATACTGGGTAGGTATGTGAGATACTTGAAATTAGTTTGGTTTTGGTATTCAGATTAGAGCCAAGCAAGGATGCCCTGAGTATGTTACCCCCTCAGCAGGAACACTGAGAGGTTTGGACCAACCCAAATATGCCTCAATTCCCAAATCCTTGGTGGATTGAGATGTTTCTGAGATCTCAGTGGTTTAGATCATCACACACAACAGCCTAGTTGAATTTAAGATTCCCAAGGTTAACCTTGGTGTGTTGAACCACAGACAAAATCTGCAACTGATCTGGTTGACCTGGCACTTGAAATGACAGAGAGCAAGTAGAACCAACAGGTTCCACCTGTATATCTTCAATATGATTTTGTATCATTCCAACCCAGGGGTATGCTGGAGCCAGCTTGACCCACGTCCTAAGAGTCAACTGTAAAATTTTTTAGTGTGAGTCTTTGCATCTACAAATAAGGACTTGATTTCTTTTCTTTTCTATTTTTTGCTTGCCTGGACTTAAGAAAGTGACAGAAAAAAATGTTAATAATGCAGATTAAATTTGAAAGTGTACCCTGCATACATTTTTTTCCCCTGGAGGTCTGGTTGCTACCTGCACACTCCTGATTCCAACCCAAAACATTTGGCAGAAATGGACTCCACTGGGGTAAGTTGAATGCAGTTTGCCACAATGCCTACAGTTTGGGGTTAGTTATCAGGTAATAGAAGAAAAGATGCATCAAAAACCTTCCCGAAGAACTGATGTTTATTTCTTGATAAGGAAAGACTGCACCAGACTTTAGGATACGAAGGACAAGGTCTTGGGCTAAACCCTCATATTCTCTGGCCCTTCAAAACTTCTTTAAGAAGTGGTCTGTCTGTCTGGTGATTTTCACATGGTCTTAGCATTCAGGGAATTAAATACAGGTCTGAAACTTAGAACCAGAGGTTCAGAGAAGGAATGGATTTCAAGTGGAATGATGGTGTCCTTGAATACCTTGACGACCTCACAGTTTCTAAGTGGGATATACTCACTCTCCTGACTCAAAGAGTTTCAGGAATCCTTCTCCTCTCTCTCCCCTGCCTTCCCCTTCTCTACCCCCAATAGCAGTTCCTCCTTCCCCCTGACACAGCAGAAGAGTGACCATTCAAAGCCATGGGTAAGGTAAGACTTCCAATAAGGAACAGGCCAGATACCTGACGCTCTTCATGCTTTCCATGAACTTCGATCACATCGCCCAACACTTTAACTTTGAGCTCCTCTGGAGAGAAATGCTTCACATCCAGGTTTACTGAGAACTTGTCCTTCTCCAGTCGCATCTACAGATATCAGAGAAAGTTCAGAAGAGGGATATCTAGAAAGTTAAGATACTCTCTCTCTCTGTCTCTCTCTCTCTCTCTGTCTCTCTGTCTCTCTCTGTCTCTCTCTGTCTCTGTCTCTCTCTCTGTCTCTCTCTCTCTCCTTTGCAGGAAGCATTGATAAACTAAGAGATAAAACACATCTGCAAACCTATTCCATTCAGGAATCCTTCTTCCTCCTTCCCTTCCCTCCCCCATGTTCTGCCACAGCCCCCTGGGAAAATACCTTTCCTTAAAAAAACAAAATCATAGCTCCTAGAATCCTTGGCCACCAACCCTTAACTGAGCTTATAGACCAGGGGAGAAGCCAGGACATTCTCAAAGATGCCCAAAGGGTGAGCCAGGATGCCCACAGTATGTCTACACTAAACAAAAGATGGGCCAGGCTATAATTCTCATGTTCACAACCTACCCCACCCCTCTCAGTTTGCCAAATGCAAACCTCCAAGCCCCTGGATATTTATCTGTAAAAACAAAGACTTCTTCTGCCTGCTCCTCAGGACTGCCAAGTTTCCTACCCACTTAATCTAGAAACCACCCAGCTTGCCCTTTCAATGCCCTTGCCCACTCACTCACTGGGCTCCTGTTTACTCATACTTCAATATTTTTAAATGAGGGTGTTGTTTGTGGCACAGCTCTTATCTGTCAACCTAGTCTATTCATCTTCTCCCTTCTTCCAAAGCAGAGTAGAGAACCTGAATCTTAGACAGGGGTCCAGAATTTGAGCTAAGAACTAAAAAGATGGCCTTACCCCTTCCTTACATTTAAGCCCACACTAATACTCCCTTGTAACCCAAAGAAACCCAACAATCACTGCTAGGAGGTTGACAGGCAGGAGGGAAATAAGATTGCTTTTTATGGTCTTACATGAGGAAACTAAGATTAAGTAAGATTAGGGGCCCCTGAATCTTGGAAGGAAGCAAATAAAATAAACCCAACAAAACCAGCTAAAATAAACCCAAAAATTGTCAGAAAAGGGCTGTAAGGAACCAGAACAGGTGATCAAGGAATGTTAGGGTTACCTCTTTCTGGATACTTTAAAGCAAAAAAGTAACCCCTATCTAGTAAAGACAGATTAGGGACTGCCCAGAACCTGGGGGCAAAAGAGATGACCTCAGTGGGTCCTAAGAGATTTTATTAATAGAATATTGTGATCTTGTCCTTCACAGAGAATCTAAAATAAAATGGACAAGACTTGCTGAGAAACTGGTAGTGACCTCATCTTTCTACACTACCAGGCACAGATGCTTTAGACATCTGTGCTGTAAATGGGTATGAGATATTCTCTTGGGAAAGCCGAAGCTAGGAGCTCAGAGAGAGGGATTGCACCAAGAAATTGATGCCCCAAAGAACAAGCTCATTGCTTGACAGAAGGAAGACTTACCTCTGAGAGCCCAGTCTCAAGCCAGCTAGGTGTTCGAAGGAAAGAGGGTCGAAAGTAGAAAGGACTCAGGGCAGTAGAGGTAGGGAAGAGGTCAGACTCCAGCAGATGCTCTCCAAAGAACTGGTCAAAGATTCGGCTGGGTGAGTGGAAAGGAAAAAAGGGGCGTCGGATCCAAGGATGGTGGATGGCGATGTCCATGGTGGCTAGAAGAGTTTGTGGGGTATGGCTGGCTGGGCAGCTCCTTCAACCCAGGCTCCAGCTAGGCTCTTATATACCCAGCACCCGTGAAGTTTCTGGAATGGTGATGTCAGGAGTTTTATTATCCCCGTTCATGGAGGACTGGTGATCGGGGATTTGGCTGTGACACACACCCAGTACTCACCAAGCTAAGAAAAGAGAAACACAAACATGTCTGAGCTGGCAAGTGACTAGTCCTGGCCTCCAAATATGGGTGCTCTCCCCGCCCCTAGTTCCACCCCGCACCCGCTATCCCTCAACATTCTGGTTCTCCCTCCCCTCTTGCTAAGGCAGAGCCAGGAATCCCAAGCAGCTTGCCCCTCCCCCTACCACTATAGTCTCACATGCCAGGGGGATCAGGCCAGCAACTATCTTGGGCCCAGGCAGAGACTGGCAGGGAAGGAATCTGCCTGGGCTGGGTCCCAAGGACATTAACTCTTTGTGATTCCTTAGAGAAAGAAGATCAGTGGTCAAGCTATGTCATTGTCTAGACGTTTTTGTGTTGCCCTAGGTAGAAGGGAGGAATGAGGGAAAATCCTTGACATCATTCTAGCCAGAAAGGACTTTTGTCTTTTCAATGATCTGAGAAAGGATATAGGGTAGGGGGTCGTTGTGGGGGGAAACATGCTCATAAAATTACAGAATTTTAGATAAAAAGGGATGGCAGAGCAGGGATTAGAACACAGGTTTTGAAAAGGAATGAGACCACCATAACACCTCAGTCTTGTCTCCTTGAGAGGAAGTCTGGTATAGCAGATGGTACCTCGGTCTTGTAGTGAGAAAAACCTGAGTTTGAATCCTGCCTCATACATTAATAGCCCTGTGACCTTGGGCAAATAAAAAACCCTTCACTTCTTTGGGTCTCCCTTTACTCATGTGTAAGATGAGGTTGGATACGATGTCCTCTAAAATTCCTTCTAGTCTGAACCATGATACTTGATATCTAGCTCTCAGATGACTAGCAGATTAAGTTTAGGAAGATGCAAAAGGATTTAGGGTGCTGTCATCTGGGAAACAGAGTTTGGGAAGACTCCGGTAAGGATGAGTCTCCTGCCCTCCTTGGATCCGAATCCAGTTCACTCAGCTCAGAGCAGCAGCTGAACAGCTGAGCAACCGGATCCGAGAAGGACCTGGAGGGGGAGGGAAGGCACAATCCACAAAGCTTCCCTTCCCCCTCTCCTCCCAAGGCTCTGAACTATTTTGGGCAGTGCCGACCCCGCCCCAGCCCCAGCCCCAGCCTTCCCGGGGTCCTTTCCAGAGTACTGGCTATTCATCCTGGCAGAAGGGGCGCGCTGTGTCTGCAGGGGTTGATCCGTGGCTGAAGGTCCATCTGAGGCCATGTCGGGTCGCTCAGTGCCACATGCCCACCCGGCCACCACCGAGTACGAGTTCGCTAATCCGAGCCGCTTAGGTGAACAACGATTTGGGGAAGGTACAGGATTGATGCTCCCCTCCCTCCTCCATTGATTTGGGGGGCTGATCTCCCCACACTAACCATCATCCGCCCGCCCCCCCCAAACTCGAACTAAATTGACCTTCCGATCATCTCTCATCTAAGACTGACTTTTCCCATCTGGGTTATTGCCTCATTCCCTTTACTGATCCCCTACTACAGTCATCTGACCCAGGGGGATCCTGCTGGACAGTTAGCCATCACAGCCCTTAACTGGTACCTTCTCTCTTTCCACATCTTGGCTTCAACTTTTCTTCTTTCCCTTGTCTCCAATCCCCCATCCTGTTGATTATAATTTTTGTCTCTTCCCTCTCCCTCTCTCCATTTCACTACAGTGAAGAGGCAAATCTGACTTGTCTGTCACTTGCTACCTATGTGACTTGGGTCCAGTCACCTGTTTTGTTGCCTCAGTTTCCTTGGCTGCAAAAATGAAGAGGTGGCTGCCAGTGTAATTGAAACTTTACTCTTTGGGCCTCAATATCCTGTCTGAAAAAATGAAGGGTTTGGACTCGGTGGCCTCTATGATCCCTTTCCAGCTCCACATATGTGGTCCTTTCTCTTTATTTCCCCTCTTCTCCCCGCATGCCTTTCCCTCTTTGGCACGTCACCTTCCTTTTGCTCTTTTCCTCCTGTCCTTCCCTGTACCATTTCTCTTTTCACTTTTCATTCTCCTTTTATACTTCTTTCCTTCATCCCATCCCCATTCCCTAACTTATCTTTTCTTTCTGTTTATCTACCCCTTAGGCCTGCTCCCAGAGGAGATCCTGACTCCCACCCTGTACCATGGCTACTATGTCCGGCCACGGGCAGCTCCAGCTGGAGAAAGCAGTGGAGCAGGGGCCTCGGAGCTCCGACTTAGTGAAGGCAAGTTCCAGGCCTTCCTGGATGTGAGTCATTTCACCCCCGATGAGGTGACAGTGAGGACGGTGGACAACCTGCTGGAAGTGTCTGCCCGGCATCCCCAGCGCCTGGATCGGCATGGTTTTGTGTCTCGTGAGTTCTGCCGTACCTATGTCCTGCCTGCTGATGTTGACCCCTGGCGAATTAGGGCAGCACTCTCACATGATGGCATTCTTCATATGGAGGCTCCACGGGGAGGAAGACGATTGGACACAGAGGTCAATGAGGTCCACATTTCTCTGTTACCTAGGCCTCCTGACCAGGAGGAAGAAGGGGAGGGAGACTTGATGGGACTCTGATTATCCCAAACCTGGCACCAAGCAAGTCCCTTTCTATCTTAAAGGAAGGGCTTTTTGCTGTATGGTGAAGAAAGCAGCTGCCCACCAGCCTAGAGACAGTTATATCTCATGGGGGAAAGGAAGGAAAAGAAGGGGAAAGGGGATTGGAAGGGGACATAGGGGGAGGGGGAGGAGGCAGATAATAGTGATCCAGAATGGAATGTCTATCTAGTTTGGTCCCTCGGAACATGTAATAGCCTTGTCATTCAGCTGTGGGTAGAGATGAATAAATCCAAATCCCAGGGCCCTGTTTGTGTTTCTCCCTGTTCTATAGCCTGGAGAATAAGACTAAGAGTGAGGAAAGACGTTCTAGACAAGGGCTACAGAACTCCTGGCTGGACAGAGTGCCCATAATTTGGATATGCTGAGCTCAACGCCAGACTAAGCTCACAGCTGGATGCTGTGATTATAGCAGGACATTGGCACTGACTCCTAATCAGATTCCTAGCTCTGATTTTCTCACAATACAACAAAAGCCAGAGTGATCCTGGTAGGGGATGAGGGCTATGCCATCCAAACAAGCCAGAGGGCATTGTCTGGGCTGGTGATTAGAGATACAAAGACAAGGGTCTCCAGACAGTCTGGACTTTTCAAGGTAGAACTTGGGAGGGGTCTGGGGAAAAGAAAAGAACATGTTTTTGTCTAGGCAGTATTGCCTAGAGCAATGTCCTTCAGTTCCTGGGCACCTACTTCTATCAACTAGACAGAGTTCTCACGGGACTGAATTCAGGGAGCATGAATACTGGAACGAATGAATGAATGAACAAACAAATGAAAAAGGAGTAAGCAAGGAATCTTTCTCCACAATCACCCTTGTGCCCCGAAGTCTCCATAGCAGTCATATATCATGATGCTAGAAGGATTTTTAGAGATCACTTGACTCAATTTTTTATTTTATATATGATGAGACTGAGACCCAAAGACTTAAGATCTTAAATTTAGAGATGGACAAGACCTTAAAGGTCATATAGACCAACATCTTCATTTTACAGATGAGGAGAGGCCTATGAAGGGAAAGTGACTTGCTCCAGGTCATGCAAGTAGAGAGAAGCAAAGCTGAGACTAAAATCTGGGGAGTTTTTATCCTAACCCATTTTCAAAAACTTAAAAATTTTCAGCTAATAATAATTTATTTTATCTCCCCACCACCTCCCCTGCTTTGTAACAAATATGCATGGTTAAGCAAAGCAAGTTTCCATATTTTCCAGGTCCAAAAACGTATGGCTCAGTCTTCATTTTTAGTCCATCTGTATCAGGAGATAAACAGCATGCTTCATCATTGGTTCTTTGGAACCATGCTTGGTTATTGTGTCGATCAGAGTTCTAAAGTCTTTCAAAGTAATCCAACACCTTTACACAGACTTCCACTCTCTCTTTGAGGCCAAGGAGAAAGTATTTGACTCTAATTCATGAAATATCCCATAGCAGGAAGCAAACTGCTCCATCAACTTCTAGCCCTTAAGGAAAGGACCGAACATATACTGGGAGGGAGAAGGGGTAATGGTGTCCAGGTTCATATTTCAGGGTTGATGTGTCCAGAAAGGGTGGTTATTGCTTTCTTGGGGAAGCAGTGCTGAGGGAGGCACCAAGTTCTGGGAAAGGAAAACTGATGAGTGTACAGGATAGCTTTGGGAACCTGGGCTCCTAATTACTCTTTGTTCAGTCCTTGAATAGGCAACACACACCCAACTTTCCCCAAATTATCTCTATCACTAGCCTGTTATTGATAGCTGAAAATTCTCCATTAGAAATTAATTAACTAATTTATTGTCTCCAGTTAAAATGTAAATACTGGCAAGTAGGTTAGCATAGTAGGTACCTTAATGTGATTGATTCTTCAGTCACTGGAGGTTCTGTGATCTCATCAGTGCTGGAAATTCCTCCCAATACTTCTCCAACCCATGCAACTCTTGTCCCTGACCTCCTATATATCTTTAATAGGGGTTCCATACAATAGGTTGAGGGTCTTCCCTTAAATCACTTGGCACTGATACCAGTCAAGCATGAGGACCATCCAACAGTTATCCCTTGCTCTCATTACTGGCCAGTTCATCTTTTTTTTCTGGTCACACATTTCTCTGATGACATCCTTTACCCTCCTCCTCCTTCTTTTCCTCAGTTCTTCATCTCACGTCTACCATTCAATTCAATTCAATATGTATTTATTAAGCAACTACTACGTGCAAGGTATTTTCCTACATGCTGAGGATACAGATAAAACACTCTCTGCCCTCAAAGGACTTATATTCTAGTAGGGAACACAATATATTCACAAATAATTAAATACAAAATATAATGTAATGTAATTTATAGGGGAGTAGGAAAGAGATCACTGACAACCAGAGGATCAGAAAAGGCCTTAGATGGGAGTAACGCTGGCCTCACCTGAGCTCTTATAGGAGCTACCTGTTCCAAGAGTTAGAAGGAAGGAGGGAGAGATTCTCAGGCATGGAGAATAGTCTCTACATGTGTATGGAAGGGGACGATCGATAGAATGACACTTGTAGGGAATGAACCAGGCCATTTTGATTGGAACATAGAATCCCTGAGGGGGATTAATATAAAATCAACCTGGAAAAGGTAAACGGGAGCCATGGGCCTTTCCATTGCTGTCTGGGTGAACCCCAGCTTCAGTGCTCAGAATTCATAGCATTTACATCAATGCCCTTCTCCCCCACTTATTCCTTCACTCAAAAATATTGCACACTTACTGAATCAATATAATTTCATGAAAAACATTATAGAGAATACCAAAAAGTACAGGGTATCGCCAGAGCACCACAATTTAGTATTGTAGTCCTGTATACTTACAAAGTGCTCTCTTCATGTATTGTCTCTTGCTTCGCAATCAACCCTGTTTAGTCGTCCTGGAGAGGAACAGCTATGATTTTCTTGTCTTATAGATGAGAAATCAGGCTCAGAGAAATTAAGTGTGAGTTCAGTGGAATTAAGTTCAAATTCTGTCTTAGTCACAGTGACCCTGGGTAACACAGTACATAAGGTAGCCTCAACTTCCTTAGCTCTGAAATGGGAATAACAGCACTGACCTCACAGGGTTTTTATGAGGATCAAATGAGATGTGTACAGCTCTTTGCAAACCTTAAAGCAACATACAAAGGTGAGCTATAATTATTCTTATTTCATAGAAGGGTAAACTTAGGCTTGGAGAGATTAGGTGATTTGCCCATAATCACAGAGCTAGCTGCGCTGGAGCCAGATTTCAAAACAAAACCTCAGTACTCCAAAGCCACATCTTTCAATTCTATATACCAACAACCTGGTCTTTAAGCTCTAGACCTCAGGGCACATGTGTTCAGTGCTTGTGCTTTGCCTTAAGATTTGGGGTTCAAGAAATAAGTCACTGCTTGCTTCAAAAAGGTAGCCAGCTAAGCAAGCCATGCTCTCCCTTCTCAAAGACATCCTTTACAGAGTGGACGACACTTTTGCAGGCACTGGAAGCTAACACCTTATTCCATCTCAGGTTTCTTTGCATGGGAGTTTGTAGTCCAAAGCTTAAGGTTTCATCAAAGGAGCTCCAAACTCTCAAGGATGAGACAATTCCGACCTGAGGTCAGCCAAGTATATGTGGCCCTACTCCCTCCTCCTGTCTAGGAATGGGCCCACCTGACGATCCTTCCAGCAGGTGGCATAGGAAAGCCATCCTGCTCCCTGTGCTAGGGGAGAAACCTGACACTGGCAGACTGCTCTCTGGGAGCAGCCACTTGTGGCTGGACAGGAAACCAGGAAATGCACTATCCTTTTATGTGGAAAAACACCCTTGGGGACAGAGCACCATGGGAAACCAGCTGTGCTGTGGGAGAAGCTGGTGAGTAGTGGGCAGAAGGTGATTATCATTCTGATAGTAATCATTGTGTGGGGAGAGGGCTGCCTCGGCCTGAGCAATAGGCACCATCAATTTGGTTAAGTGTCTTGCAAGAGAAAGCCAGCATAGAGTCGGGCTTTTGCTGCCTCCCTGTGCCTGGCACCTCCTGGCTCCTGTGCCCACTCCCATTCCAGCACCTGCTGCTGGACTGACTTCCTGGGAGAGCCCAGAGAAAACAGTGAGTTGGTGTTATGGGGCTGAGCTGTCTCCATAACAGGCACAAGCTGACTGTGTCCATTCCAGTCAGTCCCTCCCCGTTTAGTCCTAAGAAGGAAAATGAAATCCTGGTCATTCTTGCTTTTTCTTCCTCCTTTTCACTTTCCTCTCTCTTCCTCTTGCTCATTTTCTTCCACGTTTCTTCATATTAAGGCAATCTAGTTTGGGGAAATGTCAAAAATGCCAGCAGTAAGAAGAAGGAGAAAGCTACTTGGATATCCATGGAATACATGTATAGACTGAGTGCTGGATTTCGAGTCAGGAGAGATCTGGGTTCAAATCACACCTCTAACATTTACTAGTCATACAATTGTGGACGGGCAAGTCCTTTCACTTCCCTGAGACTATTCCTCGTCTATGAAATGGCTGTAATGTTTCTGTAGAGTACATTTCACATTCATATTTCTGCAGGGAAATGAAAATTGCTTTGGAATTCTTAGATCACTATGTAAATGTCAATTATGTTGTTACTGTTTTGCATCATTTATATATACACAAATGTGTCTGTTTTTATTTACACACATACACACAGCAAACGGATGTGGCAAGACCCTTCTAGAGTATGGTGACTGTATGTCCCACATTTTCTAAGATAGTCACGATTCTTAGGAAAGAAAGAGTGCTTTTAACAAGGCTTTAAAAAAGAACTACTTCTCTCTCTCTCTTAGTAAATATGGTCACCACAGCCAAGGATCATCTCTTTTTATGGCCTAGCCCTGGCTGCTCAGTCTCCATCCCAGTTCAGACTAACAGGAATCTCTGTTTAATAAAAGCCTCCATAAAAAGAGAAGGTATAGTCTTCTTCCTCTTTTCGTTTTCTCACATTATTAAATAAGACAGTGTTTCCTTTGGTCTAACCTAAATTCAGTTTGTCTTTTATCTTCAATGAGCATAAATAAAAGTTACTGTCCTCTGTTAAATAATTCTTCAAATATTTGAAAATACTGTGAAAGGTACTTTCAGGTGTTTTTTTTTTTTTAATTTGTGAATTTAGTCAAATGCTCTGATTGGGGTGTGGCCTATCTCTGTGATCTGGGCATCCCTGTACAATGTCCACATGCAAAAGATAGGGACGTCACCACTTGGGTTGCTGATATCACGTGGTATGGACATGTATAATTTATGATTGACTTTCTTACCTTCTGTCCACAAGCAGATTAATTGGAAGAGGGGAGGTCACTTGGAATATTGAAATTCTAGAATCTATGATTTAATGGATTGTGGTAGAATGAGGTTGTGTATGACAACACAGAGATGAAAATTTTTGACAGCCTCTGGACAAAGGTGGGGCTGGGGCTGGGGTGGGAGAGTTGGGAATAGGAAGGAAAATACAGAAAGGGAAATACATAGCTTTAAAAATTTCCAATCTTCATACCCACTTTGGATAGTGGGATAAAGACCTAGGGTCCTCCCAATTTAGCAGTCTCAAAATGCGTTGCAAATTCCCTGATTTCTAAAGCAGGGAAAACAACACAACTTGGAAGCCTGACTTAGAACTTTTTTCGTTTTTCTTTTTTAAAGAAGAAACTAAAGATCTCTGGGAATGCTGCTAATCAACTAGGTGTGGGTGGCTTTGATTAGGATTAAGATTTCAGTTCCCAGAATAAATATCCATGATAACCTCTGAAGAACTTAGACTGGCTTTCCTGGATCCAGTGGCACTTGGGATCAAGTAGACAGAAGGGCTCCATGAGGGACCCCAGGGACCCAGAAGGGAGTTATAAGAGGAAAGTCTGTTGTCCAGTGTGGGCAGAGCAGCTGAGTCAGGAAGCCAAATCTGGTTCTCTAGCTCCATGAACAAAGTACCTCTGGAGAGAGTGGTAAAGGTTAAATATTTCTGGCTTTCTCTGTTAATTAAAAACAAGGGGTGGGAAGAAGGGCGGAGGTGGGGGGAGTGGGAATCACCTTTTAGGGAAGAGATTGAAGGAGACCCCAAACCATCCAGCCCTAGGTGTAATAGCGTCAAGTGAATATTCACAGTAATAGACCCAGAACAAAGTTCCCTCCAACAAAGGCACAGCGGGGGTCTCTGAATTCAGAGACATTCCATTCAGGATGGCAGCTCTCCCTTCCTGGCTCCTGGGATTAGTCAGCCAGACTATTCCAGAATAGCTCTGAGTTAGGCTGCATTCCTGGCAGGTAGTAAATGGCCTGATTGCCAGAGACTGTATTTTGGGCTCAATTATGTCAGTTGTACCAAATAACCTTCCAGAATAATCTGTTTGGGGTGTATCCTGCACTTCAGGATGCTAACTCTTTTGCTTGCCTTTGGTACAGCCAGTCCCTGTTGGGAAGTAGAATACCCAGAGGAAGAAAAAATAGGAGTTTCTGTTTCTCCCAGGACTCAGAATGCTAAGGAGACCCCAGAACAGGGCATCTGAGAAGTGAACGCAAAGGCTATGGCTCTGGTCATGGAAGTGGCTGGAAACGCTGCAAGTACACCCTCATTTTTGTGTGAAAGACTTGTTTGTCTGGAGGGTATTATAGATTCCTCCCTATTCAATCTAGTTCTGGAGACAGTGCCAGACTCAGAGCAACAGGCTGAGAACTCCTGACAGGAAACAGCACATACAAGTCAGTCTCAGAAAGAAAAGAAATGGCATGGTAGAAATAGCACCAGTCCCAGTATATGATGTACAATGTATGGTATACAATGGGACTGACTTGTGCTGTGGCCCCTCCCATGACAAGACCAACTCTGAGCTTGCCTGTGACAGGAGATGTCGTACAGGTAAAAGAAAAGCCAGTTCACTGGAAGGCATTTGCTTATTCCTGCCAAGGAGGGCCTTCGGGGAACACGAGCCCGAGGGATTCGTAGATTAAAGGAACATTGTAGATGTAGTACATCTGGATTTCATCAATTCAACTGATCCAAGATATCCTGGGTTGGATGACAGGTGGATTCAAAATTGGCTGAATGACCAAACTCAGAGTATTAATTAGTAGATTGATAACAACCTGCAGAAATGCCTCTAGTGGCCTTCTCCATAACTCTGAATTCTGTTCCATTCATGTTCAACATTTTTACCAACAATTTGGATAAATACAAAGGTGGGTGTGCATACCAAATCTGCAGATGACACAAGATTGCAGAGATAAGCAATACATGAGTTGATAGGCAATAGATGGTATATTAGATAGAGATCTGGGCCCGGAGTCAGGAAGACCTGAGTTCAGATCTGATCTGAGACATTGACTGTGTGGCCTTGGATAAGTCACTTAACTTCTGTTTACTTCAGGATTGTTGTGAGGATCAAATGAATTAATATTTGTAAAGTACTTAGCACAGTACCTGGAACACAGTAGGCCCTATATAATTGCTAGACATTATTATGATCCTCATTAGTATAATTAAGATACAATTAATCAACAAACATTTATTAAGCCACGCACCAGAGATACACAGAAAAAAACAAAAAAACAACAACCAAAAAATTCCCTGCTTTCAAGGAACTTAGAATCTCATAAGTGAGAAAACATATACATAAATTAGTATATACAAGTTAAACACAGAGTAGATGGAAAGTATCCTTAGAAAAGAAGGCATCAGCAGCTGGGGGTACTAGTGGAAGCCTCCTGAAGGAGGTGGTACTTGAGCCAAATTTTAAGGAAACAATGATTCTAAGAGCCAGAGTTTTGGGGAGAAAGCATGCCAGGCACAGGGTCAGCTAATACAAAGGCAAAGAGAGAGAAGATAGAGTAATACATTTGAGGGCCAGCAAATATATTGGCATGGCCTCACTGTAGAGTTCATGGAGAGAAATAATCTGTTTAAAAAAAAAACAGCTGGAAAGAGAGAAAGGGGACAGGTGGTGAAGGGCTTTTAAAACCATAAAAAGAGAGTGCATTAAAAAAATCCTAGAGGTAATAGGAAGCCATTGGAATTTATTGAGTAATGGAGTGACATGGTCAGACTTGTCTTTAGGAAAATCATTGTGAAAGGAAATTGACTGGATCAATGAGGAGGTTATTGTAATAGTCCAGGTGAGGGTAAGGAGGGCCTGAATTAGGTTGGTGGTTGTGTGAATATTGATAAGGGAACAGACCAGAGAGAAATGGAGTCAGCATCAACAAGATTTGGCAACTGATTGTATATATAGGTTTAGTGAAAGTAGAGTCAAAGATGATGCCCAGGTTGTGTGACTTGGAATGGTGCCATTGATAGTTATAAGGAAGCCTGAAAGAGGAATGGGCTTTTGGGGGTAAAGATAATGAGTTCTACTTTGGATATGTTGAATTTGACATTACTATGGGTCATCTAGCTTAAAAGGTTCAATGGGTAGTTGATTGCAAAGGACTGGAGCTCAGAAGAGAGTATAGAGAGAAAAGAGAAGAGGGCCCAGGACAGAGTCTTAAAAAAAAAAAAAAAGGCTGCAATGAGTATGCATGACATGGATGAAAATCTGGCAAAGTAGACTGAGGATGAGTGGTCATAGATACAGGAGGAGAACCAAGAAAGGGCAGCATCATACAGATCCGGGAGAGAGAGTATTCAGGAGGAGAAAGGTAGTCAACAGTGTCAACAACTGCAAGAGGTCAGGAAGGATGAGGATTGGGAAAAGATTGCTCAATTTAGCAATTACCGGTAACTTTGGAGAGGGTAGTTTCAGCTGAATAATTGGGAGCCAGACCAGAAAGGGTTTAAGAGAGATGGAGAAAGAGGAAACAAAGGGACTTAGTGCAAATGGCTTTTTTGGGGAGTTTAGCTGAGAAGGGGAGGAGAGACATAGACTTATGGCTAGAGAGGATGGTAGTAGGGTGAAGAAAGAGGCTATTTTTTAAAAAATGAAGGTGACTTGAGTCTATTTGGAGGGAGCAAAGGATGAAACAATAGATAAGAAGAGATTGATGATTAGAGCGAGAATGGAATTAATAGTGGGGGAGGTCTGCTGGAGAAAATAGCAGATGGGGAGAGCAAGGGGTGGAGCCAAGCTGGCAGAGTAAAAGCAGGAATTTGCTTGAGTTCATCCCCCAATCACCTCCAAATACTTGTAAAAAATGAATCTAAACAAATTTTAGAGCTACAAAACTCACAAAATGACAGAGTGAAACATATCTCCTGCTGAAGACAGCCTGATAGGCTGACAGCAAGAATCTATCACTGAGCTGAGAGCAGAGTGGGCCCTCCCTGGTACAGATGAGTTGGAGCAGGCCTCAGGGAATTGAATCACTGGCAGCTATAGAGGTTTCCAGACTTCTCAACCCACAAATGCCAAAGACAAAATAGAAGGTCAGTGGGGAGACTCTGTTGGACCTGGGTGAGAAGAACGTGGTCCAGCCCCAGCCCCAGGGGTAACAGAAGTGACGGTGGTAGCAGTGGCAGCAGCAGTAGCAGCAGTGGCTGATGCTTCTGGAGCTCCAGACCTACAGATGGTGGGGGGATCAAGCGGCTGATTAGAGGGCAACTGTTCTTATTTCACCCTACTTGGATCTGGGTCACAGTCTTGGGTGATGGTCCTGGGGTAAGAAGGAGTGCTGACATGGCAGAATTTGTGGCATCTGTGGAGAGGGAACCCTCCTTATAGTTCTGAGGCAGAAAAGAAAGCTTGTGGTCACTCACAGACCAGAGAACAGAGAGTGGGAGGAGTAAACACTTCTCCTTTGATTATATCACCTTAGAAGAACTGAAAATTCACAGGTACCTAGAACTAGCTCTGACAACAGCTGCGCAAAACCCCAGAAATTTAGAATGAAGCATTCTCCACTCTGGAAGCAGAGTCCTACTTTGGCAAAGAGCTCAAAAGTCAAGTAATTGACTGGGAAAATGAGCAAACAGAGGAAAAAAATCAGACTGTAGAATCTTTCTTTGGTAACAAAGACAAATCATACAACCAGAAGAAGACCACAAAGTCAAAACTCTTGCATCAAAAGCCTTTAAGAAAAATATGAATTGGTCACAGGCCACAGGAGCTCAAAAAGGATTTTGAAAATCAAGTAAGAGAAGTAGAGGAAAAATTGGGAAGAGAAATGAGAATGATGCAAGAAAACCATGAAAAACGAGTCAACAGTTTGCTACAGGAAACCCCAAAAAATACTGAAGAAAATAACACCTTAAAAAGTAGACTAATTCAAACGGCAAAAAAGGTCCAAAAAGCCAATGAGGAGAAGAATCCCTTAAAAAGCAGAACTGGTCAAATGGAAAAGGAGGTCCAAAAGCTCAATGAGGAAAATGATTCCTTCAAAATTAGAATGGAGCAAATGGAAGCTAATGACTTTATGAGAAATCAATATATTATAAAACAGATCCAAAAGAATGAAAAAATAGAAGACAATGTGAAATATCTCATTGGAAAAACAACTGACCTGGAAAACAGATCCAGGAGAGATAATTTTAAAATAATTAGACTACCTGAAAGTCATAATAAAAAAAAGAGCCTAGACATCATTTTTCAAGACATTATCATGGAAAACTGCTTTGATATTCTAGAACCAGAAGGCAAAATAGAAATTGAAAGAATATACCAATTGCCTCTAGAAAAAGATCCCCAAAAGAAAGTAGTATAATCAAATTCCAACGTTCCCAGGTCAAGGAGAAAATATTGTAAGCAGTCAGGAAGAAACAATTCAAGTATTGTGGATAACACAAGACCTAGCAGCTTCTACATTAAGGGACTAGAAGGCTTGTCATATGATATTCCAGAGGTCAAAGGAGCTAGGATTAAAACCAAAAATCACCTATCCAGCAAAACTGAGTATAATACTTTAGGGGGAAATATGGACATTCAATGAAATAGAGGACTTTCAAGTATTCTTTTTTCTTTCCTTTTTGGAGGAGGAAGGCAGGGCAATTGGGGTTAAGTGACTTGCCCCAGGTCACATGGCTAGTAAGTGTTAAGTGTCTGAGGTCAGATTTGAACTCAAATCCTCCTGACTCCAGGGCTAGTGCTCTATTCACTGCTCCACTTAGCCGCCCCTTTTAACCATTCTTGATGAAAAGACCAGAGCTGAACAGAAAATCTGACTTTCAAATACAAGGATCAAGAGAGGCATGAAAAGGTAAACAGGAATGAGAAATCATAAGGAACTTATTAAAGTTGAACTGTTTACATTCCTACATGGAAGGACAATATTTGTAACTCATGAGACTTTTCTCAGTATTAGGATAGTTGAAGGGAACATGTGTATCTATATATGTGTGTGTATGTATACACACACATATATAGATACACATGTGTATACATGTGTAAATGTATGTGTACTGTGTGTATGTGTGTGTATATGTATATATGGACAGAAGGCACAGGGTGAGTTGAATACGAAGGAATGATATCTAAAAAATAAAATTAAGGGGTGAGAGAGGAATACATTGGGAGAAGAAGAAAGTAAGAAATAGAATAGGGTAAGTTATCTCACATAAAAGAGGCAAGAGAAAGCAGTTACAATGGAGGGGAAGAGGGAAGAGGCGAAAGGGAATGAGTCAATCTTATACTCACCGGATTTGGTTTAAGTAGGGAATAACATATACACTCAATTGGATATTTTACCCTTCAGAAAAATAGGGGGGAAGGGGATAAGAGGGGACATGATAGAAGGAAGGGCAGATTGAGGAAGGGGAGAGTCAGAAGTAAACATTTTTTAAAAGGGACAGGGTCAAAGGAGAAAATAGAATAAATGGGGGGGCAGGATAAGACGGAGGGAAATATAGTTAGGTTTTCATAACATGACTGCTATGGAAATGTTTTGCATAACTACGCATGTATAACCTATATTGAATTGCTTGTCTTCTCAATGGGGGGGGGGGCTGAGGAGGGAAGAAGGAAAAGAACAAAGAAAAAAAAGAAAATAGGAGATGGGTACATGCTATCGTTCTTTTCCATGTTTGGTTTTCTTTCTTTTTTCCCATTGTTCACTCCATTGGCTACAACCCTTCTATATAACCAGACTAATGTCCATTGTGAAAGTATTTGCAGATCCTATACCTGATTGCATGCCGCCATGGGGTGGGGGAAAAGGGAGGGGAGAAAATTTGAAACTCAAGGGATTGTGGAGCTGAATCTTGTAAACTGGATGTAAATAAACAAATCAATTTAAAAAAAAAGAAAATTGGAGATTTAGGGTACATGTAGAAAGGGGTGGCCTTGCCAAGGAGAAGGTAATTGCTTCGTCAAAAATTGAAATAAAGGAGAAAAATGTAGTGGATTTTAAGGAGGATACGAGACAACAATAAGGGAAGAAAAGGGAACTGATGGTAAACGGTTTCAACTTTTTTAGGTGAAATATGAGATGAGATTCTCATCTGAGCAAGTGGAGGGAGAGGATGCTATGGGAGAAGAGAACAGAAAGTTTGGGACAGATGATGAGATGAGTGGGATAGAGAATAAATTAGGGATGAGTAGAAGTATTTCTGGGACAGCCAGGTGGCACAGTGGATAGACCACCGGCCTTGGAGTCAAGAAGACTGATCTTCCTGAGTTCAAATCTGGCCTCAGATACTCGCTATCTGTGTGATCCTGGACAAGTCAGTTAACCCTATTTGCCTTAGTTTTCTTATCTGTAAAATGAACTAGAGAAGGAAATGGCCAATTACTCCACTGTCCTTGCTGAGAAAAATTCAAATGGGGTCACAAAGAGTTGGGACAGACAGAAAACAACTGAACAACAACAGAAAATTTCCAGCTATATAGTGAGGATCCAGTTGAGATTACGTAACAAATCTGTAGTGTACACATAGTCCATATGATTTCATGACTTCCTTCAATTCTGGAACACATGACTAGGAGTGAAGAAGCCGGATGGTCAGAGTAATCCAAGACTGGGGTTTGGATGCGAGCAGCCAAAAGAAAAGGAAGCAAGGAGTTTGAAAGCAAAAGTTGTGGTTTTTTTTTTGTTCAGTTGTTTGAGTCATGTCTGACTCTGACCCCATTTTCTTGGCAAAGATACTGGAGTGGTGTGCTATTTCTTTTCCCAGCTCTTTTTACAGATGAGGAAACTGAGGCAAGCAGGGGTAAGTGACTTACCCAGGGTCACACAGCTAATAAGTGTCTGAGGCCAAATCTGAACTCATGAAGAAGAGTTTTCCTAACCCTAGGCTTTGTGTGCTATCCATTGTACCACCTTGTTGCCCCTGAGCAAAAGATAGTGGAATTGAAAAGATTTTCCCAGGGGTCAAGCCTGGGAAGCAGAGTGAGTGCCTAGGAAAATAACAACTGGAATAAATAGAGTGCTTTGAGGTGCGTAACGCGGTTTATGCATTAACTCCTTTTGTCCTCCTGACAACCCGGTGACTTAGGAGCTTTTTTTACTGAGGAGGAAACCTAGGATGAGAATTTAAGCCACTTGCTCAGGGTCGGATGCTGGTAAGTGTCTGAGGCAGGGTTCAACAAAGGTCCTCCTAACTCCAAGTAGGGAAGTTTTATCCACTTAGTCACCTAGCAGCCCTGAGGGAAGGAGAGATTGGAAGTCCAGATGAGGACAAAGAACTGGGTTAGGAAAAATAAGGCATAGGGATGGATGGAAAGATAAAGTACCATGATAGGATAAAGAAATTCCACAGTTCTTGATCACAGGAGTGGAAAACTTGTGGGTGATGACCTGATGATGACTATATCAAGATTCTTCTTTCACAACATGACTAATATGGAAATACTTTAATGTGATTGTATGTGGACAGCCTATACCAGACTGCTTGCTCTCTTGGTGGGGGGGAAGGGGGAAAGGAAGGGAGAAAAAAATGTGGAACTCGAAGTCTTATAAAATTAAATACTGAATACCATCTTTACATGTAATTAGAAAAAAAGTACTATTAAGTGGGGGGGAGGAAGGCTATATCAAGAGCCATTCCTGTGTGTAGCTAAGCTGTGGAGTAGAAGAGTAGGTCAAGGAAGTTGAATTGATTACTGGAACACCAACCAGTGGGTTGAAGTTCCCTATCATAATGGCAGGAGTTAGATTAGACAGGAAGATTGATTAAGGTACCAAACTCATTGAGAAAGTAGGGAGGATGTCCTGGGGGTCCATAGATAATGTTATACTATTAAAGGCACCAGGATCAGGATCAAGTGATATACTGGGGAGGGAACCCCAAAAAGGAGAAGTTGTTTTGGAAGAGTTATGACTAGGTTGGTAAGCAGAATTGAGGAACTAAGAATATTTATCCTCCAGAAGAAAAGACTCAGGTGAGAGTCTTTGTAGCTGCCTTTAAAAATTTGAAATACTATCCAGTGAGAGATTAAATTTCCTCTGCTTAACTCCAAAGGGCAGAACTGTAACTAATAGGGAAAAGTCACATTTCAGTTCACAGTAAGGATTATTGATCAATCTACCAATTAATAATGATTTATTAAGCATCTACTATATGTCAGGCACTATGCTAAGTGCTGGGGATACAAAAAGGGGCAAAAGACAGTCCATGCCCTCAAGGAGATTACAATCTAATGGGAGAAACAATATGCAAACAAACATACACAAAGCAAGCTATATACAGGATAAATAAGGAAATAATTAACTGAAGGAAGGCAGTTGAAGAGGGGTTGAAGAAAGCTTCCTGTATAAGGTGCTATTATTATTATTATTATTATTATAACACTAAAATCCTGTTCTGATACCACTTCATGGTGTGAGGTGGCCCACATTCTCAAAAGCAATGCCAGTAGAACACAAGCTCTGGCAGGGAGTCCTACCAAGTAGGAAAGACTTCCAGTAAAGACCTACCCAGTAACAGATGGTGTTCCTTGAAGATTATCACCCTAAGGTTGACTGCCAGGTGATTTTTTTTTTTTTGTCCAGAGTAATTCATGATCGCTACCTACCAAGGTGGGGCATGGGGAAGAAGAAGAGGGGTTGCAATCTATTCTGGAGGGCTTATCCATGTCAGTGAAGCAATGTATCTTTGGATGTATTGAAGGAGAATGATGATGATGCTGATGATGATAAATGCTTATAATCAGCCAGGGGTAGTATGCACATTGGATGGAAAGCTAGTCTCAAAGTCAGGAAGATCTGGGTTCAAGTTCTGCCTCTGACACACATACTGGCTGTGTGACCTGGAAAAGACACTTCTCAGTGCTCTGGGAAACTCTCTAAGACAGAGGTTCTCAACCTGTGGGTTATGTTTAATTTGTAACAATGAAAATACATCCTGCATATCAGATATTTACATTACGATTCATAACAGCAGCAAAATTACAGTTATGAAGTAGCAACAAAAATAATTTTATGGTTGGGGGTCACCACCACATGAGCAATTGTATAAAGGTTCGCAGCATTAGGAAGGTTGAGAACCACTGCTCTAAGAGTAGAAGTTGAAAAGAAGGTGTCACCTTGAAGAAAAAGTTCCCTCACCCAGGAGTTCCCAGTATCAAAAAAAATCATAGTCTAGTTTCTATCCCTGTCCTATGATCGGCACTACTGCTGTGCATATGTGTTTAGGGCTGGGGGGTGGAGGAGGAATGTGGGAGGAGTTATAAAGAAAAGAAATGGTGTATACTTAGATGACATGTGTCTTCCATCACAGGAGCTGCCCATCATCTTTCCACAAGAAAAAGAAAAGAGGTAACTTGGGTATTGGGAAGGGTGGCTCTAAGGAGACATGGAAGTTTGGCAAGGAAAAAATTAGGAAGGATAAAAAAAAGTATGTTTGGAGAGGGCAGGGGGTTAAATAGAGCAGTGAAAAAGGAAGCTTTGGAACAACATGGGGAAATAGTTTAATAAAGAAAATCTGTAGAGGTGAAGCCACCCCCAAACCCCAAAGCTCCTGACTTTGTTCCTCCCTTTAGGATGTAGTAGCAGGGGCTTATTGCTGAGTCAGGAATTTAATTGTTAACTATTTGGGTCCCATCCCTTCAGGGAGTCGAGCAAGAGGAAGAACAGAGAAGCAGCAGCAGAAGAGCACAAAGGTAATGTAATAGTATATTCCCTGTCCCAATTCCAACACTTGGGCCAAGGATTCCAACAAGGCATTGGGAACTAGGAATCTTTACACTTGGGATAGATGGGACTCAAAGTCTGGTAGAGCTTGCCGGTTTGGTTCTTATGGAGGCAGATTAATTGGTTCTGTTGGGAGTAAGGCACAAAACCAAAAACTCAATTCCCTAAATCCTTCCCATTCCCTACAGGGCCCTGAGACAATGGGACCTACCTATGAGGTGGTGTCGGAGTTGCCCAGGTCTGGAGAGAGGAGTCGAGGCCCTCAGTCAGAGGACAGCAGCTTGCATTATGCAGACATCCAAGTATGCAGCCGTACCCAGCCAAGATCTGCCCGAGAGGTGAAGCACCTACAGATAGAGAATGCCACCGAGTATGCAACCATTAGGTTCTCCCAGGCCACACCCCACTATGACAGCAAAAATGGCACCCTTGTGTAAGCGCAGGGTATGAAACACTCAGGAATGGAGAACGGGGCAGTCTCCTATCCTATATCACCAGAGGACAAAAGTCCTACACTTCTACAAGAGATAATCTGATGCTGTTGGGGATAGGTGGCAGTCCCTCTTTCTCTGCCAGTTTCAAAG
This sequence comes from Pseudochirops cupreus, assembly GCA_028627135.1. Classification (NCBI taxonomy): domain Eukaryota; kingdom Metazoa; phylum Chordata; class Mammalia; order Diprotodontia; family Pseudocheiridae; genus Pseudochirops; species Pseudochirops cupreus. Next base: position 168,244,832 of record CM053582.1, on the reverse strand, counting down.
TGACTCTGGGTTCCTTGGAGTTCTAAGACCTGGCTTCCTTTCCAGGGTCTGTCTATATATTTTAAGAAAAGATCTATGCTGGTATCTGAAACCCGAGGTCGGATGGATCTCCACAAAGCAGGCAGAGCTAGGCTCAGTTTCCAAGAATGATGGGCTGGTCCCTTGCTCCCAGGAAAAATACAAAAAATGATGGTAACTGTATAAGCAACTGGACAAAAGTCTGATTACCACCTGGGGGTAATTTGATCTAGAGGAAACCCCAGAAACCTGAGAAACGATTAACGCCTGAAGATGCTGCTTCCTGGAGCTCAGGCTCTCCTTCCCACCACGGGAAAGCACAATGTCCATGTCAGTCGCGGAAAGTGGACACAGAAGCTCCTCCCTTGGATATACTGACACGAGGGGCGATCCCATAGTGGGAAGGGGAGTATTTCTAGGGAGAAGAGAGAAAAGTGGGGACCATGTAAGAGGCTGGGTGGGGTGGGGAGAGAGATGGGGGCCGTGCTAGGGATTGGCCCCTCGTTTGCTTGGCTGGTTCGGACGCTCCGAGAGCCCCGAGGGTTGGTTCTGCCTGTAGGGAAAAAGAGGGGTCTGCGGGGTGAATAAACCGATGTGGAACACACTGCCTGGGAATTTGGCGCCTTCTCTGGGGAGAGGGGGCGTCTTCGCGGTGGTCTCTCTCCTCCCGCCCGGAGCAAGGTTTTAGCTCTCAGACTTAGGGCCCGGTTCCAGGGAGGGACCAGGCTAGAGGAGGGTGGAGGGGCGTGGCCAGACAGAGAATGTGGATGGGGGCGTGGTCTGGGGCGAGACTCGATCAAAGTCGTGAAGAAGGCGGGACATAGGGAGAAAATGTGGATAGAGGGTGGGAGGGCTGGGGAGGGGGCGGGCCCGGAGAGGGAGGGGCGGGGCGGTCTCCGGGTCGCCATGGCAGCGGGAACGCGCCGCGCCTTTGGGAGCCTCAGCCTGGGCCGGAGCCGAGTCAGGAGCAGGCCCTGGTCCAGCGGGGCTGCCAGGACCGGGGGACCCAGCCCTGTGGTCCCAGGTACGGGGCGGGCAAGCCGGGACACCAGATCCGGAAGGATGCTAGGCCCAGGACCTCCTCGTCTGTAATATGGGGATACTCTACTCCTTTACAGTGTCGCTGTGGGGAAAAAGCTTTGTGAATCTTAAAGCGCGCTGGAAGTGTGAGTCTTATTATTATTAATTTTTAGGAAATTAAAGTTATAGGCCAAGACGTAACAAAGAGGCATGGATCAGGTGATGAGACTGAAGCCTCGGGGTGGCACTACAGCCCACCCCCAGTGCCCAGGTAGTGAAAAGACAAGGGAGAGCCTGCTTGGGCATGGATGGGAATGAATGAATGAATGAACAGATGAACAAATGAATGAACAGATGAACGAATGAATGAACGATTCATTAAGTGCTTACTACACGCAAAGTACTGTGCTAAGCCTGGTGGATAGAAACAGAAAAGTAAGAGTCTCAGCTTCCACGGAGCTCAAGTTCTGATGGAAGGAAGGGAGGAAAAGGGCTGGGAGAGGGGTGCACATGTGAGAGAAGGGAGGGCCCTTATCCAAGACTCTGTGGGCTCTGATCTTTCTCTAGGCCACAGATTTGGCAGAGCATAGCACTTAAGTCAGAGCTTTGGAGTCCTGACCAACCTGTCTGGTAGTGTTAGACTTCTTTTTTCCTTTGGGCCAACTCTTATTCACCTCTTTCGTTCCTACCTGGCCACTGGGAGTATAATATTGCCTTGAGCAGTGAGCAGGCTGTCAAAACAGGGACAGGGCACAAAACAAGTAGCTCTAGTGTGGTCTTTCTGCCAAACTTCAGGGCTTATAGGGAGAAGATTTTTTTTTTAATGCTGAAATTCCATGTTTCATTGATGATGGTGATGCACAATGAAAATACTGCTTTTGTAGATTAAAACGGGACTAAGAAAAATAGGGAGAAACCAAGAGTTGGTCATAATTATGTTGCTGCTTGGCTTTCTAGAGGTTTGTATAAACCTATAACTAGAAATACTCAGACAAAGCTATAACTAGGAATTTTTGTACCTAGATTAAGAACTACAAGTGACACTTGGGGCAAGCAGCATGAAAGACTTTCTCATTTGGGGGAGGGGGACAAGATATCATCCTACCATGGAGAAATAGAGATCCTGGGACATCCACTTGAGGGAGCTACTAGGGAAAAGCTCACTCCTGTATAGCAAAGGACTGCAAGATACTGTCCTCACTGGGTTGTGGTCACTCAGCCTGAGTTATGGCTCTGCTTTCAAATATCTGTGATATTTTCACATCTAAGTTTCTATAACTGAAGGATAGGTGTGGGAGAACATGATGCTTTTTTGGACAAATAGCAGACAGGAATTGCAACCTTCTTTATTACTATTACAACCCTGGTTATAGGGTGATAACAGTGCCAATGATGTTCAAATCTCTATAAAGCAGGCCTGTTTTGATCACTTAAATTATAAGTAACCAGCCTTCAGTTTAAGGACAGGGAAGCTTTTCTGGGAGGGGTTCTTAAACTATTTTCTTTTCCCATATCTTTACAGGTCCCTCTCTCTTCTTCTTGCTTGTCTTTGATTCCTGAGGGTAGCTTTGACCCAGCTGCCCCAGGGCCACAGAAAATGGGGACCCCAGTGATCATGGGGTATTGTAACTCTCTGCAGGCAGGAGAGCCATTGGTAAGTTTATGATTCATCCTTCAGATAAGTGTGATGATATCATGAGGTTTAGGTCTTCTGTACAGTTCAGTATCTGGGGAATTCTGGAGCAGATTTTAGGTTCTCCTTTCTCTTCTCTAGTTCACTGTGTTGTTGACTATGGTACTGCTGCTATCTTCACTGCTTGGAGTCCATTAAGTCAGGCATAGAGAGGAAAGTTCCATTTATTCATCAGAATCAGAACTTTACAAAAGAAAAAGAAAAAGAAAATCCCTGTGTATTTTAGACTTAGTCTACCAAGTTCAAAGGGGAGTTGAACCAATGAGGTGAAAAGTGACCTGGTAGTAATCTGGTCACTAATTGCAAGGATGATCCAATCTCCACAGAAGGGGATTTACATTTATTTCATTTTAATTGTGTTATTAACATTGTAAAATCATACCTCACACGCCCAGGCGATCTAGAGGTGGGAAGAGACGAAGGGTGAGCTGAGACATGAATTTGTGCAGATGTCATACACAGATTATCCACAAGATGTCGCTGCCCTTACCTAATTTTTATCCAGAAAGCTGACTGTTATGAGCATAGCTGGTGGCTCATTTAAAAAAAAAAAATTAGTATTAAGCATGTTTATCAGCTCCGGTACATTTTACATAAAGCATTAGCATCTGGTGATTCCTTTATTGTCTTTCTACACGCCCCTGTCTCTCACCATTCTGCTTCTTTTCCTTTCTCACCTACCTACTCATTCTGTCTCACTCACCAGTCTGTTCTTTGTCACCATATCCTATTTCCTTATGTATTCTCACTTTACTATTCTTATCTCCTTTTTCTATTCTGGTGTCTTGTGTGTGTGTGTGTGTGTGTGTGTGTGTGTGTGTGTGTGTGTGTGTAGTCACTCCTCCATTGTCTATGCTAATGCAGAAGAGTAGAAACATGATCATCCAAACTCATAGGTGATCCTAACACTATTTAAATTTGATCTGGTAATACAAAGAGACAGACATACTTAGATGTACATAGTACTTACACTGAATGTGACTGCATCTACTATGAATAGATATCTGTATGAAAGGTATGTTCAATTCAACAAGCCTTAATAAGCACTTAGCATTTTGTTAGGCTCTTCTAGGAGATGAAAAGTGATAAAAGACACAATCACTGCTCTTATAATCTAATGGGGGAAACAGCAGCCCCCAAAATGGTAGTGATTTATCATCACAGGAGAGAAGCATAGATTTAGGACTGGAAGGGACCTTATAGGTCATCAAATTCAATCTCTTAATTTTATAGATGGAGAAACTAAGACTCAGAAAGCTTAAGTGATTGCCCAGAATCATACAGCTGACCATTAAATGTGAAATTATACAAGTGTGGCAGAAGTTCAGAGGAGAGTAAGAAAATGAGAATTAAAGTCATGAGATAAGGCTATGTATGGAGCAGGTGATACTTGCGTTGGGCCTTGAGGGATATGCAGGATTTGGATAGGCAGAGCAGAGAGAATACATTATTCTAGACGGGGGAACAACATAATTGCAAGTATGGAGACAGGAATGAGCATGACCTATTTGTATATATTTGGCATATCAATATCCCATCTAGTCATATATAGAGAGATATATGTGAGGCCTTAGGATGCCTTGTTGCAAAAATTGTTGTAGGAGTAGATATTTCTGGCAATATGGCAATAATTGTGGCAAAACCTTATACCCCATGTTTTTCTGACTCCTTCCCCAGGCAGAGCAACTTCATTTGTGTTGAATCCCAGCTGCTTCTATACCATACTTCTGTACCTCCAAATCATTGTACAAAGTTGGTAATAGTCCTGTCTTCATATTTCCTTTTGTTTTTGGCAATTTGGGGGAACCCCCCATATATGACTATGATGTCACCGGAGAGATTTAAGAGTACTTCTACCCTTAAGCCAAAGCTCAACTGGCAAGACCTCAGAAGGGCTACCCTGAGTAAGCATCCTGAGTGCTCATGGGGATGATCTAATTCTAGACTCTAATAGCTCATTCTTGGGCTACTGTAGAGAACCCTTTGTACTTAACCCACATCTTATTCTGAGTGATTTACATGGCTGTGAGTCTTTTTCTCAGACATTGTGAACTTAATGACAGGTTCTAGCTTGATGAATGTCCTGTTGTTTCAAGAACCATGATTTCATCACAAGTAAGTGACAACAGTAACAACTTCCTCTGTTGCTGATTGTTTTCTGCCCAGTCTTATATCATCGTGTTCCAAATTCAAGATCAAAAGACCATCACTAGAAGAACAGTAGTGGTTATATGTCTTGACTTTGTCTTCACCAAGAATTTGTGTAGAAATTGCAAAGAAGCAGATTTTGGCTTCAGGTAGGAAAAGCTACTGTATTAGCAAGCTCCCTAGCACACCTAGGATGGCCTGCTAGCACAGGTTCTTTGATCTGCTTTGCTAAAGGAAAGACAACTTTTAAAGAAGTCAACAATCTTACTGTAATTACAGATAAGTAGAAAATACAAGCAGAGAAATTAGCACAGAGACTCAACAGACAGGGCTCCTACTCTCTGAACAAAGTAATACAACCACCTACATGCACAACCAGATTGGGAGAGCACAAGCCTCTGAGTAGTCAGGGGGCTCTTAACAAACAGCCACTTAGAGTCCCGTCCAAGGAATCAAAAGGTCCTTCTCATGATCAAATCCCCAAAGTAAAATACCAGCTTCCCAGTATATATAGTTTTTCATTAATAGGCTCAGAGCCAGAAGGCATCAATTTTTGTCCATTCTTTTTTTTTTAATTCAAATTTATTTTATTTTGGGGTCCAAATTCTTTCCCTCTCACCTTCCCCCATTCCCCAGTGAGAAAAAAAGAAAAACAAAACCTCTGTAATAAATGTGTATCATCACATGGCTATTAACTCTTCTTCTGCATGGCAGCCCTTAATAAGGCTTTTTCTCCAGTAGATCTTGTATTTCCCAAGATTTCTTTTTTCCAGGCTAACCATTCACAGTTCCTTCAACAAGTAAGGAATGATGTTAGTCCATTTCTTTCGATGTGTTTCAGTTTGTCCATGTTATTCCTTCCTAAATATGGCACACAGAATGAAATACAGTACTCCAAATGTGGTCGAACCAGGACAAGTACCAGTACCTCCTTAGTTTTGGACTCTGTGCTTCTGCACAGTGTGAGGTGTTGACATAATGAGCTTGAAATTCACTTAAACCTCCGGTTCTTTGTTGCATGAACTAGTTATTGTTCAGCCATGCCACTCGCATCCAAAACTTGAGCTACTGATTTTGTTAACTCAACTCCAGGAGTTTACATTACAGACTAAAACCTAGATCTGTCAAGCTTTACAGTAGGGTTATAATTTTTAGAGCTGGAATAGATCTTTTTTTTTTTGCCTTTTTTTTGGAGGGACAATTGGGGTTAAGTGACTTGCCCAAGGTCACGTGGCTAGTGAGTGTGTCAAGTGTATGAGGCCGGATTTGAACTCAGGTCCTCCTGACTCCAGGGCCAGTGTTCTATTCATTGCGCCACCTAGCTGCCCCTGGCATAGATCTTAAAAGTGTTATTATTATTCAGTCGTTTTCAGTCATATCCTACTCTCCATGACCCCTTTGGGGGTTTTCTTGGCAGAGATACTGGAGTAGGTTGCTGTTTCCTTCTCCAGCTCACTCTACAGATGAGGAAACTGAGGCAAACAGGATAAAGTGACTTACCCAGGGTCACACAGCTAATGTCTGAGATTGGATTTAAACTCAGATCTTCCTGACTCCAGGACCGGTACTTGGTCATTGGGCAGAAACTATTTAGCAGTGTAGTGCATACAAGATACCTGTCAATGTGACTGTTTCTGCTTTTCAGTTTTCTGGAAATCTCTCTATATGCAGGAGTCTTCAGGACAGATCATTAATTTAATTGAGTACTAAACTCGTGGTAAGAGCTCCATATAGCAGTGACAGCCCTGTGCACTGGCAGATGGACAAAAGATTTGGCCTCTCATCCTGGCCCTGCTGTTGACTTCCCATGTAACCATGGGCTTCACTACATGAGATAGTGTGGTTTAGTGGAGTGTTCAGCCTGGATTCAGCAGAGACTTGGGTTCAGGGTCTAGCTCTGACGCTTGCTAGCTCCTGGTTCAAACCAGACTCCTTCTGATCTTCCCCCAGCCCCTGCCCTCTGCACACATACTTTTCGGCTCCTTCCTATGTGTAGTCTTCTCTCAACGGAATGGAAACTCCTTCTTTGAAGGCAGGAATTCTCATCTTTTGCTTGTATTATAGACCCAGTGCTTCTTACTTAGCACAGCGCTTGGCACAAGTAAGTACTTAATAAATGCTTGAATTGCTAATTTACAAAATTATAAAATGAGGCAGGCATGCCTGGTTCTTCAGATGCTCTTGGGGAGAGAACACAATGGCAGAGGGAAGTGAGACTGCTATCATGCTTTAATAAGGCACAGAGTATAGGGGCAAACATTACAGAATGTACAGAGACAAGGAGCAAAAAGGGACACGAAGGCAGGTGGCATGGGTACAGAGGATGGGGTTGGGGAGAGGCACAGAGAATCACTCACATAATCATGAATTAGAGCTGGGAGCACTGGGCAGCATGGACCCAATGGAGTTGGAGGAGGGCTGGGGGCAGGAGTTAGAACTTTCATTTTTATAGGGATTATTTTGGGAGGAAGAGACCGACTCTTATCTCTACCACCTTACGGTTAGTTCATCAACATACCCAGATCATCTCAAAGGTGTCAGTAAAGCTTTAAAGTTAACATATCCATGTCGTCTCCAAGTTTTCAGCAACATTTGGTGTTTTGCTGATCTTACAGTGGATGTCTGGAGCTTATCTGAGATTTACCTATCTTAGGACCAAAAGGCCCTGATAGCAAGGTCAAGATGCCTTCTCTTGAATTAGCACCTAAACTTAGGATGTGATTTTTGGTAAATATGTTATACAGCTTGCAAATTATGCCCCTTTGGTCTGTGGGATGTTCTGTAGGTTCTCCTTTGCAATCTTACTTCCTACTATTATTACTTTATACTGGCTACTTAAAAGCTTATTTAATATACTGACTGGAGCTGGAGGTGGGGCGGGGGGTTGAAATGGGCCAGAACAAGGTAGGACTTTTAACTCAATGCTTTATCTAGCTGACTAGCTGGGTGGTCCTCAGTAGGAAAGTTCATGTTTATGAGACTCAGAGCAAAGGATGCAATATAACTTTCGGATCCTGGTATTTCCTTTCTTTGGGGACAGAATGACCAATATACATGAGCAATCAATCAGACATTTATTAAGTGTCTTCTATGTTCCAGGCAGGGCAGCTAGGTGGTTCAGTGGATAAAGTACTAGACCTGGAGTTAGGAAACCTCCTCTTCCTGAAATCAAATCTGACCTCAGATACTTGCTAGTTATGTGACCATGGGCAAGTCATTTCACCCTGTTTGCCTCAATTTCCAAATGGCAAATCACTCCAGTATCTCTGCCAAGAAAATCCCAAATGAGGTCACAAAGATCTGGACGTGACTGAACAGCAGCAATGATAACAACAATATTCCAGGCACCGTGACTAAGGCTAGGTTTTTAGGGAAGAGAATGAAAGGGGAAGGGAATAGATATGTATATAGTACCAGCCATGCTAGGCACTATGCTAAGCATTTTTTTTTGGCAAATATTAACCTCATAATAACCCTGAGAGGTAAGTGCTATTATTATCCTCATTTCACAGTCAGAAACTGAGGCAGCAAGTGGTTAAGTGAGTTGCCCAGGGCCCCACAGCTAATAAGTGCCTAAGATCAGCTTTGAACCAGGGTCTTTCTGACTTTGAACCCAGTGCTCTATCCAACGTGCTAAGTAGCTGCTTTAGTGTTCGGTGAAGCAATATTCCCTTTTGTACTTGAGGAGTTTTTTTTTTTACTTCCATGGGTTTTACCTGAGTCTCTACCAAGAGCTCTGTTTTTCTGTGTTTAAAACATAAACCCTCATTTTCAATGTCTGAATCATCCTGAGTATGGTACATTGCTCCAGAGGAAACAGTGAGATCCAGGGGCGGGAGGAGGAAGGGGGTGACCCTCTACCTTAGTGCTTGAAGACCTTGGAGAAGTCACATCACCTCTTGATGCCTTTTTCTTCACCTATAAAATGAGGGGGTTGGACTTGACACTCTTTCAGGTCCCTTCTCCAGATCCCATGGACCTATGAGTTCTAAGGCAGAGATCCCATCTAATTTTTTCAAAACTCCCAAGATGTTAGGGTCCCCAAATCACCGGCAACTAACGTCCTCCGTTTTTATTCTCTTTCCTTCTCTCTTCGTTTCTTTCCTGCCAATATCACTTTACTCTATTTAAAAAAATCTTCTTCTTTTCTGTCTTTCTGTTCCCCTGTCCTACTCTCTTTGTGCCTGAGTCTTACACTCTCCAGTCCCACCTGGAAAAAAAGACGACTGTGTTTAGTGTGGAAAAAAAAATAAAAAAAGACCTGTGATTCACTTCTTTCCCCACCCGCCTCCTGAGGTTCTGGTGGCCTTGACATTGTGTGTGTGTGTGTGCGTGTGTGTGTGTGTGTGTGTGTGATTCACTTCTTTCCCCACCCTCCTCCTGAGGTTCTGGTGGCCTTGACAGTGTGTGTGTGTGTGTGTGTGTGTGTGTGTGTGTGTGTGTGTGTGTGTGTGTGTGTGTGTGTGTGTGTGGCGTGCAGCGCTGCCCGCCCTGCCCTCCTTGTGGCTGTGGCTGCTCTGGCCCCTCCATCCTGAAGTTGTTTCTATAGGAACAGCTCGCCCGCTTCTCCGCCAGAGGCCCCCCAAATGAGCATGCCCAGTGCAAGGCTTCACTTTGGCTCCTGTCTCCGTTTCTAGTAAGTGGCATGTCTGGGACTCCAGAGAGATCCCTATGAACTGAGTGGAGAGTCTTTGTGTTCAGAGGAGGAGGAGAAGGAGGAAGAGGAGGAGGAGGAGGAGGAGGAGGAGGAGGACGAAGAAGGGGCCTGGTCTTGGGCACTAGGTCCTGGAAAAAGCAAGGCGGGAACGATGCTGGCCTGCCTGACCAGGGGGAATTTCCTGGATGTCCTGCAGGAGGGCTTCACGGAGGTAACTGCCCTCTTCCCACACTTCTGGCCTTTCCTTTCCTACCTATCCCCTCAGTTCTCTCACCCTCCACCTCCATCTTCTGCCTAGCCAGCATCACAGCCTGTACTCCCTGGTGGGGACAGGCTAGTGGAGAAGTGATAGAAAAGGGAGACACCCCAAGTGTCTTCTGGTTTCTTTTCTCATCACTTGCCAGTGCTCAGAAGAGCAGTGTTTTAAGAAGTTACCTCTCCAAAGAGGCCGCCTTTCACTTTGTAGGAGATTCTCTCCAAACACATTCTTAGATGTGCCTCTGAATTTTTGCAAGGAATCTGTAAATCTCAGGGTCAGTCAGGCTGGACATCGTAGTGTCTTGGGGGATGGGGAGAGGAGGGAGGCAGACTCAGGGACGGTATTTTAAGGTATTAGAATTTCAGCTAGAGTAGAAAGAATGAAAAAAAGCAGCTAAGAATTGTCTCTGTGAGGTACTCCGGCCGTATCTGTACCTTTGGATCTGGAGACTTCTTCACAGCCTGGAAAATATGGTTTCCAAAGGAGCTCTAAGGAAGTTGTAAGCCAGTTGTAAGCTGAGAACTTTGCAAACTTGAAAGCATTTATATGTCACTTATTCACATTTCATTCTCATTTTTATGTGTGAATGAATTTTTAAAATATAAGAATGAATCTACAGAAAATGAGTCTACATTCCAATACTATTGCTCAATTATAAAATCATTTTACTCACCCAATGTTTTCTGTTAATTAAATATAAAACAATAATAATAGTAGGAAAGGCACCTAACCTCAGACTGTTTTTGCATCAAATATATAAGAAAAACAAGATAATAATAATAATAATCATGTGATGATAATGATATTTCTACTAGATAGAAATAAGGTCCCTTTTAGTCCCTGATTAGAAACTACAGAACCAGCAATGAGTAAGGTAGGAAATATGAATACAGCTTTTGGGGCATTTTCCTACCCCAGAGGCCACAGAATCTGTTTTCTTTTGGTATTCTTAGTAGTTCCCTTTCTTCCTTCCAGAACCAGCAAGTTCTGACTTACTGTTTTCCTCTTTTCCATCCCACTTGCACCAAGGGATGCATGATTACTTCTGAGTGTGATCGCCTTCATCTGCCTCATTCACAGGGGCCCCCACAGGGATACCCAGGATCCCCTTGACACAGCTGCATAGCAGGCCTCCTTCCTTAATTCCTGTTTCCAATTATGAATCTCTGCAGCCTGACCTTCCTCAAAACCTTCCCCAGCCAAGGCCCCTTCCTGTCCTTCTTGTCTCATTTTGGGACACGGAGGGAAGAAAGCCTCCCCTAACCTACAGAACTTTCTGGATATCTAGTATTGGTGCTTCATGCCAAGGAAACAAGTGGGTAAGTGAAGAGTAGGGCCTGGTCCAGGGCCCCTCCACTCCAAACCTAACATCTCTGATTCTTTGCATTAGCCCTGCCAAGAGAACTCTTTTTGATAAATTACAGCATGAGATTTTTAAACACAGAAGAGATAGGAAGCTTCCAGTTTTAAATAACTGCAGTGTTCTTTGGCACCTCCTCCTTTCCTCATTCTCACTTCTGAGACACCTCCCTCCCCCTTGAACCCTTAGTTTGAGACTCGGACTTCTGATATATCTACTAATTCTAATGTACGATAACTCTCTCAGTCAATACCCCTAGCTAGCCACCATATGGTTCATCCAGGAGAAATCAATGAGCATGGAGTCAGTCCTAACGTATACCTCATGCTTACCTCACTGTTAACCTATCTACTGAACCACACACAGAGAAGCACTGTATGTTCAAGTGTATGATCAAATGAGATAATGTATGTAAAATTCTTTGTGAACCTTAAAGAGCTATAGAAATGTTGGCAATTATTATTTTTATGGTCATATCATTCTTCTAGAGGTTCCCTGAAAGTCTCCTGGGAAGAATTCTAGTAGCAGACAGGGGGACAGAGATGATATATATTTCATCTTGTTTCCATATGGGTCTGATTTCTTCTTCTACCTCTCTATATTTTAATAGCTTTTCATTCCATATAGCTTGGAGATGAGGGATATTTGGTATGGTGATAGCTATGAAAAATGTTCTTAAATTTTTATGGATCATTTCTCTGTATCAAGGCAATAGTAGGCATGAGTTATTATTATTAATCATCTAAATTTCATGTTTTTCAATTGCGACTATTTTATTCCCAGACCTTCCATCAAGAGGGCCAGGGATTCACATAGACTTGTCCATCTTTCTAGTTCCTTTGTGGTGCTATCAATAGCCTCTGTCCTCCAATTAACACATAGGCAAAGAGCAGGGCAAAGGAGTCTATTTTTTGGTAGATGGTGGAGTCCTTATAGATGTAGTAGAGACACAGCTATGTATTTTCATTCCTCCTACAGTGATCCTACTTCCATCTTGACCTATGACCATCCCCCCTACTTTGTCAGATCCCTAGAAAATTTAGCTGCCCTGACAAGTTCACAACTTCTATTTGCCACTACATGACCATGTCACCGTCCTCTCATAAACCCATTCATCGACTGGAGTGAAACACGGCTGAAATCTCATTCATTCTTTACTATGCAGTCATACTAAAGATCCTAGGGTCAAGAGTACACTTCAGTATCTCTGAGACACTAAAATTTAAAAGATTATAAAAAATTGCTTGCCTTCTCAGGATGATGGAGAGGCTAAAGAGAAGGATAGTTTGGGACTTCAAAATTAACAACAATGAAAAATAAAAAACAATGTTAAAAATAAACAAATGATGTGAAAGATGATCACAAGTCTTTAAACACCCAAATCTAGGAGCTACTGTGTAACTATGGCAATATTATCCAGACACATTAGAAAAAAAAAACACATGTAAATTAATCCTGTCTATCTAGGTTTGTTTAAGGTCAGTTGCACTTAGAAAGAACAGCAAAGGCTTTTTGTTTTTTCAGTTAATTAACAACTTTCCTATGGTCTTTTGACTCTGAGAATGAAACTCTAGAGTTTTCTAATATACACTCAGGATGTGTCCTTTGGGCCAGTAGTAACCTGACTCATACTTTTCTCCATTTAATACATCTACAATCAACTCCTGGAGATGATCCAAACACATTTAAAGCTGTCCCCCATCACCTAGTTGCTTTGAAGGGGGACTGTGATCTCACTCTTCATGACAGGGGAAATCATCACCCAATGCAGAGCTGTAGGGTTACGATTAATATAGCCAGAAGGAAAAGCTGCTGCTACTGCTGCTACCTCCAAGAGAAGCCTGCCCTTAGAGGCAAGGTTCTCCTCCACCCAGCTGCTGTACTGGCACAGACCATGGGGCCACTCCCCATTGCAAACTGAGATTCTGCCACATTTCCTGCACTGGAGAACAGAACTATGGCGCCAGTTCCAATAGACTGATGACCTAGAGATTCTGATGATCCCCGCCAGTCCTGCCTTTCATTTTTCTTCTCCACCGATACAGATAATTTGCTTTGTAGACTATCCACTTATTTTGGTGGGAAGCTGCCAAACCCTGCAGGTCTAGATGGTTTGATCATTTTCTTAACTACCATGCTCCTGACCAGGTCAAGTTTTCCCCTATTTGACTTCTGCTGCAGTACTGATGTTTTTGCTTTTTCTGTCACATAATTATTTGTGTGTCTCTGTGAATATGGTCTTTGGTTCATTTGTTAACATGGATTTCCACAAGTGATATTCTCAAAGATGAGTTTTCTTAGAAAGGCTCTTGGCATGTGCTGCAAGACACACATAGGATGGCAGCTTAGTTTTGTAGACAGGCAACCTCTACTAACCTTCCTCCTGGTGTGGCATACAAAATATACCCCTAAGTCAGTAGGTCAGTAGGCTTTAGGCAATGTTCACCTCGTCAACACTTGCTAAGGAAAATAAATGTCTCAAAGCAATATATTAGGGGGGAAGGTATGTGTGTGGGAGAGAGATGGTGGTGAGTACTCCTGAATGGACCCATATCTAGCCAGAGGGAGCAGAGAGTTTTCTCACTGACTAATAAAATTGCCGATGTAAAGCAGTTCCCTATTGGCTGAGCTTCCTCCTCCTTACATATGGGCTGGCAGAATTTCTTTAGCGGGTTTCTCCCCAAGGAGGAGAGCAATATGGATCTTTTACTAAGTCCCAGCTGCCTCTGTGGCCTCTTAAAAGCAAAGTGAGAAGTTGTGTCTGGTCTCAGCCCCATAAAGGGGAAATAAAATGAGTGTGAGTAGGGGCTTGGAGGCAGCAGCTGCTAGAGTAAGCATCTTTCCTAAGTGCTAAGTGCCCTGTGTTTATTCCAGGTAGAAAGGCTCTAACATTCGGCCAACAAGACTGTCCTGATATTCTGACAAAGAATGTGTCCTCTTACTGCTCTGCTGTAGATATTAAAAAGTCCGATGAGCCTTTGGTGTTCATATGCACCGCTCTCCCCAACTTTCTTGCTTCTCACCAAACTGACATGCCCTCTCCCCACCCAGGCCCACTGGCTCCATTCCCACAGGGGCTGGTGCCAGGAAAACAGATGCTCCCTGGCAGGAAGCTACCGAACAGCTTTATTTCATTCTCTGTAAGCGATGGGGCTGGCCAGGCACGTACAGCAGTGATAGGAATCTCTTGTTTCCCAAGTACCGCTCAGCAGGGCAGTATACACGCCGGTAATGCTTCACGTATTGTGGCTGGCAGTCCTAGCCATTGTGTCCCAGATCAGACAGAAGTGTTTTGCAAAGGATATTGGAGAAGATTCCCAGGACCAGTTAGAATAGTGCAGGGCGAAGCAGGGGTCTAAACGGAATATAATGATTCAAATTGACACTTAGCTAGAAAATCTCTCTCTTGGAATCTTGCCAGCGTTTCCATCTCTCTTATTGTATACCGTGATAGTGACAGTGAATATAATCTGAACTGGTACAAAAGGCTTCCTTATGTCCGTGTTAAGTGATCAATCAACAATCATTTATTAAGCACTTTTACATACATACATGATGTAAGGTACTAAGCATTCAAAGGCAATAATGTCAAGGTCCCTGCTCCCAAGAAGCTTACACTTGATCAAAGGAGACAATAGGTACACATACAGAAACATTCAGAATGAATACAAAATACATACGTGGTAGTTTAGGGAGAAAGGGAGCCAGCAATTGGGAGGATCAGGAAAGGCATGGTGTAGAAGGAGGTGTCTGAGCAGCATCCTGAGAGAAGTAAGGGATCCTAAGAGGTAGAAGTGAGGAGGGAATGCATCCCAGGCCACTTTGGTTAGACTGAAGTGTGCAGGAAGGGGGAACATATTCACTGAGGCCAGACAAGAGAACTGGGCCAGGCTGTGGAGGCCTTAAAGCCAAAGAGAGGAGTTGGCATAACCACTGAAATTTCGGTGATACTTGTGACTCACATGTTAATAGAGAGTTTGCCATCAGCAGAACTTCAAAAACACCTCTATTTAGAGTTGCCTCACTTTTGTTTGGTGAAGATATCTCCTTTAGGAATCCCATTCCAAGACTATCATTAATAACAAGTCACTTGTAGCACTTTTTGGTTTACAGAACATCTTGCTCACAACTCCCTCAGGTAGTATAAGTGGTCACTCCCATTTTGCAGATGAGAATACTGAGGCATAGAGAGAAGTGACTTGACAAGGTGGCGGAGCCCGTATCGCTGGTGCTGGAACTTGAGCTCTCTGATGCTTTCCTCACTACATCACATCTCCTCTTGTGGATACCACTGCCACTTCAAACTCAACATGTGAAAAAGGGAGCCTATTCCTTATCTTTTCCCCTAAAGTGTCTCTTCTACCTGGCTTTACTCCTTCAGTCATTCAATATGCATTTATTAATCAGCTGCTGTATACCAAGAACAAGGCATAAAGAAAAAAATGAAATAATCCTCATCCTGGAGCTTACATTAGGGGAAACAACCTGTACGTAAATGAGTCTGTACAAAATTAGTAGGCAGTCACCTGGAGGAGAGACCTTGGTAGCTAAAGGGATCAGGAAGGGCCTCAGACAGGGGGAAATGAAGGATTCTAAGAGGCAACACTGAGGAAGAGCACATCCCAGACATCACCTGGTGAAGGCATGGAGTCTGGAGATGGAACATGAGGGACACAAGAAGGCCAGTGTCGTTCAGACGAAGGAGTGAGGGAAAGTGAGTGATGTATAATAACCCTGGAAAGGTAGTTTAGAGCCAAGTTTTAAGGGCTTTAAATGCCAGAGGACGTTGCATTTTGTCCTAGAGGTGACAAGGAGCCACCGGAATTTCTTGAGCAAGGGCTCAACATGGTCAGACCTTTGTTTTAGGAATTTTACTTCGGCAACTATGTTGAGAATAGATTGGACAAGGGAGAAACTTAAGGGAGAGAAACCTATGAAAAGGCTTGTACATTTTAGGTGTGAGGTGATGAGGACCTTTACTACATCGTGGTCACCTGTGAGTGGAGAGAAGGGGAAGGGTTCAGGAGAGCTTGTGGAGGTGGAATAGATAAGGTCTAGGACCTGAGTATATGAGAGAGAGTGTGAATTGAGAATGATGCTGAGGTTGTAACTAGAAGGATGCCCTCAGAAGAAATAAGGAAATAGAAAAGTAAGCTTTTGGGGAAAGATAATGGGTTCTGTTTCGAACATGTTGAGTTTCAGATACTGGGGTGAGGTGGTGGTGTCTGAGGGGATATTTGATTTGCAGCA
Source organism: Pseudochirops cupreus (assembly GCA_028627135.1). NCBI lineage: Eukaryota > Metazoa > Chordata > Mammalia > Diprotodontia > Pseudocheiridae > Pseudochirops > Pseudochirops cupreus. Next base: position 168,228,427 of record CM053582.1, on the reverse strand, counting down.
TCCAACAAGCGACTAGTGAGGAGGAACTCCATGGAGCTCAGAAGAGACATGAGCACTGAATGTATAGCTCTGGAAGTTATTTCCAAAGGGATGCTCATTAAACCCACGGGAACTGATGAGGAAGCCAAATGAGAGAAAGTGATTTGCCATTCACTCCTTCTCTGCTCTCATATCAAAACCCCATTCATGTCACCTGCCATCTTCTTTTTCACTCCAGTTTCTCCCAGTCTTCTCCTACTTCCTTCCCTATTGCTTACAGACACCAAGAGTCAATAGCCTTCTGTAAGCATTTGTCTATGAAAGGGAGAAGAGATGAAGGACCACAGCTTGAGAAGATAGTTATAATGAAATGAAGGTTTGGGGTTTGTTTGTAGGCAACAGGGAAGGAGCTAGGAGATTAGGAGCACTGAAGATTAGATAAAGAGTGAATGACTGAGAGCAATCTGCTGGAGAAGACAGGAGGGGTAGGATCAGCAGTATCTGTAGAGAGGTTGTCCTTACCAAGAAAAAGCATCACCTTTTCATCAGAAATTGGAATAAAGGAGAAGATGGGGGATGATGCAGATGGGGTTTTGATGTAAGAGTAGGAGAGGTCATGGTGAATTACCCATATTTTCTTAGTCAGATAGGATGCAAGATCCTCTGATGAAAGAATAGATAGAGGGAATAGTATGGGAAACTTGTGGAAAGAAGAGATTTGGAACAGCTACTGTGGGAAGTGGGATAGAGGATCAACTAGGGAGGAACAAAAGGAGGACTGTCTTGTGATAACATAGTTTTGTAGTATTCCCAGTCAGCATTGCTGTGTGACTTCCTTCAGCATCCAGTACTGTTAGGGACTGGATGCAGGACATAGAGGACAATGTAATGTTGCATTGGTTAATTACAGGTTCAAAATTAGGAGGGGAGGAAAGTGAAACCAGAGCAGGGGTGATGGACTTGGAGAATGGAAGGATTGGGTGTCAAGGGGAAGATGAAGAATAGGTTTAAGAGAATGAGGCAGAGGGAGAGATAGAATGAAAAGGGGTTATGGTTGGATAAAAGAATTTCAGAAATCTTAAAAATGGAATTGGGGTGCTTGTGGATGAGTGTGAGATCAAGGGTGTGGCTGTGTCTGTGTGTGGCCATGGTAAAATAAAAGCATCACTCATGGGACTTGAGATTGAGGAACTGTAAAGCTTAGCTATTTGAAGGAACCTCACCATCAACCTGGGGAAACACTGAAGTACCCTAGAAAGAAGACAGGTGTTAGGGTAGGAAAACTGGGGGTTATAGTTGGATAGTATCGATCTATAAGGAGAGATTCCTAAATAGGGGCGACAGAGGGAGGGTCTGGAAACAGCAGTGAAGAGCAAGAAGCTTGCCTGCTCTTACTCTAGGACCAGAGAGAAGATGTAGCCAGCATTAGAAAGGATGGCTTGTGGGGAGCCATGTTTGTGAGTGTCAGAAAATGGAAGAAGCTCGAGAAGCATGTTAATGGGAGAATGGAAAATCCAGAGGAGAGAGTGGGAAACACAGTCATGGCTGGACTGGGATATAGGACATGGGCAGAGGATGATGGGAAGGAGAGACCTGGAAGTGGGGGGGGGGGTGGCTTCTGCTTCTGCAGCTGTGGAGGAAGGGGATGAGCTGGGGAGTGGTCTGTACCACAGGCACTGGAGGCATTAGAGGTAAGAGGCTGCTAGTCACAGGAAATGGAGTACCTTTTAGTGAGGCTTCCACTGTCAAGTATTGTGAATAATGGAGGATGTATCACCTCTTTTAAGAGTTAGGGAAGGGGGTGGCTAGGTGGCACAGTGAATAGAGTACCAGTCCTGGAGTCAGGAGGACCTGAGTTCAAATCCGGCCTCAGACACTTAACACTTACTAGCCATGTGACCTTGGGCAAGTCACTTAACCTCAATTGCCCTGCCTTCCCCCCTCCAAAAAGCAAAAAAAAAAAACCAAAAAGAAAACAAAAAGTGATTTTAAAAGAGTTAGGTAAGAAGGGAGATGGGGCTTGGTAGTAGTGACTGCTTCCATACATGAGGGAAAGGAAGGGAATAAGCGTTTACACAGCAGCGACCACGTGTCAGGCATTGTGCTAAGCACTTTTTACAAATTTACAAATGCGATTCACAAAAATCTCATTTGATCCTCACGATAGTCTTGAGAAGCAGGAGCTGCTGTCTCCATTGTACAGTTGAGGGCACTCGGACAAACAAGGTTCAGTGACTTGCCCACGGCTCCACAGCTAGCAAGTGTCTGAGATCGCATTCGAACTGAGGACTTGCTAACCCCAGGCCAGTGCTCCATCCACTGCTGCGCTAGATGATGCATTTGCATCTCGGTCCTAGTCTGGGTCCTTCGCCAGTTATTGGAGGCCATGGTTCTGGGAGTGAGACACCTAGTGTCTGGGGCAGGGATCTGATGTCTGAGATGAACGTCTAGCAGCCGCTGGTGCCTCACCACCGGGACGTCAGGCAGAGGGTGGGGTACAATGCTCTCCTCTTATTTGAGAGCTCTGCATAATCTTTGATTCCTTTCTCTCTCTCTCCCCTTCCATATATAATTAGTTACTGGTCCTATTTAACTGCCTCAGTCTCTCTCATATATCTCTCCTTACATCCACTGTTAGCACCGTGGGATCCCATTACCCTCTGGCTGGACTGCTCCCACAGCCACCATCAAATTCTTCCTGCCTCTATTTCTTCCCATCCAATCTATACTCATGCTTCTATCAGAATAATCATTCTTTTATAAACAGAGGTCGCTGGTCAAAAATAGGATCACAGATTTTAGAGCTGAAAAGAGTTCTTAGAGGCTCTCATCTCTAACCCCTTCATTTAATAAGAAATTTAGGCCAACAGGGATAAAATTAAGTGATTTGCCCCTGGTGACAAAACTGGTGTGAATTCAAGGCAGGATTTGAACCTAGTCCTTCCCGGAGCTAACATAGTTTCCTATTACATTATTTAGCTGTCTGATTCCCTGTTGATTACTGAGTAAAATTGTGTCTGTGATTCAAAGCCTTCTTACATCCTGATGCTTTTACAACTCTTTCTAGATTTATTTCCTGCCATTCTTTTCTATGCACTTTTCCTTCCTGTCAGACTAGACTACTTTGTCTACCAAACATGCCACGTGCCCTATTGCCTCTTATGTTCTGTGCAGGCGTTCCCCTATCCCACCCACTCTCTCAGCTGAAATGCTAAAGGAAGCTTCTGGTCACCAATATTTTTCCTTTCAGACTTCACAAAACACTTCCCATTAACTTCTCAGCCTGGTAGAGAGCTGGGCCTCAGGTCAAGAAAAGCCGAGTTCAAATCTGGCCTCAGATACTTACTAGCTGTGAGACCCTGGGCAAGTCATTTAGGGCTAATAACAGTACCTGTCTCCCAGGGATGTAGTGAGGATCCAACAGATACCTGTAAAGCATGTAGCACACAGTGCCTGGCGTATAATAAATGCTATGTAAATGCTAGCCATCCTCACTGTCATTATTATTAATCCAGTGATCTCTCTACCTGCCTCCCAGTCATTTGCCAAATACTGTTGGTTCTGCATTCCTGGCAGAATCTTTATCCAAACCCCTCTGGCTAATCACATGGGCATCACCCTAGTTGAGGTGGCACCTCTTCCCTGGACTATTTGTTATCCTGACCTCCTCATGAGTCCCAAGCCTCTCACCTCTTCAGTGTGTCCTACACACACCTTCCAAAGTGATTGTCCTCAAACACAAGTCTGACTGCTCATTCTCCTACTCAGTGAACCCCAGTGGCTCTCTCTTGCCTCTAAGGATAAAATAGAAAATCCTCTGCAGAGTGTTTAAAGCCCTTTACAACCTGGCCCCACCTACCTTAGCAGACAGTGTTCATTCCTCCCCTTCCACTGATTTTCCCCATGTTGGAATGCACCACATTCTCACTTTTCATCCCTGAGGATCCCTGGTTTCTTCCAGGATTTCCCTCCAGTGTGATTACCTTCTCCAGGATTTTTCCTAGAGTACCCTCCTGAAGCTACCTCATTTTGCATGTATTCTGTGTGTACACACACACACACACACACACACACACACACATATACACCACACACACACACACACACACACACACACACACACACACACACACACACACATTTTCTCCCCTCTAGAATGCACATTCCTCAAGGGCAGGGGCTGTTTCCTTGTCTTGGTCTTCCCGGTGCCTGGCAGAGTGCTTAGCATACAGTAGGTGCTTAGTAAACGCTTGTTAATTGATTAAGCCAGAGAGCCTACTGCTAAGCACACATCCTTAAGCAATCCAATACAGAAAGTGAGGTCCAATATATATATATGCCTCAAAGTATTCAAAGCAGAAGTCTTTGTAGTAGCATTTGGAGAATGGCTGAACAAACTGTGATATATAAAGGTGGAATATGATTGTGATACAAGAAATCGTGAGTATGAACATTTTAGAGAAGCGTGGAAAAGCTTATGTGAACTGATGCAGAGTGTAATGATAAGCAGGTCCAAGAAAACAACAACCACAGTGACAACACCAAAAAGTGCAAAACAAAAACAAAAAAAGGGAAAAAACCCCTGAAAACTGTCATAATGATTAAGTTTGTCTTCAAAGAAAAGATGAGAAGATGTAACTCTCTCCCTTCCTACAGAGGTGAGAGGCTGTGGGTGTAGAATGCTGCATGCACCGTCACACTCAGCTGATGTGCTGTTTGGCTTTGTTGATCTGCTTTTCTTCTTTTCCTCTTTTATTTCTTGTTTCAAGGGACAGCTCAGTAGATGGGGGTAGGAAGAGGGATATATTTCAAAAGGAAGGTGATATAAAAACAGAAGATAGCAATGGTGTTGGAGTGGGACACTAAGATCAAGGGACTTGCCTGTGGTCACTCAGCGTGTGTCAGAAGCAGGATCTGAATCCAGATTCTTCAAGGCTGAACCCTTCTGTCTATTATGCCAGGCTGTCTCTGCATTTTATTGTATGTATATTGAACAAGCTACAATTATTTTCATGGCAATCTTTTTCAAAAAGCTCATGTTGCACACAGCACTGTGAGATAATTAAATGTCTGACGAAATGATGTTTCTTGTTGATTTTGGAAGCACAATAAAAACCAGCTCCACCAACTCTCTTATTTTTCTCTCCAAGGAGAAACCCACCCTTCCATTTATCTGCAACTTCCCTCTGTCTTCTAACTTCAGTGTGCTTCAGTTTCCACAGCACTGTGTCCACTCACTGGTTTCTGGATAAGGATTTCATATTTAGAATACCAGGAGTTAAGCTAATGTTTATAGGCAGTCTAGAAAACTGCATGGCTTTTTGGCATCCTCTGTCGCTTTTTTGATCCCTCTGCCAGCATCCCTGCAGAAGTAGAAGGGACTGAAAAGGCCTGAAGGCCATTTGGTATTTTTCTTGGTTTCATGATCAGTATGCCCAAGTACTGAGTTAGATAGATAACAAACACAGCACAGTTTGTACAGGTGGATAAAGAACTGCTCCCAGGTGAATAACCTAAGGTACATGCATGACCTGTCAAGCTTCTGGTAGGGAGGGGCCTACCCTATTTGCTCATCAGGTTCTCAGCCCTGACAGACCCTCCAGCTCCACCAGTGGTCATGAAACCCTTTTTTATGGAGCAATGGGAAGACTGTGGGAAACTTCTCTCACTTTGTAGCTTGAGAACCATCTTTTTTTATTTCAGTAAAGCACTCTCTTTCTCATGTACTTAGATTCAAAGAGCTCCATTGCCCCAGATATGAACCATGCCATTGTGCAGTAGTCTACAGACTCTGGCCTGGCACAATGGCCTAATGATAAAGAAACAGGGGTAAAAAGCAAGGTAGGAGTCCCTAAATGCCAGGATGGCCCAATATGGACAGCTGATATTCAGTTGCACAAAAATTCAACACCAATTGTGGGCTCTGTAAGATAAGTAATGGGGATGGGAAAGATGTCCCACTGAGTCCAGGAACATAATCTAATGGATTCATAATGTCATGGATGCCCCGTTGAGCGCAGGATCATAATCTGATGGATGTCCCCTGCAAGAGGGGCCATTCTCTATAGCAACAGAGAAGCAAGTATGTCAACTTTGCCAGCAGGCAGAAGCAGAGAAGGTGCATGGACTACATGAAGTGAAAGGATCAGCCTGCCAACTCCTTGTGAAGTTAGTGCCATTAGAACTGAAACAGGGGACTCTGTGGATAGCCAGAACCTAGCGGATAGTTGGTCAGATGACAAAAAGGTGGTCCAAGTTTGGCAGATTGGTTTTGGCTATAATGCCTCTAGCAGCTGGGTGTTGTACAACAACGGGGTAATGGATAAAAGGCTGCCCAGTTTCTAGCATCAAATGAATCCATGGAATGGGGAAGATACCAATCTGAGTATCAAAGGTAATATAACACACTGCCAAGAAATTTGGTTAGTTACAGGTCAAATCCTGATAGCAGCCAGAGGAAAGGCTTCTTCTACTGTGGGATGACAGCACAAGCCAGGTCAAATCGTCTGAGGCAAGTTTAAACCTGGGAGTACAACCCTTTGTTAATAGTCATAGGTGGCCCCAACAAGTGGACTGACCATGTTCTACTATATAGAGGGGTCAAGACAGATGCAATGGTCCCACAAAAGGGACTTTAACTTGAAAACCAAAATGGTCCTTTAACCAACCTCCTGATAGGGACTGTTATCCCAAAAGAACAGCCTTGCTGGGTTGTACCTGTGAGAATATACAAGTACTACCCAACAGCACCGTCACCTCTTTAACATAGCAAACATTACCTGAGCTCTATTTGCTGAGAGCTAAGCCTGCCTGGACACCCCCCTTGGCCTTACTAATGGACAGTCTTTGGGAGATCCAGTTCCTGGTAACTGCCCTGCTCCCCAACTCTAGTGCAGGCATATTTAGCTACTGGGTAGCAAGTCTGGGTAGTGGTGGGAGCTGGAGTAAAGAGACCCAAGACCAAACCCCTAGTGAAAAAGATAGAAGCCCTGTTTGAAAATGCTGGTTGCCTAAAGGGGAAAAAATACGGCACTATGTACTTTGGTTTGGAGGTGGAATCTAGGCAACAGATGAGTAGGCACTAAATATCCATCTCCTTCCATTGGTCTCTGTACTCTTCTCCCAGACTGCTGGACCTTGGTTGGCTCACTTTCCTGACTTCTCAGAGCTCACAGAGTTGTGGTCATCTCCAATATTACTCACTGGAATGCCTTCAGCCAGGAAGAAGTCACATGAAGATAAGGACTAAGGTTCTAGTCAACTAGTACCTTTTAAATGTATCCTCATTTCTGGCTATGCAGCCATAGACAATCAAATAGTTTCCTACTCATCATATGGTTAGTAGAGTGGGACCAGTTACAGAATGTCTACACATGCTCCAAAGTCTCTCCAAGCCACTTTTGTTAGACAATATCCCACTCTCTAGCTTCCTCCCTTGAGAAGAATTACATTAACAGCACTCCACCTGCTCATAAGGCCTGGGTTCAGGGGACAACTCCCTACTGCATCCTTAAATCAAAGATTAAATAAAAGCATAGAAATTCACAGTCTTCCTGAGACTAGCTCCAGAGAAGCTCATAGATGATGGGTTTTAACCATCAACCAGCCTTTTTGCCTGTTCCCCTACATCTACATTTTCTTTGAAAAAGGAATCAAAATCTATCTCCTACCAAAGCCTCATCAACTTCCCTAAACCTTAGCTCTGAAGGCTTCACTTAATATTATACAAAGAACCTTGCTTTTTCTCTGAGTCACTTAGCCTTGAACCCTTGGTGATATCCTCAGCTCCTCACTTGCACTACTCCCACATATATATATGCAACCTCGTATTCAATCTTGTCATTTCTACCTGTATAGCTTCCTTGTATACCATCCTGTTTCTCCACCCAAACAGTCACTGCTCTAATACAGGCCCTTCTTACCTCCTTCTTGCCTGAATGACTGTAATGGTCTCCTTGCACCAAGTCTCTCCCCACTCCAATCCATTCTCTGCTCTGCTGCCAAAGTGTTTTCCTGAAGTGCAGATCTGACCAGGTTACTTCTACTGAGTAAACTCCTATTATCTCCTTGATCAAATACCCTCTGTCAGGCATTTAAAACACTTCATGATCTGGCTGATTACCACCCTTACAGTTTTCTTACTTTTTGCTTCCTTACATGTATGGTACATTCTAATGGGAAAGCCATATGTGTTGTTCCTTGCACAAGGCACTCCACCATTTCCATGCCTTTGCATTGGCTGGCCCCCTCCTCTACTCTGCATCTTAGCTTCCCTAGCTACCTTCAAGACACAGTTTAAATCCCACCTTCTGCAGAAGGCCTTTCCTGGTCCAACCCCCTCACCCAGTGCCTACCCTCTGAGATTGCCCTCCATCTATTCTGCATACTGTACATACAGTGAGATTTATTTGGCTCTTCCCATTAGGATGTGAGCTCTTTTGAGTGGTTTTTGCCTTTGTTCATATCCCAGTGCTTTACTTATTACAGTGTTTGACAAACAGTAAGTACTTAATTGTACTGGCTGATTTGGACCCAGTGCCTTACTGGCTGTCCATTTCCACCTTTCCAATTAGACGGAAGTGTTTTCATTATGAGAAGGATGTTACTGTTGTCAACCTAACAATAACTGCTGGGACCTAGGGGTGGGGGGTTCAAATAGCTTTTGAGCAGTAAACAGAGACTGTGAGTATTAACTTAACCTTGCTGGACCATCCTTCTAGTTAGGCTTAAAGAGAGGGGGAATATATATAGTCACTAAGACTTTATGATTTATGTCTAAGAACAGACAAGGCAGAACTAATCATACTCGGCAACTCTGAGGACATTCTATTAAGTCTGCTGCCTGGCCGATTCAAGCCCCTCTTTGGCATTAAAAAATAAACAACATTGGAAGCTATACTCGTTAACGATATTGTGCTGAGATTAATAGAATCCACGATATTGCTGTCTAATCATGGATCAGAGACTGTGGGGACGTGGGTAGAAACATTCTGTGGTCTGATGCAAAATTGATAATATGCCTCCCTTCCACCCCAGTTTATTCATGCAATTGTTCAAGACACACTCAAGTTCTGATTAGATGAACTATGATCATTAATAATAGCTCCTATTTCCATAGTACTTTATCATTGACTAAGCACTTTTTTCACAATCACCCTGTAAGGCAGGTAATCAAGAATTAATATCCTCATTTGACAGATCTGAAAATTGAGGTTCAAAGTTAAGTGACTTCTCTAGGGTCACTCAGCTAGAATACCAAGGCTAAGACTTGAGCTCTGGCCTCTTCACTCCAGGACTAGAGTGTGACCTGCACTAACCAGGCCAGTCCTCCAAGGAAACAGAGTTAGCCTACTTCTCTGTTGCCTCACTCCCTACTCCTTTCCCTACCTGAACCTCTTAGTTTTGAATAAACCCAGTTCAGAAGAATTCGGTTTTAATTCTAATTCTTCTATTTACCGTATTTATAACCTTAGACAAAGACACTGCTCTAGGCTTCAATTTCTATATTTGTCAATTGACAGGGTCAAACTGCATGATCTCTCAGCACTAAAACCTGTTTCCTTTGATTACATCTTCCCTAGAAGCTTTTAAGGGGTATCTTTTAGCTGCTCTGCTTCAGGCAACATTTTTGCTGCTCAGTGATCTCACTGCTGGGATTTCTATCCTAAGCCAGTCATTATGGAGAGTTACCTGGACTGAGTTTTGCAAATGCTGCAGCTTTCCCCATTTCAAGGTATAAACCTTAATAGTAAAATGGCTTTTGATGTTTGGGCTCAGGCTAGTCACTGTACTCCCCACAGTGTCCAGTAGATGGCAGCATATTAATTCTCTGGTATTGTAATCTTGGGGAGTTTTCTTCCTCCCACAAGAAAAACATAATAAAGATTTAAACTTTGGAAGCAGCAGATGAGCAATTACTAAGACCATCTAATTAAGGGAATGTCATGAGCTTGGAGCTCTGCAATATTTTAACAAAATTATACCCTGATGCAGTTAGCACTTGAACTTCATCACTAGGTTCAAGATCTTGGATTCTCATAATAGCCAGACATTGAATTCTGGTGAATCAGCTACCTGACCTTCAGCATGAAGGGAGCAGATGCAGCACTGCATTATGGTACAACCAGAATCTCCAGGTTGGGAGGAATTTAGGAGGCCACGTAGTCCAGCTCTTCATCTGAACAGTAACTCCTTCTAATGCATTCCCAAAAGTTGTCACTGAACCTTCACTTAAAGACCTCTGGTTAAGGAGAACCCTCTGCCTCCTGGGGCAGCCCATCTGCTTTCGGATAGCTATAATCCATGGGAGGTTGTTTTTTTTTTTCCATTTAATTGAAATCTGCCTCCTTTCGACTTCCACCCATTGCCCCTTGCTCTGTCCTGACCACAGTGGAACATGTTAAATCTACCTTTCCCTTATGACAGAACTTCAAATACTTGAGGAGTAGCTGTCATATCTCTCCTAAGTCTCCCCTTCCCCAGGCTAAACATTCCTAGTTCCTTGATCCAGATCTCATATTACATAGTTTCCAGGCCCCTTGCCTTCCCTGTTGCATTCCTTTGGGAAATGGTCCAGCTTGACAGCAGCCTTATAATGTGGGCTCAGAACTGAAAACAATACCCCAGAATTGGTTCTGACCAGGGCAAAGTAGAGGGGGACTGTCATCTCCCTCATTCTGGGCATTACGAGTCTCTTAATGCAATTTAACATTGTTACATTTTTTTGGCTGCAAGGTCATGGTGTTGAATATGCAGTCCATTAAAATGCCCAGATCTTTACCATAGCCATCTTATACTTGTGAAATCAACACTTGAACCCAAGTGTTAGACATTACATTTAGCTGTATTAACTCATTAAATTCAGCCCATTGTTCTAGTCTGTTGAGATTTTTTTGGATGATAAGTCTGGTATCCAACATGTTAGCTATCTCCTCCAGCTGCCTTTCATCTGCAAATTTAATCAACAAGCTATCTATACAACAAGTTATCTCTACCTTTATCCAAATCCCTTATAGACATGTTAAAAGATACATGTTAAAAGATGTCCAAGGACAGATCCCTGGAATATTTCAGTACAGATCGTAAGACAAGTTTATGTCAACTCATTAATGTCTACTCTTTGGATGGGCATTTAAGCAGGCCTGAATCCATGTCACTATTTCACATCCCGCTGATATTTTTGCATCTTGTCTGCAAAGATAATACAAGAAACTTTGTAAAACACCTTGCAGAAATCTAGGAATGCTATGTCTATAGCAGTTCACTGATGTCCTAATCTAGTGAGCTTGCCGTTAAAGGAAATCACAGAATCTCAGAGGCAGAAGGTAATAGGCAATTTAGTCCAAACTGTACCTGACCAAGAATTTTTTCTGCAACAGCTCCATCCAGTCTTCACTTGGAGACCTCTAGTGAGAGGAAACTATTCCCCCTAAGGTAGCCAATCCCCTTTTTTGACACCTCCAATTATTATTTTTTTAGGCTTGGTGACAATTAAATTATGTTGTACTTTGGATCCTGGTCAGATACTCTAGCATCATGTAGTATCTATTTGGTGGGCAGAATGGGATGTGTATGAGATTACCTGTGAGTATTTTCTGTAAATGGTTTCTGAGCGTTGGACTGAACTGATTTGCCCCCAGTCTGTCAATCTTCCCATATAACAGGTGAACTTTGGATGGATCCATATAGGGCCACTCTCTTCCAAATCTGTAGCACTCTCTTTTTTTTTTTAAATACTGTATTTTATTTATTTTAGTTTACATCATTCATTTCCATGAGATTTTGAGTTACAAATTTTCTCCCCATCTTTCCCCTACCCCCCCAAAACAGCCATCTCCTTGTATGATCCCTCCCCCAATCTAATCTCTCCTATGTCCTCCCCCATCGCTCCTCTAACTTTCCGATAGGGCAGGATGAATCTCCCTTCCACAGAGCCTGTGAATCTTAAGTTCCAGTTGGATGTAGTTAATAATAATAGTAATAATAATTGTATATATATGTATATACATATATACATATATATTTTTAACATTTGATAATAGAGCTTTAAATTCTAGATCTTTCTCTTCTTCCCTTGTCAGCCACCCCCACTGGAAGAACAAGCCATCAAATACAGGCTATACATG